>OX463756.1:110122510-111322510 GCA_949824845.1 Rhingia rostrata
TTTCTTTTTTTTTTAGAGTAGTATTTTTTTTTGTATGAAAAACTTGCACTTGTTTTTTATTTCATTATTATTCTTGTTTCTATTGTAGTTTTTTTTAGTTCATATTGTTTCTTGTGTTGCTTTTTTTAGAATATAATAATATTTTATGTTAAAAAAAAAAAAACACCTATAAAAAATCAAACAAACACTTGCTTTTCTTTTACATTTGGAGCAAAGAATATTTCATTTCTAGGTCAACTCTATTGAATTAAATTTTTAAAAAATGGTTGCTGTAATATTGTTAACATATTAATAATGAATAAAGTTAAAAAAATTAAAGGACTACATATTTTAAGAAATTCATACGACGATACTGTTTCTATTCTTTTTTTTTTTGTTTTCTAGAAAAAAATTGCATTACATTATAGACTCTATGTATATATACGCTGAAATATACATTTCAATTATTTTCACTAAGTATGTTATTATCTAAAAATGTTTTAATTTACAATTATTATTTCATATATATATATAATGTACTTATATAATATATCTCATAGTTTAGGTGTTTTGCTTAGCACGCTTTTCTCCTCTTTATGTTGTATGCATTCATTTTCATTATCTCTTTAAATATATTTTTATACTTAAAAAAGCGCTTACATTATTTAGGGTTTTTTTTTTTTGTAATTCTTTCATTTTGTAAAATGATCTGTTTTTTTTTAATTTAATTTGTGTGTAAGATATTCTGTTATTTTTATTTTTATTGAACAGTCATGAAAAAGCTGATTGACTGCGCTTTGTTGAAGTTATGAATATTATGGTGATTGATCCTACCCAAGTGTAGGGACTGCGCTATCAACGCCGCCATGAGCGATCTTCAGACTCGTCTTCTTCTTCTTCATCTTCGAGGCGTAGTTCGGGCAGGGTATCGGATGCATCCATCATATCGCTGTTGCCATTGTTGCTGGTGTTGTTCTTATCAGTTGAAATGCTGTCGGAAATGTTATTGTTCTCTGTGATGGTTTTCTGTTGTATCAGTGATGTTGGGGATTGAATAACAGGTGCCCATGCAATCTAAGAAAGAAGACGTTAGGTTAAATTGATCGAAAGAGGCTCTGTGATTCGAATGATTTACCTGCAATCGTTTATCCTTGAAAACCTTTCCGCGAAGAACTGACTGTTCGGCGTTGGAGCGAGTGGCATAGGTGGCTATAAGCTGCGGAATTGACTTCTCGATGTCGTGCTTGATCACCTCGCCAAAACTCTAAATAGACAATTATTAAAATGGTAAAATGTTTAGGTTAAGTAAATAGGAACTTGAGGGGTTTAGCTTCTGTTCGGGCAGTAGCATGGCAAAACTTTTTTTTAGCTCAACTATCGGTTTCATGTTGAGACGCACGAACCTGAAAATTTTCTAATCATGGTAGTCTACAAAGAATCCTCGACTTCTGGTTGAAGGCTTTGCAGAAGATTCACTCGAAGATCTGTTCAGCGTTATTGGCATAGTGCGGTCCCATCCGTTGTTGGAGTAGATCAATAGAGAACAACAGTTCTCGAGAGTGATAGGACAAGAACCCCACCCATCTTCAGTCGATGAAGAATAATCCTACCTCTCCGTATAGATATGGCCACACTAATATACTGGACTTGTTACAAAACGGCGTGGTCACGTTTCAAACAGACTACATAACACCTATACTATGTTTCAAGAAAGGCTTCCACGTAGGATTTCCTACAAGAGCTCAATAGAAGAGAAACGAAGTAGTAAGAGATTTCGAAACGGTGGTCTACACCGACGGGTCTAAAATGAACTGTGGTGTGGGGTCCGGAGTCTACTCGGAATCATCGAAAATATCAGTTTCATAACTGAAAGCGTAATCCAGGCGGAACTACTGGCTAGAGAGGCTAGAGAGAGGAACTACTGGGACGTGACACTACGCAAAAGCTAAATATTGCTATTCTCATAGATAGCCAAACAGCAATAAAGTGTTCTCTTTTTGTTCCAGGGCACAGTGACATTGAAGGGAACGAGCGTGAAGACGAGCTGGCCAGGCAAGGCTCAGCTCTTTACGGCTCATTTGCCGCAAGGGTCCGTATCCCGCTATGTAAGGTTAAGGGACAAATACACTCATACTTCCTCAAAAAGGACGACACCAAATGGAGATGGTTCACAAATTGCCTCATATCAGGGATGATATGGCCCTCCTACACCAAAAACAGAACTAACGATCTACTGAACAGAGCCCTCCCAGATATCGCAAGAATTACGGCGAGAGTCAGGGGACGACACTGTAGAATTGGAGACCATGCGGGAAAAATAGGGATCCCATACAACCCTCAATGCCGCAGTTGCGGGAACACATTTCATCTGCAAATGTCGGGCACTAGCAAGAGCCAGATTATGTGCGTTAGACCAACTATTTTTCGACAACCTTAGCGACATCTCGGATAAAAGGATAATAAATTTTATCCGCTGTCTAAACCTCACATGCTGGAGAGACCACCTACAGCACATACACAATAACAACCAGAATATAGGTCACACGAGTCGTAGTAACAAAAGGCACATTCGTGCTACTTGGGTTCATGCCAAACCGCCACTTCTACCTACCTACGGTAGGTAGGATTTATTATAAATATTGATACACAAATTTATCAACCATGCTTGATGACTAAAGTATCATCTCCGTATGTCCAATTATCAGAAAGGGTATCCGATGTTTGCCACAACATTGTGTGATCCGCATACAGGATTTTACCCAACGCACTGTGTAAACTTACGGCGTTTTTCTCTTTCCTTCTGTTCTGTTCTTTCCTGGTTCGCCTTAAGCTGGAGGGCATTAATTGCAACGTTCAGTTTTTAAGCAACTCATCTAACCATTTCAAAGCATGCATCTGATTGACAACGTAAAATAAGTTATGAACAAACAAAGTTTTGCCGAACCACAACCACAACATGGTTATAATCCCACGAATTAGATTACCCATTGGAAATCGATGTTACTTTGGCTTAGCAATACTAACTCGAAAGCAAAATACTTATTCAACGGTCAAAATATTAGGGGTTTTCAAACATTGACATTAACATCCACGTTTTCTAGTAGAGATAAGGAAATGCCAAAAATAGGTTTATCAGGAAATGAGAGTAAGAGCATACACTTAAAAAATGTATAGCCAATTACGCTACACACTGAAATGCCTAAAAACAAAAAAATATTTAATCAAATGCCAGGGACTAATTCAAGCTCGTGGACATCCTCTGCACCACACTTCATTATAATGTTAAATAATGTTTTTTTTAAAACTCACCTTAAAATGAGCCAATACGAGGTCGCAGTCTTCGCTTGCAAAACCGGTAACAACAATCGATTTTGGTCTTCTGTCGACACTAGTCGATCCAGCTGCTGGCAACGTTGGACGAATATGTTTGTTTGCCCGTGCTCCACTTTGCGGAAAATGTGGTTTCGCATTTGGCCCAACAGCCAAGCTTCGCTGCAAGTCTTCCAATCGTTTTTGTATGGCAGTGGTGTCGTTACCCTCTTGCTGTTGAGCAAACAGCTCCAGCTCTATATCCAGCAACTCCTTTTTCTGCTGCTCCTTGGTCTTTTTCACGGACGGTTGTTGATTTTGAATTTGGGCAGCCATATGTTCCTGCTCGGTAGCAATCTCCTTGCGCAATTTGTCAATTGTCGCTTGTAGGATCTTAATGGTTTCAACAGTCTTTACGCGCTGCGGATCGTTTGGTTCACAACGTTCAACAAGGTCTACAGCGGATTTCATCTGCTTCAGATAGCCTTGGAGGAGCTCATGTTTTCGCTTGCGCAAACCATTTGCTAGCTGTACGACTGCCTTGGCCTGCTCCTCTTGTTTCTTGCGGATGATTGCTGTAGTGGCCGGTGTTACACGCTGAGTGTTATTCTTCACACGAAGCGACGGCGGTGGAACATGAGCCGCTGCAACGATTGTGGGTGTATTCGAGGCTGTCGTTGTGGGTGTTGTTGGTGTTGCTGGAGTTGTTGGCATTGATACGGGTGTTTTAGCAGCATCAGCAGCTGGTGTGGGCACAGCGGGGATGTTACTCAGATGGTACTGGGAATTCTTTCGCCCACCATTGACTGGCGAGGAGGCACTATTATCGTCCTTCATCATATTGGCCATCTGGGGACTGCCACCATCCTGCTGACTATGCCAGAACACCTTAATGAAACGGTTGTTAAGGACTGCTTCTGTACTGCGATAAGCAACGTTAGCCTCAGCGTGAGTTGAGAAGGTAACGATGGCGGCCTCCGGATCTCCGTCATAGGAAATCTGAATGTTGACTATCTTTCCAAACTTGGCAAAGTGATTGTTTAGATGCGCAATTGTGTTCATTCCACGTGGAACCTTTCGCAACTCTAACGAGCAGTTATTCTGAATATTAGTTATGCGTGGTCCTAAGCGACTGGACATGGGCAATTTGCGCTTAGATGGGCCCTCGGCTATGGCAACGGTGTCTTCGAGCTCAAAACGACGTTTCGATTGAGCTGCGGAAATATCTCCCCCAGAGCCATTCGCATCTACTACCGGTACTGGAATTAACTCTCGCTGTAGTGGTGTAGCAGCTGAGTTTAGAGGAAACGGAAAGATGGGACCCGTGGGGCGGAAACCTGCCCCACCTGCTGCTCTAGGGTACCCACCCGGAAGAGCACCATTTCCACCTTTGTGTGGGAAATTACCTCGCGGACCAGAGCTGAATGGATTACCACCTCCGGAAACATTTCCACCGCTTCCTCCATTTCCCACGGATGGTGCAACGGCAGATGATGATCCGCGGGACCACAGATCCGGAGCATCTGGATTGTACTCCCTCAAGGACATACCGATTAAAGCTGAGTTATTGATTCCCTCGAATACAACTGGATTCACGCCATGATCCCATGGGCAAGTCTCACCACGAACGCAATATCCCTTTTCGTCAAAGTCACGGCAACGCTGTCTTTTTGAGTTTTCGTTGTTGTACACCGGTGATCGATTGTTAATACCTCCCGTTGGTGATCCCTTACGCCTTTCTAAAGACGGGGATCGGCTGCGCGACGCTGAATGACTCTTTGTTCGATTCTTAGCTACAAAACCCACTCTTGGTGATCTCTCATCATTCATGTGTGGTCCACGACGACGATCAGGGCCTCTCCTATCCCTCCTATCACCATGCAGAGGCGGAGATTTATTCCTAAACTGCCTTGTATTTTTTTCACGTTCATTCTGCCGACGATCTCGAGACCTTGATCTCCGCGATAGGCGATCATTTGACCGTGATCGTGATCGAGATCGCGATCTCAGTGATGCTCTGCGGCGGCGGGATTCACGTGGCTGATTTTCCTTATCCGATGTGGCCTTAAAAGGACTTACACTCTTGGCGGGTCCCATTGATGGTGGTGGAGGTGCTATTATTGCCGGCGGTGATGATATGGCTGTTGTGATGGGTTCAACAGTGCTATGTGTTACGAGACCCGTTGACAGAGCACTACTTTCCTCCATTTTATTATATAATTCTTTGGTTTTAGTCTGCAATAAGAGTGTGCTGGGTATGATAATCGTGTCGTCGGGGAGGCTATCATTACTCACATCATCTAGAGGAGGTGTAAGTTCTCTTCCCACGTCAATGATGTTTGCGGCAGGAGCATTTTCAGATGCATTTTCAAAAGCTGGTGTGGGCACAATGGGGGCGAGATATTCTTCCGATGCAATTGCATTGAAAAGACGCTCGACGAAGGGTTTTGTCTCTTCGGCTAAAAATACGTCCAATTGTTCAATCATAACTTTTTTTAAATCTTTAACGGGTTTTTCTTTCTTTAGCAAAGCCAACACATATCTTGCAAGAGCGGATGAATCAGCATCACAACTGTTGGAATGAAGAAAAAGAAAAAATTGTGAAGTTTTAAAACAATTAAATGTCAAAGTAAAACTAAAATAATTATACAACAAGACAAAGATAACTAAATCAATGTTAACTAAGAAAATAGAAACAGGTAGCTGAAGGTGTTTCGTCGCACTAATATTGGGTTACCGTAACTCACATTTTGAGTTAGGTATGCAATCTTATATTTTCGGTGTAGATCTTTCCAAATCTAGTATCTGTTTCGCTCTTGCTTTCCATTGCAAAGATATACAGAATGATTTTGCATATATATCCATCAAATTCGTCAAGTTTACGTATTAACTAAACGTCAAAACTTGGCATTTACGTCAAAGTGTCAATACAATTTTTTGTTTAAGAATTGTTTTGCCGTACGTCCTATGTGCTCCGAATGGCTAAGTTGAGATAAGCTTTTCTTGACAACTGAGACTCCTTAGATGATTTGTCAGATCATCACGAGAGGAGGGCTAGTAAAAAATCAGTTAGGTGTTGCTAAGGCCGTGCGCGGTTGTTCATCGCACTAACCATCGCGTTACTGAGCTCGTAAAGGTTGACAATGGTTGCACATATAACAAGAAATTGGTAAATGAAGTGCAATTTTATACAAATTTGCATTTTAATGTATGTAACATAAAGATAGCACAAACAGCTATGCAAATCCAAATGAAGAAAATATTGGTTTACATCAACCATCAAAACATTGACAACCAAATAACAGAAACCACAAAGAATGCTCACAACGAAAGGGTGGCATGTCATCGAGGCTCCCGGACATTTTGGTCAATGGAAAAGTAGTCAAAGCAGCAGATCATTTATAAATCGCAAGGATTAGTTAGGCCCTTTGAACAGAGATGGGCCCGAAATGATAACGGCAGCGCTAAGTCCCGCAGTGGATCTGGATACTGATGTCCATGTGTCCTTATAAATTGGAACTCGCCATCCAGGTAGGGGAAGTTGCCATATCTCCTCAGGGTAACTCCCTTACCACGTTAAAAACAGTCGGTTATGAACTGACAAGTCTCAGATAACGGATCCCCTGAAATTCCAACCATACGCGGAACAAACAAGAACACTTAGGAGTATATACTTGGAATGTGGGCACTCTGTACACCTCTGGCGTAATCAAAAACTTGAAAAGCTTGCGCTCTTACCAAAGGCCGTACATATTAAGATGGGAATTCGATTAGTAATTGCCTGGCTTTGATTCCTACCAGAGCATTCTTTTGCAAAATGAGCCTTACATGTGCACACGCCCATGCACACGCCCATGATGAGACAAGCCGTATCAGACCGTATTTCCGGAATACGATGTGACGATGTAAACTCAACTCCTAGTGCATGGAGTATCGCAACACGATGAGAGGTGTAGGCGAATCGTTCCCCGAAAAGATGTAGTCGGGTAGAATTTCCAGCAGCTACTAAACAGTCATAATGAGAGTAATTGGACAAGTGGTATCGCTTTCTTCCAGTATAGTAAAAATCAGCGCAGCCATCAAAAAGGTAAGAAAAAAATTCACACAGTTCTAATAGCTTACCAGTGGAACTCTTAAAATACGAATATGTTGCAATGAAAGTGCGCGAAAGCAACAACATCAACAGAGTCTGGATGGAAGAAAGCATGTTTAATATCAGGAGTATTAGCTTAAAATGTTCTATAAACAAGAATCTCGACTATAGTCTTGAAAAATGTGAAATAAATATACTTTTTGTTCTCAAAAACTTTGCCTTTTTTTAAACCTAAAAACAAGTATTAGATTTGTTGATATTATTAAGTAATTGCATTTTGTTTATGAACAAATTTAAAATTGGAATGGCGTATGTATACACCATTTTTATGTATGAGTAAAAGAAAATATTGATATTAGTGGCGTGTACGGCAAACTCATTTTGTAATCATTTTTAGATATTTTAAAAACTAAAAGTGTTTTAGGATAACCTCCCTAAATATTTTTAAATAGGATTTCCGTATGGATATATTGTAAAGCTTCAAAAGTAACGATAAAATGAATACCCTTATGTATTCGGTATTTTTTTGCACTGACTATCCGTTACTCAGTACTCAGGTCCCTGGTCTCATGGTCCACGGTCCACGGTCCACGGTACGTCATCACACCACGGCGCCACTCAAACTTTCTCAGCGACTTATATGATGTCCAGTGGATCCATTTCTTTTAAGTAGATCCCAATAGGAAAAATAGTAACACAGTACAATGTATTAAGCTATTCAAATCAGGTGCATATAAGGGCACTTTACCAGACGAGTTACAGCACATATTTGATCATATCCTACCATGGTTTGAGGCTATCTCGTTTAATGGTGTATTAAGGAATTTTACATTGGCAAGGCTTGGAAGAATCTTTGTATTCATACTCAAACCTGTTTTACAAGTTCTTATCTCTCCGAAAGACCTGAGATCTATTTCAATACATTTGTTACTGCAAACAAAAAAAAAACATTTTTTTGAAACTGAGTCAATCCTTCTCACAATGAAACGCTCATATTGAGAAGCTTGGTTTGGGTCACTGTACGGGTTATTAATGTCTGAAATTTCCTTTCAATAGGAAGCAAGCTCAGCAATTTAACTGACCCATAGATATATTTAAAACCACCGATTACTCCCTTAATAGGATAAGCATTAATATAAATTTTCAGATAATTATCCTTGACTGATCGTCTTGGAATATCAAAGAGATTTATACCGACGCGTGCTCAGTGACACAATGGTTAGTGCGATGAACTCCCGCGCAGAAGGTCTGGGTTCGATTACCAGCAGTAGCAACACCTAAATGATATTTCACTGGCCGTCTTCTCGTGATGCTCTGATAAATCATTCGAGTAGCATCAATTGTCAAGAAAAGCTTATCTCGAATTCGCCGTTCGGAGTCGGCATAAAACAGGAGGTCACGCCATCGTGCACGAAGTACACACGAACACATGATGTTTGTGAGAAAGCTCGGCCCTTGGTACTAACTAGTTTGTTGCACCATCAAATTGTAAAAAAACAATGATTGGGTTCAATTTTTGTCCATCCTTCCGTCTTAATGAACATTGTAAAGTGTTACATTATCAAAGAGGTACTGTCAAAACCCTTAGAAAGTATATAAACGATACAAATTTCCATTATTTACTCAAAACCTTCGGGTATACCATTTCCAACAACATGCAGTCTACGTTCGAATGGGATGAGATGAAATAAATATTTTGCATGAAAATATTCCAATAATTCATTACCTGCTGCTGAATAATTTGAAAAAGCTATACAAATGTTTACCAAATGTGTGCTATCTGGCATCCCAATATCAGAAATTACAAAATATACATCATATAACCTGGTTTGTGCTCAAACAAAATTCTACATTGTACACAACCCAAAGGCAAAAAGTAATACCGCTGTCGGGTTTTATCCTTGCGTCCCGTTTCTGCATTATTTATCAAACCGCTTGGCACTGTGATTCGAACCAGTAAACAAACCGAGCAAAATAAATTGTTCAGATCTTGAAATCGTTAGAAAGCAAAAATTAGGAGAACTTCTTCATTGATTTACATCGAAACAGGGCACTTCAAAAAACAAACTGCACAATGTCACTCTTTTACGCTGCAATCATATCCATAGTATGTTCTAAAAATTCCAATTGATTTGGTGGTGCACTCCGCACAAAACCCTCAGCAGCACTAGACATTCTTATTCACCAACTACCCCTAGATATTTTCGGCAAGCAAATGAAGGAGAGTAACGGTTTCTTTTCCGACAGACTAAATCTCAGCATATCTCTCATTTTTCTGATCATTGCAGCCTGGCGGAACTCATGGCGATCAAAGAAGCCTTATCCTGGCTGAAAGAGAATGTAATAACTGCCAAGAATATTAGCATTTTCTTGGACAGCCAAACGGCTATCAAATCCCTGAAATCAGTTTCAACCAATTCAAAGACAACCCCAGATTTTTGATCATCACTACAAGAGATCTCAAAGCATTTTAACATTCACCAATGTTGAGTGTCTGGGCATAGTGACAATCCAGGAAACTGTTAGGCTGATTAACTCGCCAGACATGGGACTAAATTATCAGTTTTACATGGGTACACTAGGTATTCCTATCGCTACATCTAAAAGCTTACTAGCTCAACATGATAATAGAAAATCAAACCTCAGATGGAATCTTGTCCGCACGTGTGAAATAACCAAACAAATTTGGCCAAAGCTGATCTGAGAAGGTATAAGGGACTGATTTCGTTTGGTATATCGTACATTAGCGCAACTATAGGTATCATCACTAGATACACGCGGAAAGGCTAGGCCTAAACTCAAATGACTTCTGTAGGAGCTGCATGGACGAAGAGGAAAAAGATGCAATATTTCATTTCCTTTGTAACTGCCCGGCATTATCAAACAAAAGGAAGCTTCATCTTGGAGCTTACTCTCAGCGATTCGACAAAAACGGAAACGAAAAGTATCCTCATCATTAATAGCACAGAGTGGTTTCCTCACGGACAGTATTTGGTCTAAGTGTACCTGGCGGACTTGATGGCAGCCACTCTAACCTAAACTTTATCAGCCACCTTATTCTCAGAGATCAAGTGACTCGTAATTTTGAATTGTTTTGAAAAATAAAAACAGACTATGTATTCAATTCTTCAAATTTATGCCAGACATCACCTAAATCCCACTATCTAACATAAATCTTCAGATTCATGCAGTCTGAAGCAGCAAATCAAGGTCATTAATTGGCAATTCCATCAAGGAGTGTCTACAGCCTTTTAATACCCAAACAAATCCATGTTTTCTATACCCATCAGAACGGGTAATGCAATAAAGAATTAGAACAAGTAACTGCACAACTGAACTAACAGAAGATAATGTTTGTTTACACCGATATTATCTAACTCGAGCACCAATATAGACGAAGATCGACAGCAAATAATACCCTCTGCTTAATATCGCCTGCACCTATTGATTGTCATTATGTACAAAAATCAAATTCAGGGTTGGTTGGTTGGAATAAATTTCTCTAATTCGGATTATGTATTCTGAAGATCCTGTATACGACCTTCTTGAGCCCACACCTGCTTTACGGCGATGAAAAATTAAATTCTTCAAAGATTCTTCGGTCGCGTTTGCGTTATAAGGTTTTGGTTTTGGAGGCCAAGATTTCATAAAGAACTTTCTACTTCGACCTAGCGCCGGTTAAAAAAAATCTTTTCATTGGGCTTTCAAATAGATGTGGCTTGTACAGCTCTGGTCCAGAGATTCTTCAATTCCTTCCCATATGGTGAAGAAGAAAGAAATACAAACCGGATCTTCAGAGTAGCGCGTGCAAATAAAAAACCACAACTCATTTAGAACGGATCGGGCTAATTTAGGCGCAGTTTTATACCGGACTGTAACGCCAATATAATATAGGTGAAGAACGCGTTTTTATACATAGTAGAGTTCGAAGATTAGTTCCAGCTGACAAGTCCTAGAGCCATAGAGGTTATGTTCTTGATAGTTCATTCAAATACTTAAGATTAGATTCTTTGAACATTTGGATTATAACATTGACCATTTACCTTATGTGGTTCGAATTATTTAGCACCTGTATACTATGTATGATTTATGCACTCGCAATTTTTTTTTCGAATTTGCGTAAAATAATTTCAAGTGGGAGCATGCGCTCACGAATATCACAGTATGAGGACACAATTTGTATGCAACATTAAGACAAGATTTACTATATAAATATTCACATATATACTTAAAAAAAACTACACAAATTTTATATTATTTAATTAAAAATTATTAATTTAGTTTTATTTGCCAATTAGGAGCAAGAAAAACAGTTTCTATCACAAAATTCTATATCACGAAAAAGACATGTCAAGTAACGGAGAACAGTTTATTTAAAGTAACTGGTTTTAGGAAATGACATTTGTTGCCATCCTCATCATCTTTGTCGGTAATGTAGAATACGCCCATTCACAATTGACGTTGGTAAACAATAAACAAAACATATTTAAATAAAATGTGTGTTGATATAAGCAAATTGGGTTATTTAATCGTTGTTATCCCGTCTAACAGGTTTTTATTTCGCATTTAACCAATTTATTCAAACATTTAATTGGTAAATTTAAACAAGTTGTACTATTACACAAAATGACATATGATAGTGGCTCTGCATTATTTCAAATATTCAATCCAAAATAAAGTAACGCCAGACAGAATCACGAGACTGGTATAGCGTTGTTACATATAATAATAATATGTTTTTGAAGGCACCATCTTGCTTGAACCACACTTCACTGATCCAATTCAATTCCAACATGAAAAGATAGTGAACTCCATTAACCATTATATGGCGATTATTTTTATTGACAAAGAAATACTGCCCAATCACTGTACTTTTTGTGGATGCAAAGTGACTCTCTCTCTTGGAGCACATGTAGAAATTTTGCTTTCCAATAAAGCCAGTTCATCGCTAAAAATTATTTTTCCACAAAAGTCAGGATTTTCTTCAAACGTTTGCAGAGCACAATCGTAAAAGTTTTCCAAAGAGGCTTCAATCTTAATTCTATTCAAATAATTTTTTCTTGTAGTGTGTGAGATCTTTACGTAAATTTCGTCTAAATGCAGACTCAGAGTTTCCCAATCGACTTGACTGATTTGGCTCATTTTAAACTAAAGCATTTACGCTACTTGTTGTAGACTTTTAGCTACAGTAGACTAAGAACGGTACAGATTGGGCTCATTTAGCTCATTTTGAAGCAATTACTGCTGCGATACTACATCGTGTCCCTGCACAGGAAGATTCAATATTGAATATATTGACTCGTATTTATCCACTAAAAAAAAGCCGAACCGAATATTACGAATATTACGTTCGATTGTTATGAAAAGCGGTCTTGATGTCCGTAATAATTTTTAAATAATTTATGATTTTTTTTCGATAGTCAGACTGATAAATACATTTAAGCTTGTTAAACGGTGCCGCGAAGAGCTGCAGATTCTTGACATTAAAGACAATGTCGAGATCTAATGGGTACTTAGACACTGGAGCATACAGGGTAATGAACGTAATGATAAGCTGGTAACGAAAGGATTTGCCTCAAGATTTGATAGGTAGACCAACTTATCAAAACACCATTATGTGACCTTTAAAAGATCTTGGCGGCCAACTAACAGGGCCATTTCGAGAGATAAGCTGCTCACCAAGTTCATCCTTAAAAATTTCCATTGTTTCACGAGCTGTGTGGCATGTGGCACCGTCTTGATAAAACCACATGTCAACCAAGTTCAACTCAGCCAAAGAAAAAGTCGCGTATCATCAAGAATGATGGAACGTTGATGCCACCAGCCCATAAACGAAACCAAACTGTCTTTTTTTCGGGAACATCATTGCTGAACACGTGTTTCGTTAAAACAGCGGATTTTCACATTTTCTACAGAGCACGAATTTTGATAATAAATTTCAATAATTTGCAATCGTTGCTAGTTTGTAAGTCTTTCCATGATTAAATGGCAGAGTATACTAAAAACTTTTCACTTTGACAGATGACGTTTAGATGCCATTACTTAACAGTGCTGCCAACCTGAAAAACGTAACTCTTAAAAAATCACCCGTTATGTATTATCTATAGGTACTGATTCCTCAGCAGGGGTGACATTTTGTTCCCTATATTTTTTTGTATAATTTGCACTCAAGTGGTTAATAACACCCTTTAATTATTTTTACCACAGTGCTTGAGAGCGTTGAAGATGAGGTAGAAAAAGCGATAGGTATTTTTTGAAGTGTTTCATGGACTTTGACTGGGATTTAACGCACAACCTTCAACTCAACGATTATCACGAAATAAGGAAACCTAGAAATTTCGGGGCACTTTCGGCAACTTAAAGTGGCTTTCAAAGCTCTGCCATTGAAAGCTGCCCCACAATTAAAGCAAGATCAAAAGTACCCGAACTTAATTACTGAACGGATTTTTTTTTATTCCTGAATAGATCATCTTTGTCGACAGCAGTAAGAGTGATAACAGGACACAACGTATGGAGACAACACTCTCTTACCCAGATTCTGACCAGTACGCATCATTTATGCAGAAGACTCAGGGATCATGAGTCTCGAAGAGGACATTTCACACCTACTGTTCCAGTCGAAACACGGAAACAGCCCAAAATAATGCCTCACATGGTGAGGTATATCACAAATGATAGCCCCAAATCACCATTCATATGTGTGCGCGAATGAAATGGGACCTCCTATTTAAAGCCGATTCGAACCTGCAAATTTTATAACATTATCATCAAAATTTTATACTTTGGATGTTAGTCAGACTTTCGCAAAACGAACTAACCACTAGCCTACTGCATCCACTAAAGTAGGTCAACACATTAACATTTCAATATCTGCAGCATCTAGGAACTAGAACGCCGCTACGAGATTTCAGTAATCAAAATAGAACCAATAGTTGCCGATTATTAGGGGCGTGACTAGTCTTTAGATTAAGTAAAGCAAATAAATGAGAATTGTCATGTTAAAACAATACGACAGCAACATTATTATGAAAACTAAACGACTGAAATCACAAGATTACAGTTTCTCTAATAATTACCAAGGCTAACCCAAGATACTATTAAAATCAAGCGTTTATCAACGTAATGCAAACAAAACCGAAACACTCTTATTACTTTGCAAGTTATTTGTGAATTTTATCTCATCTTGACGTCAAAGTTGTGTTGTTGTTTCTGTTCACAATGTTTAATTGAAGAAAGAGCCATGCGTTCCCAATTTGCCGTCCACTCACTTTTACTCGGTTTATGTCGTAAACAATTCATTCAGAAGTGTACTCAGGAATGCACAAATGGTATGCTGCTAGACTTACATACGTATGAGTATATGTTTACAAATACCAATAGCACAAATTGGTGTGACTCAATAGAATGTTTGTTTTAAATATTTGTGCGTAAAATATTTATATTTATACGAATTAAACATTTTTAGCAACAGCACATGGGTTCATATTTGAGTGTATCCACCACCGTGTGCATAATTTTATTTCAGTAAACAGACTAGTTGTAGCAGGATATTCACTGATAACAAGATCAACGGTATTGCAATGAATTTTTAGTTAGATAATAGTCAAACTAGTTTATTTGTTAGTTCTTGTGTAAAAATAGAAACTATTTGTAGCACGTATAGGTATCTGGCCTTATCAAGATCAATTGATCGGACGATTCACTGAGTATGTACAACTCGAGTAAAGAATGGACACTACATATTTTGACTGAAATTTTAAATATTGGATTGATAACATACGAGAATTGTTTAATTTTTGTTTGTTAGATTTATTTTATTATTGGAGAACATAAAGTAATCTCGGAGGATTAATATGCAAAATACACTCTATAGCCATACTTACAAATTTTGGCGATGTGATGTGTGTATGTTTTATTGGATAGATTCGAGTTATTCAATATTGAATGCTGTGAAAGTAAGCCAACGCACCTGTCGAAGTGCCGAAAATACAGCAGTGGTTGTGCTCGAAATGATCCCACATTTAGCGTAATGATTGAACTTCACCCTTAAAGGATCAACATTTCAAAATTTTCAGATCATTTAATACCCGAAACTTTTTCCAATGAATTCAATAAACGTTTGAAGAAAATTATCGAAAAATCAGATTCAGCGATGAAGTATATTTTTGGCTTAATGGCTTTGTCACAATATACGCGCGCATTCAAAAAAGTCTCCGTACTGCGGAATATTTTTTATATTTTTTCTAAAAAACATGATACGGTATAACACAAAGCATTAAGTGACATTATAGAAAGAGAAAATGTTTTTCCTCTTGTCTTTGCCCCAAATTCCAGGAATTTTCGTTCGCTAATAATACCGTTATGATACGGATTATTCTCTGCGATCACTTAATAGAGACAAAAAAGTTTCCGTACAGATGTCATTCTTTTGTTTTAAGTGGGAATTTAAGGTGTATGGTCGAGGATTCATTAGTTTCTAAGTTATTGGCTAAGTTATTTAGTTTTTTTTTTTTCAAAAGAATAGAAAATGGGGGACCAAAATTCTTAAATCCATTTGGCAAATAAGATGATTATCAACTGAGAAAAGATGTAAAGTCTCTGAGCGAGATAGCAAAAATTGTTAAGAGACCCAGTTCTTCAATTAAACAAGAGTTGAAAAAATTTAATAAAACAAATACATGCTAGCCTCCTTCTTATATATAGACGAAGCTTTCAACATCATCCTCACTGGAGCTATTCATGAATCTCTGATCGAGATAGGTATAGAGGAATCTATTACCCAATGGATTATCTCTATGCTCGGAACAAGACTTATCCAGGCAACACTTGGAAAGGAACGCCTCATTTTCTCATTTCATCAATGCCTCGTTGACTACCAGTAGCCAAAGAAGTGGAGAAAGAACACCCCTGTGGAGTACCTCTCGTCGTTAATATCCTTTTGGTACAATCTCCCAATGAGGATAATATGATTCGTTAAGCATGGTTATGATCCAGTCATTGATGATAGGCATCTTGATTTGGGAATAGGTAGCCTGGGGGCAAATTCCGCAACGGTGAGTTTTTCTGTGATTTTGCAAGCATGAAAGTTTTTTTTTTTTAAAGTTGTCGTGTACACAAGTGAAAATATTTATACACTTTTTATACAAGGCAGCGTAAAAAAATGGGCGAACAGAAAAAAATGTTCACCACGGTGTTAATGAAAATGAATTAAGTTCACTCGGATGACACAAATTGTTCATTACGCACACTCAAACTCATAGCATGTTGCGGAATCGCACAGACTGCTGTGGGTGTACACAGGTGGTGAATTTGAGTTTTGGGAAGTGTGCACACAGGCAGAAAACTCACGCTTGCGCAATTTGGCCCCTGGAGTCAATTTAATAGTAAAGCACTCACTCGGAACTAAAGGGCGTTTTTCTCAGAGGTATAGAACTTCGAATTGAAATAAAAAAAAAAAATTGAGTGCCATTAATGTTTAAATATGATTTCAGGCATGTGGCCGCCGCGGCTGGTTCGGATGAAGCCAAGTCTAGACGTCCAATTTTCAACCACTCTTTCGAGCATTTGGGGCCGTATGTAGCAATAACGCCACGAATGTTGGCTTCCAAGTACCCTAACGTTTCTGGTTTGTTGGCGTAGACGAGCTACTTCACATATCCCCAAAGAAAATAATCCAAAGGTGTCAAATCACACGATCTTGGTTGCCAATTGACAGGTCCATTCCGCGAAATTAAGCGCTCGTCAAATGTTTCCTTCAATAAAGCGATTGTGACGTGCGCTGTGTGGCATGTAAC
This sequence comes from Rhingia rostrata, assembly GCA_949824845.1. Classification (NCBI taxonomy): domain Eukaryota; kingdom Metazoa; phylum Arthropoda; class Insecta; order Diptera; family Syrphidae; genus Rhingia; species Rhingia rostrata. The sequence continues at coordinate 110,139,686 of OX463756.1, forward strand.
GCCGTCTTGTTGGAACTACATCTCATCCACATTCATGCTATCCAATTCGGGAACAAAAAAGTCGGTTATCATGGCTCTATACCGTTCTCCATTAACGGTAACTGACTCTCCTGCATCATTTCGGAAGAATGACTCCACCAGCCCATAGAGTAAACCAAACAGTCAGTTTTTGTGGATGTAATGGCGTCTCAAAGGTCTCATGTGGATTCTCTACACTCCAAAAGCGGCATAGCCATTCATATAAATAAAATTAGAGTTGTCCGGTTTGACCACAAAATGTCAGTTTTATCTCTATTCGAAAAACCAAACTCTAAAAAAACACACCCGTTACTAAGGTGGTTCTATATAGGACCGTGTTCATCCAAGTCCTGCTCCTGGACAATATCAAAAGCGAAAGAAGAAATCCTTGTTTACAAGACATAGACCTGGGGCCGAATTCCGCAACGATGAGATTTGCTGTGTACACGAATAAATGTGCACACTGTATTGTTTCGATTCCGCAAGCGTGAAAGTGAGATTTTTTGACAGTTGTCGTGTACACAAGTAAACAAAATTATTCACTCTGTTAATAAAAGCAGCGTGAAAAAATGTGCGAACAGAAAATATTGTTCACCACAGTTCCATTAAAATGAATTCAGTTCACTCAAATGACACAAATTATTCATTTAGCCCACTGAAACTAACAGTATGTTGCGGAATCGCACAAACTGTTATGGGTGTACCTGTACACAGGTAGTGAATATGAGTTTTGTTAAGTGTATACACATGCAGAAAACTCACGCTTGAGGAATTTAGCCCCTGGTCAAAAAACTCCCCATTGAACGTTTAAGATGGCATACAGTCTTCGATTCCTAAGCCGAACTCGACCAATTTGAAGTGCGCAACTGGATGCAGTTAGTTAGGAACTGAGCTAATTAGAAAGGAATGTTGATTGAGGTCTGGTTTCATGTTCATTTTGGATTGTGGGTATGTAAATTGAGTTTTTTTTTAAAGATTCTTAATTATTATCTTCCTTTCCAGAATTATATCCAAAGGAATTATATGAAAAGTTTGAAACGACAAACTAACAATCATTTTATTGACAATCAATAAAATTAGTCATTCGAATCTAACAGAGAAGCACTAACATCTCTAATATAATTTTCAATTTGAAAGTAATAGATTGCGTTTATCAATTCGTTGCTCGTTTGCGTAGCAACATCTTTTTTATCAACGAAAACAAGAACCAGATTTCATTCTACAAAAAGCCTTGCGCATTGATTTCGGCGGTAGGTATTTGAAATGTGTAAGTTAATCAATGCAGTCAAACTTGTTTCTAATCGTATGGAAATTAAATGATTTGATCTCAATTCGTGATGTTTATACACAAATTTAGATCGTAAAATTAAATTAAATAAGAACATTTGACAACATCAGACAAGATCACACAATTTTGTGCCAAATGTTTACAAAATGTTACTAAATATAAAATGACTGTTTATAAAGAATGTTTTTTGTTTGTACGTAATACATTTTGGTGATAGAATGATACGCTTTCGTTCGGTCTAAATATCGATTTAGCAATAGGATGACGTAGGGGTGACTCACTCCACTTTTGACATGCATTCGATCGAAATCGTCATATGAAATTATTGAAAGTTATTATGTTTGGTAATCTACTGTTAAAATGTAAACAACAAATCAAATCTCGATTGCGCTTAGTTCAAACATGATACTTAAGGACCCGTTTGGAAGAGCATGGGTACTACTCAGCCAATACTTGATGTTCACCGACCTGTTTGCAATGAAATATGCCAAATAAATTGCCATAAGAACGTAGCTAAGACGTGTTTTATTAATTTGATCGGAAGATATTCACATACAGTATTTGCCTGGGCCAACAAAATTGTTACCACTGAATCTAGAACAACGACGACGCAATGCTAATAGATTCGGATAGGTAGATAAACTACCTTAGTATGACTGAGGAGGCAGCCTTCTCTTGAAGGATGGAATGGACATCATTCGGTTTGTTGTAGTCTATTTATACATATAGACAGATTTTCATTCCGATTTCTATTGGTAAATTGTACGCCAAACATTTGAGTGCTAAATTTGTATAAAGATATTCAAATTTCAATATACATTCATACAGACCTCCACACTTAGCATTGGCAGACAGTATTTATATTTCATACACAGTGGCGTCCTTTAAGGTTTATTATGAAACTTATAATGTCTTCAATGCGAGCTACATAGAGTATGCATCACAGATAAGAATCTTGAAGCCGTTTCAGACGCGGCGGTAAGTGCGAAGATAATATGTGTCGGCTACGCTGTTGTATTATGATGGGGTAGCAACAACACTAGGGTATCAACATCAGTACCGCACATAGAAAATGTTCGTTGTATGTTCGTTGACATAAGTCATATGTAAAACTATGTCGATTTCCTACTGACCGAAAAGGAGTTGGAAACAATTTACAAACAGATCTAAAACAGGCTAATGAATTGGGGTTTACTCAAGGGGCCTGGCAGAGTTGGCATTCTGTGTATACAAAATTAAGACTTGATTCATGGTCGTGTTGAACCAATAATTCGATATACTTATGTGCTGTCGCACAGAAGGTCTGACTTCGATTCCCAGATTAAGCAACACCTAAATGATTTTTCACTGGCCCTCCTATAGTGATGATCTGACAAATCATCCGTGTAGTATCAATTGCCAAGAAAAGCTTATCTCAAATTCGTCGTTCGGAGTCGGCATAAAACAGGAGGTCCCGCGATCGTGGAAGAAGTATACACGCACCCATGAACGGTTGAGAGAAAACTTGGCACTGGATACTAATAAGCGTGTTGTGCCAAATTTTGAATTTTTAAATAATGGACAAGCTCACAAAGCTAAAATCAGTGGTTTAAGAACAACGTTCCGGAATTCATGTCACTGGATGGTTTCCCAGAAATGTCTCCTCAAAAAAACTACTGCTGGTATCCATTTGTAGACGTCGAGATTTTTAAACTGCCCAACTTCTTGCGAAAGTCTGACAACCATTCATGAGTATAACACCATCATGAGAAGCTTCTCAAATTTGCCTTTCAGAGTTGTCGTCAAACGGGAGATTCTCTCTATTTTGGCAAAAAAATGGAGCTTTACACATAATTTTAACAATTTTTAGCTCACTAGAGCACAAGGACATAAAGTTTAAATACCAATGACACGAGCAATACAAAAGTTCTTGTTAGAGAACAAGCAAAAAAAAAACTATCAAGAGAAATTCATATCTCCGGAAGTAAAAATAAGATGGCTTTTCTATGCGGAGCCTTCTACCAAACTCCTCAAGAATCTAACTCAGCTAATGGCTAAGATGCACATCATCACAAATATCAAAAAGAACAGAAGCAATCGCTTGAAAGCAACGCTGTATCCTACTCTACCGCTGACGGTACCATGCGCTTACCAATGCACTTTATATGACGTGCCCAAGCGCGCATTTGCCAAATGTTGTGACACATGACGAACGCTGTATCACTCCTAGTGATAAATAATGTTGATGCCAAAAGCTTTGAAAGAAGCATTTAAAGGCAATGTTATCGTGGTGTGGTCGTCAATCTTCTACGTTAAGTCAACACTTTTTGACAGCTACGCGTTTAATTTCTTCGGAAGCTCTCCGACCAAAAATTTTTTTGCGGATTTCTTACGGAAAGGTATACCTACCCAAAATTGGAAGTTAAAAAAATAATTATTTGTGTATGACTACAAAGTCGTAATCTAGAAAGACAAGAACGCAACAAGAAAAATTTGTTTAAATATTTTGTTCACTTACTTTTCACATATAAAATTACACAGCTGACAGATTGTCAAACGTATGCGAATGTATGCTTCATTTATTTAGTTCCGCAACGGATATTTCGATGGTAGACTGAGTTCCGATTGAAACTGAGTTCCGATTCAAACTGACTTTCGGTTCGGAAATTCTTTTAACGGATACCTCGATAGGGCGTATAGAACTTAACGAACTTTAAATAATGTAACGGGATTCCCCAACTTATTTGCTTATTTCTCACGCCCACCAGCAAGAACGTCTGGTTAAACGAAGAATAGCGACAGATGGTTCTTTGAACAGATACCTCGATAGGGCTGTATATAACTTAAGGAAATTTAAGTAAAGTCACGGGATTCCCCAACTGATTTGCTATATTTCTCACGCCCACCAGCAAGAACATCTGGTTAAACGAAGAATAGCGACAGATGGTTGCAGCTAACAAGAATAAAGATTACAAGGCAACTCGGCCCGCGATCCAGGACATAGAGAGGTGCTATACATGGGACCAATTATGTTCTGCAGTTTAAACAAAATGTAAAACGAAAAACTTGATCACTCAGGCCTAAACAGAATCCTATTAAGATGAAGAAAATATGAATGACTTACTAATCTGAGAATCATCATCATCGTCATCCCAGTTCTGCTCTAAGGCGGTGAAGCATGGACCGTCTAAAATGCGGATGAAGAAATCCTGGGTCGATTTGAGAGGAAAATTCTTTGCGTTTCGGAATTGTACGAGCTGTAGAGCGACATACCCTGTTCAAAAAAAATCCATATTGAACGTTTAAGATGGCTAGGACACTAAAGTAAGTAAGTACTTAGGAGATTCTATAAACGGTTACGCCTTTACGGCGTCACAGCTAGACCCTATTAAAAGTGGACGAAGAAATTCTTGATCTTTTTATGCGATCATTTCATTTGCGTCGACGGTCTATGGAGATGAAGTATCCTTTACCGTTTTGAGCTCAAAATTCTTCCCGTATGTGTTGACGTATGCAGAGCGAATGGACACTCATACTCCTTCGTAGTCTTCGATCCCCAGCAAGATATAAGTAGAAACCAGCCTCAACTAACCTGAAGTACGCAACTGGAGAAAGTTATCTAAGGAGCGTGCTAATTAAAGAGTCATGTTGGCTAAAATCCAGGTTCATTCCGGACTGTAGTTCCACTTAAGTAAGTAAGTATTAAATTTTTGTTAATTTTTCTAAAATAAAAAGATTGTCTCACAAGTCACAATCTAAGTCGCGCAACAAAAACCACTTGTGTAACGCGATACTGAGAACTCGCTCTCAGTATCGCGTTACACAATGATATGTAAATAAAAAAAATCTCTCTAGTAACGAAAAAAAGTGCAACGATTCTCTGGGAATCTATTATATTGAATTTCTTTTGGTCAGAAACGCATAAATCTCAGCAAACAATAGCAACACATTGTTAAAAACATGTAATTAGTACAGCACAATATAAGAATCACTGTTGACTACTTCCAGATATCGCAATAGCAAATAAACAAATTAAAAATTATATAAAAAAAAAACTAAAAGACTTATTGTACTTACAGCGGTTCCAGTATTATCACAAGCCAATTTTTCAGCGCGTCAGGGTTGTTTATAAGCATTTTGTTTCAAGTTTCTTTATCACACGTATATTTAGTTAACTCTCCCACCAATTGATATCAAATCAATTTTTGTACGACGAACGTAGTTTCCGAGATCTATTGAGATCCCTTCTAGGTTGTTCCACCTTTGTTTTCCACGTGTGGACAGCAGATATATCTTATGTAGCGCTTATAGATTCCTTCTTTTTTTTATTTTGTGTAAAATAAAATTTGTACTAATTTTATTATTCTGGTTTATTTTTTTTATTATTATTGAATTGTATGTCTTTCCAAACTAACAAAAAAAATTTAAAATAAAAAACAAAAGTGTTTACCCTAGGAGAGTGATTCGGCTTCTGAAAATAGATAGAGACATGTATGATGAGTAAGAATGAGTACAATCTGTCCGGGTGGTTAAATGATATTTCTGTTGTTATTTATACTCTTGAAGTACAGACAATGGAGAGAGGTGTGTATATTTAGTTATGCTTAACGATTATTGACAATTTATTAATTACAAGTTGTATGTACATATATGGAGGAACATGTAAATTGATGTTCGCATTTTGTACATTTCAAATATTTTTTGAGAGTTTGTTGGTATGTGTGCCCAAAACTGTCTGAATTTTTAAGATTAGCTGGGAAGATGTACAAATTTTGAAGTGCATTGAGCGATAAAAGATTCTAACGAATGGAATGGTTCTTAGTTCCGTGACGAAGCCAAAATGATCTGGAAAAATGTATGCATACATGAAGATGTCCCGATAAGAATGCACTTATATACCAGGTAATACAGCTCCGGACATATCGCACAGCAAAGTTTTTACTCGAAATGACGACAAATCGCGAAGAAGTCTTACGAGAATATTCCTGTTTTGTCTCAGACTTTAGATTGAAGATATAAAAAGCAGCATGAAAATTCCAGAGTCTTATTGATTATATTAATAAAGTTCGTATCTGCACCTGAAATATAAAAAATGGTGCATCGGCTACAAAAGCAGACATTACTGCCTTCCAGGGAATCCTATTACAATGGCATGGCAAAAGGACGATACAAAAATGGAAAAATCAAATTCACCACACTGTGAAAGACTCTTGTCTTGTTGGCACATGTCAAGTATTTTGGATGTCCGAAAATTCCGAGTAGTAGGTAACGTAAACTTGGACCATTTCCCTCTTGCAGCCAAGGTCATTCACCATATTCACATCAAATGCGAAATACTCAGAAATACTGTGAAAAAAGGTACGCAAAGTATATATATAAGGGATACAGAACGCATATCCCTTAAAATCTTGATCAACACCATACCACCATAATGTAGAACAACAATGGCGACCATGTCAACAAGAGGATCATCGGCAACTGTTTCTCGCACCCATCAACAGGAAACCCTTGGTTTTATAAAGAACGCATACACATGCTAGCATTTAAAAATGAAGCCTACAAGCCAAACTGCAGGTGAAGGAGAGAGCCGCCATTGAGGAGAAAAGAACACCCACCAGCTTTTCAGAAAAAAAGAAAAAAAGGGAAGAAAAATGCCCGATCAAAATATAGAAAGGTGCCATTCCAGGAATGGTTTTCGTTAGTTTTCCTAAAGTCTAGATATCAAGAAAGGAATACAAGTCTCGAATAGAATCATGTCGAGATAAAAAGCACAATCGTAGTCACATTCAATGCTGAATGTGAGAGAATCAGACATATTGCGAATAAATTTTCCCTTGTCAGCAATGAAGCAATTGGTTGGGAACAGTTTCCCGGGAAATTTTATTTACGATAGGCCTGCATATGTAAGAGACCTTTTTATTAGAACGAAGCATTTAATATTGGCAATAACTGCAATCACTATTTACATTTTTGTAAGTATTGGGCGAAACTCCCAAGCCAAAGCGAGATTCACTAACTTTTATAAACGTATCCACCTACTAGCATATGATTACGATCATTGGTCAGACTCAATGAGATGTCAGCTCCAAGTTTGCTAGTACAGAAAAGGAAGCGACAAAAAAATTACAAAAAATTATGCCAAGACCACGTTTACCATCAACGTGAAGTTAGTAAAGGGCTCTGTCTTCCTCAGCTCCGCTTTTACCTCTAGCAAAACGATATATTGTCAGAAATCAAATGAAGAATTACTAATGGCAACCGCTGTTTCTTCTGTGTAAGATGGCAGTTTAGTGATAAAGTCCCCACAAAATTACCAACTTACTAAAAACCAAAGAAGAGAGTCCTCGATTATAAGTCCTACGGCGACAAAGCCGTGGCTTTTGCGGCCAAGCTTTGCTAAAAGACAATTAACGATACGACAATGGATATGACAGACGAATCACTAATCGGGCAAAATTTCAAAAATCATTCGCCAAAAAAAATTACCAGTACACTGGGGGAGTTAAGGAGCTCTCCAAACAACATTACGGCTTCAGGTACCACCGACGTGACTTATCACGTAAAGCCCATATCTGAAACTAAATGACAAGGAGGAAAAGACAAAACTGCACCATGGTGATACTTGGTTTTGGCAAGATTTCCATAAGAAGAGCGCGTATAAATGTCCAATAAAATCGACTGGACAAAATAGCAAGAAAACATGGTTACATTTTACGAAATATAAAAATTTTAAACTGTTTGGATTCAACAGAAGGGTGATGTAATCCAGTCCAACAAACATTCGTCTCGAAAAAAACTCCGATACCTTTGGTTACGAACTACGCTCCGTATACGATAGGGCGATGCGAGTTTGACGATTCATTTGGTCGGAGACAAATCATCAAACCAAACGAATGTAATTAAAGGGTATAGGTTTACATTGTTTATGAGAGAGATAACAGCATTGGGTAACAGATCCCACCAAATGCCAACCAGACCGAAGTCAACTGCATGAGTATACACTTGAAACGTACGCCCGAAGGACACCCAGAGTGCTATTCAAAGGAATGTATTTATTCTAGCGTGTTACTGAAGTTAATGAAGTTAAGGAAACACGAGAGTCAGAAATGTAAAAGAAACACCAAGCAGCCTTTATTACAGTTGTCAGCAAAGGCGACACCTTATAAGGACGCATTCGTTGTGGGAAGCCTACATCGGGCAAGTGTTAATAACTTTCAGAGCAGCCTGATATGTCCATACGATTTTAAAGACAAGACTTAAATCCCTGCCAGTGTAAATATTTTCGTCACTTCCTTCGTAAAGACTGTGTTTGACATTTCAAAGCAACCTAAACAAGCTATAACCAATCGATAAGAGATAATGTGACGATCACTGACATTGCAACATATTTATACGTAGTTCTAGTTTTTCTTGACTTGCATTCCATAAATCAATTTGGCGATTCTCAGATGTGCAAACGCCAAACAAATAGACCAATTGCGTAAAGATTTAGGGATTTATGGAACATCCTGGATAGACTTTGATTATTTTCGTGTCTTACCCAAGTTCAATGACCTACTGTTCAATGGAAAGAGCCTACGAATGGAAAAGAAAATAGCGCAGCACGCTTCAGAGAAGCTGGCAACATATATATCAAAACATTTGGTCACCATCCCATATCACGACATTGATACTAAATACTCAACCAGAATACTTAGTAGAGACGAATGGTCGTCAAACAATGTGGTGTCCAATAACGAAAAAGCAGTCCATACCGATGGATCAAAAAGTTTTCCAAGCGGAGATCCTAGCCATAATCGAAGCTGCCAAATCGGCTAGAGTATTGGTGGTATCACAGGAGGATATCTCCATTTACGTAGATAGCCAATCACGAGTAGTTAGACGCTGTCGCTCAGCGCCCAAGGCTCTTTGTTACCAGGACAAAGTCCAAATTCTCTGGGTGCCAGGACACAATAACATACCAGGAAACGAAAAAGCAGACGAGTTAGCCAGACTAGGATCGTCCAGCTGCATCTTCTTATGCGACAATAGGCTTAGACCCCCACTTTCATAACAGTAACAAACAGATTCACAGTAAACAACCAGATTCACGCAAGGTGAAACAAAATCTAGGTGGCAAAACATCAACACTTGCAAACACACTAATGATCTTTGGCCGGAAAATAAGCCGTAGCAAATCTAACAAGCTTATAGCTCTGAACAGAGCTTCCTTGAGAGTCATAACAAGTCACAATCTGCTAAGTAAACACTCCCATAGTATTAAGCTAACTGACTCGCACCAACTTTGCAGGAAGTGCGGAGATCCAGACGTCGAGGAGGACACCGTCCACCTAATATTTCACTGCCTCGCAACAACAGCCGTAAAAAAATCCTTGGCAGCTTCTACTACAAGGAATTGAGATCTAGCCACAACACCTATTGCATAGATCGTCAGCTTTTGCTTCTAGTCGGGTTGGAGCAACTTCCTATTTGAAGCTAACGGAGCAGCACAAATCACCTATGTATCACTCTTCTTTTTAGCGCAGCTATCTTTCAGGTACACTAAAGGGTATCGCTATGGGCCCACGTAGGCCTATGCGGGTTTGACGACTCTGTTGGGCGACAACAACATATTAAACCTAACCTAAAGCAGAGGGGTACAGAAAGCGCAATGGAACACTTTTGTAGTAAAATTGGCGGGATGCCATCGGCACCAGGACTTTTATCCAATTTTAATGTGGAAAGGGCTAATTTGACTTCCGTCACTGAACACTCAAGATTACCAACATTTATATAGTTGCAAGACGAGTTGTCAGATGCAACTTCTGAATTGGGGTTACTAGAAGTATAGGCAGACTAGCGAACATGTTGCAAATATTTGACAGATTGGAAGAAGCTGCATTTCCAAGACGCATAGAGTTAGGAATACCATTGGATTGCCTTTTGCTATTGCTATTTACTATTTCACTTTAACTTAGATTCGACAGATTGTACATAACACATAACACTTACTATCTGTCACTTTTCATAGAAAGAAATAATGATACAATGCTATGAAATGTAGGGTGGGCATTTCCATTGTTTACTATCTCAAACAACATTACAACCTAAAGCAGAAGTTACAGCCCATAGCATACTATCCATAGAAAACAATTGACTGACCAATACATAGCAAGAAATACTATTTGAGGTCTCCATTTTGTACGATTCGGAGGAATTTAGCTTCGAGGTATTCTTCCGATAAGCTTTTCGGAATATTTCTCTGACATTTTGTAACGCATCCCGGCAAATCACGTTCAGGTGCATTTTTAGTGCAATTCTTGTCGTTCCGAATTCTTCCGACACAAATTCTTCGCGAAATTTATCTACGAATTGTAGTGGAGTGATTTTCGTTCTGATGACACATACCTCGAATGGAATTTTAACCTCCGACGAAGTATGCGTTGCGGAAAATTGTCCGCTCCGACGGATACCTCGCTAGGGCAGAATGTGTCATTAATGCTGATATACTGAATACGATCCTTCAGGTAGGAGCTAATCCATTTAAGAAGGTGAATATTAAATCCATATTTAGGCAGTTTTGAAACTAAAATACCGTGATTCGACCGTGTAGAGTGCTTAAGAGAAGTCTGTGTAGATAACGAAGATAACGCCATCTTTCAAAGCCATTCAGAATATGGTGACAAAAAATTGGGAGACTGATAGAAGTAGACCTACCAGCGATAAAACCATGTTGGAAGGGAGATAAAACTCTTTGAGAAAAGTGTTAGGTTATCACAGACTATTTTTTCAATAAAAAATAGCAAATATTTAACAGATTAGAAGAAGCTGCATTTCCAAGACGCATAGAGTTAGGAATACCATTGGATTGCCTTTTGCTATTGCTATTTACTATTTGACTTTAACCTAGATCCGACAGATTGTACATAACACATAACATTTACTATCTGTCACTTTTCATATAAGGAAATAATGATAGAATGCTATGAAATGTAGGGTGGGCATTTCCATTGTTTACTATCTCAAACAATATTACAACCTAAAGCAGAAGTTACAGCCCATAGCATACTATCCATAGAAAACAATTGACTGACCAATACATAGCAAGAAATACTATTTGAAGTCTCCACAATCAGTTTGTATAGAATGACACATTGCATGCTATGAAATATTGCTCGTGGAGACCCCGGGTAATGTCTGTAAAGGAACTTATTTGAGATGTCGAATTGTTTTCTAAATATTTGATACTGATTCAGTAGTTCTTTTCTCATTCAGCAATCTGATTCACATTGCTGACAAGGGAAAATCTTTTTTCGCGATAAGCCTTATTGAATGCTACTTGCTTATAAATTCATACATTCCAACAAGAACGAGATTTCAGCTGATCTCCAAATGGTGGCTGCTTTAGGATTGGGGGCTAAATGAGGTAAATATTACCATCACATTACAATACAACTATTAAACGATAACATTATTCCCTTTTTAGATGATAGGCGATGGAGCTGACATCCATGGATCTAGGCAATCTACGCTGTAATTTTTACATGCTATCAACAGTGTCTGGGCAAATTAAGAATAAAGGAAATAACCAAGTTCCGAGGAGTATGTAGGATGGTATTGAAACAATAGACTGCACCCATATAATAATCCCAAAAGAAGGTCCAGCCGGTGTTTACTCGGGGATGAGGACGCAACCACACGACAAAAAAAAACGACAGAAAGTACCTACAAGAATCACAGTTTTTTTATACTAGATTTGTAAATTCTACTTCTTATTTTGACATAACCTTCGCCTAGTTAGGCAGCAATGGAAAGTTTATTATAGATAAGGAATTTAGGGAACATTGCCTATAGGCAACATTAATATTTAGGCATGCCTAACTAGGCAACCTCTGAGCCACCGCCTAAGGAAAACTGATAAATACGGCTGTTAATCTCCAGGGATCGTAAAGGTCTGGTCTCATAGACAGAATGACAGAGCAATTTGAGAGCAAAAAACAATCGCCACACAAATAATGTGTGAGTATTTATTTAAGAGGGAGGGTTTTGAATTTATTTGTTGACATTAAAAACGTTTGCGTTAATGGAAATCAATCTCTCCAGAAGGTGGGAACTGTGTTAGACTGGTAGCAGGAACCGAAACCTTAAACGCCATCTACATGAAGTTCAAAACAATCTAGCAAATTAGCGCAGAGCAGTTAATTTAGAAAACATGTGCTATAGCTTATTCCTCGTACATACATATAAAAACTGGGTAGATAAAATGCCTGGTATTCATCGTGACCCCCATGTTTTCTGGTGTTGAAACGTTTTTAACAGAAACAAGATTAATTCTACGAAACCCCAGCCTAGCTTTGAAAATATAATTCGCTGTTCCCAAAACAGGTAAAATAAATCTGGAATTCACATCGCAACGATGCCAGATGTTCAAAAGCGCGAAAATTCAAACCACGTCTTACAACAACACTTGCATGGAAACACATTTTCTTTGATAAGAGCAATTCAGTGACCGCGTTATATAATCTTCTCAACTTGACTCAATTCATCACGTAAGTCAACAAACGAAGAATTCTGTAATACATTCTCAGTGGAAGATATTTAGCTGCTTTAGCTGTGCTATCTAAGATAGACAAAGACTCCCTCACAAGAACAGAACTTTTTAGAGAACACACAAGTACATTGCAGTCTTTTGCACCCTTAGAGACTCGGTGCGTTAGACAATAGAGGCCATAATAAGCAGCCCTTTAGAAAGTATTGTTATTATTATCGTTGACCATCTGTCGTCTTACAGTAGACACATTTGCATCAACACCATCAACCGCCGCTTTGATGACTGGTGGCCTCGCGCCTTTGATAAATTTACTTTACTTTGGTGTTTCTTGTTTTAGAAAGTTTTATATGCACACGAATACCATGGCGAACCACCTCCCCGGATTAGCAGCAGTTCAATTCTCTCACTTCTCGTATTCGCACACAACTTGTCGCAAAGCCTTACGAAAAAAAAAATGCAAAAAAAAAAACACGCCTGAGTTTTCCTTCCACGCGCACATACATACACAAACACCACTTAGAAAATATAAACCCCCCCTATGGAAAAATCTCGACTTTTCCTTACAATTTGCTAACTTGTTCAGTTTTATCCTTTACCACTTTGTTTTCAGAGTTGAGTTATATTTTTCCTCAAGATATGTAAATTTTTCGATTTCAACAATTTCGAAGATATAAGGGAAAAAAAATTAAAGATGGAGACCAGATCATTGGCAAAAAATGAGACAGGCAGTACGTTCGCTCGCACTACTCGCACACAATCACACATACTATTTGGGAAGCCCTCGACACATTTGTCTGCACTTAATTTATATTTTTTCTTTTGGGGAAGTTTTCAGGGCAAAACTCACATTTGATGTTTTTTATAGTAATTATATGAAAATTATATTTTTATCACTGTTATTCCGTTGGAAAATCTTTTCACAGCACTTTTTTGCAATGCAAAAGCGATCTAATTTTTGTAATGTTCGTGGACGACCTTTTGCTCAGCGAAAAATCTATCACGAAAATGACGTATGAGAAGAAATAGGTGTAGTGGTCGAGTGAAGATTATAGATACACGTTGCGTGTGCTCGACTCCAGAGGGCAGACAGTAAATCTAGTAGACAGAAGATGTCGCTGGTGTTAAAAAAAGATGTAGGGTGGGGCGAAAATGTTTGCTTTTAATTTGATTTTGTTTGGAATTAATTTATAACGCGTTTCTGGTAGGAATGTTAATATATATACGAAACTTTAATCATCTGAGCTTTACCCCCAAGGCAATCTCGACGCAACGGACGGTTTCGCGTTGAAATGTCAAAAACTCATTGAGCTTATGGGAACATGTATAAGTGGGCAATCTGAACGCCGACGCGACGCAATGGACGTTAGCTACACAGAAAAGTTGATTCAACTTCAACTTTCTTGCGCATCGACGCATTGGAATGTCAGTTTGAAAGCTGTCAGATGGTATGTTTGTGAGAATCTTGAGATTACTTTCATAGGTAATAAATAAACAAAATAAATTAAAAGTACTGAATTAATAATTGTGTTGTGTGATGAATTTCGAAGAAAAACTTATTGAGTTGGTTAAGGCGCAGAAAATTAAATTTTCTTCTGTGAGAATTGAAAAACAAACAAAATCTTCGACGGCTAATGGTAAACTGTCAATCAAGTGACATCGCATCGCGTCGCGTCGTGAGCGTCGAGATTGCCACCACCACTCAAATCCTCACCATTTTTGACACTTCAATGCGAAACCGTCTGCGTCGCGTTCGTCGCGTGCGTCGAGATTGCCACCACCATTAATCATATTAGCTATTTGTTACAAACGATAACTTAAAAACTAATTAATACATTTGTTTAATCAACCATAAGATTCAATTACATGCAATAATAACAATTTTTATAAAAATAATTGAATTATTTCTGACTTTATGGTATTTGGCAAGCTATTAAACAGTTTAAAACCTTTGTAAAATAATTTATTTTGAGATCCGTTTGTTGATAACAAAGGAAGTCTGAAGTCTTCTTCTCTATTTCTTAAATAGTAGGTACGGCTGTACATCTGCAACGCATACTATTTGATTATATAAATAATTTGGCAACATATTCAGCGCTGGCAAGATATCCGCCGTTGCGGAAAATTCTCAGATTTTGAACGATTCGGAGGATCTTAACTTCGAGGAATTCTAACGAAAAGCTGTTCGGAATATTTCTCCAACATTTTGTAACGCACCCCGGTGAATTGCGTTGAAATGCTTTCAGGTGCATTTTTCGTGCAATTTTGCAGGCAAAGTGCAATTCTTTTCCGATTTCCTCCGACACAAATTCTTTGCGGAATTTATTTACGCATTGAAGTGAATTGATTTTTCTCTGATGACACTGACACATGCTTCGAATGGAATTTGAACCTCCGACGAAGTATGCGTTGGGCAAAATTGTCCGCTCCGACGGATATCTCGCTAGGGCAGATTGCTTTTTATTTTAAATATAAAAATATATAATATAAAAAAATGTACAATTGTATAAAATCCTGGTTTATCGGAAGCCATTGTAATGTATCTAACATTAAGCGTATAGGTGTTAACATATTGCACATTTAAATACACTTCATTCCTCTTTTCTGTCATTTTTGTAGGCTTAGGACCTAAAAATATTGTTGTTGAACAGTACTCGAAACGTAGTTTTACCATAACATTAAAAACATTTATTGCATTTGCTAATAATTCTCTGTAAATATCCAACTTCCTTTGCTATTTTTTTACAAATATAATTCAGGTGTGTTTAGAAATTTAATTTTTTATATAAGTCTACTCCTTGGAACTTTTTCTCGTTAACCTTCTCAATGATCTCCCCATTAATAATAATGTTTATAGAAAAGTTTCCATTAATTAAAATGGCTTTGGTTTTACCTATATTCAGCTTTGGTTTATTCATTTTTAAATGCCATTCAACGCTTTTTAAATTTTCACTCAGTTTGTTAATACTGTTAAAAATTCAGATTGCAATGTACGAACATATCCTGATCTGTTAAAATCGAAAAGATCTATTTAGTGTCGATTTGTTTTGTGGTACTGGATGCGCTCACTGGAATGAATGACTGGAATAGTCGTATCTGTCAAAGCCACTTCTCGAACAATAGTGTTGTTCAGGACAACGTCTGTGTCAAATGACAAACTGACATCATCTGTATGAAAACAAATTTTAACACAAACTTTTGCACAGCATACTTTTGGGTTTTTTCATTGAAATCGCAATTATATTCATACTTTGCAATGATACTGGTCATGAATTCCAGTCCATTTATATTAATTTTATGATTCAACACACTCTCTTTGTATTTTTATAAATAAATAATTTGTATTTCAAAGTAAACGACTTATATTTTTATGTTTTTAATGCAATAACCCCATAAAATAGCACTTCCGCCATATAATTGTTTTCACATTGTTTTTCTCCAAGTGATTTTGACGTTTTAATGAAAGAGACAACGTAAGTGTGAGGGAGAAGTCTCATGAGCCATATAAAATTTTCTTGTTTTCCTCCAAATAGAGACAACGCCACTTGTGAGGAAATTAGTGTCGTCAGCAACTCTATCAAGATAATGCAGGAACCTCCGAGAATATGACATCTCTTTCTAAATCAGTATGTGGAGTGGTATAAACAGAGATGAAGCGACAACCAGCGAGTTAGTCTTAATTGTGACCTGAACGTGATTTGAATAGTGTTGACTGAGTGAATTAGCTAAGTGAATTTCGGAATGTTAGAATAGTAGGTACGCAAATATAATCGTTGGTATAACGAGTGTAATTGAATTGTTAAACGAGATTAAAGTCATAACCATTTGTTAATAATATAATTCTAGAAATAAGAGTGTTTTTAAGTAAATTATTGTTAAACATAAAACAAAAAAGTGTTTTGTCATTCGAAGACCGGTTTCATTCTAAAGGGTTTTTCAATAAGAGCACTACAAAAGTTTTTTTTTTTGATTAAACAAAAACGGTTTTGGATATCAATGAAATTCTTTATCCCTTTGAAAGTACGTTCGATGCCATTATGTATGGAACTTGTTTTTGTCATTGCCACCACGGGAACGCTTGCAGAAGTCCGGACGCTGAACCCAATTTTCGACGGTTTTCAAGCATAAATCGGCCGATACTGCTGCAATTTCACGTTCGATATTCGTACGAAGTTCATCAATCGTCGCTGGCTTGTTGGCATAGACCATAGACTTGACGTAGCCTTACAGGAAACGGTGTCAAATCGCACGGCCGAGGCGTCCAAGCGACTGGACCATTTCGTGAGATAACACGTTCTCCAAACTTGGTTTCCAATAAATTGATTGTGACATTCGCTGTGTGGCTTGTGGCGCCGTCCTGTTGGAACCACATGTCCTCCACGTCCAAATCACCCAATTGGAGCCAAAAATATTCGGTCATCATTGAACGGTAGCGATTCCCATTCTCAGTAACGTGCCGGTCTTGATCATCACGGAAGAAGTACAGCCCAATGACGCCGCCGCCGGCCCATAAACCACAACAAACCGTAATTTTTTCGGGATTCATGGAGTACGTGTGGATTGCTGCCTGACCAATACCGCATAATTTGTTTATTGACGAAGCCATTCAGCCAGAAATGAGCCTCATCGCTGAAGATGATTTTTCGATGAAAATCTGAATCATTTTCAAGTTGTTGCTCAGCCCAATTCACGAACATGCGACGCTTCTGGTGGTCAACCGGCTTCAGTTCTTGCGCCAATTTATCTTGTAAGGATGTAGGCCAAGATCTTTTCGCAAAATTCGCCACAACGACGTCACAGAGATGCCCAACGCTTGAGAACGACGTGTGAGACACACATTTGGGCTTTCTTTAACTGAAGCCTCAGCGGCAGCAATATTCTCGACACTACGGGCACTTATTTGTTTCACTGGCACGGAAACATTTTGTACTGTGCCTGTGGATTACAATTTTTCCACTAGCCGCTCAATTGTTGATCTGCTAGGACGACTATGACGACCATAAATTGGACGTAGCGCTCTTAACGTTGAGGCCACTGACTCCGAATTTCGGTTGTAAATTTTAATCATTTCGACTCGTTGTTTGATCGTATATCTTTCCATGATAAAATTGCAAACCTTACTGAAGAGAAATGTCAAAAGAGCGGCAAGAAATATAGCGTCGTTTGCCGTCCCTGTCACTCAACTTTTGTAGCGTCCCTGTTGAAAAACCCGATACAACACATTCATCGCAGAATCTCAATAATAGTGTATCATCATCAGCCAACAGTCTTGCTTCTACACGTATTAGTATTTTCTCCAAATCATTGATGTAAATAATAAATAGTAAAGTCCCCAGTACAGCTCCTTAGGGTACATCCAGTGTTACTTCCATGTGTTCAGATATTTCATTCGATATCCTAGTTTGTTGTACCCTGTTCGACAGATAACTTTTGAACCACTCAATTTCTGGTATGTTTACAACGTATTTTTTTGAGTTTTTGTATCATTATGTCTCTATCTATTCCAAGAAAATAGCAACTAGTACTTATTTTGGCATTGATTTCGGTTTTCCATTGCGTTATTACAAGCAATGATTCACAATTGTGTTTTTGTCGAATCCAGATTTTGTTGAAATTTGAGAATTTCATTCCTGGTTGTTGTAGTGTTCTTAAAACCAATAATTGATAGCGCATTCATCGCAGAGCGCGCATATTCTTCCGTTTTTCAACTTAACAGGAGTAAACCGATTATCCCTCCACCAATTATTGACTATTCTTTCTCATGCTAGGCTAGGCATACTTTTTTTATTTTTATCGTTTAATTTGATAATACTCACAAATCACACACAGTTTATGGATAAGTTTATAATATTTTATTGAATTATTTCGGGGCAAAATAAATTATTCTGCGAAACAGGTACCTCAAACTATATTTTGACAGATTCCTCTACGTCTATTTCATTTTACTACGTTAACTACGTTAAACTACATTGACTACCTCAGTTACGTAGCAGTGGTTAGAAATTTCAGGGGAATGTCAATGTCCATTTCGAATTGGATTCATCCAATCATGCAGAAAAAGAAAACTTGCGAATGGTAGATGTGGGACATGGACTACAGAACAGATATCCTAGTACGTGTTATAGAAATATTTGGATCTTGAACACAAGTCCGCCTGAAATTATTTACTGTTATGATAATTTGCATGATAAATTAGTTAACATATTTTCTAATTTTTGGAAATTTGCCATTTGAGGGTTTAATATGTGCCTAAAGTCCAACTGTTGTGTGTTCTTAAGAACGATAAATTGATAGCGCATCAATGCATGCCTGTCTTATTCTACTGTTTTCCAAATTAACAGAAGTAAACCGAACAATAATTATAGAGTTTCCTTTCTCCGGCTAAGTAAAATATTTGGAAGTTGATCAGAAATCACACACAATTTCCGGATTAGTTCAGAGTATTCACGGCGTTTGATTGACTTATTTTGGGGCAAAATATATTGTTCTATGAGACACGCAACTTAAACTACCATTTTGACAGATACCACTACGTCTACTACATGCTGCTACGTTAACTACGTTTAGCTACAACAACTGTTACTACTGAGGTAGTTTCCAGAATCCTCTCAAGAATCGAATTAAAGAAGTCACATGACAGCGCATCGCCTTGCCTGAATCCTTGTTTGGTATCGAATGTGTCGGTAAGGTCATTCCCGAACCTGATGGAGCAGAGAGAATTCTCCATCGTCATCCTATACAAACGGACGAGTTTGGGCGGTATATATACCAAAACTAGATATGGCTCTGTATAGTTCGCCTCTATGAAAACATGATGGGTATTGATTTGGACTTCTTGGGTTCTTTTTCCAGGATCTACCGAAGTGTGATCGGTTGTGGACTTTCCTGGCCAAAAACTACACTGATAAGGACCAATTATGTTGTAAACGTTTCTAGCGTTCACATATTACGGCAGAAAGGATCTTGTAGGCGATGTGTTGACAAGACTTATTCCTCTGTAGTTGGTGCAGTTCAGAGGGTCTCTATTTTTGTGGATCGGTCAAACGATGCTGAGGTACCATTCTTCAGGCATACTTTCATCCGACCAGATTGTAAGATTGTAAGCATTCAACATATTAAAGAATTTTAAATAAACTGTCAAAATTTGTATGTGAAATGTTTTACAACAACGTCGGTAATTTTGCACAGGCATTGGGTGTGTAAACTGAGATGGTTGACGTTGTAAAGATTTCAAACGCTATTATTAGTCACATTAAACAAAACAAGCTAAAAAAATTACCGATAAATAAAAGAGAACAAAGGAAAATACGATGTTGAATGAATACCCTTTAAGTTTTCTTCGTATTCCTTCAAATAAGAACGATTTTTGTATTGAATTACATTTTTTTTATTTTACATTAATATCTTTAAACAATTTTTTTTAAATCCTGTATTTATTTTAATCTTTTTAATAGACGATTTGCAAAAAACACGGTAGATATTGAACGCTTTAGATGTGCGAATGCGCGATACGTCGCATACTTTTCTCTCGTATAGGTGGCGCTGGTCGCCTGAGTTGGGATCCTAAGATACCTAAGCTCGGTGCTACAATTTAAAATTGTTTACAAATCCAATAACACTCCTAGGTATTTGTTTTTGTGCACACTAAAGTCATTCTATTTTATGTTAATAACAATCTTTTAGTTTTTTCTACATTTAATTTAAGTTTATTCCTACTCAAATAATATATTATATTGTATTACCCTCCTTGTTAAAAATCACTTAAACACATCTCAACGACGGTATAGTTATACAGTGCATAAGTATTTATACAACCTCTATTAAGTGTCTTACAAATTCTTATTCATAAAATATTTCCCTTACTATAAAAGTTATACAGGGTTTTTGTTAAATAAATTACCAAAAGATGGAAAATATATTACAATAGACTGTTCCATAGCTCGGCAGTGGTACCAAGTTTATGGGTGCGAAACGCATGGCAACAACTTTGATTTCTACACTTTGTAACATTATACCCTATCCCATAAGTTTGTAAAATAGTGAAATAATTTCGATAGATACGCCTCAAAGTATATGGATCGATTCAGAATCGCTAGCTGAGTTGATCGAGCCACGTCCGTCTGTCTGTGTATCACCGATTTTTGGGCCTTACATTTTGAGCTATAGTTTTGAAATTTGGTATATAAACTCTCTCTCCCACGAAGCAGATCAAGACAAGATATTTAGACAAGCCTAATATCGGTGTTTCGTCTATACACAGTTTTTTTTGCCACGCCCACTTTTTGGACCGCTTTCAGTAAAGAACGTTTTTCGGTCAAATTGTAAAATATACGAATAACGCCTACTTTTTGGAGGCGTTTTCATACAAAAACCATTTGTATAACCTACCCCATAGCATTACCAAGCGAAAAACGTTGCTTTTTGTCGAACCATAAGTAGTTTTGATAAACTGTCTGAAAAATATGTTGTGACAAGGACATTTTCTACATTTTTTCGACATAAATCCAGCTTTTCGGGGATATTAATTTTAAAGATGGGTTGGGATAGGGAATTAGACGATCCACAAAGCGGATTGTAGCCTTTTCATATGTTTTAACATATGTAACGTATGTGACAAACGGAAATAAATAAAACACATGAAAAGGCTACAATCCGCTGTGCGAATCGTTGAATACCCTATCCTATTCAATCCAAAATTGAAGATCCCCCAAAATTGGGTGTGGCTTTAAGAACACATGGTCATGGTCAAAGCATATGACATGACATGTTCAAAACATATTCTTCAGACAGTTTATCGAAATCTTAAATGGTTCGAAAAAGTTTGTCTTTACATTATATCCCTTGGGGTAGTGAAAACGCTCCCGAAAAGTGGGAATTGATAGAAAACTTTGTATCGGGAAATAAAGATATTGGGATTGTGTAAATTTACTTTTCCGAAATTCCCTACCGTTTGGCTAAAAACATTGTTTCTATAAAAAAACGGGCGTAGCTGTGGGCGGATTTTAAAAATGTTTACACCTTCTGCTATCTGCTTCGTCTGACAGAGAGTCTAAGTACAAAATTTAAACACTGTAGCTAACATTTTAAGGCCCAAAAATCGGTGACAGACAGAAGGATGGACGGGCAGGCAGACATGGCTAGATGTCAAAACTAATATACCGCTGGCCCTATGGACCCCAAGTAACCATTATTCCTCTGTATTAGTTTAGAAGATGTCTTCCAAACCGTATGAAAATAAATATTATTAAGGGATAGAAGAAAGCGCGAAGAACACATACCAATTTAAAGACATACCAACTATTAACTGTTGGTCAGGTTTTTCAATTTATGTAAAACAATTTTTTTAAGGTTATAATACATAACAAAAACATATTGAGGTTATAATGACTTTTTTTTCAGTAGCGAACTTGCAACTAGCTCTAATAAATATTTGAATGTTGCCTTGTTAATATGGTAATAGGGTTTATCGGAAATTATTTTCCCATTCAGCAATGTTTATTGATTGCCCGATAACCCGATTTTCACAGATCTCTGTTCAGTACACTGCATTTACTCACTTTATTTTATCGCCAATATTAATATTCATTAACATTTTAATGAATTGGTTTAAAAAAAAGGAATTTACACACAAAGATTGCACAGAAACAGTATTCCGATGAGCATTAACGATAGCAGGATTTATTACCTGAGAACAAAATCATTTGGGGAAAAAGCAATTTCCGATGGAATTCAGGATAACTACAATTAACTTCGTCACAATCAGTCGGGTTCCATTGTACAGTATCGGGGCATGGATATTTTATAGCCCAGTAATGATAGATCCAACATTGAGACCAGTTTTTTTTTTAAGATTTAAGCATCCCGAACAAACTACGATCCATTTATATATATCAAAACAAAACTCGTATTTCACTCGAAAAAGCAATGAAAAAGCATTAACATATCATCAGGAAGAAAAACATTATGCTAAGCTGTCAAAAGGGATGACTAAACTGAAAAAGAAATGTGCGCCTAAAAGCGCCACCTGTTGAGAACCATTCCGACTTTTCATTTTGCTTTGGAAACCCGCAGAGGACAACGACGTTCGTATCTACGCCTGGAATGAATGAGAACATTAAACAGGAAAAGTGCAAGCAAACAACTAGTGGAAGCCCTAAACTGATACAACATAGACATTACTGCCACCCAAGAAATACTTTGGGATGGTCCGAGCAAAAAGAGGATGAAAAACTGTTAAATCTACTACGGACACTATTCGGATAAGCGAAAGCATTGTAGCAACACGCATCACGGCCAAATTCGCCAACATAGGCCTTATGTGCGCTCACGCCCCAACAGAGGACAAAGTTGATATAGCAAAAGTTTGCTTCTATGAGCTCCTTGACAAAACCTATGAGCAACTACCGAAGTACAATGTTAAAATCGTGATGGAAGATTTGAACGCAAATGTAGACAGAGAAGACGATTTTAGCAGTATTTTCGGAAAACATAGCCTACACGTCAGGTAACGGACTTAGGCTTATTGACTTCGCTAAGGAACGAAATACCGCCATCATATCACCTCGATATCAATAGGGGGGCATGGCGGTCTCCAGATCAACGAACGGTCAACCAAATTGATAACACTGCGATAGACAATAGGCATTATTTTGGATGTCCAAACATTCCGAGGAGCTTACATCAACTCGGACCACTACCTTGTTGCAGCCAAGGTAAGAATGCGGATATCCAACACGCCACAAGAATCCAGAAATACTGTGAACAAAATTTAATGTCGAAAGACTGCAATCGCAAGAGACCGCCAAGGCCTTCGGACAACGCGTATCGACGTATCAATTAATCTCTCGGTTAACACCATACCACCAGCATCGAATGCCGAAGAACATTGGCAACGATGCCAACAAGCCATTAGATCAGCCGCAACTGATGTGCTAGGTTTTTCGCGCCCACTAGCAAGACGCCCCTAGTTTGATGAGGTATGCCAACGTATGCTCGCTGTCAAGAACGAGGCCTAAGAGGCTAAGTTGCAGGTGAAGACGAGAGGTGCCATTGAGCTCTGTAGGCAGAGAAAAATGTGAGGAACACCGGCTTTTCAGAAAGAAGCAAAAAAGATTAAGAAAAGCGCGTGATCGAGAATACAAAGAGGTGACACTCCAGGAACGATGTTCGCAAGTTTTACCAACGTTTAAAACGTCAAAGCCAATATCGGATATATCGAAGTTGCCACAGTCGATGCTGAGGATATGGAACAACCACTTCTGCAGATTGTTAAACGGCAATGACGAACAACATTCCGCTGTCAGGCAGAACGAATCATTCAACATTGGCAACAACAGCGAAAACTGCCAACCGTAAGACCTGAATGAAGTGAGGATAGCAATATCTGAACTCAAGCTTTATAAGGCTGCCGCAAATGACGGTTTTCCCGCGGACAAGAATAAGTATATGCTGTCAACACGAAAAGACACACAACATCGACGAATTGCACAGAACCTCACCATTATACAGTTATAACTTTGAGTTAATACGGGACTTTGGCTACCTCGGCTATGGTATTTACTCTGACAACATCTCGTTAGAAATTAAAATGGAAATTACTCTTTACAGCCGCTGTTTCTTTGGGCTTAGAAGGCAATTTAGTAGTAAAGCCCTCACTCGAACTACTCCTATATCCTATACAAGACCCTGATCTTAGCAGTCCTGCTCTACAGTGCTGAATCTGCACCGTCTCAAAATCGGATGAAAATTCCTTGGTCGATTGGAGATGAAAATTCTTCAAAAAATCTTCGGTCCGGTTTGCGTTGACGTGCTATGGAGACGAAGATTCAACCAAAAACTATACGAGTACAGCGACATGCCCCTGGTCAAAAAACTCCGCATTGAGCGCTTAAGACGGCTAGGACATGTAGAACGAATGGACGCCAATACTTCGGCTCGCAGAGCCTTCGATTCCCAGTCAGACGTTGGACGCAGTAGAAGAAGTCCTCGCGCCCACGTAGAAATCGACCTCAACCAACTTGTGGTGCGCAACTGGAGGCAGTTAACTAAGGACCGGGCTAATTTGAAGAGGCAGGTTGGTTATGTTGGCCCAGGTTCATTCCGGACTGTAGCCCCACTTAAGTAAGTCCATTTGTAGCTTATGAATTATAGAACAAATTCTTTGAATACAATTTAGGAATTGAACTCATTTGAGCTCAAAATTGGCAAATATCATGTTTTCCGTTGTGGATTTTTCGTATCGCTATAACTAATGCCATAATATATCTCAAATAAAATACAAACACACTTGTGATTATTTTCTTTTAAATATATATATTTCGTTTTTATTTTGTTTTGTTATTACTCACGTCCATTTTCTTGTTTCTACACATTGAAAGTTAAAAACAAACAAACAAATTATTATTACTTATTATAAACAATAATGTTACTGAGTCACTTAAATTAGAAAATATTTCAAATGCGTCTTATATGGTATTGTAATTATTTGTATTTCTTATACCAAATCAAAATCTATAGTTATGGTCACTCTGAATGGTGATTTTATGCTTGTAAATAATTCAAAGTGATTTATAGAAAAATCCGTATTTAATTAAAAATTTCTTTGATGTAACGTGTTTTGTAAAGAGTTCATTTTTGTTTTATTTATTTTTAAATATTTCAAAGAAAACGAAATTCAATCTAACTAGTATGTTAACTAATTTTGTATATATAATTTTTTTTTTAAACACATTAATATATTTTATAGTTTTTTTTGTTGCTTTTTATTTTTATTATAGTCTTCTTCATAAATAAAACATTGAATATATGAGTGTTGCTCTATTTGTTGTTTAATATTGATGCAAAATTATCCGTTGATTGTAAATTTAATTAAAGCCTTTTATATTAAAAGTAAAACATACGTACGAAATTATTTTTTGTTCAAACAAATGCAAAAAAAGTCTTAAAGTATACAAAAAAAAGTCAAAATTTAACTAAATTTATAATACAAACTACAGGTAATTTAAAATTTGTTTTAAATTTATTTTTTTCTTTTTTTTAAGAGACAAAATCTACTGGTTCAATTTACAGATTAAACATAAAGTTAACATGAACAGATATTATAAGTTTTTTTAAGAGTTATTTTGATTTTTCGAGGTTAATTTGGCATATAAGCAGGGTGTTTGTTTTTGTCATAAAAAAAAAGTTAAACAATAATTATTTACAAAAATAAAAGGAATTCAAATCCCACTAAACATCACGACAAAAAAACGTGTCATAATACTCCAGTTTGGAATTTAAAACTAAACTAAAAAATAACACTAAAACAATGATTTTGTATAAAATACACCAATAAGAATAAAGTTTTGGTTTCGGTTTAGAAACAAATAGTTACACAAGAATTACAAATTAAAATATCGTTAGCAGGTAAAAAAAGACTTAATAGGTAAGAAAAAAAGTTGTTCTTTTCAAATATTTCGGTTTACTTCATTTCGATTCGACCGCGTAATTTCGCTCGTGCATTCAAATATTCGGGATTCACATGACCTTCGATTCCTTGTTCATCACTAACAGAGATGTTTTGCTTTTCAAGCTTTTGAGCCCGCTCCATTATGACGCGATTGAGTTCACCTTTCAGTCCGGACTCGATCTTCGCCGTTTCTTGTTGCTGTTGCTGGAGGAGTATTTGACGTTCTCGCTTCTTTTCGAGCACTCTTTGAAGCTCGGACTTTTGATTGAGGACACTTTTACCACTGAAAAAATAAATGTATAAATGGTTATTAGTTGTGAACTTAGGTTTGCCAATAAATAGTGTTTATACAGGGTGTCCGCCGGGAAGGTATACTACTTTGTATTGCCGACATTTTGGTAAGCATTAGTCTTGACAGTTCATGTTAAGCAGTATTGAAGTAGACACGTGGCAAACTTATTATGGAAAAATATTCGATAAACCAACGTGTTTTAGTCGTTTAAACATTTTATCAAAATCAATCATCGATTATTGTGACGATGAGAAAGTTACGTAAAATTTTTGGGAGGAATAGCGTGCCAACAAAAAGCACTATTTATCGTGTAGTGAATGATTTCGAAGAAAGAGGGTCTGTAGATGATAGGCCCAAGCATGGACCACAACGTACTGCAAGATCGGCTGAAAACATTACTGCTGCTCAAGGAAGTGTTCAAAACAATCCATCAACCTCAATTCGAAGCCGTGCTCAGGAGCTTATTCTTCAAAAAACAACTTTGGCCACAATTTTGCACAAGGATTTGCATTTGTTTACATTTAAGATTCAGTTGACACAAGAGCTTCTTCCACAAGACCATTTACGCCGCCGTAAATATGCCAATAGGATGTTACAGCTAACCCATGACAACCTCGTTTTTCATGAAAAAATCATAATGAGTGACGAGGCTTTCATTTGAATGGATATGTGAATAAACAGAATAGTCGGTTATATTTCACCAGTCACCTTTGCATCCATTCAAAGTTACAGTCTGGTGTACAATTTGGTCAGAAGGAATCATTGGACCTTACTTCTTTGAAAATGAAAACGGCGTAATGGTAACTGTGAATGAAAACATTTTAACACCACAACTGCATGATTTGGGCTTGATTAACATGTGTTATCAACAAGACGGTGCCATATCGCATACAGCCAGGATTACAATTGAATTACTGCGCGACCTTTTTCCACAACATGTTATTTCAAGAAATGGTGATGTTGATTGGCCTCCACGGTCGCCTGATTTGACTGCTCCGGACTTCTTTTTGTGTCGGATATCTGAAAAGCAAGGTTAATGCAATCAAACCAGAAAGGCTTGAGCAACTCAAACACCATATTCGTGATGAAAATATTGAAATACCGCGTGAAATGTGTGAGAATGTAATGAAAAATGTGCTCAAAAGTTCTCGCATTTGTGAGACTTTGAGAGGCGGACGTTTACCTGATAATGTATTCTATACATAATTGCCGTCATTAAATAAAAACCTAATCAATGTAAGATCCATTCTCTTTCATTTAACCAAAAATTATAAACAAACAAAGTAGTATACCTTCCCGGCGGACACCCTGTATTTTAACAAACAAACCAAACTCAAAATGGTAAACTCTTGCAAAAAATGTGGCGACATATTAGCAGTAAACAAGTGGTTGTTACTTTAGAAAATGATTTGACATCCATCACACTAATCTTTCAATCATAAGGCTAAAAAATAACACAGCTGATATCGTGAAGTCTTGAAATTTTATAAATGAATCGCTTATGTTTATTTCGGACAACGCGTATCGACGTATCCCTTAATCTCTCGGTTAACACCATACCACCAGCATCGAATGCCGAAGAACATTGGCAACGATGCCAACAAGCCATTAGATCAGCCGCAACTGATGTGCTAGGTTTTTCGCGCCCACTAGCAAGACACCCCTAGTTTGATGAGGTATGCCAACGTATGCTCGCTGTCAAGAACGAGGCCTAAGAGGCTAAGTTGCAGGTGAAGACGAGAGGTGCCATTGAGCTCTGTAGGCAGAGAAAAATGTGAGGAACACCGGCTTTTCAGAAAGCCACAAAAGTACCAACTTTTGTGGCAAGAGAAGTAAAATTTTTTTTTTTTTCGTAAAAAAATTAAAAATGTCAAAGTTTGAAGTATTGCGAAACAGATGATAAAAAATTATTCCCTGCTTTATTGGATTGCCTACGAAACATTCTATGATTATTTTTAAGAACTCAAAAATTTAAATGAAAAAAAAGAAGACGCGCAGAGGCGTTTTATTTTCGTCACAAAGAATGCGGCCTCCTGTTTAATGCCGATGCGAATGCAAATTTAAAAATCCCTTCTGCGAAAAAAATTGACGGAACCTAATTATTTCTTTGTTTATTTTGTTTTAACTTTCATAGCACGCGAAAGGTTTCGCAAAGTTACACATCTAATGTAAGCAAACGGACCTAGTGATGTTTTTAACTTTCTATTGTTTGTTTTCCTAAAATTTTCGGCCTCGTGATTTTGATTGATTTTAGCATATCGATGTTAGGGGAGCCCAATAAAATGTGTTTTTTTTTTTTTGCAATTCCGTTCGTCGGTCCGTAATTGTCTCTCCAGCCTAAACGGCTTGACCAATTTTGTTTAAAACTTCATCTACTCATTTTTTTAACCACAATTGGCCCTACCTGTATCTTGAAACACGAAAACATCTCAATGAGCGGCAGTATGGTTTTCGCAGCAAAAGGTCCAATGGTGACTTGATGACATATCTCACCGAAAACTGGAACCAATCAATCCACCATGGTGGAGAAAGTCAGATTGTTGCACATAATATTTTAAAAGCATTTGACACGGTTTGCATCAAGCACTTTTTTTCGAAAATGCGTGCATTTAGTAACGATTAAAAACTTCTTCTATGGATTAGAAATTATCTTTTGAAACGTTCAATTCAAGTTGATTTGGACGGTTTCAAGTCAGCAACTCACAAAATAAATGATGGTGTCCCTCAAGGCTCAGCTATGTCTCCGTCTCTTTTCCTCATTTTTATGAATGACCTCCTGTCTGTAACTTCTAATCCAATTCATTCCATCACTGATGAAAGTACTCTCTCGCCCCTCATCTTCGATCTAGACAGCATCATCAAATGGGCTAAGACCAACAGAGTAGAATTCAATGCTGTCAAAACATAGTGCTGTCTTTTGTCGTTAAAGGGAAACCAAAATCTAGAGACATTATCCATGAACGACACTTACGTCGAAGAAACAGAAAAATTGTCCATGCTAGGTATGTGTGTTAGTAATGGGTGATCCAAGTAGAGATACTTTTTTCAATAGCCTTTTTTGACAGATCACGTGTGAGTCGTGTCATGCTGTCATGTTATTTTTGTTTAGTATTGTTTGGCATTTCATAATGGAAAGACTTACGCGTGAACAACGTTTACAAATTGTTCAACTTTATTATGAAAATTCACTTCGCTCAACTTATGGTCAACATAATCGGCCTACTGAGCGTACTATTCGCAACACCATCACCGGCCGGTCGATTGGCCACCAAGATCGTGTGATATCACACCGTTAGACTTTTTCCTGTGGGGATATGTAAAGTCAAAAGCTTATGCCGACAAACCCGCTTCGATTCAGGCCTTGGAGGAAAACATCACGCGTGTCATTCGCCAGTTACCAGTCGAAATGCTCGAACGAGTGATCGAAAATTGAACTCAACGGATGGACCTTCTGCGACGTAGCAATCTTCAAAAAATAAATGCCAAAGAATGTTCTTTCAAATGATAATAAACATTCTCCATTAAATTTGAATTTTCTATGTTTTTTTCTTTAAAAAAGTAGGGAACCTCGAAATGGATCACCCTTTATTAACTTATGTTGGAACGACCACATATTCCAAGTTGCTAAAAATGCAGCGAAATGTCTATCGATGTAAGAAATATTTCACTCCTTCTAATCTGGCCACAATATGTAAAGCGTTTATACGCCCTTAACTTGCCTTCAACGCCCAAGTTGGGTGCACCAAAAACAACATTGCACCTTCTAGATAGGATTCAAACACGTGCAAAAAAAACGTATAGGAGACATTCGAATAGCAAGCTCTTTAGTTTCGCTCGAACATCGTCGAAATATCTCCTGAATTACATTGTTTTATCGCTGTTTTAACAATCAATGCTCAAACGAAATAGCCAGCTGCATCCCTCCCATTCAATAAGAGAAGGCTACAAATTCGTGGATCGTTTAATACCCTACTCCATCCCATCCTTAAAATAAATATCCCCAACATGTCGGCTTTATGGGGATAAAAAATAGAAAATTTCATTGCCACAACATATTGTTCAGACAGTCTATCAAAATCTTGTATAATTCGATAAAAAACAACGTTTTTCGCCTGGTTATGCCATGAGGTAGTGTATACAAATGGTTTTTGTACGAAAATACCTCCAAAAAGTGAACGTGAGTTAAAATGATATATGTAAGAAATGTTTATATTACCATAAGCAATGATTTTGCATCAAACATTTTTTCGAAATGTTTAAAATTTTATCGAAAAATGTTTTTTTTACTGAAAACGCCCCCAAAAAGTGGCAAAAAAAACTTTGTATAGATGAAATATACACATTAGGATTGTGTAGATATGTTGTTCAGACAATTTTTAAACATCTCTAACGGTTATATCTGGGCCTAAAACTACGTTTTTCTAAAAAGTGGGCGTGTCAGTGAGCGGATTTCAAAAATGTTTACACTTGTTCTGCTGGGAGCAACAACAATCACGTGTACCATTCTATCATTCATCATTCTAGCTCAAAATTTAAGGCCCAAAAACTGGGGGCCGGACCAACATGTCTATGTCGACTCAGCTATCGATTCTGAGTAGATCCATATACTTTAAGCTATATCTAGCTAAATTATTTCTCTATGTTACAAACTATGTATCAAAACTAAAATACCCCTATGGGAAAGGTATACAAATGGGGCCCTTGTCAACATTTTAGGTTTGATCAGATTTTATGGATGCACTTAGGCATATTTGGAGAGCTCCACCATGTTCTAGCATACCAACGGCACGACACCAATTTAGCGTTTGGTCAGTTTTATGGATTCGTTGTTGTTTACTTAGAAAGACAAACTACAACAACATTTATTTGCGAAACCATCAGTCCCTTTAATCTATTCATCACTAAAAACTGTCACTCAAATGTTCGTATCAACGAATGAACTAATGCTGTAAATGTTTCTTGTGTGTGCACGGTTAAGTACCAAGATTTACGAAAGCTTGCTTCTATTTTAAAGGATCCTTCTAGTTCGAAGGATTTTTTTCTGTCAGTCATACGGCGTTGCTGTTTGACAACTACCGTTCGTGAATATTATGGTCATGGAAAATTATCATACGCACGCAGATTGTATATTTCGTGAATTTATCGATCACCATAATGAACCTTTTCGACCTAAAGATATTAAATTTGCATGCTTTCAAGATGCAGTTAACATACCTGTTAAGGCTAAAAGACCATGCGATATTCGATGAAAATATCTTCTCCAGTTAGGCGCATTTCGAACTTGACGGCAATGTAAAAAAGTCGATTTGCCACGTTAACGTTAAGGAAGCTAAAGATCTTTGAGTGATCTATCAAGGTCTCATCCACCCGTCACAAACCACTGTTTGGTGCGCATTTGGACTGGAGGAGTGATTGTGCTGTTCATGAGAATTGCCGGAATCCTGAAAATTCACGGCTGGCCTCAAATTACTAAAATGTTATTCGAAGACATTGGTTTCAATGGGAAGATCCATGCTACCACAGCGAACCTAATAGTGGAACTGGCGAAGCTGAAATGTCGGAATGTAAAGGCACGCGCTACGGCAATGTGAACTGGCCACAGAGATCAAGCGATTTTACGTCATTTAGGGTTTTTTTGAAAAGAAAGTGTATAGCAATACTTCAAGAACACTTAATGAACTAAATAATAAGATTGGAAGCGTCATTGATGAAACTGAGCCGTGACTATGGCCAAATATCATCGTCATAAGGACGAGTGTCATCAGTCATCAGTCATATCGTTATCTGAATGCATTAAGTGGGTAACTTCACTTTCCAAACTTCTGAGAAATCGGCAAAAAAGAGTTTTGCTTTACTTCCTAACGAATTTTTGCATTTTTTTTTGCATTTCCGCTTAAATATATTTTTTTAATGTGACACTGGTTGAAGTTAAAAGAGTAAAATTGCGGCATATATTTACTGTTACATATATACATAATTATTTTGTTGTGAAGAAAAAATATTAAAACTTTAAACTGGCCATGTATCAACTATTTGCTCTAATTCTTTCTAATACCCAATTGGTTGCAGCAGATCTGGAAAATGAGTTTGTTGGTTATTGTACTGCATTTAGGTATATATGTACATCAAATCAGCCGAAAACGTACATTTCTCAAAAATGAAAAAAAAATCGAGTTACCTATTTATTATATTCAGGTGACGATATATTGTGTCACATAAACGACCAGCACTTTTCAATTAAACCCTTTTTTTCAAAATAAAAAAAGAACATCATTTAGTTCAGTCCTTAAACTCTTGTTCTTCAGTCAGTGCTCGTTTGCGTACGGTTAAAACTAAACTAACGTCTTAAGTGTTCGTTTTCATATACATCCAACAGCGAATACATAATACTTATTATAATGTACGACACTCCAAATTCAATTTTCCCATTTGCCCTTAATGGTTCTATAGTTCTATTGCTTTTTTAATTGGGTTGCTTGACAATACTTCTCTACATCACCAATCTAAAATAACATCATGGCCATTTATCTGCCTAGAGCAACATCTACTTTGTCCTTGTTTAAAATTACTAGGTCATCTGCATACCCAATGATGACATTACCCATATTTCCTGAAATACCATCTTCGTATTTACGATTGAAAAAGTTAATTCATTTTGTTTCATCTTACTTACACTTTATTATTAAACATTAATTCCCTGTGGAGATTCTTTCGATCCGACGATTCCATACAAGGATTCATGATTTTCTTCGGCAGTATCAGTCCATCCGAATCGGTCTGAACGCCGGGTGGTGGGGTTGACATCATCATACTGTTGCCTGGGGAACTTTCACGGGATGTGTACTCGCGGCAATCCTCAGCGCCACTCTCTGAATTTTGATCTGAAATTGAACATAAGAAAGACAACATTAATTAAATAATCATTTCAATCATCAATAATCCAACTTCATAATGCAATATCACCCCATGGGCTTAAATACAGAAATACAGAGATACATAGAGATAAATTGACACTAATTCAGCCATCTGGTTCAACTCACCAGTCACTTGCTCCAGATTATTTATATAAGCAGGCATTATCCGAACTTGTAAACTAAAGTACAACGATTAATACAATTTAAGGTCAAATCGATTTTCCATTAAAAGTTATCTAACGCTTTGTAACACAACAACAATAGTCATAAACAAATATCACTATCTTTGAACCTCAACAAACTTTCGAAACAAGCTCCGTATCTAATGCTAGTTCCGGTAATTTAATTTCTATAAGGATAAGGGGGATCAATAGGTAGCCAAAAGCTACAACAAAAAGTTGTGTCATTCTCAATTGTTGACTTGAAATGATGCTAATTCCATACGAAAAGATACAATTTGTTGAAAAAGATAACACCTAATTGTGGGTTAATGAACTTGAAAACTATTGCCGCTTTTGATCCAGATTTTACTATTCCATGAAATATTATTTTGCCAATTTGTGTAAAAAATGAAAACAAAATCATGCCAATTGCATAGAATGACTCCACTTGTCTCAAATTCCAACCTTAATCCACAATTGCGTGGTTGTCTCATGGCATACGTTGACTTTTAGTTGTATAGATTTCAAAATTATTATACCTATCAGTGTTTATTTACCTGGTGAGGTCGAATAGGAATTAAAAACAAATCCTATTATGGTTTTACTTTTAGCGCGAGCTTATAACCTCATGACAAAAGAGCTGAAAGTAAACTACTAGTTTTGGGAGACTATTACATGAATGTGCTATATATTGGTTGGTGAGTGAGTGTAAATTAAGAAAACAACACAGCCAACTAAATGATTGAGTACTGTTACGCACCTGTGGATGGCCCCACATAACATCAGGCCTAACGTTGAAGCAATCGATGTCATGATTAGCTGTTACTCTGTTACGAAACTATAGATTTTTAAAAATAAACACCATTCTTTGAAAAATTTCTTTTGTTTGTAAGTTGCCATGATTACCGAAGATTTACCCTTATCAGTCACTGAGCGCTAATAAGCATAAAACAAAACAAATTGTATGGAATTCAATTCATCTTACGTAGGTACTAAAAGACATCGATAGAAATAAACGATAACAAAAAACCTGCAAAGCAATGAAACATAATCTCTTTAGAATTCCAGTAGCAGCTCACGTCCCACTTGGTTTAAGTGATACCTCGGCACGGCATACTGAAAAACCAATAATTATCTGCAAAACAAGGCAACTTGTGATAAAGATGAGACCTTTGCTCTCAAATCTAACGCAAGATCAGTTCGACAAAACCATCGTAAAGGGCATTCATCACGCGGATCTGAGTACTTGCTTCGCGCGCCCACTGGCACTGTTCTCGGGAATTGTGTGTGTATACTCATGTGTTGGTTTTGTGTTATTGCAAAGAAAAAGATAAACAATCCAAAGTGAAATAATTTCATATCCTTATATATTGCAATCAATAAAAAATGGTATAACTTTGTCAAACCCTAAAAAGTAAAAAAAAAGTGTAAATCTTATATCTAAATTTACTACTTAATTTACTACTTATAGCTAGACAAAACAAATGTAATAACAATTTTTATTGATTATCATGTCGAAAGACTGCAATCGCAAGAAACCGCCAAGATCTTCGCGCAACGCGTATCCTTTAATGTCTCTATTAAAAACATACCACCAGCATCGAATGTCGAAGAACAATGGCAACGATGCCAACAAGCCATTAGTTCAGCCGCAACTGATGTGCTAGGGTCCTCGTACCCACCAGCAAGAAACCCCTGGTTTGATGAGGAATGCCGACAGATGCTCGCAGCCAAGAACGCGGCCTACAAAGCTAAGCTGCAGGTGAAGACAAGAGCTGCCGTTGATCATATAGGCAGAGAAGAAGGGAAGAACACCGGCCTTTCAGAAAAAAGAAAAAAGAAAAAAGAGCAAGAAAAGCGCGCGATCGAGGATATAGAGGTGCCTCTCCAGGAACGATATTCGCAAGTTTTACCAAAGTGTAATACGTCAAAGCCAAGAATACAAGGCTCGAACAGAATTCTGTCAAGAAGTCAAAAGTCTGCCCGAAATGACGGCCTTCCCGATGAGCTTCATAAAGCCGGTGGAGATGACTTGGTAAGAAATATCCATCAACTCATACGCCAAATCTGGTCGGAAGAAGGAAATGGAAATCGTTTGTCCGATCCACAAAAAAGGAGACCCTCTAAACTGCGCCAACTACAGAGGCATAAGTCTCCTCAACATGGCCTACAAGATAATATCTGCCGTAATATGTGAACGCCTAAAACCGTTTACCAACAGCCTGATCGGCCCTTATCAGTGTGCTCTTAGGCCAGGAAAGTCCACAACCGATCAATTTTCACATGTCCAAATCGATACCCACCATCTATTCATCGATTTCAAAGCCACATATGGAAGTATTTATAGAGACAAACTATACAGAGCCATGTCAAGTTTTGGTATACCGCCCGAACTCGTCCATTTGTGTAGCTTGACGATGGAGAAATCTCGCTGGTACATCAAGGTCGGAAACGACCTCACCGACACATTCGGTACCAAAAAAGGATTTGATTCTTGAGATGATTGTGCAACACCAGAGGCACAATTTTCTAAAAATCGGTACAACTACTAGCATACGCCGACGATATTGACATCATTGGTAGGACCCAACGTGATGTCATAACCACGTTTGCTAGTATAGAGATAGAAGCGGCAAAAATGGGTTTAGCAGTAAATGAGGGCAAGACGAAGTATATGCTGTCAACACGAAAGGTAACACAACATCGACGAATTATACAGAACGACAGATATTACTTTGAGGTGGTACGGGACTTTGTCTATCTCGGCTCCGCTATTAACTCTGACAACAACATCTCCTCAGAAATAAAATGATGAATTACTCTTGCCAACCACTGTTTCTTCGGGCTAAGGAGGCAATTCAGTAGTAAAGCCTTCACTCGAACTACTAAGGAGATCCTATATAAGACCCTGATCATCCCAGTCCTGCTCTACGGCGCTGAAGCATGGACCGTCTCAAAAGCGGATGAAGAAATCCTTGGTTGATTTGAGAGGAAAATTCTTCGAAAAATATTCGGTCCCGTTTGCGTTGACGGTCTATGGAGACGAAGATTCGACCAAGAACTATACGAGTTGTACAGCGACATGCTGTGGTCAAAAAAACCCCGCATTGGACGTTTAAGATGGCTGGCGAAGACCTCGCTTCAAGTGGCGCGCACAAGTAGAAACCGACCTCAACCAACTTGGAGTGCGCAACTGGAGGCAGTGAGCTAAGGACCGGGCTAATTGGAGAGGCATGTTGGTTGAGGCCCAGGTTCATTACGGACTGTAGCGCCACTTAAGGTAGTAAATAAAAGTTTTATTATACGAACCTCCCCAGCTAGTAATGACGTATTGTAACTTAGAGTGTGCAAGGCTATAATAAATAGTGATCAAAACTTTTGGAGAACAAAAAGGCTTTATAAAATACATTTTTCGTACGACCAGCAATATATATGTACATCATTCGGTTCGGTTCACTCAATATACCGTTGACATTGACCCTGTTTTTTTTTTTTTTTTAAATATGAATGCAGCCATTTAAAAATAAATGCACGAAACCCAGCATTATTGAGTTTAGTAAGTAAAAGATCGTGGGTTACCTAATCAAAAGCCTTAGCCATATAAATAAACAGACTCGTAGTAGATTTGTTGATATTTAAACTTGTTGACTACACACTCTTAAAATAGCATCTTCAGTTGACAAACCCGCTCTAATCCCAAACTTATTATCACAAAAAAAAATTAAACATTTTAAGGAACAATACAATGCTAACATTAATAAGCTTTTCAAAAAATCTTCGCAAAAGTGGAATGAAATGAAATTGGCCTGTAATCTAAAACCTTTTTTCTATTACCTTTTTTAAAAAGTGGTATAACCTCAGCACATTTAGGATGGTCAGGAAAACAACCCGCCACTTCAACACTTTTTTTGAATAAGAAGGTCAAAACATCAATGACACATATTCCAACCAGGTCCTATACAACGGGGCCAACATAAACCGAATAGACAATTTTCTTTTGAAACTCATTCGGTTTCACGCTGCAAGAGCGATGGCTTCGAACAATAGTCTCATCTTTGGGGCCTTCTACCCCAATGATGAATATTTTGAGAGTGCGCGTTTTAGCGGCTTTATTCCGCCCGAAGCTTTCCTATATTTGGATAGTCGAGGACTGATACAGGATAGATCAGCGATTCCGCTAATCTACCACGTCTTCCGACGAACTGTGGATAGGCGGCTCCTATACGACCGAGACGTCCTCGCTCAGGGCGGAGAAGAGCGCGATTGGGACCGTCGGAGTAGGTTACAATTACAACAGGAGAATCTGTTGTGGTGGTTGAATTAGTTAAAGAGAGTTGACTTAAAATTGTTATTTTATGGCCGACTTAGTTTTAGTCTAAGGTTTACGTGTAAAGCAGTCATGGTGGCACAAAAAAAAAATATATATATAAAAAAAACAGAAAACGCTTGCTGTGGCTATTCTAGTTTTTAAGTTATTTTTAGGTAGTTTTAATTAGTTTTAAGTAGTTTAAGTTAGTCGATAAGTAGTTTTAATTAGCATGTAAGTTTAAAAAAAAAAGACAATGAACCAAGTTTGAAAAGGTTTCTTGGTAAGCATTGTGTTACCTTTAGATTTATAAATTAGATAACAGGCCGAAAGGCATTAGAATTAAGTTATAGTGTAATTTAGGGCGCCCGCATAAGGCAAGTAAGTTAGTTAAGTAGTTGATAAGTAGGCTAGTTTTTTTCATTAATTTTTGTCTAGCACGTAAGTTAGTTTTAAGATAAAGTAAAATAAAAATCAATTAAAAAAAAAACATCAATGACACACCAGGTAATATTTTTCAGTAAAATACTAGAAACACCATCACTGGAGTACGAATTTTTACTTTTAAGAGGCAAAATAATATTGTAAGCATCGACAAGTGTGATCGCATCAAACACAAAGTAAAATAAAAAACAAAGCTTCTTGAAAGAATTAATGTCTTGATCTGTCCCAGCCGATGGCCTTAGTCGCCAGTGCTGTTATGTGTCTGTAATTCGATGCATTCAAGTGCGAATTACTGTGATGTCAATGTCAATGAATAAATATCTTCAACAATTATTTCCGAAGAATTTGAACAATTGCAATTTAAACATTGCTCGATATTTGGTTTAATATTTTCAGAAATTTCAGTAAAATAGTCATTAAATGTATTGAAAATCCGACTTGCGTCTGTCTGCATAACTCCCTCGATTTCAATAGCCTCAATTTCAACACGATTCCTTATTTTACCTAAAATGCTGTCTTTCACCCTCCGCTCTTCTTTTATATTATCTTGGGCTTTTGCAAATAAATTTTTTTTTTATGTGTTACCATAGTACGAGCGTTAGAGAAGGGGAAGAAAGAGAGAGAGGATAGGAAAGATTTTGGATGTAGTGGAGACTTAAATCCATGGGTGGTGTCCGAACTAGCTTCGGGGAGTCACTTTTTCTTGAGTTCGTTAAATTTGAAGAGATTCAAGATGGTGTGCATACTTTTCGGTATTACACCGACCTTTTATTTCTTTTAAATAAAAGTGAAATGGATTTTGGTTGGGATTGAACGCGCAACCTTCCACTCAACAGACGAACACATTACCACTACACCGCGGCCACCCATTTGTAGTAGTTGTTACGAGTATCTTCGATTTCCTTATTACTCTTTTTACACAAAAAATCATAATTTTTTTTGGTTAATATTATTTTGATGTTTTTTTTGTCGAATTATTATTCATCCAAGGCTTTTAATGTTTGTAGTAACTCGTTCACATCCGTTCGAGCGTGCAACACTTAATGTGTTCTTCAGAAATGAAAATAAATTTCTTAAACGCTTCAGAAGGATTACTTTCCTAGTAAACCTGGTCCCAAAATTCAAAGGTTAAATTCTCTTTCAAAAGGCGGTGGTACATCCTATCCCCAAAAAGGACAAGGACAAAACAACCCTGCAAATCTTCGGTCAATAAGCCTTCTGCCGAATGTAAGCAAGGTATTCGAGAAGATAGTCAATAGAGCTCTGCTTAAGTGGGTTGAGGAAAACAAAATTATTCTGGATAATCAGTTTGGTTTTCGAGCGAGGCATGATACCATTCATGACGCGTCGAAACTAGTGTCCGACATCCAATGGAATAAGTCCAAAAAAACAATGCACAGGGGCCTGTCTGGTTGACTTTGAGAAGGCCTTCGACACCGTATGGTTAGAGGGGCTTTTCTACAAGCTGACCAGACTGGATTTATGAAATGCTTATGGGAAAGAAGTTCGTTGTCAAATGTGGCAACGTAACTTCGAGTAAAGTCTTTGAAATTAAAAACGGTTTACAACAGGGGGCGGTGAACTCCCCGATATTGTTTAACATTTATACAAGTGATCTTTTAGGTTCTCTCAGACACGCTATAGCGTACGCAGATGATCTAGTGGCGTACAGATCAGGTCCGAAATTCGAGGTCATCAACACACTTTTGCAACGTGCCTTCGATCACATTAAGGGATATTGCGATCAATTTCCAAAAAACCGAAACATTTCTGTTCAGGACCCCAGTGCAGAGGGCTTCTTACGATACCAGAAAAAACTGGAAAAAATTTTGTATCATTGGACAGCATGGACGGCCGTTGGCGGTGAGAAGTGAAGTCAAATACCTTGGCATCTGGCTTGACAAGTTTCTGTATTTTAATAAAAATGTGGATGCTTGTCTGGCCAGGGCTAGGGGAGCTTATGCTCTGACAAGAAGATTGTTTCATAGCAGTCAACTTGATTCAAGGGTGAAAGTCATTTGCTACATGGCCCTCATAAGGCCGATCATCGCTTACGGTTGTCCCGTGTGGTTCAATGTGGCACCAGCCTACATGGAAAAGATACGGCTGTTTGAGAGGCGGTGTCTCCGATCCTGCTTAGGATTGTACCGAACGCCGGACTCAGTTGAATAGAATTGACAATTTCCTGATTAAGGTGACGCGAAGGCACGCTGCAAGGGCAATGGCTAGCAACAACAGCCTGATCTTTGGGGCTTATTACCCCAATGATTTATACATGGAGAGCACGCTCATATCAGGCTTTATTCCACCAGAGGCATTCATCTATATCGATTCGTTAGGGTTAGTACAAGACAGGAACGGTATCCCGGTTTTATACCACCGCTATCGTGGCGCGCGAGACAAACGGCTAATCCGCGACGGGAACGTCGACAATGCTCCGGAACTCCTCCGCTTTAGCACGGCGGTATCGGACCGCGATAGGATCGATGCTGCAAAACAGCGCACTATGAGGAAGGTGATTCTGCACTTCCTCAGGACTTTGCGGACTTTTAGTCCAACTTTATGTTTAAGATGTTAAAATTAGGAACAAAGTCTGGGGCGGGGCTTGTGCACCATATTGGCGTACAATATGGTTGAACGCAGGCTGCCGTGGGACCGAAAGACGCAATCAGGATGGGGACCCCTCGGGGCATGCGCAACGAGGGCTCGCCACCCCGATTATAGTCTTAAATTAGGTTTAAGTAGTTTAAGTAGTATTAAGTTAGGCTTAAGTAGTTTAAGTAGTCATAAGTTAGTTATAATCTAGAATAAGCTTTTTTATAAAAAAAAAAAGGCACAACCTGGTTTAAGAATGGACAACCATGTCTCTGTTAAATTGAAAGCATTGGATGTCGGGTCGATTTTGACATAAATGCAGTAGAATTTTTTGGGACAGTAAAAAGTTCAAGAAATGAAGAAGCCGGTTCTATAATTTACGATTACGTAAAGATGTCGAGCCTTTTTGAACTGATATTTGACGTGACCCACAAAGAACTCAAGGACCGGCTTATTGGCGTAGACTACCGACTTCACATATCACCACAGGATATGGAGGCCAATTCACAGGACCAAAACACGAGATTATGCGCTCACTAAACGTTTCCTTCAACAAATCAATTGTGGCACGAGCTGTGTGACATGTTTCGCCGTCTTGTTGAAACCACAGCTCCTGCACGTAATGGTTGTTCAATTTATGAAGGAAAAAGTCAGTAATCATGGGTTTATAGCGATCACCATTGACTCTAACATTCTGGCCAGCATCGTTTCTAAAGAAGACGGACCAATTATTCCACCAACCCATAAAGCACACCAAATAGTCATTTTTTGTGGATGTAACGATGTCTCAACATACACTTGAGGATTACATCACTCCCAAATACGGCAGTTTTGTTTATTGACGTATCCATTCAACCAAAAGTGATCTTCATCGCTACTCGAAATTCGCTTATGAAATTATGGATCAACGGCAATCTTGTTTTAGTCACATTCACAGAATCTACGCCTTGCTAGGTGATCCTGTGGCTTCAATTCTTGGAGTATGAATTTGTAAGCACGCAAACCAAAATCTTTCCGAAAAATCAACCATAAACTGGATGGACACATATCCAATTAATGTGCATGATGGCGGATAGAATGATTCTGGTCTTCCTCTACGCTACGCTCTACAGCAGAAATGACTTCTTCTGTA
The DNA here is from genome assembly GCA_949824845.1 of Rhingia rostrata. Taxonomy (NCBI): domain Eukaryota; kingdom Metazoa; phylum Arthropoda; class Insecta; order Diptera; family Syrphidae; genus Rhingia; species Rhingia rostrata. The sequence goes on from OX463756.1 coordinate 110,181,789, forward strand.
CGCACTGTACAACGTCTCTGTGGATGCGTATAATCATTGAGCAAACGTGGTGAAAAAACGTTCCATACTTAAACTTAAAGTTCTATACCTCTTAAAAAACAACCGTTATAAGGGTTTAAGGTCGTTCACATTGTTCGGATCACCATCTAACACAGCAACAACTTCGACTCCTGACCTTCTGAAAAAAGGTTTTAATCAAACCGGCTCCAGTTGTTGTACCTTCCTTTACACACCAAAAAACGGCAACCAAAAATGTGATTTAACGTTTTTGAGGAAGCATTTTGTTTTTTTTTTAATTCGCGCGAAAATTGATTGCAGCCATGGCGAATGGCTACGTCTCTATGTAACAAATTGTAGCTGCAGCTTTATAGCTGTATTCGCAGATGCTGTCATTGTTGACATAAAAAATTATGTTAAATTAGTATCAATAACACTAGAAAATATGACCTTGCGACACTTTAGCATAGCGACATAAACCAATATGTTCGAATATGGCAAAATGTCGTTTTGGTCAAGTTTTAATCTGTAGTCTAATGTTTTTATATTAGAACCGTACGTACCAAATATTAGCTCTTGAAAAGAATTGGGAATCGTTTCCCGTCTTTGACAAGAAAAAATGGACTTATAACCCACACTTCAGGCATAGCCCTCCACACCTATTTGGGTGTTACGTCACATATAAGTGGGGTATAAATTTAAATAAAAACAAAGTTGGGGCATAGATACAGCGACGCACTGAAATTTAATTTCTTGAATATTGTTTAGGATACAAAAAAAAACACTGAATATTGAGACAGCGCTTCATTCACTCCTACGCAACATCAAAACTCGCTAAGAGAGCTATGATATTTTCTCTGTATAGAAGAGCGAAGGAGCAACAATATGAAAGTGGACTACTGCACTTTTAGATTTGAATGTCAATGATTCGTTGGGAGAGCTAATAAATCAGGAAGTTGCGTATGCAAAGGACGTAGCAAAAGTAATAGCTGCACCTGACTGGCGCAAAAAAACGAATTGGTCCATTTCAGTAGGAAAAGCAAAGTCCAGCGCGTTGACCATCCAAAACATAGTGATTAGTCTCAAGTTCGTAGAATCACCCAAGTTGCTTGGTTTATTCTTGTTGAGGAAATTAAACAAGAAAGCGAATACATATTTAAGAGCTATGCTATCCGGCCCCGGCAAAGACACAGCAGATTGTGCAGTTGTTTTACTGATACAATACAATAGAAACCCACCCTCTCAAGGTGAACACACAATGATACTAAATCAATTAAAAATTGCAGAAAACACCGACCCAACTCAGTTTTGAGGTTAACTTCAAGTCGACGATTCTCAGTCGCCCCGAAGATTACGGCGCAGTGTTTGCGCAGTCGGTGTCGTACGACCGGAGAATCGCCGACGGAATTCGCGATGCGCCAACACTACAGACGAATTCTTACACAATTCTTGGTTAGTGTATCACTTCATGGCTTGTTCACTTGTATTCTACATCTGCCTAGTCCACAAATGTCAAAACAGATTTGACATTGGCGGCCATTTACAAATATAAGATCATCTTCCAAAAGGGGGATCTTTGGTCCTCCTTGTATAATGGCAAAAAAAGAAGATTGATGTGTGGAATACGAGGAATACGTGGTGGAGCTATGGGCAGACAAAAATGACGAGCTCCGAGGGTTTTATTGAATTAATATAATTTCACACACACATTTTGCAGCTAGTATCGGAGCGGATTGAACTGTCAAACAAAACCTGGTCAAAGTTCGGTCTGAACGCACAAGTGGTTTCCGAAAGCATTTTGTCTAAAACGCAGTTTTCGATTCGGTGTGTAAGCATTATTAACAAAATAATGTCGGGTCACAGACATATCCCAGGGAATTGTCAGGCGGGTGGGTTTCCAGACTGGATGCAGATGCAGTGGAAATGTAAGGTAAGCTCGAAATGGTTCACTAGGCAAACGAATTTTTGATAAAATCGACAGATCCAGATGTTAGTAAGGTGGACCTTCCTGGCCTTAGTGAGAACTCGCATCGCCAACAGCCACTTTTACCTAACTGACTGGTCGAAATCGGCGGAATTTCACCACTGCGTTTGAAAAGATTAAAAACAAATGGGTTTAATAGTAAACGAAGGAACGACTAAATATATGATGTTAACAAAAAACAAGAATTAATTAAAACGCCACAGTCAACTTGTATAGCTTTGTAGTAGGGGACTCTTTTTTATCTCTACAACAACCCAATTGCGGTAGAAAAAAACTTCTTATATCTAATTTGAAGCAAATCCGTCCAGCCGTTTACTTTCCAGATGGGTGCAGAAATGCCCGACGCGTTTTTTCTGGCTTCTCCATTATTAAAATGTTGGGTTTGATTAAAATATCGAGTTTGATTTTTACACGCAACCAATACTAGGTGAATTTTTGAACCTTTTATCAATCATCACCGTAGGGCACCTCAATGTCATTTCTTTGACTTGATATAAGATACTACCACAGTAAATAGTTGTTAAGTTGGGTTTAACTGCAAACGTTTTTGAAAGAAATTAAGAATTTTATTCATTATATTGTTTTAATAGACCGTTTTATGGACCTTCAATCTCGTCCTACACCGAGACGAATAGTTATCTGGAAGAAAACGCATTAAAATTTAGCTAAGAAATATAGACCACTTAAAACAATTTCTTTGTCTGCTGTTCGTTTATTTTCAAAATATTGCCGAAATAAAGCTGACATTTTAATTTAAAGGAATTATCCATACAATAATCCTTCCGTAATACATTTTCGCCTTATCAGGGCAAATAAACCCGCGATCACCTGTTTAGTTTGAAATCATTACTTTTTCCCCAGGATTATGAAGTCAAGGTGAATTTATTTGAAAATTTTATATTTTTGAATATAATGGACTTCTATAACATTAATTTGGTCCATATTCCGTGCATTAGATTTGAAGAAATATCGTTATCGATACCACAAAACAAGTTTTCCAAATAAATTTATTAGAACCAGACAATAATAAATAAAAAAAACCAAACATTTATTTTTGAACAGACTCTCATCTTAACTTGAAAAGCAAAACATAAACATGCTAATATTGTCTTGCAAACTTTACAAAATATGTAATACGCGAGTTTAATTCGTTTTCACTGAATAAATAAAAAAAACTCTATAAATCCGATTTGCCAACACTATTCTTAACATTGATTTTACGAAAATGTAATAACTGAAACTTAACTCAAATTTCATTTGATTAATTTTTTTTTAAACACAACTCACTTTCAAAACATTTCATTTTTTCAAATATATTTGGTGATACATGTGATCTACTCATGTTTTTTTTTTTGTTTTTTGCTTTATAAAAATTCAAATCAAATTAACAGCACTTTACAGGAAACCAGGAAGTCCATACACAAACATTTAATTAATTGCACATGCAATCAACTGAAATCAATTGCACTAACTAAATTAAGGGCAACAAATTTATTTTCCACAAGGGAATCCATTCAGAAACCTTTTCTCGCCTGCACGTCACATATATTATTTGCTGCTTGGGGTGTGAATTTTGCATAGCCTCGACATAAAGCTCGCCTACACTATACGCCATACGGCCCCTGCCTCCCAATGACAACCACCTGCCAGCCAGCTGGTCACATACATATGATTGTGAGATGGAGAATGCGCGTTGCATCGATTACATCAATATTCACGTCTCTACTAGACACCACAGAATACACGGATGTAAACCCAAGCTGGTGTTTAGGTTCCTTTCCAAGGAAATCTCTGTAATTCTATTTATAATTAAAAGGGTGAAGGACAACTGAGGATGCATGAATAGCAGCAGATTGGTAATAGAAACAAAATTCATATTTAAGTGAAAAGGAAATGCGTTCACTTGGAGGTGATAGGGTTAAAGTTGCCATAGACGGCATTTCTGTTTGTATCGTTACGGCCTTGTGGATGCCACTAAGGCCCGGTTTGTCAGTGCTGAGTTATATCTGAGTTGACCCAGAATTACCTAACACCGAAATAAATTTTATCATGAAGCAGTTTTTCAGTGCGGGATTAAATTTGATTCCCAGTGTGGTGATTTGATTTGGTAGCACTCATGATAAATTGACTTTACTGTCAAAAAGTAATATCTGTAACAGCTCAGTTATCAGCTGTTTGGTTCAATTTTTCCCAAACAAAAATAATTCTTTTGTCGTAATCCAAGTAGTCTCTAGTCTCTATTAGTTTCTAAAAAAATGATAAAATGTCCACAGAAGTGGAATTGAAAACAACTGTTTTTTTGGTATTTTATCATCTCTCAAAAACATCTGATCATTTAGTCCCATGGTTAACTCACCAAACATGCTGGGTTAACTCAAAGTTAACTCTGGATTTAAATTGACTGAGAAACTAATTTGTCGAATTAACTCGAGTTTAATCCCGAAACTAAAAACCGGGCCTAAATGAGGTACCTAAGAAACGAGAGAAAATATCATTTAGGAAGAACTAGAAACTTGCCCATGTTTATGCCATTTTTATACACCGAAAAGAAAATCACTGCACAAGACACATTAGAACTTTTCAAGGCATATAACTGGTCAACAAAAAAACACTTTTTGCATGTAACATAAAAACTTTTGTCTGGTTATGTTTAGGATAGTAAAAAAGGATAAAAGAAAAAAAAATTAGAATAATTCCAAAACGAATAAGTTGTTTGTAATTTAGATTTTATTGAATTTTAGAAATGTCCAGCACCGAAGCGAAGTTATTTCATTAAGTTTGTAACATTATTATAAATTTAGCTTTATGATTTTCTACTATATTTTGCTTCAGGGACATCTCGTTTCAGATTCCAACATTAATCCGCTAGCATACGTGGAAACCACTTGCTCTGGTACCACTTTTCTATGGTAGAACGCGTTTATCGCCAACGGCGCCCAAATTTTTCAGGAACGAAGTCTAAATGTGAATGAAGCAAATATATTTTTAACATATTGGAAGCCAAAGCCTTATAAGTAGATAACAGCTCCGCGAAAATTTGTTCGTAGTCACTTGATCGGATATTTCCTAGACAATTTTATGTTATTTTCATGAAAGATTCCCAAGCTGGTATTTCCATATCACTGAGCTTATCTTTAAAACATATCATCTTTCATCAATTGCATGATTTGAGGGCCAACAAATATACCCTCCTTTATTTTGGAATCACTCAGCTTTGGAAAATTTTCTTTCAAATATAAAAAGCCGTCACTATCCATAGGCTTCACAAAGTTATTCATGAGCCCAAGTTTTATGTGTCAAGGTGGTAAAAATACGTTATCAGGCTGCACCAATGGAGAATTTTTAATATTGTTTTGTCATGGATTAAGAGATTGCCTTTTGGGCCAGTCTTTCTTAACATAATGAACTTGTCGGTCTCTGCTATCCCAATAAGAAATAAAAAAAACAGTATTTTGTATACCCAAGTTGTAATCCTAAAATTAGGACAATCACTTTCAGTTCTCCACAAACTTTCCAGCGATGTTCGTTATATTTTGTTATACAGTTATATATCGTTATACAGTGCGTACCGAAGAGAACATTACGGTCGTAGCGTCCAATGTTAATGAAGATCGTGAAATGTCAATTAGTCGCGTTCTCAACAATTGGGCATGTGTTAATCAACCACATGGAAAATTTTGCGTGTCGATTTGGAATTAAAAGCCTATAAAATTCAACTTGTGCAAGAATTGAAGCCGAATGACCTACCACAACGGCTGATTTTTGGTGAATGGGCCTTAGAACAGCTCCATGAAAATCCGCTGTTTTATAGAAAAATTGTGTTCAGCGATGAGGCTCATTTCTGGTTCAACGGACACGTAAAAAAACTGTTGCATCTAGAGTGATGAACATGATGCACCTCGAAAAACGACAGTTTGGTGTGGTTTATGGGCTGGTTTCATCAACGGTCCATTTTTCTTCAAAGACGACCGCGGAAGAAACGTTACCGTCAACGGCAAACGATATAGAGCCATGATGCGCGACTTTGTTTTGCTCCATTTGTCTGAGTTGAACTTGGTTGACATGTGGTTTCATCAAGACGGGTGCCACATTTCACACAGCTCATGAAACAATGGAAATGTTGAAGGATGAATTTGGTGAGCAGCTTATCTCTCAAAATGGCCCTGTGAGTTGGACGCCAAGATCATGCGACTTAACGCCTCTTGATTATTTCTTGTGGGGTTATGTAAAGTCGTAAGTCTATGTGGACAAGCCGAACACGATTGAAGCCTTACAGGATAACATAACACGCGTAATTCGTGGAATACAGGCCGAAATGCTCGAAAAAGTGACGCAAAATTGGACCTTCCGAATGGACCATTTGAAACGGAGCCGCGGACAAAATTTACATGAAGTTGTCTTTAAAACGATAATTTCAAAGGCCTATTTATCGTTTACAATAAAATTTTTGAATATTTGATGCAAATTTGAGTGATTTATTCGATATAAAAAAAAAAACAATTACGCTTACAAAATCACCCATTAGTTTCATAGAACTCTTTCATGTTCGAAGTCTTACCTATTGGTATAGAGGGAAGTTTGTTAGTGATATGTAGCAGCCTTCGAACTTCTTTTTTTTTTATTCTGTACCCAAGACAGCCATTACGTTATGGACATTATTTCAAAATACCAGCTGATCAGCTTGTGAAAAAAAAAATGTTCAGCTCTTCTTCTCGATTACGAAAGTAACCTGCTATTGTTTTTGGTTGCAATAACTTCCGTCCCTTTAGAGCCAAATGTTCAGCCTGTTGTTTGGGAAAATTTAAGTCACGTAACAAATCATTGAGATCTTCTTGAGATAGTAGGTTGAGGAGGCTTGTTCAAAGTCTGGATCTAATGTCTCGTTTTCGGTTGTTTCTCTTTTGGCGGCCAGATCGGGACTTTAAGGTGGCTCCGGAAGGCAGTTCTTCACTATGAAGGGTCGGTCTTCTAGCCGAAGTTAACTCTGAGTTAACCCAGAGTTAACTAACCCCGGAATATATTTAAATTAAATTTGATTCCGAGTGTGGTGATTTGATTTGGTAGCACTCACAATTTATCGATTTAGCTATCAAAAAAAAAAACCTGCAACAACTCAGTTATCAGCTGTTTGGTTTATTATTCCTCAAACAAATGAAAATGATTTCGTCGCGATATAAAATACTTTTTTTCTTCTTAAAACAGTCAAACTCAATATTTAAAAAAGTTTCGAGTCGCTGAAATCTGATCGTACACGTATTTAGTTTCTAAAAATTTGATAAAATGTCCACACAAATGGAATTGAAAATAATAGTTTTTTTGGTATTTTAGCATCTGTCAAAAACATCTGATCATTTAGCCCCAGGACTAACTCATCAAACTTGTTGGGTTAACTCGAAGTTAACTGTGGATTTAAAATGACTGACAAACCACTTTATTGAGTTTTATCCCGAAAATAGGATGATCTCGCACTGAAAAACCGGGCCTAATGGTGTCAAATACCTTCGTTTTAAAAGTAATGTCGCCACGAATTTAGCAGCAAAACTTGTCGGGATCATTTTGACACTTTCTTGACATTATTTAAGAACCACTTAAAGCAAAAAAACACAGTATGCTTTTCAAATGAAAGCAGCCAATCGCTTTTGACGGCTGACTTGTATTTTTACGTCCTTAAAAGCAATTGGCTTTTGGTTGAAAGCGAAAGGCACTGAAAAACCGGGCCTAATGGTGTCAATACCTTCGTTTTTAAAGTAATGTCGCAACGAATTTAGCAGCAAAACTTGTCGGGATCATTTTGACACTTTCTTGACATTATTTAAGAACCACTTAAAGCAGAAAAACACAGTATGCTTTTCAAATGAGAGCAGCCAATCGCTTTTGACGGCTGGCTTGTATTTTTACGTCCTCAAAAGCAATTGGCTTTTGGTTGAAAGCGAAAGGTTTATAATGTATAAAGACATCTATTGATAGTGTTAACACATCCCTCACACTAGAGTGAGTGATAGGTCCGTATATAATTAGCAAATTTCCTTTGGGTTGCCATCCGTCAAGTTCCCTCTTTTTCTTTGAAGCCCACATAGTGAAGTAACGTTAAGGATAATAACTTAAACTTAAACTATTTCAAAAATAACCTTTAAAGATTGTAAGTACACATAATTTCTCAACAACATGATGTTCTAATAAAATTAACATTGGTTTTGTAACCTGACGGGCCTACTTTTCTATGACGACTCCGAACGGCGAATTTGAGATAAGCTTTTCTTGACAATTGATACTACTCGGATGATTTGTCAGATAAACACGAGAGGAAGCAAGTGAAAAATCATTTAGGTATTGCTACGGCTGGAAATCGAATTAAGGCCTTCTGCGCGGCAGTTCATCGCACCAACCATCGCGCCGCTAAGTCCGTCAATCAAAAGATCTTTTTAGAAACCGCATGTCTCACACAAATAACAATTTATTCACGAGAAATTAATATTTTTTTTTAATTTGGCCTGAATAGAATTTTTTTAGGGAAAAGCTAGGTACGCATTAAATTGACTTAGTTTTTTTTTTCAATTTCATAAAACATTTTTTTTTATAGATACTGCTAACAAATCGTATAAGTATCTGCTAGGTCTCAGACTTTCTGCAGAAGATTGAGTTTTTAGTTCTTTTGAATTATATTTCATTGTATTACGCTTGGTAGGTATTTCAAGATTCAGATAATATAATAGAACTTTTTTTTTCTAATTTTAAATTTATTTTGATTTAAAGACTAAAGTAATTATTTTGATGGTAAATTTTGATCGAAATTAATATTTTATAATTATTCAAAAAGAAATTTGTAATTTTTTTTTTTCTTGTTTTAAAGTAGTGTGGTGTTCACTTCATGATTTAATGGTGGAACAAACTGGCTACCTTCAGCAGATTTTCGAAGTTTCTGCAGATGTGAGTTTTAGCTACGTTGCCCCAAGCAAGTACACCATTTAGCAGTTTGGACTCAATGAGTGCATAGTATACTTGTCTCAAAACGGGTACCGTGGCTAGTGCGTAGATTGCTTTCTTAACATCCATACGTAGCTTAACAATGTGTTTGTTTCATAAGAAATGAGAGTCGATGACAACTTCTAGATACTTATAACTTTCAACAACCTCGATGACTCAGTAATGGAACTCGGACATGCATCATTTTTCATGTATACTGGGATTTAAATGGATTTGTAGCTAGGATTTCGTACATGCATAACTTTGGTGTTCGATGCAATAATCAGCAATCCGTAGTCGGTCGTGACAAAATTTGACTGCAATATTTCTGTCGCTCATTACAGCGAACTACGATGTATGCACTGTTTAAACGACCTAAGAAGCTCATTAGTATGTTGGATCAAAGAGTATAGACCTACATAGAGTGCGCATCTCAAACAACGAACATTTTCTATGTAGAGTACTGATATTGATACCATAGTGTTCATATTCCTACCCCAGCATTAAACAACATCATAGCCGACGCATAAGATCGAAGAAATTACCGCCCTGAAACGGCTGGAAAATGTTTAGCTCTGATGCGTATTCTATGTAGTTCTATACTCTTTGGTAGGATGAATAGGATTGGGCCTAGTTTTGATCCCTGTGGGAGACCATATACAATCTTAGTTCTTTCACTCAGCACGCCGTTTATCTTCACACGGAAATGCATTTGGCCGATATATACAGTAAACCAGTCAATTTGTCCTTTTACGCTTACAAGTCGAAGCGCTTCTGGAAGTGTTTAAAATTTATTACAGCTCTGGTAGACACAATTTGCGAATTCTGCTAACAATTTACCGGTACTTTTTTTTTAAAACCGTACTGACTTTTATGAATTAGAGAATTTTTGACAATAAATCTATTTATCATTTCAGCAATAACATTTTAGACATCTTTCAACCACCGGAAGAATTGATATTAATCTATAGTTGTTGAGCTGATTTTTAACTCATCTTTTGTATTTTGGCCTTTCCTCAGCTGTTTTCAAGATGGAAGGAATTTTAGCTTGATTCAATCTTATGTTAACAAATTGTCTTATTATAAATGTGGGGGTCTCTTCAAATATCAAATTCAAAATCTTCAGGGCATTTTGTTAACAATATCGCTTTTACCATTATAAATTAAGTATCGTTTTTTTGGCCGTATAAAGTCAATTTCAAAAAGCCATCTAGGTATTACTCAAGAACATCGTATATTCATTTTTTAGGTTAATCTATCCACCGTTTACTCTTCACCAACGGCCAGGCGAGGAAATTCCCAAAACGATCAAATCTTCACACATGGAAGATCACAAAAAAAAATGCAAATCAATACAGCCCACCTATTCATCGAATTCAAAGTAGAAACCGACCTCAACCAACTTGAAATGTTCAACTGGAGGCATTTAGCTAAGGACCAGGCTAATTGAAGTGGTATGTTGTTTAAGACCAAGGTTGATCTCGGACTGTAGCCCTACACTGTTCTTGAATTTAGAACACAACAAGTTATTGAACGCTATCCAAAGATCAGGAATCAGAGAAACGCTGGAGCTCTGGGTAGCAGATTGCTTGACAGAAAGGTTCAGACGGGAATAGATGTTTTGCTTTTCTCAAGCGAAGCGAACCTATAGCACTCAAATGGTGCCCTGAGAGGAAGCTTGCGGATGTTAATTGACTCTAATTAATTACTCTTGAAAGTTAGTTTTATTGTTTGTAACAAATCAAGGGATGATTTCGCTTAGATCATCTGGCCATCTGCCGCTATACTACATCCTACAAGTCATTGTTGAGTTAAATGTATTTGACTTGTAATAAGGGAAGAATTGCCTATAAGGCGTATTACTCGTCTATGAATATAACCCAGTAAGTTAACTTCATGTTTTCGTGCAGAACTCTAAACATGAGAACAGCAGGTGTAAAATACATGGTCTTACTAGGTGTAAAATACATCATACATCTAACAAGGTAACTTAGTCTACCCGTCCCCCGATTAGGCAAAATAAGTTAAACGTTGTGCTTTATGAGATCTGCTACTTTACCAACGCAAGGGTGTCTAATGGTATCAGGTCAACATTATGCAACATTCATTGTCTTTGCGAAAATGGAAAAAAATAACAACAGACAAACGGAAAAGGGTTTGTTTATCATACACAATTCTGACTTCTTGCAGATGTCGTCCAAAGAACCACAAAAATAAACTGATGTCGATCTCGCAGGCGCTAACACGCACTCCTTTGCTACAAAACCAAAAGCTCAGTGCAAAGGGTAAATCCACCTTTGAGAGCGAGGAAATAATACCCTCAACAATCTACAGTTATATCTGGCTGGTAAATAAAACATAATAAGATGGCAACCCCGGGGACCAAAGATCAGTCGACACAACAATGCCTTTTGCGAAACAACAAAACCAAAACTTGGCGGAGTCAGCTAAAGAGAACTGTGGTTACTGCTCATTTTGCCAGCACTTAGATCAAAGTTGCAACATTACCAACATCATTCTACCAAGACGGCAATGATGTTTCTAGAATAAGAAACATTAGGACACTTCCTTTGCATATGTTCCTCTCTCATACCATCGCATTTAATGAATGGTAGCAATGTCTCTGCCTCTGTCACCACAAAAAAGGAGACCCTCTGAACTAGGCCAACTACAGAGGCATAAGTCTCCTCAACATCGCCTACACGATCCTATCTGCCATAATATGTGAACGCCTGAATCCTTTTATGAACAACCTGATCGCCCCTTATTAGTGTTATTTTAGAATAGGAAAGTCGACAAACGTTCAAATTTTCACACTTCGGCAGATCCTGAAAAAAACTCAAGAGGTCGATACCCACCACCTATTTTAAAGGCGCATACGACAGCATTTATAGAGACGACCTATACAGAGCCATGTCTTGTTTTGGTATACCGCCCAAACTTGTCCGTTTGTGTAGGATGACAATGGAAATTCTCGTTGAATTCGATACCAAAAAAACGTCATGTGACTTCTTCAATTTGGTTCTTGAGAGGATTGTGCAAAGCAAGCGAAGAATTACTCTTGCCAACCGCTGTTTCTGCGGTAGTAAAGACCTCATTCGAACTACGAAGGAGATCCTACATCAGACCCTGATAATTCCAGTCCTGCTCTACGGCGCTGAAGCATGAACCGTCCCAAAAGCGGATGAAGAAATCCTTGGTCGCTTCGAGTGGAAAATTCTTCGAAAAATCGTCGGTCCCGTTTTCGTTGACGGGCTATGGAGACGATGATTCAACAAAGCACTATACGACCTGTACAGCGACATGCCACTAGTCAAAAAATTCCACATTGCACCAATACTCTGCCTCGCAGTCTTCGATTGCCAGCCAGACGTCGAGCGCAGTAGAGGAAGACCTCGCCTTAAGTGGCGCGCACAAGTAGAAACCGACCTCAACCAACTTGGAGTTCCCAACTGGACGCAGTGAGCTAAGGACCGGGCTAATTGGAGAGGCATGTTGGTTGAGGCCCAGGTTTATTCCAGACTGTAGCGCAACTTTAGAAGAACAAGAAGCAATGTCTCTGTTAATTGTTCAGCCGCACGTTTTCTGTAAAGAGTTCTAACAATCCATGAGGAAAGTCATCTTTCCACACCACAAAAACAAAAATTCGTAGGCACCCATTTACAACTCTATCTAAGGTCCAAGCAACATTTCTAATTATTGCCACAAGCTTTCAAAATTCATGTAAAGTTCAACAACGAGGTATAGATCAAACTTTTTAATACAATTACCATTGATTAATGCAGTAGTTGCTAGTTCTTGTGCCTCTTCATTGCATTCTTGGTCAGTCCTTCTCTGCTTCCATTCGTTAGATACTATTTCCTCTTTTTTTAAACAACATACCATATAAAGAGAAGAGCAACAATAAGGAAAACTACCTCAATATATGCATATTTACCCGCAACCACCAGCACAAAGCTAGTTATCGATAACCACCCCGTACTGCAGTAAGTGACAGCTCCTATACGCCTAATCCCATGGTTGTACTTTCCAAACATGGTAGGTAGGTCACTTGGAATTTCTTCGTTTTACATAACATGAAGCATAGCACCAGTACCAAGTGAATAAATAATGCAGACACAAATAAAAGTGAAAAAGAGCACCGAGGATGAATCGGTTCGAAAGGGAAAACGAAATATACTAGTACCGTCCAGGCCCTGCTCTCGAAACACGATTTTGAAGGAAGCTTCATCCTTCGTTCCATAGCCCAGTGACATACAAAGCACAAACACGAAAATAATTACATAAATTGAACACAGTCAAGGAGGCAGGCGTACATAATGGGATCTCTCACTCTGCAAGCAAGGAAGACAGTAAAGGCAACCTCAGTCTTCAATTCAAACATCCTTGCTATACACTAAACTGAAAGTAGAAGTTGAAAGCTTTCCGATAAACTGTTCGGTTGTGAATAGTTGTGCTTTGCGTTGCAATTCGTGCTTCCATCCTTCGAATGGTTGGCTGGTGGAAAGTAAAAGTTAGTTTACCCCTATTGTTTTGTTTGGTATATGTATGTGTTCTCAACACGTTGCGATGGGGGTTATGGAAATTCCTCTCGTGATAGACTTGCACTTTCGTTGCACACAACTGGGGATGTATGTGACGTTCATTTGGAGCACATATCAAAGGGAACCCACAAATTTCTGAAGCGCTTTTGTTGGGATAAATTTACCAACAATTACGTTAATCACGAGGAAATTGTGTAGAAGGTAGAAATTGGATTTTAGACCGTTGAGTGTTCTGGCCAAAAGTGGGTCGAACACTTAACTTTTTTTCATTCTCGATAGTCGATAGTTCTGATGAGGTTGTGTAACTGTCGGCTTGCAAACTGCACTTGTGTGTAAATGAAGAGGCAAAGAATTTGCAAAAATCCTTTGGGAGTTCTCAAGTATCAGTATAGGCAAGGAAATTTTGCAAATCATTTTGGAATAATGGACTCATTTAGATACATAATTCCCCTAGAGGTATTTTAGATTGTTAGTGAAGTAACAATGTGGGTGTACTGACTGAAACTGACGACACACTTACAGTTTATCATGTTCATGTGATTGCGCAGGATTTGAAATGAAATATGTGTCGAGCGTGTTTAGAATGAGATGGATTTTAGCACAGCTCACTACAGTGCGTTGCAGATGTATAGCCGGTTGTAATAGTAAACAGCATTGGAATGATATATATATACAACCATCGATTTATGACTTATTTAAAAGAAAAATGGGTAGGAGTTTATAACATGAGATGAAATGTCCTTCTAGACCGTGATTCACATCACAAATTTAAAAAAAAAATCAGAACATTCAACTACTGGTGGTGTACTTTTTAATTTTTACATGCTTCTCTCATGAGAGCAAACCTAGTACATGAAAAAGGACAACGACTGTCGAATCTGAATTTCAAACGTAAGGGCCATTTATTGGCAAGGTTTGTGCAGCTAAATAAAAGTAATATCGGCTGCCGATAGTGTTGTTTTTAACTTTCTCTTACAAAGAGATGTTTTTATGGAAATTTTCGACCACGAGATTTTGATTGATTCTAACATTACGATTATAGTGGAACCCAAAAAAGTGTTTTTTTTTTGGAATTCCGCCCGTCGGTTGGTTCGTGGGTCCGTCTGTCCGTACTTGTCTCTCCAGCATCAACGACTTGATCGATTTTTACTTCAAAATTCGTATCCAGCGTCTTTTTGGTCATAATTTGTTTGCCATTTATTTTGTTTGCTTTTAGCCATGTTATTGCCGGTACCTGCCATACCAAAATTATACATAACCTTAATTTTGTCGAAAACAGCTCCAACGATTTTGATTAAACTGAACATACACTATAAGTACATTAGTTCCAATAAAACTTCAAACCCAGTTTTTTTCGAGAAAATCCATACAACGGATTTTTGCATTTAGGACATCTAAAGATAATTGTCAATTTCTCACTGTAAAGGAGAAAGTGGCGTACGACCAGTCGTGCATCCACCACTAGTTTTCTATCGTGACAACGTGTTCGTGTTCGTTCCTCTTTAAATAATGGACGCCTCTCGTCCGAAATCGATTGTGGTGTTTATACCCTATCCCATAGGGGTATAATAGTTTGGATACATAGTTTGTAACATAGTGAAATAATTAAGCTAGGTATACCTCAAAGTATATGGATCGACATGGGTACGATTTTTGAGATCCGCCTACTTCCACGCCCATTTTTAGAAAAACCTAATTTTAGGCCAAACCGGTCAAAATTTTGAAAAAATATCTGAACAACATATTTAGACAATCCTAATGTCTGTATTTTGTGTTTACAAAGTTTTTTGCCACGTCCAATTTTTGGGGACGTTTTCAGTAAAAAACCGCTTTTCGTTAAAATTTCAAACATTAAAAAAAAAAATTCACGGAAAATAATTGGTTTTGGTAATATAAACATTTCTTCTATATATCATATCACGCCCACTTTTTGGAGGCGTAGTCATACAAAAACCGTTTGTATACCCTACGCCATACCATATGCAGGAGAAACGCGTTGTTTTTGAACGAACCATAAATGATTTAGATAAACTGTCTGAACAATATGTTGCGACAATTTCAATTTTAATAATTCTTTGCCATAAAACCTACATTTTAGGGTTATTAGTTTTAAAAATGTGAAGGGATAGGGTATAAAACGATCCACACAGTGGATTGTAGCCATCTCATATGTTTTTATTTCGTTTTTGCATAGTGCGGCCAACTCTTTGAAACTCAGCAAAGATTCCTACTTTTAAATACTTTGTTCAATCTATTACAGTTCGATATATTTGTAGACTTTTAAGCCATCTAGCCCATTTTGGGCTTTCGATCTGTGGACATAATCCATAGCGGCCTTGAAGATATTTGCAGATATTGACAGCAGTGGCGTTGCAGTCGAAGACGCGAACTTAGCTGAGAGCTACTGTAAAGCTCTCTGCAAAGGATCAGGGTAGAAAAAAAACGCTTGATAAAGGTTACAGAAAGAAAGCATTAAGAAAATGGTAATACATTAAGGCCATTAAGAAAGTAAAAACACTCATATTTCTTTCACTGCCTTATCTCTTGCAAATGTCTGACAAACATCCAAGATTTTAAGACTGTCATGAGAAGGTTCTCAAATTTAGAGGTCCCATTCTTCAAACTTTTAAGCACCGGCAATGGTGGACATTTTATTTTCAGAACTTTAAAGCCAGGGATACCAGCCAAGAACAGAATCCTTGAAATGAAAAAGAAATAGAAGTGCAGTCCCAGTCGGCTTCGATGATATCAAAGGTTATAAAGACATACAGATGACGCATTGAGAATAAAAAACAGAAACTTTTGCTCACCAGCTTCATGGTAAGGGCGGGCGGTGTGCACGTACACACATGAGAATCGAGATCCAAATACAGTTATGACGGGCTGTGCCAGTACGACCCGCCATAGAACAATTTTTCTTGAATGAAGTGCTTCATCTGTATACCTTTAAAATCTTTGATAATATGCAACAAATACTGGTGCAGATTGTTAAACGGTGAAGATCCTGCGGTCTATTTTTTTTTTTTCTCACAATCAATTCGGGCACAAGAGCGGGACCCCTACCATTTTTATTTTTGCAGATGTAAACAGACACAAAATACACGTCAACACATGAATCGCGGAACTGTTTCGATTTTATTTTTTTTTAATTACAGCCGAAGAATATCGTGTGACATCTTTGCGCCACATGTATAATTATTTCGATCTTTACTGTCGATATACTTCTTTAAGAGCGGATATTTGGTCGATCCCATGAAACAATCATCGAAAACTGATTTTTGTTGCAAGAACACTGTAAACAAAATGTTACTACCCACATAGTATTATTTTCGAAATATTTTCATCAGACGTTTTTTCGATCAAAGCTTGACTGAAAAGTGTCAGGTTTACACTAGCTCTGATTCGTCAGACTATTTACCAAATTTCATCAATCTAGCTCAAAATCTGAGGCGCAAAAACCGGTGACATACAGACGAACAGACAGACATGGCTTGATCGACTCAGCTAGCGATTCTTCGTATATATATCGAAATTATTTCTCTTTGTTACAAACTTAATGTCAAAACGAATGTACCCCTATGGGATAGGATAATAACAAAAGAATTCAACGGATTTGAGTAGTAAACAAAGACACAACACAGTATTTGGTGCCAACAAACAAAATCGGACCGAACATTGCAGTATACACGTGCATCTTTGATGAAATTACATACAAACCTGAGAAAGAATCGGAAAAATTGATTTTTGATAAGTAAAAGACACAATCAACAAAGCAGTAAGGTGCCAATGACTTAATCGACTATATGCAATTGACATGCAACACATCGATGCACCCACAGTTTAAAATTGCCCTAGTTTTTTGTGTTATGCAATTAGCAACAAACTAGTTAACATCTTCACCAGACACCAACCTTGGTGCAATTTGTTAATCGATCTGATCATGAGCACGCATATGGAACGCATAAATTTCGGCTCCGATAGGATCTTTCATTGAAATACCGCCCATTTGGGTGTCACTGTAAAATGCCATTTTACGTTTTACAAGCGAACTAAAGCGAAACGCGTGCTACTTCATAGCTAGCGTTTTGCAATCACTCGAGCATACGATTCGATTAGTAGACGGTGCTGTAATCACCAGTAGCGGATGGCAATGCGGCAATTGCGTTTTTCTTCACTCGTTTATGTGTTTTTTTTTGTCCGTTTATTTGCTTAAGTTGATATGTACGAGTATAGGTATACGCGTTAAGCCGTCAGTGGCCCAATAGGCCATTAAGCTTATCGTAATTGCGTTAACAAAACATCGAGGCAAATCGAGAGAAACGTCAGTGTTGCAATCAATCGTTGTACGAGTTTGTATAAAATAAATGTATCTATTGAATAGACTTACATATGTAATACAACTAGAATAAACTATTTAAGAAGTTAATATCAGCTTAAGGTGTGACAAGTTTTGTATCTACATATAAGGTAAACCGAAGCGTAACGAGATTAATACTTATGACCGACTTTTCTAAGCAAGAATATCTGCCCTTCTGGATCCGTCGCTACAAAATGTGTATCTCTGATAGGTGTGTATTCTTACCAACAATATACTAAGGATCTGTTTCACAACTGCTGATTTAAGTCCGTTCTTATTCGGGACTTTTTTGGATTGGATAAATAATCAATTACGACAGATGTAGGTATTAAATCAACAGGATGGTTTTGTGGCCAATAACATTATGATTTAGACGATAGTTATATCATTTCTGCTCATAGAATTTTAATTTTTTTTTTTCATTATAAGATCAAAAACTTGTTAAAAAGCTAAAAAGCAGTTATAGCTAACAGTATATTGAACACTTCCATAGCTTCTTATAGGAATCACTGGAAAATACCGTTTTATTTCGGTGGAACGACAATCATTACATACTTACTTACTTAAGTGGCAATACAGTCCGGAATGAACCTGGGCCTCAACCAAGATGTTGACTAACTATCCCGGTCCTTAGCGAACTGCCTCCAGTTGCACACTCAAACTTAGTTAAGTTAGGTTACTACTTGTGTACTCCACTTAAAGCCTTCCTCTATTGCATCCGAGGTCTGGCTGGGAATCGAAGACTCTGCGAGCCAGAGTATTGCTGTCCATTCGTTCTACATGTCCTAGCCATCTTAAACGTTTGTATGTATGTCGCTGTACAGCTAGTATAGTTCATGGTTGAATTTTCGTATCCATAGCCGTCAACGCAAACGGGACCAAAGATTTTTTAAAAAATGATCCTCTCGAATCGACCAAGGATTTGAGACGGTCCATGCTTCAGCGCCACAGAGCAGGACGGGGATGATCGGGGTCTTATATAGGATCTCCTTAGCAGTTCGAATGAGGGCTTTACTACTAAATTGCCTTCTTAGCTCGAAGAAACAGCAGTAGGCAAGAGTAATTCTTCGTTTAATTTCTGACGAGATTTTGTTGTCAGAGTTAATAGCAGAGCCGAGGTAGACAAAGTCCCGTACTGCCTCAAAGTTATATCTGTCAATGGTGAAGTTATTTCCAATTCGTCGATGTTGTGTGTCCTTTCGTGTTGACAGCATATACTTAGTCTTAGCCTCATTTACTGCTAAAACCATTTTTGCCGTTTCTTTCTCTATACTAGCAAACGTGGCTAGGACATCACGTTGAGTCCTACCAATGATGTCAATATCATCGGCGTATGCTAGTAGTTGCACCGATCTTTTTTGGAAAATTGTGCCTCTGGTGTTGGCTTGAAAGTTTTGCACAATCCTCTCAAGAATCAAATTGAAGAAGTCACATGATAGTGCATCGGCTTGCTTAAATCATTTTTTTGGTATCGAATGTGTAGGTGAGGTCGTTTCCCTGGTGGAACAGCGAGAATTCTTTATCGAAATCTTACACAAACTGACGAGTTTTGGCGGTATACCAAAACTAGATATGGCTCTGTATAGTTCGTCTCTATAAATGCTGTCATATGCGGCTTTGAAATCGATGGTGGGTATCGATTTGGACTTCTTGGGGTTTTTTTTCAGCATTTGCCGAAGTGTGAAAATGTGATCGGTAATGGACTTGAGGATATTCGTTAAAGCTAATTAAACTGCTATTCAATACGAGGTGATTCCTCGTGCTATACCTACTTTTCTTAAGCTAAACAAGATTGTTACCCACCAAAAAGCGTTGCCGAAGTGAAGCTCCAAGATTTAGTGGATCACACAACATTGGATTGTGTAAATATTTGGAGCAAGAACTTTAACAGTGCCTTGAGAACAGGGTAACAGATTTAGAGCTCATATCTAAAGATGGGGGATATGATGGATCTATTCAATGCCAATACCAGCAGAAATTTGAGACGACGATAATTGTGATGCAAATATATTTTTGAGTTCCCTTGTCCTCTTCGTCACAAGTATGGGAGTGAAATATATAGCAGAATATCCACTCTTCATCACCAAGATGGTGCAGACCAATATGTGTTCGTTATGTAAAAGAAAATAAGCACATAACCAATGTGAAAATTCTCTAGGACGGCATGCAAAGAGGATGTGCTTAACCGGATTCTATTGACGTCAGACCCTTATCTCAGTAGTTTAACGACAAAAGGCACGATTCACAGTGGTTATCAGTGGAAGCTCTTAAATTTTTGACTGTAATTAACAATGATGATGATGGTTATGAAGAAGAATAAAAAATTAAATTTAAAATAGAAAGTTAAATTAATCCAGATCGTTTGCTATAAGAAATATCTAAGTTTCGCATAAGCGAAAAAGATTAATCTGTTTATTGAATAAATAACATGTAATCATAAAATAGACAACTAACCCACATGTCGAATTTTTGGAATTTTGGATTTAGAGCGTCGCTAGTATTTTAGGCTTTGTTTCCTGCATACTACGACTGAAAGTTTCGAGTTGTTAAGCCACACATAAAAAGCGAAAAAAGTATCTTTCAGTTTTTTTCTAATTTCTTAAAAACGTTAATACTCATTGACATGAATACTCATTGAATACTGACAAAAATTTATTTATATAAAAAAAAACAAAAAACATTTATACTTTAATTTCAATCTTACAACCTAATTTCTCAAAAATTATTTGATGAAATAATTTGAATAAAAAAACAAATCTTAGAACAAAAAAGGATTTTTTATAATTTCGTTTCTAATGGCGAACAGGGAGGGGCACCTTTATGGGTTTTGGGGCACTGAAGTGGGCTTTAATGTAAAATTAAAACTTGTCCTTCCAAATAACTTTTTAGTACCTATTTCTTGTGAAAAACGTGTCCAAATTTGTTTGTCCAGATTTAAGACCAAAGTACAGCACTGCGCATTTGTGGCAATATATATCCTAATATCCTAAAAGTGCATCATAGCTGGACCGGATGTGGGTTCACTGTGATTTTACTTATATTGTTCGTTTTTTTCAGCAGGTTGTTTTCCTATTATTGTTTTGTTTAATATTGTTAGTAGACTTAGGTGATCTGCAGTAGTGTTAAACCTCAGGCACTTGCAGAACAATTTAGAGATTTCAATTAATGTGAACCACCTTACTGTTACAACAACACAATGGGTCTATATCCAATCCGATGAGGAAGGATGAACACCATCTACCCCCATCTACCTAACTTAGCGAATTTTTAATGTGGCGCTTGGCTTAAAAAGTGAATTTTGTCAAGCGTACTGCTGAGATATTCGTAGCTCTTTCCGGCACTAAGAATTGATGCAGTGCTTCACTTTGCTAGCTACAATAAACTTTACTTTCAGGGGCGGAGCAGAGCGAAGAACTCGGTTAAGCTTACGTAAAAACTCCAGTTTAGCTTTCTTAAGTGAAATAAAACTAGATCTAACGGATTTGTATTGATGTTTTTCGTTTTCAAAATAAATCTCTGTTTTGACCTGATTTAGTTGGGACTTATTTTACGACACCCAGAACATATCGCTATTATTTCTAAGCCCGGTCATTACGATATATTATGATGGTTGGGTGTTGTAGAACGAGTGTAGACTCTGATTGGCTTTAACTTGGCAATGCCCAGTGGTTGTAACTGTGATTATACATCAAGTGCTAATTTTGTATCTCCAAGTGGTTACCATCGGGTACTTTCTCATCCAACCCGATTTGACTTGCTAAACGATAAGCGCGAGTGTTGATAACACGACGAAAAACAGCAACAGCAAACAGGCGAACCTAGCCGAACCGGACAACAGGTTGTCTATGACTTTCAACGGGTATCTAATAAATTGAAACTGGCCCTCCAGGTTGGGGGTTGCGATATGGGTTAACTACCCAACCATGGAAAAAAATGTATGTGACGAAGCAACTAATAGCCTCGGAAAGAACTAATTTTGACGACACGGCTAAACGAAAAAAGGACAACGACGTTCGTATCTGCACCTGGAATGTAAGAGGTGAAAGCGAACAACTGGCGGAAGCGCTAAACTACTACAAGGCAGAAATTACTGCCATCCAGGAAATACGATGGGATGGGCCGGGCAAAAAGAGGAAGAAAAACTGTGACATCAACTACGGACCGTGTTAAAGTGAGCAGAAACAGCGACTATTCGGATGCGGATTTGTTATAAGCCTTATATGCGCTCACGCCCCAACGGAAGAAAAAGATGATATAGCTAAGGACTGCTTCTATAAGCTCCTTGACAAAACCTATGAGCGACTACCGAAGTACGATGTTAAAATCGTGCTGGGTGATTTTAACGCAAAGGTATGAAGAGAAGACATTTTTAGCAGTATTGTCGGAAAACATAGCCTACACGACAACGCGTCTGGTAACGGACTTCGGCTAATTGACTTCGCTACGGAACGGAATGTTACTATAGCCAGCATACGGTTTCCTCACCACAATATCCAGAAGGGGACATGGCGGTCAACCAAATTGATCACATAGCGATAGACAAGAGGCACGCATGCAATATTTTGGACGTCCGAACATTCCGAGGAGCTAACATCGACTCGGACCACTACATTGTTGCAGCCAAGGTTAGAATGGGATATCCACCATGCCACAACAATCCAGTAATACTGTGAAAAAAATTGATGCCGAAAGATTGCAATCGCAAGAGACCGCTAAGACATTCGCGCAACGCGTATCACTAAACCTCTCGATTAACACCATACCACCAGCATCGAATGTCGAAGAACAATGGCAACGATGCCAACAAGCCATCAGATCAGCCGCAATTGATGTGCTATGTTTCTCGAACCCACCAGCAAGAAACCTCTGGTTTGATGGGGAATGCCGACAGATGGTCGCAACCAAGAACGAGGCCTATAAGCCAAAGCTGCAGGTGATGACGAGAGCTGCCGCTGAGCTCTCTGTCAGAGAAGAAGGGAAGAACACGGACTTTTCAGACAAAAAAAACAACAAGAAAAGCGCGCGATCGAGGATATAGAGTGGTGCTTCTCCAGGAACGATGTTCGCAAGTTTTACCAAAGTGTAAATGTCAAAGCCAAGGATAAAAGGCTCGAACAGAATGCTGTCGAGATGAACAAGGAAATATCGTAGTTAAGACACAGTCGATGCTGAGGATATGGAAGAACAACTTCTTCAGACTGTTAAACGGCGATGACGAACAACTTTCGCTGTCAGGCAGAACGAACCATTCAATATTCGCAACGACAGCGAAAACTGCCAACCACCCGACCTGAGTGAAGTGAGGATAGCAATATCTAAATTCAAGCTAAATAAGGCTGCCGGAAATGACGGCTTGAGCTTTATAAAGCCGGCGGAGATGATTTGGTAAGTAACATAAGCAAAATCTGTTCGGTTTTAGGCCAGGAAAGGCCACAACCGATCAAATCTTCACACTTCGGCAAATTCTTTAAAAAAAAACCCAAGAAGTCCAAATCTACACACACCACCTATTCATCGATTTCAAAGCCGCATACGAAATCATTTATAGAGACGAACTATGTCTAGTTTTGGTATACCGCCCAATCTCGTCCGGTTGTGTAGGATGACGATGGAGAATTCTCGCTGCTCCATCAGGAGACGACTTAACCGACACATTGGACACCAAATATGGATTTAGGCAAGGCGATGCGCTCTCATGTGATTTCTTCAATCTGATTCTTGAGAGGATTGTGCAAAACTCGAGAGCCAACACCAGAGGCACAATTTTCCAAAAATCTGTACAACTACTAGCATACGCCGACGATATTGACATCATTGGTCGGACCCAACGTGATGTCATAGCCACGTTTTCTAGTATTGAGAAGGAAGCGGCAAAAATGGGTTTAGCAGTTAATGAGGGCAGGACGAAGTATATGCTGTCAACACGAAAGGACACACAACATCGAAGAATTTTATCTATCTCTGCTCCGCTATTAACTCTGACAACAACATCTCGTCAGAAATTCAACGAAGAATTACTCTTGCCAACCGCTGTTTCTTCGGGCTAAGAAGGCAATTTAGTAGTAAAGCCCTCACTGGAAATACTAAGGAGATCTTATATAAGACCCTGATCATCCCAGTCCTGCTCCATTGCGCTGAAGCATGAACCGTCTCAAAAGCGGATGAAGAAATCCTTGGTCGATTTGAGAGGAAAATTCTTCGAAAAATCTACGGTCCCGTTTGCGATGACGTGCTATGGAGACGAAGATTCAACCAAGAACTATACGCGCTGTACAGCGGGATGCCCCTGGACAAAACTCCGGATTGGACGTTTGAGATGGCTAAGACATGTAGAGCGAATGTACACCAATACTACGACTCGCAGAGTCTTCGATTCCCAGCCAGACGTCAGACGCAGTAAAGGAAGACCTAGCCTAAAGTGGCACGCACAAGCAGAAACCGACCTCAATCAACTTGGAGTGCGCAGTTAGCTAAGGACCGGGCTAATTGGAGAGGCATGATGGTTGAGGCCCAGGTTCTTTCCGGACTGTAGCGCCTCTTAAGTAAGTAGGTCATTAAGATATAGTTTACACCTACACAAATATACTAAGAATCGAATACCCACTTCAATAACTTCTGCGTGTCGAGGCATCTGTTGTATTTACCCCCATCAAAATGAAAGGAATGCATTTCAGTTTTGGATCCATTGATCCTCATCTCGTAAAAATCACAAGAATAAACACAAAACAAGCGATTTCAATAAAACCTTTACTCAAGTCAAACAAACAAACCTCCTGAAGCAATCAATGTCTAAATACACAGCTGGTTTCTAACGCATTAATTGTCCATTCAATATAACATCAATCTAATTCATTACGAAACACAGATTATCCAAAACAACTAAAAATATGTGCATAACAATATATAGATATAGATTTGGAATGCAATTCTCTGTACAGTATACATACATTCTAAATTGTTCTAAACTCAAAAACGACAACACAATAAAATTTAATTGGCATCGCCAGCTGATCGCAATACATATGTCAACATGCATACTCGAACAAATTAGAACAACTTAACAGAACACACGATAACAAGAAAAGTCAATGTTCTACAAAAAGGGAACACGCCGCAAACCAACCGATAAGAAAGAATGACAATGAATTTTTGTGTTTTGCTATAATGTAATCTTTTTGCGCTCTTATTAATTGTTGAGTCTGGAAATCATGAATTGCGTTTTAAAACAAAATGAATAAAAATAAATAGATAGACATAAATAGGTGCCATACACAAAAGGCCAAGCGTCATAAGACCAAATTTATAGATTTGGCCTTATGTCGCTTTGTAAAAAAGGTATTATGACTCGGCATTAGGCCAAATGAGGAAATTGACATAAAGGCAAATGGAGCTCAAATCAAATTGTATATACACGTATCAGAGAAGCAAATATAATATGCAATCGAAAGTGTCATAAAGTCAAATCAGCCTTTTGACGCTTCATAATGCCATAACTTGGTATTATATCACTTTTATAAAGCGAAATAAGGCCAAATTTATAAATTTTTCCTTATGATGTTTGGCCTTATGTCACGCCACCTATGAAACACGTGTACCTTTCATTAGTACGTGTACTTTTAGTACAGTGAAAAGTCTTGGCATCAGCAGATGAGAGCGGGGTGAACAATGTGGCGTCACACTAAGACACATAATCCTTTTAAGATGGACAAAGTGAACAACCTAAATATGCTTCTTTCACATATTCAGTCAACATAGGAATATGATTAGGAAATAGCAATCTCAATGTTTAGTTAGGTCCTTTGGTGGCGGATGAGCCGAAAGACCAACGGCAGCGATTAATCCCGTGTAGGTACTGATGGCCCCGTGTTATAGGGGTATCTAATAAATCGGAAATACCCCTCCAGGTTAGGAGTTGTGCTATGGGTTAACTATCCAATCGCGGAAGAAAATATTGGTACACAGCAACCAAGAGAATCTGAATGGACAGATTTTATTGTTAACAACCATACAAGCCGCAAAAAAGGGAAAACGACGTTCGTATTTGCAGCTTGAAAGTAAGAATATTAAACAGTGGAGTTACATTCGAACAATTAGCGGATGCCCTAAGCTGCTTGAAAGCAGACATTACTACCACCCATAAAATACGCTGAGATGGGCCGGGCAAAAATAGGATATGCGAAGGGACAGCGACTTATCGGATGTGAATTTGTTTTAAGTGCCAGACTTAGGCAAGAAGACATTAGGGAACGAATTGTAACAATCCACATCAAAACCGAATTCCAATTAGCGTACGCCTTAAACTGCTTGAAAGTAGACATTACTACCACCCATAAAATACGCTGAGGTAGGCCGTGCAAAAATAGGATACCAAAATGTGAAGGGACAGCGACTTATCGGATGTGAATTTGTTTTAAGTGCCAGACTTAGGCAAGAAGACATTAGGGAACGAATTGTAACAATCCACATCAAGACCGAATTCCCCAACACTAGCTAACACTCCGATGGAGGATATTGCGAACATATGAGCGACTACAAAAGTATGCTGTCAAAATAACACTGGGAGATTGTAATGCAACGGTAGGGAGAGAAGACGTCTTCGACATCGTATTGTCGGAAAACAAGGCTGCTGAAATGACGGACTTCCGCTGGAACTTTAGAAAGCCGGTAAACAATTTTTGGTAAGTTACATTCACCAACTCATTCTCATTAGCTAAATTTGTTCGGATGAAAGTATGAACAATGAAACCTCAGCATTGCTTGCCCGATCCACAAACAATGAGACCTATCTGCCGTAATATTTGAATGTCTAAAACCGTTCACCAACAACCTGATCGGCCTTATCAACAGTATTTATACAGCACCATTTATAGAGACGACCAATTCAGAGCCTAGTTTTAGCATATCCACCAAACTCGTCCGCCTGTGCAGGATGAGAATTCTCGCGGTGGCCGCGGTGTAGTAGTAATGTGTTCGTCTGTTGAGTGGAAGGTTGCGCGTTCAATCACAACCAAAATCCATTTCACTTTTATTTAAAAGAAATAAAAGGTCGGTGTAATACCTAAAAGTATGTACACCATCTTGAATTTCTTCAAATTTAACGAACACAAGAAAAAGTGACTCCCCGAAGCTAGTTCGGACACCACCCATGGAGTTTATGTCTCCACTACATCCAAAATCTTTCCTATCCTCTCTTTCTTTCCCTTCTCTAACGCTCGTACTATGGTAACATATAAAGGGTATTCATAACCCCTTGAGTACGTGTAAATTATAAAAAAAACGACCTCACTAACACATTCACAAGGCGATGCTCTGTCATATGACTTCATTAACATCATTCCTTTGAGAGTTGTTCAAAACTTCCGAGTGAACTTCAGAAGCACAATCTTCCAAAAATCGGTACAACTAACTACTAGCATACCCGACGATATTGACATCATTGGTAATCAATTGCATTAGCCACGTTTGTCGGTATACAGCAGGAAACGGCAACAATGGGTGAAGACAGACAAAATCGAAGAATTGGACCGAACGTCGCCATTGATAAATACAACTTTGAGGTAGTACAGGACTTTGTCGACCTCGGCTCCACTATTACTATTAATAAAGCGAAGAATTACTCTTGCCAACCTCTGTACCTTACAGTTAAGGAGGAAATTTAGTAGCACCAAAGAGTATAGAACTACATAGAGTACGAATCACTTCGTCGATCCTATGTGTCGGCTACGCAGTTGTTTGATTTCTGGTGTAGCAATGTCAACACTGGGGTATCAATATCAGTACCCCACATAGAAAATTTTCCATGTATGAGAGGCGCACTCTATGTAGTTTTATACTCTTTGGTAGCACTCACTCGAACTACTAAGGGGATATTATACAAGACCCTGACGATCCCAGTACTGCTCTACGGCGCGGCGCTGAAGCATGCATCAGAAGCGGGTGAAGAAATCCTTGGTCATTTTAAGCAAAGAAATCTTCAAAAGATCTTTGGTCCCGTTTGCTGTCAGCGGCTATGGACACGAAGATTCAATCAATAACTATTCGAGCTGTACAGCGACATATACAAATTGAGAGTTGGAGCGTTTGCGAGGTAGGTAGGTAGGTAGGTAGAAGTGGCGGTTCGGCATGAACCCAAGTAGCACCTATGTGCCTTTTTTTTACCACGACTCGTGTGACCTTTATTAGGGTGGACTAGACAACGGATAAGATCTTGTATTCTTTTACCCGAGATGTTGCTAAGGTTGTCGAGGAACGCCCGCAGTCTGGCTCTGGCTAGTGCCGGACATTTGTCGCATGGTCTCCAATTGGCCAGTGCCCCGGGACAATCGTCGTAATTCTTTCGATATCTGAGCGGGTTCTATTTAGTAGATCGTTTGTTTTGTTTTTGTTGTAGGAGGGCTGGCAAAATCTGGTAGGCGATTTGAAACTCCGGACCCCACACCACAATCCATCTTAGATTCGTCGGTGTAGACGACCGTGTCGAAATCTCTTACTACTTCGTTTCTCTTCCATTGAGCTCTCGTAGGAAATCCTACGTGGAAGCCTTTCTTGAAGCTTAGTATAGGTGTTGTGTAGTCTGTTGGAAACGTGACCATGCCGTTTGGTCACGAGTCCAGGATATTACTGTGGTCTTACTGAGGTGTGGTCTTACTGAGGTGGTATCTTTAATGTGTAGGTCAAGGTGCAAGAGATGCAAAGCACAGTGAAAGCATCCGTTGGTGCCGACCTCAGTGCGGTACTTTGGTTTTGGTGGTAAATAGCACCAATTCCGTTTTTGCTGTCAATGTGTCAGTACGCTCTGCCAGAAATGCAATTGCCACCGAGGAGCAATTTTTAAGTGAAGATGATTGTGCTCATCCTCACCCTAAATGCTGCGTGTCGATTAAAATAAATCAAAAAATCTCTCAGATATAAAAAAATCGAAGTGTCATTGGAGTTTAAACATGTAAGTATTAGCGACCTCATCAGCAAAGCTAAGATCTGGGAACCATGGATTGGTGGTACGATAAAGACGTGACGCGAGTATCTATGACTAACGACCACAGGAAGTGTCAACACCGGCATTTTTTTTGATACTGGAAGAATTTGTTGGGGCTAAACCCTGTCATCCACATGTGGAAAATTGTGGGTTATTGAAGAATCATTATCTCAAAATCATATAGGGAACGATGTTTATCGTGGGCAGTATAGTGTGTATAATAGTTTTTAGGTATATAAGTATTATAATTGGAGTTAACTTAAATTTTAGTTTAAATACAGTTTTTATTTTAAGCTAGAAAATAGTTTAATCTGGCACGTGACAAATCATTCGAAAAGTATCAATTGTCAAGAATACTTATCTCAATTCAGCCGTTCGGATTCGGCATAAAACAAGAAGTACCGCTCCATTGTGGAAGAAGTTTACACACACATATGGTTGTGAGGAAAAAGGAGGCCCTGGGTACTAACGAGCCTGTTGCGCAAACATCTTTTCGCTTTAATTGTCTGATCATTTTCAGGACCAGTGGAACAGGTAGGTTAGTGATTTTTTTTTCTATCATTCTCGTCCGTCTTTTGTTCTTTAATTTTCACTTTTTGAATAAATATTGCTAGAGATCAATGTTTGTATGTCAAGGATGTAGAGAGAGAACGGGCAAGAATAACTCCCCGTTCGACCAGTTGAGCAGCCGCAAGTTAAAAAGTCGTTCTTTCCTCCAGCATCAAGTATGTCTCGGTGACCAAACTTGTATCACGAATTTCAAATCCTAGTTACTTATTACAATATTCTTCAGCTTGCAAGAGATTGCTTCCGTAAATACTTCGTTCATTAAAGTTAATTCGACACATGTTCAGTAATGTATCGCCCACCCCAGCTAACCACTTCAAGGTAACATCTAAACCAGTATCTATGTATATATAAACATCAGTTCTCTTATAACTTACGGCTTAAATGAAACTAAAGACATAATTACCCATCATTTAAGCGCAAAGAAGGCATAAAGTAGTAAAAATTATACATTTTACGGAGTAAATGTACTTCAATGGTTCATTGTTACGCCACTTAGATCTTAGGTCAATCAACCGATCATCTGAAGGCTATTCATCTAATGCTTTTGCGCTTTAGGGAGTTTTTTTTCCAGGTCGTATTCGAGCACATCTCGAAGGAGAAAGTGTAACATGGGTTAGCTTTGAATAGTAAAAGCAGAGAAGATAGGTCAAGCACTGCGAAGAGTACAATGTAACTTCCTCTTTTGGTAAGCCGGTAATTTTAGCTTTGGTTGTAGCGACATGTCATCTTGTGTCATGGACATGCGAAAATGAGAAACCTTTACGTTTAAAGATGAAATTAAAATCCATTTGCATACATTATCTTTTTAAGAAAACAATATGTTCTCGATATGTCCAACATAAATGAAATCAAAAGTAACAACATGAAGTGGCTTTTATGCTTGAGTGAGCATCTTCATGAAAGTAGATAGTTGTCCATATACCGGAACAACATTTTGCATTGCTGATATGGCAAAGATGCTCATTTAAGCGATAGTTATCGATAAACATAAGAAATAAATGGCTCGTATCGCACGTTTTTTCAGCGGGTCAACTGTTTTTTTTTTTATAAATAAAAGACATAAGCATTTAAATGTCTGTCGAAATTTAAAATTTATTCGAATTTTATGACACCATTGTTTGAATGTAACTTCTGAAATTTGGTTAGTTGTAATTAAATTGGCCAGAATCAATGAAGTCAATGTTTCAAAAAAAAATATACATTGATGTCCGATTCTTCCTCATTTTTTAAGAAACAAGGACTGTCGATGCCCCGACGAGTATTTTGCAACACAATGTGCTTTTTTTTTGTGTAAACTTAACTTCTATTTATAAAGCAGAAATTTCCAATTTCAAGAAGCAAATTCTTCTATTGAGCTCTTTTGTGCATACTTGTGCGGAGAAGTTCAGCATGTTTAATAACTCTTTTAGATAAGTGCACAGACTTTATAGAAGTTGAAATGGTGGTATAAGGCTTCTAAAAGTTTCCAGGGATGTGTGTACATGTCACAGTTGAACAGATGTTTTTATAGAGTTTCCGCCGAAGTAATATAGAATCATAAAATATATAGAGCTTGTGACTTAAGGCTTATCAGGTATGACTACTAATTTTTTTTTGCGATGAACTGCCACGGAAAAGGTTTGGGCTCGATTCCCGATTATGGCAACACCAACATGTTTATTTTTTCGATGAACTGCCACGGAAAAGGTTTGGGCTCGATTCCCGATTATGGCAACACCAACATGTTTTTTTTTTCCATTTCCAAAAATATTCTGACACTCATTTCTTAGTATAATTGCATCATATGCACAAAGCAAATGAAAGATTTCACATTTTTGTGTACATTTCACTGATTACTATGATTAATGCCTATGATTTGTAAATATAAAACATATGAGGAGGCTTAAATCCGCTTTTTGGATCATTGAATACCCTATTCCATTCCATCCTTAAAATTAATATCCACAAAATGTGGGCTTTTTGGCAACAAAATATTGAAAATAACATTGTGACAAGATATTGTTCTAACAGTTTATCAAAATTTTGATGGAATGGGGTAGGGTCACTTGCGAAAAAGCGAATTCACTCGCTCTTTCTCTTTCTTTTGAGTAGTTAGTAACTTGAGTAATTGACAGTCAAGCCGCCAATACCCTGGACTTGTTTCTAACCTCTCAACCTGATAAATACACCCTCAATGTACTATCGCCTCTAGGTTCGTCAGACCACTTTGTCATATCATCGAATTTCTCGTACTCCAACCACAGAGTTAAAGGACCAATTCCCAAAAGGATTGTATGACAATACGAGAAAGCCAATTGGGAAGCATTAAACAGTTTTTTTTTAGGAATTTTAGCTGGTCACCTCGATATTGACGTGGATGCTGCTGCTGATATGATATCATTCAGAGATATCATCATTCTCCTTGGTATGCGATCTTTTATTCCCACCAGAATAAAAAGTATCAGACCAAATGCAAAAGGGTGGTATGACTTGAGCTGTAAAGAAGCCATCAAGCTGAGAGAGACAAACGTTCGGTTATACAATACCAATCCAACTGAGGAAAGCCGAACAAAATTCAAACAAGGCAGAAATGACTGTAATTCCCATTTAAAACGTGTCAAATCCCTATACGACCAAAATTTGAGGTAACAAATTCTACGATGTCCCAGAGGTAGTAAAAACTTTTGGTCATTTGTCAAAAACATAAAGAATTCGGCCTCATCATCAGTTCCGACGCTCATTCACAATGACATTATAGCTGCAATTATTCTGAAGAGGTGTTCTTCTACGCTAGCAAAACCACTGCGTAAGCTTTTCTATCTATCCTACTCATCAGGTCTCTTTCCGAGTAGATGGAAAACTGCATTTGTCTAGCCTGTACCAAAAAAAAGCGAATATTCTTCTCTCTCCAACGTCCCTCTTTCCAAGGTTATGGAAACGCTGATAAATCGTCAGCTTATGAAATATCTCGAAACACGAAAACTTCTTAATGAACGGCAGTATGGTTTTCGCAGGAACAGGCCCACTGGTGATTTGATGACATATCTCACTGAAAGGTGGAGAAAGTAAGATTGTTGCACTTGATAATTCAAAGGCATTTGACAGAGTTTGGCATCAAGCCCTTTTGTCGAAAATGCGTGCATTTGGAATCGATGAAAAACTTCTTCTATGGATTAGATATTATCTTTCGAAACGTTCAGTTGAAATTGTTTTGGACGGATTCAAGCCTGCAACTCACTAAATAAATGCTGGTGTCCCTCAAGGCTCAGTGTTGTCTCCGACTCTCTTTCTCATTTTCATCAATGATCTCCTGTCTGCAACTTCTAATCCAATTTATTCATTCATTCATTGACAGAACTCTCAGCTTCTCATATTCGTTTTCAGGTCCACGTTCCTCATCTTCGAACGTGAAATCTACACGACAACATATGTTAAGATCATTGAATTCCGACCTTGACAGCATCATCAAATGGGGTAAATTTAACAGAGTAGAATTCAGTGCTTCCAAGACACAATGCTGTCTTCTGTCGTTAAAGCGAAACCAAAATCTAGAGCCATTATCCATGAACGACTACATATTCCAAGTCGCTAAAAATGCAGCGAAATGTCTAGGTTTCCTTAACCGATGTAAAAAATATTTCAAATTTTTTAACGCCCACATCTGGTCGGGTGCACCAAAAACAACAGTGCACCTCTTAGATAGGATTCAAACGCTTGCGAAAAAAAACTTAAAGGAGACATAAGAATATCGGACTCTTTAGTTTCGCTTGAACATCGTCGAAATATCTCCTGCCTGTTTTATCGCTATTTTAACAACCAATGCTCAAATGAAATAGTCAGATGCATTCCCATTTTCAACAATTCAGCCGCAATACTCGTTACGCTATGAATGCAAATCTGTTTACCCTCAAGCCTATCTTCGGACGAACGCTGAAATATAGAGATTCGTATATTAATCGAACAACACGAATGTGGAATGATCCACCAAACTCTGTTTTTCCTTTCCATTATAACTTACAGGCATTTAAAACCAATGTGCATCGGTATCTCCTTTCTTTTTATCCCCAATTTCCTTAACGCCCGCACTGTGCTTAAACATATAAGACATAACCCCTTCAGTGCGCGCAAATTGTAAAAAAAAACTGAAGAAAACTTAACGTAGAATTTTGAAATTAGCTTCCGACTATTATAACGGGTGATTTCTTAAGAGTTAAGTTTTTCACGTTGGCAGCACTGGTTAGTAATGGCGTCCAAACGTCATCTATAAAAGTGAAAAGTTTTCAGTATACCCTAACATTTAATCATGGAAAGATTGGAAAGATTTACAGCGATTGCAAATTATTGAAATTTATAAGCAAAATTCGTGCTCGCTGAAAAATGTGCAAAATGTTTGTTACGATCATATTATGGTGAACGATATCGAGCTATGATACGCAACTTTTTTTTGTCCCAGTTGACTGAGTTGAACTTGGTTGACACATGCCACACACCTCGTAAAACTATGGAAATGTTGAAGGATGAATTTGGTGAGCAGCCTATCTCTCGAAATGGCCCTGTGAGGCCGCCAAGATTATGCGATTTAACTCCTCTTGATTATTTCTTGTGGGGTTATGTAAAGTCGTTAGACTATGTGGAAAAGCCGAACCCGATTGAAACATTACAGGATAACATAACACGTGTAATTCGTGGAATACAGGCCGAAATGCTCGAAAAAGTGACGCAAAATTGGACCTTCCGAATGGACCATTTGAAACGGAGCCGCGGACAAAATTTACATGAAGTTTTCTTTAAAACGCAAATGGCAAAGGCCTATTTATCTATTACAATAAAAACTTTGAATATGTGATGCAAATTTAAGTTTTTATTCGAATTAAAAAAAAACTACGCTTAAAAAATCACCCGTTAGTTCAGCCTTTAATAATCGTGGAGGGGAAATAATTTCGATAGGTAGTGATTTATCGAAGCGACATTGTGAGTTGGTCTCGAGAACCTCGTAAGGAATTTCTTTGCTTCAGAAGCCGCTTTTTTTTTTAATACTTATCAAGCCAATATTCCAAAATAAGCCCAAAGTCATGAAGATATCTTTCGAAGCTGCAATTTGGGGAAAATGTTAATTAGGCCTATCCCGAAAAAAATTTCCCAGGAATTTTTCCCTTGTCAGCAATGTAAATCAGATTGCTGAATGGGATAATTTATTCGCGATATGTCTGAATATAAGTGTTTTTTTATTTCTTACCCAAGACGCACTTTCTTCGTCGAACACACGTTACCATTTCTTGTTATTGTTAATTATTGCTGAGCACTAATTTGAGTTAGCATGCTGCTGAATTATGCGCAAATTTAGCGGTGTCAGTTGTAATCTTTTTTCAAAATAATTTATAATTGTCTGCCTTAAATCAATGTGAAAATGATGGGACAGTTGCATTCATAAATTACTGCAAGTAATATCACATAGACAAAAAAAACTTGAAGCTCAATTTTTTAGCGGTTTATTTATAATTTGGTACGAAATAAATAAGTGAGATGCGACATCACTCAAAAAGAAGGCTATAATCTGCTGGAGAATCGTTCCGAACCCGAAGAGTTTCTGTACGAAATTTTATCAACCTTACTTACGGTTTGCGGAAAGAGAAAGGATTTTTATATCCAAACCAATAAGGTATAAAAATCCTATTTTTTTGGACGACGTCTCCAAAAATTGTGCGTCCAACTGGCATTGTTTAGATTTCGGTTCTGATTCGATTCGAATACTTTTGAAATGTTTTAATTTTTTCGTTCTTTTAGTGCCGCTCAACTGATTAGGTTTGAAAAATCGTTCTTACATTTTTCGCTCTTTCTTTGTTCCAATTGAATTTTTTTCTATCTTTTCTTTTTATTTTGAACCTTTATTTGTTTACTCATTATATGCAAGAAAAAAGTAACGGGACAAATGCAACGGTAATTCAGAATTTTCCTTTCATCGTGAAATTCGCTAAATGTGTGCTATATTTTTGGCTCATCTGAATAGGTTTGACACTTTTGACTTCACTTTTTGATTGACTGCATGATTGAAAAGAGTTGAATTCTTTTGTATTCCTAAATTTAAACAACTGCTATCAAATTTTTTTTAAATTGGCAGCGGAAAACCTTTTACCGATTTTGAAAAAAGTCATATATAAGGCTCTATTGAATCTGCCTTAAAACACTATGAAATAGCCAAGAAAATCGGTCAAAGTCAAAACGTTGTGAGTAATTTTCCCCGTAACGAAGCAGACTATGGAAAAAAAATGAATGGAGAGGCGACTTATCCTACGAACTGCCTCAAATTCCCACCTTTCTGCTGGTAAAATAAGGGAAGAATGCGGCATAAATGCTAGTGTGGCCACGGTAAAACAAATAATTCGAAGCGCCAAACACTTGAAGAGATTGAAAAAAAAAAAAAAAAAACACCTCTCAATGATGCTCGTAAGGAAGCACTACTTCGATTTACCCGAAATCAAATGACGTGGAACAAGGAGTGGAAGACGGTGGTCTTCTCCGACGAAAAGAAGTTCAACCTCGATGGACCGGATTTCTATATTTACTATTTCCACGATATGCGAAAGGAAAAAGTCGTCATCACACTTGTGCAGGTGCAGTAATGGTGTGGGGAGCCATATCGTTTAATAGAACATGCGAGCTCCAGTTTGTCAGCTCGAAGATGAAAAAATGTGTACCAGACTCTGCTCCAAAAGGCTTTTCCCAGTTTTGGGAGATTTATGGTCATATTCCATGGACGTACCAACATGACAACGCTCCTATCCATACCGCTCGGGTTGTAAAACAGTGGATTAAAGACCAAAATGTCAAATTGCTTGAGTGGCCGCCTTACTCCCCTGACATTAACATTATCGAAAACATTTGGGGACTTTTGTCCAGGAGAGTATACCAAGGAGGAAGACAATTTAATGACTCTGGAATCCTGGTTGAATCAATTTAAAAAGCCTGGTCAACAATTTCACTAAATGAAATTAAAAATTATTATGATTCCTTACCAAACCGTATGTTTGAAATAATTAAGAACAAGGGTGGGCATATCAAATACTAAAACAAGCTAAAACAGTGTCCTTTATTATTTAAGTTACCCAGTGCCTTGAAATTTTGCTTTATATACTTTTGTTTAATAGTTTTAGTGGTCAAACCTATTCAGTTGAGCGGCACTGATTGAAACTATGGTATAGGGTATTGAAAACTGTCAAAATGACTAAGCCCTGACAAATTTATTTAATTTAATTTAATTTAAAATACCAATACCAAAATACTTAACCATCTTACCAAATTTTAAGATATAGCCTAATATATTGGCACGCACCGTAATAATGTGGGAATAATACCATAATTCTCTCCCCATCTATTCTTTTAGGATTAGAAACAAAACGTTCTGTAATCTCTTTTAATGAAAATGTAAATTCTCGGTTTTTAAATCAACTAAGGTTCTCCAACTATTCCTTTTCGAAATGTTGACACAACGTTGCATTCGAATACGTGCGTATCATTTTTTCAATAATGCACAATGCGTATCCATTATTGCGTGGAACACTTCACAATAAAATTAGATTCGTTTCTCTCCGACTTTTGAGTTGAGTTATTTAGATTTTTTCAAAACTCCTCACAGGACAACGTTATTTACTAGTTTCATGACAGGATAGACGTCAAAATGTCAAAAATAATTCCAGAGGGAAAAATGTATCCACCTTTTTTCAAGATCTTAGATCGTATTTAAACCATATGAGGGGTTGTAAGAAAAAAGCTAGCCCCAGCGTCTTAACGAGCCTTTTGGACCAACATTTTAATTTTGATCTACTACAATTATATACATCTTTTTAAATCGACTTACCTAATTCAGTCTTTCTGTAAGCTTCTTGTTTCTCTAAAGCAATTTTTAAGGCTTTTGCTAATATATCCTCAGTCTTTTCCTAAAAATAAAAAAAAAAAAGTTAATAAAATTAAATCAATCAATATTTTTCAAAATGCGTTTTCTATATGAAGGGAAAATAGCAATACGTTTTTGGGGCCGTTAGTCAGTGTAAAACCTTGAACTTACGTTTTATGTTGGGATTTGAAATACAATAAAGTTGGTGTAGCTTCTTCATAGATAAGTTTCCTGTAGAAAACTCGGATCGTTCTAACCTCAGACGTTTCAGAGTACGATGTATAGACAATAGTTTCTGGCTAACTGACTTTGCAGCAGTTTGTAATAAGATTCTCGACTTTAAATATATAAGTCAATCTGGTATCTAGCGTCCCGAATATAATTATATATTCAGAGACAGTTGACACATTTTGCTTATTTCGGTAGACATTCAGAGGAGCTTTGAGAATTCATCCCTAGACAAGTTAAATTTCAACGACCTACAAAGACACTGTTACTGCTCAGTGAGCGAAAATAAATTCATTTGGCAATCAAACAAGAAAGTTTATCAACTGGCAGATAGCATCAAAGCTCAAATGCAGTTTTTGAAATATTAAGGACACCCTAGTTGATCCCCATGAGCAGGAAAATTTGTTTGACCAGGCTTTGAAGTAGCCGCTAAATGAGAAAAATGTGAAAAAACGACGAGGACTTTGTTTCTGATGACCAGAAAATTGGTCAAATATGGAGGTGAATATTTTCAGGCTTTCTAGCTTTGTAGAATGTGATGGATATACCAAACCATTCTATACTTAAATATACCAGACAGCATTTGACTCGTACAAAATCCGTTCTAAGGATTACTTTTAAAATACGCTTTTATGTGTGAAGCCTTTCTACAATAAAATCCATAATAAAGCAAATTTTCGCAAGATACCAAATCCCGAAAAATAACTAACGAATCTTAAGTTAAGAGCTATAAACTTTAATCTCCATAAGGCAAATACAATTTTTTAAAAATGTAATTTAAAATAATTTACGCTGAGTCATTCAATTCGTACAATTCGTTTACATTTGTTAAAAATTTCCCCTTTCTCTACGTTTTGTGTCCCTGTTGCTCTAGACTCAGCCTCCAAAAATAAGGCAACACTATCCATTTTAAAATCTTTAGCTTAGAAACAATTTAATAAATTCAAGACTTCAACTTATTTAACTTTTTTTTTCCGTGGGCTGGTGGTAATCTCAAAAGACACGATGAGCACGTGCCCAAAGTAGTGAGACTTTAACCTACTAAAACCACCATCCTTTTTGTATTTGTATTGCAACTAAGTATGCGACTTATCTAGCAATTTTTTTTATCACGCGTAATGAATGTTTGGCAGGTAACTTTTCTGTGAGAGTTCCTGCTTTTTCCGCAATTTATAGCGCGGTTTGTTATAATCGGGCCAAATCTAAG
The DNA here is from genome assembly GCA_949824845.1 of Rhingia rostrata. Taxonomy (NCBI): domain Eukaryota; kingdom Metazoa; phylum Arthropoda; class Insecta; order Diptera; family Syrphidae; genus Rhingia; species Rhingia rostrata. Next base: position 110,220,484 of record OX463756.1, read on the forward strand.
GGCTTAGTTCTTTGAAGACGCCACAATAAATTTGTTTCGCCAAGAATTTGGAGGACCGTTGTGTTACCGTGTTCCAATAAACGTTTTTTATGTTTGCGTGCAACATTTTTCGTTACATCTTTAACCGCGGGAATACCCAGAACTCTGCGTAAATCTTCATTTCCTTATATACCACGGCGCATTGAGAAATGATCTTAACACTTTGTTAAAGTTTGTAAAATATTTAGATTCGTTTCACTGGTATACAACCCCATAGTTGTATATCATATGTCCAGGCCGGCTTTAGCACTTGCTTGTATAATAGCAGCTTGTTATCAAGGTTAAGCTTCGAAAATTTTCCGAGTAACCAGTTCATTTCTCTGTATTTATATTTAAGTTCTTCGAATTTCTTTTTTACATGAGACATCCATTTTAATTTCGCATCGAGTGTCATTCCAAGATATTTCGCTTCATTTGCAAAAGGGACACGAACCGCATTGAGAAATACTGGCAAATTTTTTGTCCGTTTATACGAAAAATCTACATGAATCGATTTGTTCTCGTTGAATCTTTGTATATTCATTAACCTCGTTAAGAGCGTTTTGTATTTTCATATTTAGTATAGCTGTATCGTGGCAACTATTGTATCGTTTGTTTGTGGGACATCACGTGTAAATAGGAGGTGCAAGAGTGGTCCAAGGACGCTTCCTTGGGGTACTCCTGCCAATATTTCTTTGAAATCAGAATATTCGTTTTCAAGTTTCTTGAGTCTATGCTGAAGATACGACACGAGGATTTTGTATAATTTTTCAGGTTGAACTTGTCTTAGCTTGCATTGAAGACCTCTATGCCAAACTTTGTCAAAAGCTTGCAACACGTCAAGAAATACGGCTGAGCAAATTTTCTTTTCTGCGAAAGCTTTCTCATTTATATCAGTAATTCGATGAACTTGGTCCACAGTCGAATGTTTACTTCTAAACCCAAATTGATGGTCAGGTAAAAGGCGTATCTGATTAATAATGGGGTGTACGCGACCGAGTAACTATTTACAAAAACTTTTGAAATTATTGGAAGAAGTTAAATAGGTCTGTAAGATTTTATTTCATTCGGTGATTTTCCTTGTTTGAGAACCATAATCACTTCTGTGAGTTTCCACTGTCGTGATATGTATTCTAATCTAATTGCTGCATTTACAATGTAGAGGAGTTTAGTTAATGCTTCTACGGGCAACATTTTAAGGTTCTCCTGTAATTAGGTCATAACCCACAGCGTTTTTAGGCTTTAATTTCTGTATTTCCCGTTTAAGCTCGGCATTTCCGATACTACTATTTCCCGATAGATTACTATCGGTTGTAGTCTGGAACAAATTAATGATTTCTGGACCATACAATGTTTTGAATGGAGCTAACTTGCATTGTTTCGATTTCTAATTTAAGATCAATCGAATATTCGATACACTCTTTTATATACAAGGTGGCGCAAAAATAACCTTCCGATGTTTTTTGGCTGTAGTTTAAAAAAAATTAAAAACTTTGATTCTTCTTGTGGATTATTTTTATTTGGTCTTTTAATTTTTTTTTTTACATCAAGTCGAGAATATGATGTCATGTAAATGGCCGCCGCCACAGTTGATTGTCATTTGAGCCCTTTTTATGGCATTTTCCATCACTTTAGCCAAAACTTCCGGCGATAGGTCCTCACATTCTTGACGGATATTGTCTTTAAGAGCTGCAAGAGTCTGAGGCTATTTGTCATAAACCCGCGAATTCAAAAAGCCCCACAAAAAGAAGTCTGGAGCGGTCAAATAAGGTGATCTTGCTGGCCAGTGCAAATCGCCAAAACGGGAGTAGCACGCGCAGTGTGTGCCGTTGCACCGTCCTGTTGGAACCACATGTTTTTCAATCCCAATTCATCAAGTTGCGGCAAAAAGAACTCGTTGATCATTGCTCTGTAGCGCTCACCATTCACAGTAACCGTTTGGCCCGCGACGTCTTCGAAGAAAAAAGGTCCGATGACTCCTCCAGCGAAAACAGCACACCATACAATGACTTTGAGCGGGTGTAATGGCTCTTCGTGGGTTACACGCGGATTTTCAGTGCCCCAGAAGCGTAAATTTTGCTTATTTACGTACCCGCTAAGATGGAAATGTGCCTCATCACTCATGATTATTTTTAATGAAAAATCATCTTCCTCTTGGTGGTGATTAAGGATGGCTTGAGCGTATGTTAGACGCGATTGGCGGTCAGTAGCTAACAGCAGATGCACCGTCTGGACTTTGTACGGAAACATCTTCAAATCTGGTACCAAAATTCGCTGTAAAGACCGTCGGATGATACCCATTTGCGTGGCCCGTCGTCTGGTCGATGTCGACGGCGCTTCCATGACATCTTCGGCTACAGCAGCAATATTCTCTGCAGAACGGCTACTCCGGGGTCTGCCACGCCTGGCAGCATCTCGTGTTGTGCCAGTCTCTTCGAGGCGAGCGGCTTAACGTCGCAGTGTTTCACCAGTAGGCGTTGGACGGCTAGGAAATCTGCGACGAAATTCACGTTGTGCCAAAGTCACCGACCGATTATTGCTCAAATAAATAGTCCGCAATATTCCGCGTTCTGGAGCAGTGTATCGTAACATTGTTTATTAACGTGTTTTTCGCATGTGTTTACTACACAAATGTCAAAACAGAACTGACATTAGGGGCCTATCGCAAAATTTATAGCATTTTCTGATAGGAGGATTACTTTTGCGCCACCTGTTATAGTGAGTGAGGACCTCTAGCCTTGTTATCATTTCTTGTATTGATTTTTCATATTTTTCCACTTTGGTAATGTCAGTTTGAATAGTTATAGAGGTGTGGTTTTCGAAAATATATCGATATTTACCGACTCGATACATTTTGAATATTTACAATTTATATACACATTAGAACCTAACATAATTCACCTCTCCATATCGATACATGATGCTTTAGAGCTCCTTTTATGTATTTATATAAAAAATATTAGAAGTCATATGGACTTATCGTTATAATGGTATATTTTGCACATCTCTATTAAAATCCTAAATCTGTCGCATGTCGAAATAAAGCGCTGCTGCGAGTCGTCGCATTTGTTAAGGTTTTTTTCCCGATGGCACATAGATACCTCGAATGGAATTTTAACCTCCAACGAAGTATGTGTTGCGGAAAATTGTCCGCTCCGACGGAAACCTCGCTAGGGCAGAAATATGTTGATTGCATCACTTTAAGCAAATAAACGATTTTGCTTCAACCAAGAAGAATTTCGAATTTTTAATTCCAACTTCGCGGGTAGAAGGAGTCCAAACCATCGATTTTACGATCAAATGATTGTAGATGCCAGAGCGCTTGATTTGAATAATTACAATTATGTTGACCAGGATCGAAGAGGATTGATTGTTGTATTATCGAATACAGATTCTCAACGGGTTAAGTAGGCGAATATGGCAATTTCGTCCATCGTATAATAAATAAGAACATTTCGTCCATCGTTCAATCGCCGAATATTGTAACGTTAACATAATTGTCGGCGCACATTAAAAAAGCACGATGCTCTTTCGAGCACTAGCGCATGGTGTTTGTGACTGACATGCTTTAATGGCACTAACCTCACCCCACACCATTTTAAACTTTTAGAGGTACATATTCGCATTTGAAAAAAAATAAATCGACCACCGGACAACGGCTTACGAAAAAATTCCGAAACCTAAAAGGATTACAGACTTCCAATTGCGAAGCCAAACGTCAGATTTCATATCGAAGGTAAGAACCGCGATATCATGATCTCACTGCCAACAGTAGAAATCAATAATCATATACATAGCGGAATTAATTCAATTTGTCAGCGTTTGACGAGATTGGACTGTTGCGCTAATGACAATCTATTTTTAACTGTAATAGACTTACCTATGTAATTAATGTCCATACAAGTGTATGAGGTTTTTAAACTCGAGCTTGCACTTAACTGTCCACCACTTGATTGTGCTCTTGCATAATCCCAGTGGCGACAGTTGAATAAAAATTGTTGTTGCCTTTTCACATTTTTTCTTCTTTTTCTTCTCTTTCTTCGTAACGCATAATTAATAAACTTTGCCTTTTAATTCATTTAGTAGTGTGCACATGCATACTTTCTTAGGAGTTCCGCAGAGTGGAACGCACTTATCGCTCTTTTATTGGCCTAGCACCTAGCTAATGCAGATATTATGCTGTCGGAGTGTCGGCTATATATGTGCGTTTAAAAATTCAGCCACACATACGCGGTGGCACGACGCAACCTGCAATGCAATTAATTGCATTTTAAAATGTAGCAACAACTTCCAACCACTGACGACCGCGACGCAATAACCAGACCACCCGGTTAGACGTGGCGGGTTGTTCTATTTTCTGTTTGTAGATGTTGATACCAAACCTCATAGGGGTATATTAGTTTTGACATTAAGTTTGTCACATATTAGAAATAATTTCGATAGTATATGGATCAACTCAGAACTACTAATTGAGTCGATCTAGCAATCTAGTGTCACCGATTTTGTTTTGTGCGGATTGTTTAATACCCTATTCCATTCCATCCTAAAAATGTATGTCCCCAAAATGTGAGCTTTCTGGGGATGGAATATAAATGTAAACATGTTGTTCAGACAGTTTATTAAAAGCTTTTGTGGTTCGACAAAACACAACGTAGGTATTTCTATCGCAAATGCCTTGGGGAGGGGTATACAAATGATTTTTGAAGAAAAACACCCCCAAAAAATGGGCGTGGATGAAAATGATATGAGTACGAAATGTACATTGCCATGACGGTAGTATTTGAATCAAAAGTTTTTCGAATTTCTTTTACATTTGGAAAAAAACATTTTTTTTAATAAAAATTCCCCAAAAAATAAATATAAACCCTTATATGGACGCAATATAGATTTTAGGATTGTCTACATTTGTTCTTCTGGCACTTTTTCAAATGCCCTACCGTTTGGTCACACATTTTTCATAAAGTGGTTCTTGTTCTGCTTTGTCGGATACAGAGTCCATATACATAATTTCATCAATCTAGATTAAAATTGAAGGCCTAAAAATCGGTGATATACAGAAGGACAGACGTGGCTAGATCGACTCATATACTTTTAGGAGGTATATATAGCGAAATTGTTTCTCTATGTTACAAACTAAATGGTAAAACTAGTATATCCCTATGGAATAGGGTATAAACACCATTTTTTGTCGAACCATACAAGATTTTGATAAACTGAACAAGATGTGGTAACATCTTGTTCATATTTCATCCCCATTAAGATTTTAACACGCCCACCTTTTGGGAATGTAAAAATTAGAGATGGGATTGGATAGTGTATTCCATTATTCGCTCAGCGGATTGTAGCCTTCTCATATGTTTTTTTTTTGTTGTATTTTCGTATTTTGATGAAGTTAGTCAGTTGCACGCACTGACTTTTAGGGGGCAGTTGTAAGGAATTTCATAATCCAAGATAAGGAAAACAAAACAACTCGAGTGACGACGTAAATAATCATAAAATGGGAGAGAAAGAGGGAGAACGGAATTATTAGAGATATGAGAAATGAAAACAAAGCTGGAAAGCGCGAGCACATTGCAGGCATGTGGAGAAATACACGTGTATTTCGGTATTTTGTTTTGATATGTTATTCGAAGTTGTCGAATGCAACTAGGAAGTTACGAGAAGGTGTAAAGTTAAATTATTCCCGTTTCCTTGTGGTCTTTTTGGTGTTTTGAGTAACAGGTTATAATTAATCAAGATATCTAACTAAATCTGAAATCCGGAACAGTGCCAGTGCCTGACCACAGATTAGCGCCCCTTATAATCACTTTGAATATATGGGGTGTGTTTTTTTTTAAAGGTATCGAACTTTGAAATGGACTAAACGAATATAATTTTGGACATGAAATTTACTTTATTGGAAAGATAATTTTCTGGCATTACAATTTAATGTGCTTGTTTAGCTAATGAACGCCACCGCGCTCGGACGTAGTCTAATCTGGAGGTCCAATTTTCAATGTTCTTTTCCAACATTTGTGCCCGTATATCGACAATAACGCGGTGAATGATGTCCTACAAGTGGTCAATCGTTTCGGGCTTATCGGTGTAGACTACCGAATTTACATATCCCTACAGAAAATATTCAAGCGGCGTTAAGTTGCCCGATCATGGTGGCCAATTCACACGACAAAAACGCGGAATTATGCGCTCACCGAACGTTTCCTTCAACAACTCAATTGTGGAACGAGCCGTATGACATGTTGCGCCGTCTTGTTGAAACCACAGCATCTGCACATCAGGGTTGTTCAATTTATGAGCGAAGAAGTCAGTAATCATGGCTCTATACCGGTCACCATTGACCGTAACATTCTGTCTAGCATCGTTTTTAAGAAGTAAGGACCAATTGTTCCACCAACCCATAAAGCACACCAAGCAGTCATTTTCCCGGATATAAGTGTCGCAACATACACTTAAGGGCCAAACCCACCGAGCAACCGAAACCGAAACTTTGTTTTTCATTTTTTTTTAAACTGCTAATTACTTAAAATTTGCTGTGTTTTTCAGTTAAAAATACTTCTTAAATAAAAGATATTTATAAACCACACTAATCTCATCTAGTTTTATTTCTTAAAGTCTTTTTATTTTGATATAAAACGATTTTATTTTTTTTCCGTACCGAAATTTTACTTTTTCATTTTGCAGTTTTGAAATTCATCGTACCGAAACTTGCAACTTTTTTTTTCATCGTTTTAATTTCTGTTTGCCGAAGTTCGCAGACGTCACTTTTCTGACGTTTTTTATGTCAAAGTGAATTGTTTTTTTTTATTTATTCTTCTTTTTTGTGTGATGAAAAGCTAACGTGAAATGAAAATGGAAATGGAATTAATTAAAAAATTAGAAAAGAAAATGCTGAAGCAAAAAAAAAAGCTAAAGATGCTAGCATTCAAAGAAAACAGGAATTATACAGTTTCGAGTCGAAACTAATTCTTGAAGTAGAATCTCATAAATCTATTTATGATAAAACTTGCAAAGAATATAAAAACAGGAACATTTTTATGTATCTGATATCGGAAATACCGGGCCGGATACTCCTCCAATTTTGTTGAGAATCGGTAGAATTCTCCATTAATTTTTCGGTCTCGATTTAGGGGATGAATCCAATATTTTTAACGTTTTGTTCTTTTCAGCATTGCAAAATATAACGCAACATATAACAAAATTTTCTTTTTTTTATAGATCCGCATTCTGAATTCACTGAATGTCAAATGTGACGTTTATTTTTTTTTCAGTTTCTGTGCTATGTTCGGTGGGAATGAAATGTCATAATTGAACAGAAAAATGAAAAAATAAAACGAAGTTTCGGTTTCGGTTGCTCGGTGGGTTTGGCCCTTTAAGGATTATCATCCCTCCAAATACGACAGTTTTGTTTAATGACGCATCCATTCAACCAAAAGTGAGCTTCATCGCCAAACAAAATTCGCTTATGATATTTGGGAGTCGTGTATGCATTTTATGCTTTGGTAAATCTCTGCTCGTAGATGCTGCTTGTATTAAACTTGCTATGACACAGATCGGATAGTGTTAAAAAAATCAACAGCAATCTTTTCTTAGGCGCATTCACCGATTCACGCCTTGTTAGGTGATCCTGTGACTTCAATACTTGCACCAGTTGGATTTTGTACTCACACAAACCAAGGTCTTTCCGCAAAATCTTCCATAAAGTGGATGAATACATATCCAATTCCTGTGCATGATGGCGGATAGACAGATTCGAGTCTTGCTCTGCCTACGCTATGCTCTATAGCAGCAATGAATTGTTCTGTACGCACTGTATGATGTCTCTGTGGATCATTTAGAGTAAACGTGGTGCGAAAACGCTTCATACTTAATCGAATGAATTATTTGCTCTGATGGACGATTATGTTGATTGAAAAATGTGCGAGACACGTATTTCGAACAGCATCATGATTTTTTAAATAAATTTGCACAATTTAGCGTTGTTCAGATGTCAGTCTATTCATGATGAAATGCCAAACCAAACAAAATATAAATCACTTGATAGCAGACCTATGCGAATGTAACGACTCACCTGAGCGCCAACAGACCATTAAACCAAGTACCATTCATGGATAAAAGCTCTAGATTTTGGTTTCGCTTTAACGACAGAAGACAGCATTGTGTTTTGAAAACATTGAATTCTACTCTGTTGATTCACCCCATTTGATCCTGTCAAGGTCGAAATTCAATATTTTTATTTTTATTTTTTCGTTTAGAGTTTACGTTCGAAGATGAGGGACGTGGACCTGAAAACGAATATGAGAAGCTGAGAGTACTGTCATCAGCGAAGGAATAAATTGAATTTGAAGCTGCAGACAGGAGATCAATTATAAAAATGAGAATGAAAGGCAGAGACAAAACTAATCCTTCAGGGACACCAGCATTTATTTGGTGAGTTGCAGACATAAAACCGTCCAAAACAACTTGAGTTGAACGTTTCATATGCTGTCAAATGCCTTTGAAATCTCAAGCTCAACAGTCTTGCTTTATCAACCATAGTGGATTGATTGGTTCCACTTTGCGGTAGGCTATATCATCAAATCACCATTAGACCTGTTGCTGCGAAAACTATACTGCCGCCTATTGAGAAGTTTCGTGTTTCGAGATATTTCATAGGCTGACGATTTATCAGCGTTTCCACGACCTTTCAAAGAAGGGACGTAAGTGCGATTGGTCGGTAGAGAAGACGATTTTTTTTTGGTACAGTCTGGACAAATGCAGTTTTCCGTCTACTCGGAAAGAGTCCTGATGAGTAGGATAAATAGAAAAGTTTACGCAGGAGTGTCTAAATAAGAGTAACCCACATTCTGAAAAGTCCTTTGTTGCAATTCTCGGTGACGGTAAAGATGAAGGAAGGAATTCATGCGATCGGATGAACGATAGGGAAGTCAAAGGGCAGAAGCATGTTTGTGGCAAAACGGCGCCTATACGGATTGTAATATCAAAGGCACTACCGGCAATGTTCTCTGTTGATCTGATGGAGGGCGGGACTCCAGTACTTTCTCTTGTCACACTCTGGGATTGTTTAAACGAAGTGACCCGTGTAACGTAACAATTGATTTCCGTTCCGTGACAGAACCTACAGAGACTACATATTCTAAATCCGTGCTAAGTTGCGAATACAGAACAACCCTTCAAAAAGAAGCCTACGTATCTATTTTATGGGCACAATGCTCAGTCTTTACTAAGCTGGGAGCACCACGAAGAACCAAAGATGTGTTTTAATCCGATTTTTTTTATCGTTATCGATCCCAAGAAATGAGTCTTGTTAAAGTATAAAGGAACAACGATGATGAAACTTTACAGCACACTCTACATGAACAACTCTATCACTGGATAGGAGCAACTGGTTTATTTATTTACTCGAATCTCCTACATCTAAAAAAAAAAGAAGGTCGAATAATAATTCATTCCTAAGTTCTAGGCAGCTTTCGAAGACTAAAGTTTTTACCACCTTGTTCACCTATATTTATGAGTATGGCTCGTCATGGTCAATATGCTGTAAACATTTTTCAAGCACATACTAAATTTATATCTTATGATTTATAATTTCCCATTGTTGCGGCTGTATATCGTTTGGCTGTTATTGCCATTTTTAGCATGATCTCCCACCTTACTCAAGCTGGCACTGCAAACAATATCGCTCCAAGATCACAACCGTGTAACCGCGAAACATGATACACGATCAACACACTCATCACTTGCAGCGCTGCTTCCCCTTAAAAGCCAGATGTAATTTCACCTGCTGTGTTCCAATTTATTCTCGAAACAAACCATTTATGCTCTGGGATATCCATTACAGTAAAGTCCGCAGCTAAGCTGCATTAAATCACCTAGAAATGATCACAGCTTATTGCAAGAAAAACCTATTAGGCAAACATGAAACAAAACCAAAAGTCTTCGCAGTCAGAGTCTAGTCTGGCGATCTTGAAATTGATATCCACCAAAGTTGTCAGCACCTTTGTTGGCAAATCGTTTGACAATTAGCAACAATGAAATCACCATCAAGTCTACAGAGAAGTTGCGTCCCCACATGGCGCTGCTAACCGCATTAGATTGCGGCTCAAGATGGTAATTTATCTGATGGATTCGCCTGTTTGTCTTGCTCGTCTCGTCTCTCATAGTTATCGGTCACAGAAATCTCTAATTCTATTGAATTAAGTTCATAGACTTCAATGGTGGATTGCAGTATTGAGTGAGCGACAATTTTCCCATTACTGACGATGATTACGTGTCGCCAGTCCTCAGTGTTTGGTTCGTGTTCAGATACATGCGAAAGTGAAAACAATGAGCGCAATAGGTTTAGCACGACAACGGCGGGTTTATTCCCCCCTGAAGTTAGTTAATTAAAGTATTGTGTTGTTGTGATATGTACGTAACGACTAGGGTTTCCGGGCTTGGTGTGCTGAGCGTTGCAAATTCATATTTAAACTGCGCGGCGCTATGAGTCCGATTTTAGATAAGACAGTTTTAGAGGTTATGCTTGATTGGTCGGTTGGGGTGTCGTAAATGATATAATTTACAACAATTGTTTGACATTGTTATTCAGGGATAACTGTTGTTAATGACTTTGAACTTAGATTTCACTTTTTCCAACACTTTAAAGGGGGAAAATACACAAGGTAACGCTGCTCAAATGTAGGGTGAAAGTCGGCATTATTATATTAAGAGTTGGGATTTGTCAATTTGTGTACGACTTCTCACGGTTGGTGGCTTATGTGTCTATCACAAAGGTATACGGTGTTATGAGGTCCCAAAATTTGATTTCACAAAACGGAAATTACCGATCAACAGAAGGATTTACCCATTAAGGGAGTCTTTTAATATCAAGAAAGTCATACAATATCAAGGCTTGATATAGAGGAATTAACGAAGGAGAATATTGGTTTGGTTAATGGGTCGATGATGTTAAGTGTCCTATACCCCGCAACACTTAGATCGGCATTCAAAAATCTCCAGTTATGTTCATTTTATGGTTTCTAAAGAGTCCCATCTAACTTGTACAGTAAGGTTCGGTCAAATCTAAGACATTGTTTCATAGTTTAAAAAAAGCTTCTGTGATATGACACATGTAGTCAGTGACTTACATCTTATATTGGTTTCTCTGAGGATGTAGATCGGTGGACTGTTAAAGCGACCAGATCATGATCTATTGCAGATCCTTTTCTTGGTAAATCGTCGACCATTTTGTTGGGGATTCTATCTCTGTGCCAAAAAACCCAGCAGAAATTTACATTTTATCGTGAGTCTTCTAGTTATTGTCGGTTTCGAGGTCTTCCTATATTGGGTCTACCGTCTGGTTGGAAATCGAAGGCATTATTTAGACGTTTTTGGACCATGAGTATTGGATTATATAGCAGAAGCAAAAGGGCGACGGTTTGTCAAAGTCAAAGATTACGACGGCGTTTAAGTTTATGACGAAGACAGGTGATCTAAGGAATACTTAATGACAAAACATGTTGATTTTCTGGTAGACAGGTGATCTAAGGAATACTCAATGACAAAACATGTTGATTTTCTGGTTTGTCATTGACAAAATTTTTCTTTTGATGTAGTAAATGAGAGCTGTCAACGGACTCGATATAAAAAATTAGTTCAGAATCACATCTCATACGTTGATTATTCTTAGGTCTTTCAAAAACATAAAAAAAAAAAAAATACCCTATGGCCAAGCTTTTCCATTCAAAGTTGTATTTTTGATAGTGTATCGATATTTGTAGATCTATTGCTATCAGTATAAGGTGATTTGGTTACTTAAGTGGCGCTTCAGTCCGGAATGAACCTGGGCCCCAACCAACATGCCTCTCCAACTAGCCATGTTCTTAGCTAACTGCCTGCAGTTGCGCACTCTAAGTTGGTTGAGGTCGGTTTCTACTTGTGCGCACCACTTAAGGAGAGGTCTTCCACTAATGCGTCCGAAGTCTGGCTGGGAATCGAAGAATCTGAGAGCCGGAGTATTGGTGTCCATTCGTTCTACCAGGGGCATGTCGCTGTGCAGCTCGTATAGTTCTTGGTTGAATTTTTGTCTCCATAGCCCGCAAACGCAAGCGAAGATTTTTCTAAGACTTTTCCTCTCAAATCGACCAAGGATTTTTTCATCTGCCGTAGAGCAGGACCGGGATGATCAGGGTCTTATAAAAAGAGAAGAAATAGCGATTGGGAAGAGTAATTCTTCGTTTAATTTCTAAATTTTAATAGCGGAGCCTAGATAGGCAAAGTCCCGTACAAACTCAAAGTTATATCTGTAAATAATGACGTTCCGATTTTTCCCATTCCTTCTCTATACTAGCAACCGTGGCTATGAAATCACGTTGTGTCCTACCAATGAAGGCAATATCGTCGGCGTATGCTAGTAGTTGGACCGATTTTTGGAAAATTTTGCCTATGGTGTTGGTTCGTGAGTTTTGGAATATCCTATCAAGAATCAAATTGAAGAAGTCAAGTCAAATTGGCGAAGTTTAGAGGGTCTCCTCTTTTGTGGATCGGAAAAACGATGCTTAGGTTCGATTCTTTCAGCATGCTTTCATCCGACCATATTTGGATTATGAGCTGGTGGATGTTACTTACCAAGTCATCTACGCCGGCTTTATAAAGCTTTGCGGGAAGGTAACATCGTGTTTAAATCAACAAATATAATTTTTAATTTCATGCTCCTTTCGAGAGATATTATGTTATTTATATCTCGTTACAACCAACCTGAGGAGTCGAATTTTGGACGATTGGTTGTCATATTTAAGTCAATCCGTTAAACTTCTGAAATCATCGATGATGTATGTGGGTACGCTGAAAGCTCGAGGAAGTCATTATTTTGGCGCCTTATCCCAAAAAATGGATGAATGGATGCGTGACAACCAAAACTGTTTGACGAAGCCAATTCACACGAGATAATGCATCCAGAGATTGTCACAGTTTTGTGCCGATTTTTATCTGGCGCACTCACATACTACCGTACTACTGGCAAAACGAGACTGGTATTTCTTTTTCTTTTTTTTTTGATTTGTTTTACTCACAGATAATATTTTACAAAGGTTTTTCTGCGAAGCCTTATAAGGGCTTTTCTGCAGATGGTTGTGTTTCAAAAATGTATACTAAATTTTGATAGCGACATGCCCCTGGTCAAAAAACTACACATTGGAGGTTTAAGATGCCTAGGACATGTAGAACGAATGGACACCAATACTCCGGCTCGCAGAGTCTTCGATTCCCAGCCAGACGTCGGACGCAGTAGAAGAAGACCTCGCCTTAAGTGGCGCGCACAAGTAGAAACCGACCTCAACCAACTTGGAGTGGGCAACTGGAGGCAGTAAGCTAAGGACCGGGCTAATTGGAGAGGCATGTTGGTTGAGGCGCAAGTTCATTCCGGACTGTAGCGCCACTTAAGTAAGTATGTAAGAACCAAAAACAAATCAAGAAACATTCTGCAAGGTCCGTAGGTTGAACAAGCCTAAATTCTGAAATCTCGGCGTTACGTCATACAGACACAACACGTTCACGTCATCTATCGGTGCACAGTATAAAATTTGGACATTAAGATAGCATAAACTTGAAAGACGTGCAAACCCAAAGAAAGGTCCTTCTGCAACCACTTTGCTGGTTTAATAGTTCCAATATACTACTTTGCAACCGTTTATGCATACAACCATACCAGCAAGGATACCAATTCTCGTTTGAATACTCCGTCTTCCGAACTATTTGAAAGGGAAAATTTATATCCTCCAAACGATTATCCCTTCCCCTTGGCTACTGAATACTAACACACAACTAAAAACGATTATTGGTTCTGCAATGATACAATATACGACCCCTTTTTATTCAATTATATTGTAGGATTTATTATTCTCCAGAGTATCTATTGAAAGAACACGACAATTATTGGAATTGTGCTTCTGCATCAAACATCGAAAAAGAGCTATCAAATGAATACCGCATTTTATTCAACTAGGGAAAGGTCAGGGACTGTCTATTAACTCAAGCCGAACACGGTTTGTTTTTCTTTATCCGTGGCAGTAGTGGCACGCTATTTTATTTCAAAGTTGCATCAGAAGCGTCTGTTTTGTCGTACCCCCAAGGATATCATATCGATTAGTGGTATACATTGATACGGATCTTATCCAAACAAGTTCAAATGTCAACATCATTTTCAGGGAATAAAGTTGAAAGTTCATTTCACCAGACAACACCGCATGGCATGATAACACGCAATCCAGACAGAGGCGAATGGGAGAAACCATCCACAATAGGTCGTATATTTTAATCTTATGAGATACCTACATTTCTTGCCGTGTACTTATATCTCATTTCTTATGTATCTGTGTTTCAATGAAATTGTGCGTAGAATATTCTATTGACCTTTTTTCATCCTTTGCACTCGACGAAGGATTCCCTGCACTTTGGGATGAGTGTGGGTAAGAAGGAGACATTATGGCTCCATTTGTTCAACACTCTATTGGGGATAATGTGTATCCTGACGAAAGGCATACATTTCAAGAAGTGCAGAATTAGTATTATATTCTCTGAGTAAAGTTTTATCCCTATGAAGACGAGTCCTTTGTCTTTAGCTGTGAATACCCACTTTATTTTAAGGAACAAAAGCTGTCTCTCATCATGTTGGGAACTAAGTCTATGGGGATTGAAAATTGTAAGCGATAACGATAACGGGGAAAGTTTTCTGGGGCTCAAATGAAACGTAAATGGTCTTAATAGAATTTTCTAATTTAATTGTAAATTTAATTGAATATCTATGAATGAGAATAGATTCAGTGAGACACAGTTAATGTCAACTTTTTAAAAAATTTAAAAAAATTAATTGGGAAAAGTGAAAGCTTCTCAGCAGTGAGCTTGCCATTTGGGTGAATTTCGTATTTATCCTCCGCTAAGAGATCTCAAACAAAAGAAGGTTCGGCTAGGTTACATGAGTTAATTAATTAAGTGCGATGACAGATCCTTCGCTCGTTAGACAATATCCTGTGATTCTATAAAAAGCTTTGCCCGTTTTGTATAATAAGGTCATGAACTTGACGGGCTCAGTGGCGCAATGGTGAGTGCGACGAACTAAACTGATTTATCACTGGCCTTCCTCTCGTGATGATTTGACAAATCATCCGAGTAGTATTAACGTTCAAGAATAGCTTATTTTAACTTTGCCATTCGGAATAGGCATAAAACAGGAGAACCCACCATCGTGCAAGAAGTACACAATCACATATGGATGATTGTGAGAGAGCTCGGCCCTGGGTCCTAACGAGCCTGTTGTGCCATCAATTTGATTTTATTCATAAGCTTGTTGGGAAGACCTTTTAAATTTTTAAAAAAAGCCCTCCTAGGTCTTAAAATCATAGGTGTCAAAGCCATGGGCAGTGTAATTTGACTTTTGCAACGGTCGATTAAGTTCAGATTTTTTTCTTAATGTAGTAACTTGGTAGTGAAATTTTATGCAATGCGATTGTATGAAACCACTTGTGTTTCACATAGTTGATGCCTACCAACTCCGATTCTGCACCTCCCCATGGTGACGGATTGCCGAGTGCCTTCACCACAAACATAGTATGAATCGCCTTAGTGGCAGAAAATAAGAGTGGAGGTGGGGGAAAATGCCCTCACACTAAGGCAAATATTCCTTTTCCAAGTCGGCTGCTGAATAATTCCCAATATGAAATCGACGGTTTCGTCTACAGTCCCAGTAGGGAAGGACAAAGTGAACAACCTAAACAAGTTGCTTCGACATATGCGGAATCATTTAGAAATCTCAAGGGTTAGTCAGACCCCTTAAATAAAGATAGTGGCGGGAGAGTCGTAAAGCCAACGATCAATCCCGTAGAGGATTCTGTTAGCCACGTGTTCTAGATGTACCTAATATTCTAATATAGTGCAATTGACCCTACAGGTTGGGGACTGTGGTTTAGGTTAACTACTCAAACACGGAAAAAGCATATTTCCTAGAAGCCTTTTGGTTGCTTCTAAGCAATAGGCTTTTTCCTCTGAATGGACTGGTTACACAGTTGACGACCATGGCTCTCACCTAGAGATTTCCAAAACATTTAACACCATTCCACCAGCATTTACTATCGAAGAACAGTGGCGACGATGTCAAGAAGAAATTAGGTTTTTCTCGCCCATCAGCCAGAAACCCCTGGTTTGACGAAGAATGGCTCACCAGAGGCCAAAGCTGCAGGTGAAGAATATAGCTGCCATAGAACTTTGTAGGCAAAAAAAGAGGGGATGAACTCCGACTATTAAGAAAAATAGAAAAAAAAAAAAATAACAAGAAAAACACGTGTTCGAAGATATAGAGAGGTGCCACTCCAGGAAAGTTTTTTTTTTCGTAAGTTTTACCAAAGTATTAAACTCTAAAACGAACAGAATCCTGCCAAGATTAGCAAGGAAAGATCGTAGTTGGGTCACAGTCGATGCTCAAAATATGAAAGAACCAATTCTGTAGGCTGTTAAACGGCGATGACGAAAAATCTCCCGATTTCAGGTAGAACGAACCAATTATATTGCTATGACAGCGAAAACTACGAACGACAAGATCTAAATGAAGTGAGCATTGAAGCTTAGTAAGGCTACCGGAAATGACGACCTTCCTGTAAACACATTCACCAACTCATAAGCAGCATTTAGTCGAACGAAAGTATGATTGATTCACTATTCAGATTTTTTTCTTAATGTAGTAACTTGGTAGTGAAATTTTATGCAATGCGATTGTATGAAACCACTTGTGTTTCACATAGTTGATGCCTACCAACTCCGATTCTGCACCTCCCCATGGTGACGGATTGCCGAGTGCCTTCACCACAAACATAGTATGAATCGCCTTGGTGGCAGAAAATAAGAGTGGAGGTGGGGGAAAATGCCCTCACACTAAGGCAAATATTCCTTTTCCAAGTCGGCTGCTGAATAATTCCCAATATGAAATCGACGGTTTCGTCTACAGTCCCAGTAGGGAAGGACAAAGTGAACAACCTAAACAAGTTGCTTCGACATATGCGGAATCATTTAGAAATCTCAAGGGTTAGTCAGACCCCTTAAATAAAGATAGTGGCGGGAGAGTCGTAAAGCCAACGATCAATCCCGTAGAGGATTCTGTTAGCCACGTGTTCTAGATGTACCTAATATTCTAATATAGTGCAATTGACCCTACAGGTTGGGGACTGTGGTTTAGGTTAACTACTCAAACACGGAAAAAGCATATTTCCTAGAAGCCTTTTGGTTGCTTCTAAGCAATAGGCTTTTTCCTCTGAATGGACTGGTTACACAGTTGACGACCATGGCTCTCACCTAGAGATTTCCAAAACATTTAACACCATTCCACCAGCATTTACTATCGAAGAACAGTGGCGACGATGTCAAGAAGAAATTAGGTTTTTCTCGCCCATCAGCCAGAAACCCCTGGTTTGACGAAGAATGGCTCACCAGAGGCCAAAGCTGCAGGTGAAGAATATAGCTGCCATAGAACTTTGTAGGCAAAAAAAGAGGGGATGAACTCCGACTATTAAGAAAAATAGAAAAAAAAAAAAATAACAAGAAAAACACGCGTTCGAAGATATAGAGAGGTGCCACTCCAGGAAAGTTTTTTTTTTCTCGTAAGTTTTACCAAAGTATTAAACTCTAAAACGAACAGAATCCTGCCAAGATTAGCAAGGAAAGATCGTAGTTGGGTCACAGTCGATGCTCAAAATATGAAAGAACCAATTCTGTAGGCTGTTAAACGGCGATGACGAAAAATCTCCCGCTTTCAGGTAGAACGAACCAATTATATTGCTATGACAGCGAAAACTACGAACGACAAGATCTAAATGAAGTGAGCATTGAAGCTTAGTAAGGCTACCGGAAATGACGACCTTCCTGTAAACACATTCACCAACTCATAAGCAGCATTTAGTTGAACGAAAGTATGATTGATAAATGAAACTTCAGGGTCGTTTGCCCAATCCACAAAAAGACCTTCGATATGCGCCAAATAATGATGCATAAGCCATCGCCTACAAAATTCTATCTGATGTCATATATGAACGCCAGAAACTGTTTACCAAACAAGCTGATTGGCCCTTACCATTCTGTTTTACACTTCGGCAGATCCTGAAAAAAATCAAGAAGTCCAAATCGATTCGTAGCACCTATTTATTGATTTCGAAGCCGCATATGACAGCATTTAGCGAGAATTACTAAACAGCCATGTCAAATTTTGTTGTACCACCTAAATTCAGCCGCCTTGCTGGAGGAGGATGAAGAATTCTTACTGCACCATGAGGGTATACAACGACCTCATTTAATACGATACCAAAAAAGGTTTCAGAAAAAGACATTATTAGCAGATACAACTTTGAGGTACTAAGGGGCTTTGTCTACCTCGTTAATGAAAATAAAATGATAACCACTCTTGCCAATCGTTGTTTGTTCGGACTTAGAAGGCAATTCAGAAGAAAAGACCTTATTCCAACTACTAAGAAGATCCTACATACGATTTTAGACGTTTTTTCAAAAAATGTACGGTCCTGTTTGTGTTGACCATCTACGGAGATAAAGATTCAGCCATGAACCCTAGGCTGTGTGTCAATTACGTTAAAATATTAGCCGGTGGTTAATTTTTGACATTAGTGTGGTGAATAGACTTCAAAATGTTAACATACTCAACAGCTCGCTAAAATGTATCCAGTGGCTAATTTTTGACATTTGGTATACCTACTGAGGAGTGACAGAAATGGAAAGCACGTTCATGGATTATTCCTAATTACCAGTGTTCACATAGGGCGGGAAAATATTACATCATTCAGATTATTAAATAAAGAGCGAAGAAGAAGTTGTAAAATAAACTAAAATTGGAATTAAAAAAAAAAAGGTTTCAAAATCATTATGATTACATTTGCTTTGCACATATGTGAAATATGTTTAACACGAATAAAGTAGGGCGGACATCTTTAATCATGAGACCAAATTGTACAACAATAATACTATTACAGACAATAATTAACAATTACAAAATTGTTGATGATTTTTCTGTAATCTATTCGGTATAATTTTATTACGAGAAATAATATAAAAGGATTTTTTTTCAAATTCTTTTGGGAAATTATGGAAAATAGTGTTAAAATAATATCCCGCAGTTAATTCAATTGACACAGCAAAAATTAACCTTTTTTACCACTGCAGAGATGTCAAAAATTAGCCAGTGCATAAAAATGAACCACCATTTTAACTTAATTGACACACGGCATTAAAATTATCGTCTAACGGTGTTATTTGAAGCGGTAAAAATCTGAAATTATGCCGTTAGATGGACTGACTAACGGGCTTTCTAACTGCATTAAAAAAAATTAACTTTGCCATCCTTGAGCATGGCTAGGACATTTAGAGCTATGGAAACCAATACACCATTTTTCGACTCACAGTCAGATACCCATCCCCATACAAAATGTGGCATAAAACTTAATATGAAAAAATTATATAAAATTACATTATCTATATTTGTACTTCGAAAACAACGTTTTTGTGAAAAGTGGGAAGATTTTTAAATCATTTACACAGGGTGGGCCAAATATGGATAACCAATGTCAAACACAAATAACTTTATTATCTGCAAATATAATTGCGTTTAAGGTTATAATTGAGTTCTTGGAAATTTGTAATTGCATTTAAATTAAATTTAACAACGCGTTATTATTATACATATTTTCTTGTCAAGGATCAATTTTTATGACGAAGCGAAAACATCTCCAATTGAAAATCAGCTCCCACAGCCTACATGATTACGAGTTAAGTCGAAATTTTGAGTTGCATAGTTCAGTAGAAGACCGTCCTGGAAGAGGTGCTCGTTGAAATATTCGCATTGAATTCGCATTGAATGATCCATCTGTATCAACTTGTCCTCGTTCGGGCCAAATCCGCATATCCGCAACAACATTGCGGAGAATTTTAAAGGACCCATGTTGAGGAAGCACTGGCCATCATCTATAACACATTTAATAATCCTTATGCCCTAAACACACGTGCAGTGGTTCTGCATGCAGTTCAGCAAACAAGACACAGTTTTTTAGTACGACATTTGCGGTGCTCCTGTCATTACATTCAGCTTACGGTGGTGGTGCTTGGTGTTATTTATTTGTTTTATTTACTTTGGATTTCTATATGTTGACGTCTTATGGATCGTAATAGGGGCTTTCCAGATCGATTTCGCCGCAAAGTAAAAGATTTGATGGTTTGGGTGTTGTAGATCGAGGGTAGACTCTAATTGGCTTTAACTTGGCAATGCCCAGTGGATGTAACTCAGACTACACATCGAGTGCTTATTTTTAACCTCCAAGTGGTAACCATCGGGTGCTGGTCTCATCCAACCGGATTTGACTTGCTAAACGATAAGCGCGAGTGTTGATAACACGACGAAAAACAGCAACACTATAAACAGCCAAGTCAGTATGGCACGGAATGAATACCCGGCCTGCTGTACCAGGCGAACCTAGATAAGCTGCTTCGACATATTCGGACAACAGGTTGTCTAGGAATTTCAAGGGTTAGTCAGGTCCCTTGAACAGTGATGGTGGCGGGTGAAAGGCCAACGGCAGCGTGCAATCCAGTAGTGGATATTGATGGCCCTGTGTCCTAGGGGTATCTAATAAATTGGAACTGGCCCTCCAGGTTGAGGGTTGCGCTTTGGGTTAACTACCCAACCATGGAAAAAATAAATTGTTACGAAGCAACCAATAGCCTAGGAAAGGACTGATTTTACTGTTGACGACACGGCTAAACGAAAAAAGGACAACGACGTTCGAATCTGCACCTGGAATGTAAGAACATTAAACAGGAGAGGTGCAAGCGAACAACTAGCGAAAGCCCTAAACTGCTACAAAGCAACCATTACTGAAATCCAGGAAATACGATGCGATGGGCCGGGCAAAAATTGGATTAAAAACTGTGACATCTACTACGGACCGTGTTATAGTGAGCAGAAACAGAGACTATTCGAATGTGGATTTGTTATAAGTGCCAGACTTAGGCAAGAAGTCTTACGTTTCCAAGACATTACCGAGCGCATTGTAACTATCCGCATCAAGGCCAAATTCGTCAACATAAGCCTTATATGCGCTCAAGCCATAACGGAGAAAAAAGATGGTCTAACTAAGGATTGCTTGTATGAGCGACTACCGAAGTACGATGTTAAAATCGTGATGGGAGATTTTAACGCAAAGGTAGGAATAGAAGACATCTTTAGCAGTATTGTCGGAAAACATAGCCTACACGACAACACGTCTGGTAACGGACTTAGGCTAATTGACTTCGCTACGGAACGGAATGTTACTATAGCCAGCATACGGTTTCCTCAACACAATATCCAGAAGGGGACATGGCGGTTTCCAGATCAACGAACGGTCAACCAAATTGATCACATAGCGATAGACCAGAGGCACGCATCCAATATTTTGGACGTCCGAACATTCCGAGGAGCTAACATCGACTCGGATCACTACCTTGTTGCAGCCAAGGTTAGAATGCGGATATCCACCATGCCACAACAATCCAGTAATACTGTGAAAAAAATTGATGCCGAAAGATTGCAATCGCAAGAGACCGCTAAGACATTCGCGCAACGCGTATCACTAAACCTCTCGATTAACACCATACCACCAGCATCGAATGTCGAAGAACAATGGCAACGATGCAAACAAGCCATCAGATCAGCCGCAATTGATGTGCTATGTTTCTCGAACCCACCAGCAAGAAACCTCTGGTTTGATGGGGAATGCCGACAGATGGTCGCAACCAAGAACGAGGCCTATAAGCCTAAGCTGCAGGTGATGACGAGAGCTGCCGCTGAGCTCTCTGTCAGAGAAGAAGGGAAGAACACGGACTTTTCAGACAAAAAAAAACAACAAGAAAAGCGCGCGATCGAGGATATAGAGTGGTGCTTCTCCAGGAACGATGTTCGCAAGTTTTACCAAAGTGTAAATGTCAAAGCCAAGGATAAAAGGCTCGAACAGAATGCTGTCGAGATGAACAAGGAAATATCGTAGTTAAGACACAGTCGATGCTGAGGATATGGAAGAACAACTTCTTCAGACTGTTAAACGGCGATGACGAACAACTTTCGCTGTCAGGCAGAACGAACCATTCAATATTCGCAACGACTGCGAAAACTGCCAACCACCCGACCTGAGTGAAGTGAGGATAGCAATATCTAAACTCAAGCTAAATAAGGCTGCCGGAAATGACGGAAATGAAGGCCTGAGCTTTATAAAGCCGGAGGAAATGATTTGGTAAGTAACATAAGCCAAATCTGTTCGGAAGAAAATATGCCTTAAGAATGGAACTTCAACATCGTTTGCCCGATCCAAAACAAAGGAGATCATCTAAACTGCGCCAACTAAAGAGGCATAAGTCTCGTCAATATCGCCTACAAGATCTTATCTGCCGTAATATGTGAACGCCTGAAACCGTTTACCAACAACCTGATCAGCCCTTATCAGTGTGGTTTAAGACCAGGAAAGTCCACAACCAATCACATTTTCACACTTCGGCAGATCCTGGAAAAAGCCAAGATGTCCAAAGCGATACCCACCACCTATTCATCGATTTCAAAGCCGCATACGACAGCATTTATACAGACGAACTATACAGAGCAATGTCTAGTTTTGGTATACCGCCAAAACTCGTAAGTTTGTTTAGGATGACGATGGAGAATTCTCGCTGCTCCATCAGGGTCGGAAACGACCTCACCGACACATTTGATACCAAAAAAGTATTTAGGCAAGGCGTTGCGCTGTCATGTGACTTATTCAATCTGATACTTGAAAGGATTGTGCAAAACTCACGAGCTAACACCAGAGGAACAATTTTCAAAAAATCTGTACAACTATTAGCATCCGCCGACAATATTGACATCATTGGTAGCACCCAACGTGATGTCATAGCCACGTTTGATAGTATAGAGAAGGAAGCGACAAAAAATGAGTTTAGCAGTAAATGAGGGCAAGACGAAGTTTATGCTGTCAACACGAAAGGACACACAACGACGAATTGGACAGAACGTCACCATTGACAGATATAACTTTGAGGTGGTACGGGACTTTGTCTATCTCGGCTCCGCTATTAACTTCGAAAAATCTTCGGTTTGCGTTGACGGGCTATGGAGACAAAGATTCAACCAGTTCGAGCTGTACAGCGACATGCCCCTGGTCAAAAAACTCCGCATTGGACGTTTAAGATGGCTAGGACATGTAGAACGAATGGACACCAATACTCCGGCTCGCAGAGTCTTCGATTCCCAGCCAGACGTCGGACGCAGTGGAGGAAGACCTCGCCTTAAGTGGCGCGCACAAGTAGAAACCGACCTCAACCAACTTGGAGTGGGCAACTGGAGGCAGTTAGCTAAGGACCGGGATAATTGGAGAGGCATGTTGGTTGAGGCCCAAGTTCATTCCGGACTGTAGCGCCACGTAAGTAAGTAAAAGATTTGGTTGAGTTGGGAAAAAAATGTTCCTTTATTGATACTTTCGTTTTTGATGGCGTTTATTTGTTTTTTTTTTATGCGGAATAAACGTCATAATTCATTGATGCTATATATTTCAATTACTTTTTTTCGTTTGTGTTGCCCTTGAATTTTTGCTGGCAGAACTGCAACGCTTGTATATTTTACATTGAAATCTGTGTGTTCTATCTTGTCTGCAAGGAGAATTCTGCACGTGTGTTTCAGGCATTACTCAAAATTGTATGACTAAAAATCGGTTTCGCACAGACAGACAGACACGGCTAGTTCGACTCAGATAGCGATTCTAAAACGATCTATTACTATATTTGTATAAAATTATTTATCTATGTATTTTATTTGTTTTATATTTTATTATTTATCTATGGGTATACAAACTGTATAATACTTTATAACATACACAATAAAAAAAACTCCATCAGCTGAAGTAATATTCAAGCTAAATAAATATAATTGTACATTGAAAGATGAAGCAACCTAATGCGTGCACAAATAACAGACATTTAAGCGCATTAAGGTCACCCGCTCAGCGGCTTTACACTGAGACTTCGCATTGTAAAATTACCTATTTAGGTTAAAACAAAAATTAGAAAAGATAAAATCAAATTAAGAAAAGATGTCAAGTTTAAAAATGTAAATATATAGGTATGCACGTGTTTTGTTCCTTCAGCCGTTTCGTTATTTTAATTACCACTGCATGTGTGCGTATAATTAAAAGCAAATATTTTTACAAAGCGCACGATTCTCTAACCATGAAAAAGCACTTCTGATGTTGTTGAGACGACGTGTTGTAAAAGGATCCTTTTCTGACATAATGTCGCAATGAAATGACACTTTTAAGTTTGCATTGTGCATAGGTAAAGCAATAAAACACCAAATAAAGTTAACGCCTTGGTTGCATGATGTTGCGGCATGTTATGATATGATAATGAGAACGGACAAAATTAGGATTTTAAAGAAAATAATTGAGAAAAAATTTGGTTTAACCAGAGACTCCTTCTTATGAAAACACATCTTGCAAACTGTTAGAATACTTTACGAAATAAAAATGAAAACCCTATTTGTAAAAAATTCAGACGGCTAAGATGCCATTATCCCTAATGAACTTGCTGATTTGATAAAACTTTAAAGAATCATGCCTACATCAAGAAAAAAGTCAGTAAAAATAACCCACATAAGATTTTGTTCACAGTTGGGAAATAATTGTCTGCAAATACTAACATAAGGGTCCTTTCATAGAGCGCTTCCTTTCTTTAAATTTAAACAAAACAAAGTGTGTGCAAGATATCACCGAATTTTCGTTCGAAAGACGAAAGGTGACGCGCATCCGAAATGTCCGATTTTCCATAAACTTGGCGCTTAAATCAGGCTTAATTTGACCGATAGCTGAGTCATTTTTGATTTTAGGGCCGCTGAAATTTAGAAAACCCAACAAGAAAAAGTCTAACTCGGTCAAATCGCCCAATCCCGGTGGCCGTGAAAGGCCAACGAGATCGACTCCAAATAAGATTTACCATGCCCTCGAAACGGTCGTGGAGAATTCCCAACGTGGCACGTAGCTCCGTCGTCCTGCTGAAAGCACGTGTCGTTGGTGTCCATATCATCCAATTCAGGCCGTTGACGGTGAAAGCCTAGCCAATGTCGATTTCAGAGAAATCGGAACACCAAACAACTTATTCGGGTTGCATTGGACGCTCTTGAATCTTTATGTGAATTGGTATCGTCCCAAATTCGACATACCCGTTCGAACGGAAATGAGCCTCATCGCTCATTTGATTAAAGATGATTTTTCGATGAAAATTAGGGTAGTTGCAACTGCTTCAGAGCCCATTCAGCAAACACACGTTTTTGTCTGTGGTAGTTTACGGCGATAAGGCCAAACGAAATAAGACCAAATTGCAAATTTGGATTTATTTCGATTTTCAAAATGAAATAATACCAATTTGGCTTTATTGCGCTATGTAAACCGAAATATTGCCAAAAAAATAATTGGAAATAACGCCAAATTATTCTTAAGGTTATTATTGATTAGTACAGTTGATTCGACTTATAAAAAGAAAATAACCCCTTGCATACATCCAACTTCGCACGCAACTTAAATCCAGTAGTGAGCCCAAGCAATGATGTTGCCAAGGGGATCCATGCTTTCCACCCAAACTTGGCATACACCCAAACTTGCCCTCGGAAGTATGCAAAGTATGAACCCCCTGCTTGGGCTCATTGTTGGATTTGGAATGGGTGTGAAATTGGAGGTATGCTAAGTTTGAACAAGGATTGGGGGGTGTGTTGCCCCCCTGCAAGCTTTCTGCTGGGGCTCACTATGGAATTTGGATTGAGTGCTAAGTTATATATTTGCATTTATTTCGAAATAAAGCCGAATTGGCTTTTTTTCGTTACCTTAAACGAAACCACATTTGTAGTTTGGCTTTATTTCGCTTTTAAAAACAATATAAAGCCAATTTTTTTGTATTGGGCTTTCTTTCATTTGGAATTATTTTACGTCACCTTTGGTTACCTCCGAAAAAAATCGCCAAGTTGTGTTCTGAAACAGGCTGTGTTCTTGTAAGCGAAATCGACAGCCTCGGATTCTACCGCACACGGGCAGCTGCGATGTTTTTTAGCAGATCTTGCGTTTCGTCGACGTACGGGTGTTGGTTTATCGTTGACTGAAACAGTGGACTCAAATTTATCCACTACATTGTGAATAGTAATCTCGGTAGGGCGATTATTGCGACCATAAAACGGGGGAAGCGCGAGGAAAGTTTCCCGAACAGGAAAACTATCCTGATAACCACTTTATCATTTGCACGTTTTGTTGAACGCTATTTCTGTCCATGGTGTTTTGGCAAAACAGTCTGAATAAATGACAGCCAATAAAGATATCAAATGTATCAGACTCAACAATACGGCCGCCACTAATTGTTAAAGTTAGGAAGCGCCCTATTAGAAGACATACACCGACGATATTGCCATCTTTGATCAACTAAATGAGATGCCACCACAACGTTGGTGTTGATACAAAAAGATGTTTTGATTGATTACATAACACATACTCGATTCCACAGCACTGGCAACGAAGCTTCAAAAGTTTGCCTATCGTAATTGGCGTTGAACTGTAGGTCCAATTCATTGCCGCAAAAATATAACTTTGCACACACAAAAGAATGGAAATGCTAACTTTTAGGCCCTCTATGTGCCGTAAATTCCATATTTATATTTATTTATAGACATCAGGACCAGGATCGCTGTATTTCCTACTTAGTGTGAGTCTTGAGTTTAATTTTGTTACAGTAAAAGCTGAGTAGAGCTACTAGGTTTTTTTTTGCTTTCGGTCGTCCTTTGAGTTCCGGCTAAAAACTTCACTTTGTGTTAATCGACCTAGTTAATTATTCTTTTTGTTTTTTTTTTTGTTATAATCCTTTTTATTATGAGCAATGACCCTGCTGTCGAATCGACTCAGGTGAATGATCCTAGTCTAGTTAACTCGTCTAATTTCTTGTTTCCAACAATGTGAGACAATCACAATGGCTCCAAAATCATTTGGAATTTGTTCTGAAAACCTTAGTATATAGCCATTTCGTAACCTTGTTAGATGGCCCAACTTTTTTGGTGCAGATTCCCTTCAAGCATCACCCCTGTCAAGTGTTTTGAGATTGATCTAGTCAGATACGGTTGAGAATTCAATTCGCCCTTCTATGAACTGCTACTACACTCCTGCTTTAAGCCGATACAGCTTGGACTCAGAAGTCCTTGATCGTTTAGGGCGACACGATTAAACATAAAAAAAACATTTTCATCAAATCTAGTTAGATGCGGTTGAGAATTCAATTCGCCCTTCTATGAACTACTACTACACTCATGCTTTAAGCCGACACAGCTTGGACTCAGAAGTCCTTGATCGTTTAGCACGACACGATTAAAAAAAAAAAAAAACATTTTCATCAAATCTTTGGACAGAATTAAGCGGCGGAAAAACAAACATAAGTAGAGGTAACAGAACAAACAGTTGGGTAGGCAATCTTGTAGAATAAAACTAAACGGTTCACATCGATCAATAAAATAAAAACAGGCACCTGTCAGATGATTAGACATGTCCTATGTGGTGCAACGAAGTTGTCTGAGGGGGACAGACTATAATGAGACAGTTGAAATATTTTTCACCCGCGAAGCGCTCCACCTTATTTATTTTGATCAAGAAAACTATCAACATAGGCGTGCTTGTGCAGTGTCTGTGCAGATACTGCAACTAGCACAGGAATATCCCGACATCTAACAGAGCGTACGGACCCTGTTGTTGTCCCAGGGCAATTTTAGTTGGTTGTTTTAATTTTGTATGAATAAAATTTTTAAGTTAGCAATTGACAGTCGTAGAGAGTGATCGATAACAATTTATTGGAGAACATATCGATTCCCAGCCTTCACCTTAATGATTTTTCACTAGCCCTTCTCTCAAGATGATCCGACAAATCATCCGAGTAGTATCAATTGTCAAGAAAAGCTTATCTCAAATTCACCGTTCGGAGTCGGCATAAAACAGGAGGTCCTGCCATCGTGCAAGAAGTACACACGTACACATGTATGGTTGTGAGAAATCTCGGCCCTGGGTACTAACGAGCCTGTTGCGCCAAAATAAACATATAGTTAGTTAGTTATAGATGGTCGCCATTTTTTTTTAGGAATAAATCATTATGAGCGACGAAACACAGTTCGACTGGCTGGCTTTGTTAATAAATACAAAAGCTGCTTGGGTGCATTGAGATCCCTCGATTTATACAACAAAGATCGCTCTAGTAGAGTAATTGTATGGTGTAACATTTGCGACGGCTGCATCATTGGTCTATTTTTCTTTGAGGATGCCATAATGGGACATATTGAAAAATTTTCTTTCAATTAGGCCTACAGAGAGATGTTTCCCGGATAATGTCAATAAGTGGTGATAAAGGCGGGGCCCAACGATACCCTGATTGGACGCCTCCAGATTTCTTATAATGGGACTTGAACAAAATGATGTACAGCACCTCAAATCAACCACAACATCAAAGCTTAGGGAAAATGCTTAAAATATTATTTATGTACTTAAATATTCATTATGTTCTTACAAGAGTTTGCCACCAGTAGCACAGCCAGCGGCGCCGACTTGGCCGTTTTGTTATGTTAAAAACCATATGATCAATCAATTGTTTTTCGTTGAATGATCGAAGGTACAACAACAACTCGTGTACAACAAAACTATTTAGTTAGAATTATAGCTATACCAAGTGTTCATCACATTCCTTCTTTATTTAAAACTTATTGACAAAAAAAAACATCGACCTATAACATTAAGCACACCCTGTACTACAACTACTCTATAGTTTTGCTTGAACACCGTCGAAATATCTCCTGCAGGTGGCCATGGCTCAGAGGAATGCGTAGTTAATTGCTAAGCCAAACACTGCGGTTTCAAGCCCCTGCTTCGGCAGCATTCTTTTTTACGAAAATCGCCAGCTTATCTCAAGCCACCTGTGCGATAATATGAGACAATATAAATCTATGTCTCCTCCTCTGTGCCACGTAGGTTTATGTTATACGGCTTTCCCTCTATGGTCTATCTGTCTCTCTCTCTCTGTCGTATTAATGTCTTGCTCTGTCCCAGCCGATGGCCTCAGTCGCCAGTGCTGTTATGTGTCTGTAGTTCGTTCCATTCATGTGCGAAGTACTGTGATGTCAATGTCAATGTCAACAACTACTTTTTTGCGTGTTCCTTCAAAGTCTATACCATGAGCAGGAAGTTTTAGCCAAAACTGATGAGAGTCTACGATACACACTCCAAAGACTTTAAAAAAACTTAAAACTTACGTTTACAGTTTGGTTGAACCCAGGATTTTGAATTTGTTTACGATTGCAATATGTGGCCTTAAAACAAAATTCGTAATGTAGGGAGTGTACAAATAAAGATGAATTGCGTGTTCCACCTACTCGGATTGGTGGTAATTTAAAGCTGAACAAGGAAAATAGATATACTTATCGGATGAAGTGAATGTACCTTAAGTACTATGCAAGGAGTTAGAATGCTGTGACAGAGACTTGAAATAACGAAAGCTATATTTATGTGACGAGGGAAGCAACACGGAAATGAATACGTTGTTGATATATTTATATAGAAGGTGCATCAAATTAATCACTATATCAGGAGGTCCTCAGATTTTTTTAAATGGAGACTAATATCTGTGACTTTGAGAACGTCAATAACGCGGCACAATTGTGCAAAAGCACTTGTTCATTTCACTGCCTACCTGAATTAGACTAGCCGAACACGTGATAGAGCAGATATCTATGTCCGCTTCCAATGCATATGTTCGGTTAATAATACCGCCTAAAAAAATCACATGGACGATGGGCCATGCAGTTCAGCATAGGAAGGCGGTCTTCACAGATAATTTTGTTGAATGATTTAAGGTTTATTTACACAGAGTTTTGCAATAATAGCATTACATGAGGTAACATTTGTAGAAGTCAAAACGCTGACAATCGACTGCCCAAAACCAAAAGAGAGCTACAAGCTGACATAGTCATTATCAGTTGACAGTACAAAAATAAGGGAGGACCAAACTAGATCAAGGACCCATTAGAGACCGCTGTTATATGGACCCCAGACCTAAATAAATTCCCCATTAAAAGTCAAGGGGCCAAAACAGGCTTTGTGTGGCACCAACCCTCAGTTCAAATAATAGGAAATCTGACAAAACTGGAAGATCCGGAGGACTTAAGTAGTGACACCGGAGACTTTGACTTCAGATTCTAGGAATTTGGAATGCAAACTACGGACTTACGAGGAAGGCAAACGTAGGAAATACACCGACTTTCAGGAGACTCAGTTGGGAAATAACCAGTGAGGAACGTCAAGACACACTGAGTCTATGGAGAAGCCCTAGCGATGTTCAGAACCAAATGATCCGAGCTCAAACAGGCATCAAGGAGACATCAAAAGGAAGCTTGGAGACTAATGCAGCAATGAAGAGTGTTGTGGAAACGCTTTTACCAACTCACTAATTTTAAGCCCCCCGACATAACCTTGGTCCAACGAGAGAAAATACCATCATTTACTGAAAAAGAGTCGTGTTTAGCAGTGAAAATCGTAAAAACAAAGAAGAGCCCCTGGAATGGAGAAGACAACGTAATGCTAAAGGAGGACAACCTTAGAATCGGAAGCTCATCATGGGACAGCAGAGGGCCAACGAAGAATGAAAGTCACCCCCGAAGCAGCACACGTTTCGATTCTTCGAATGATACAAGGTACCTTCCTGGTGGTATCTTGATGATATCGCCGCGGTGATAACGTAAAATTGTACCGAGAGTGTGTGAAGATAAAAGAGTTTATGCAACAAGTTAGCTAATGGGCGGATGAAAACGGTCTCAGCCTGACTACAGACGAAGAAAATGATCAAAGAACTTGCAAAAGCTAGTGTACACTTCCATACCAAACTTTCTTTCTGGTAGCAGAAAAAGGACGCCACGGCGAGCATAAGCGAGCCAACAAACTGCAAGCGATAAGCAAAATTATCCGATCCGATGGTATCCGATTGAGTTTATCTGAAGGGGAAACTTTTTTAGAGACTAAAGATAAGTCAAATAGTTTTGGATAAAAGGTAAATGGAAATTGACTTCAATTCAATTAAAAAAAGGAGTATACAGTATTTTCCAAAAAGTTTAGTTCAAAGAATCCATGTCAATCGGTTCAGGTATATAATGGCAACAACATGTAATCTTCCTTCCTACCTAAAAAGGTGCTACAGTCCGGAATAAACCTGGGCCTCAACCAACATGCCTCTCCAATTTGCCCGGTCCTTAGCTAACTGCCTCCAGTTTCGCACGCCAAGTTGGTTGAGGTCGGTTACTACTTGTGCGCGCCACTTAAGGCGATGTCTTCCTCTACTGCGTCGGACGTCTGGCTAGGAATCGAAGATTCTGCGAGCCGGAGTATTGGTGTCTATTATTTCTACATGTCCTAGCCATCTTAAACGTCCAATGCGGAGTTGTTTGACCAGGGGCATGTCGCTGTACAGCTCGTATAGTTCTTGGTTGAATCTTTATATCCATAGCCCGTCAACGGGACCGAAGATTTTTTGTGTGTAGCATATATTGCCAAATTCGACACCTTCTCAGAGCCAAGAAATATTTCACATTGGTCTAGCTTCTTTCTACTCTATACAGCCCAAGTACGATCAGCTCTTAAATACTGTTCTCCTATTTGCAGTTTTTTGGACCAAAACATATTCATTTGATTCAACAAAGACCTTAGAGAAATTAACAGACTTATTACATATCAACGACCTAAAAGGCACGCAGTTGCAGCTCATAGCAACTAAGGCAGTCTTACAAACGACACGAACAACGCAAACCCAAAGTTTTTGTAATAGATCATGCAAACAATTAACGGACTACCAGAAGACGTTTTTCCGCCTATATACAATCTAACGGGTGTTTTATTTTTTTTAAAAGGTATGGAACTTTAAGTTGGCATCATTATTTTAACTGGCAGCCATTTTTTCAGCTTTCAAGTGATTTATTTTCAGTTTGGTTTGGCAAATCCACATGAATAGACTGACGTCTGAACAACGCTTTCAAATTGTGCAAAGCATGGTTCTGTTCGAAATACGTCAACATAATCGTCCATCAGAGCAATTAATTCGATTAAGTATGGAACGTTTTCGCACCACGTTTACTTTAATTGATAATACCATCCACAGAGATTTTGTACAGCGCGTATAGAAGAAGTCATTGCTGCTGTCGATCGTAGCGTATGGGAAGACTCGAATCAGCCTATCTATATCCGTCATCGGTCACAGGAATTGGATAAGTGTCCATCCTTTTTATGGAAGATTTTACGGAAAGATCTTGGCTTACGACCTTACAAGATCCAGCTTGTGCAAGAATTAAAGCCGCGAGACTATGCCATGCGTCGTGATTTTGGTGCAAGGGCCGAAAATGAGATTGTTCTCGATGCTGATTTTCATCGGAAACATTTTTTTCAGTGATGAGGCTCATTTTTGGTTGAATGGCTACGTCAACAAGCAAAATTGCCGCATTTGGAGTGAAACGAATCCACATGAGACCCTTGAGACGCCATTACAACCCCAAAAACTGACTGTTTGGTGTGCTCTATTGGCTGGTGAAGTCATTGGGCCATACTTCTTCCGAAATGATGCTGGAGAGTCAGTTACCGCTAATGGAGACCGGTATAGAGCCATGATAACCGACTATTTTGTTCCCGAATTGGATGGCATGAATGTGGATGAGATGTGGTTTCAACAAGATCGCGCTACATATCACACAGCGCACGTCACAATTGATTTATTGAAGGAAACATGCGATGAGCGCATAATTTCGTGTAATGGACTTGTCAATTGGCCACCAAGATCGTGTGATTTGACGCTATTGGATTATTTTCATTGGGGATACGTGAAGTCGCTCGTCTACGCCAACAAACCAGAAACGTAAGGGGACTTGGAAGCCAAAATTCGTGGCGTCATTGCCGACACACGGCCCCCCAAATGCTCGAAAAAGTTGTCGAACCAGCCGCGGCGGCCACATACCCGAAATTATATTTCAATATTAATGGCGTTAAAATATCCTTCCAATATAGCCAAATTGATGGACATTAAAACGATTTTCTTGTGTTTTATTTCAATTCGAAGTTCTATACCTCTAGAAAAAACCCCTATACTTAAATTATAATGTCAGATTTATCTTTTGAAAAAAGTAAATTTCATGTCCATTTAAAAAAATCATCTTTGTTTTATTCCATTTCAAAGTTCGATACCTATAAAAACAAAAACACCCCTTACAACAATTGAAGTTGAGAATCAATGAAAATTTACATGTATATCTCTGGGGGAGTTCTTCGAGAGTTATAGTTGCGCCCTACATGAGAATAGTGGAAAACATCAAATGATCGCATATTGCTGATTAATATGATATTGAATCTTTCACTTTCGCCATAATGTGGACTGAGAAATTCCCACCTCATGTGGAAGGCGGGAATCAACGGATATGGCTCATTTTAAATTGAAACGCCTAAGTCTGCAATATTTTCTATGATCAACCAATGAGTTATTTCACTAGTATATGAGTATTTCATAGTGAATATTTTGACACAAACTTGCCGACTTAAGACGAGTATAGAGTTAGCACTCTTAAAGCTTTGACCACCAACCCAGAATTTCGTCAGTAATTTTTAATAATTTTACAGTGTTTCCCGTTAGTATAAATAGAACATTACACGGATTACTGAAGTTTTGACATTGGAAGATATTTAAAATATTTTAAACGTGCTAAGTATTAAAGTACAAAATTGTTATGTCCCTATTAGGACATTAACATGATTACGATTTCATTAGAATGAGAGCATAAAATGACAAATACTTTTCACCATTTTGTAATGAAAAAAAAAAATTAAACCGTTGTAACGATAATGCTCTTAAATGACATACACAATGAGGAATTATAAACGAAGTATAACGTAGTTATGAAAGTTATCACAGGGATATTTTGTATTTAAAATCCTGTGACATAAAAACAAATAATTCACTGCGAAATTCATTTTAACTTATACCAGTAAATGGCAGATGATCTTTTCAGCATGTGTGTCTTTATTTAATCCTTACGTCATTGATGTACAAGCAAGGTAAACACATAAAATAAATCCCGTCAATAAGAGCAAAAATATTTCTAAAAATAAAAAAACAGCTAAAAAAAAGTTCCATTACCAAGCAATTGCAACTCTCCATGAATGATGACGATGATGGTGATAATTACTTAGATGAAGTGTCAAGCATCTACCAGTAATCACATCCACTCACTTTATCTATCCACATGATGATATGGTTTGCTGTAGGTCCTTTCGAATGCGGTTGAATTCAAATCCTTTAACTTAACAGAAATTAAATTAAACGGTTTTTTTTTCTATTTCCTTTCCAAATAAATTCAAGCTGTAACTATGAATATTTTAATATTTATCACAAACACCACCACACTAAAACACCTTTCATCAAGGACCTCCCGCAACAGTACATATATTGTTCTATTGTTCGTTTTTATTTATTATTTATTTATATTTACATTTTACAAGTGCTTAATATACAGATAAAAACACAAGAACAACTACAAACAAAATCTGGGTAGGAGACGACTGTAAACACCACGCGACCAACTGAGAGCAAACTCAAAATCCTTCTAGGACCAGAACAACGAATCAAAGAATAAAAAAACGGGAGAAGCCATAACCAGATGAAGGCAAAAGCTTTCAGCAGATATATCACATGATATGTATTGCTTTTGTGTTGGCTCTTGGTGGCTGACTTGCGTTTTATTATTTTGTTCCTTTTCAAGTTTGTTTGTAAATATTGAGAAAGGACATGAGCAGAAACATAACACCGAAAGAGAGAGCGTGGAGTGTATCATGGACTTCGATTGCATGAACTTTTCCCAGTTGGCAACCTTGAAATGGGGAAAAAAAAAAGAATGACAGTCCTTGTGTTTTCTCTTTGCCACCCTTGCCAAACTCCTTTCATTCGCAGTTCTTTGTTTACATTCGAACTTCACAGGACAAAAACAAGGTAAGAGGAGATTATTTCCCATCTATCCAGAACTTAAACAGAGTTCCCATTAATGGGAAGGGGAAACTCAGATTGACTCAAGGGCGCATGTCACCCACCAGCCACCCAGCAAGGACTTTCAAAAGCATGCATTGATGCAAGAAAGTAGAAAAGCAAAAGCAAAAAAAAAGTTTCACTTGAGATGGTTGGTACTGCCATGGCCATGAAAACATGACCAGATTCATTTTCTCTATTACCAGACCACTAAGATGCATTGAGCTACCATGGCCGTATTCATGGTTGCAGGATGAAAGAGAGAACGTCGGCGACAACTGGTACTGGTGTGAGTGTGCCCCTTTATTGCATACAAAGGATGATGATGAATCGATATTTGTTTTTTGGCGTCTCTGGGGCCACAGCGAGACGCAATTTCGTTTTATGGATACCCAGCGTGTTCCCCGCATGCCGCACCACCCACTCTAAGACAAGTCTTTGGCAACTTTCTTTCAATATTGGCAATACGCAGCAATAGATATAAAA
Source organism: Rhingia rostrata (assembly GCA_949824845.1). Taxonomy (NCBI): domain Eukaryota; kingdom Metazoa; phylum Arthropoda; class Insecta; order Diptera; family Syrphidae; genus Rhingia; species Rhingia rostrata. Next base: position 110,256,130 of record OX463756.1, read on the forward strand.
AATAAAACGTAATAAAAACGCATTCCTAGAGATGGATGTGACGTATTCGATGTCATTATTGTGCTGCGTCGTTTAGGAGTCATGGGTCGGGGTATTACGCCTCCTTTTGTTTGTCGTCGTTGGAACGAGGAAGGTTGGTAAACAATGAGGTGATGGCATTTTGTTTTGAATGCTGGGATGCTTTGTTAATTCGTCTATATGCTGATTAAGGGATTTGTAGAGGTGGTGAAATTGATAGCTTTCGGCGAAGGTCGTTGGCTGGGTGACTTTTTAAGCAACAAATGTGAAGTCGGCGGTCAATGACACCTCGATCGCAGTTCTAGATTGGAAGTGTGTTTTCGTATTACTGGAAGAAGTTTTCTCAGAATTTTTTTAGGTCACTTTTAATGGTATTGGATTGGAGCCAGTGTGGTATTGATTGAACTACGTGTGGCCTTCCAGCAAGTCAATTGAGTAAGCCAACTCTTTTTATGGGATTCTCAGAAAATTTACTATATCTCACTCTGATCAATCACCATGTCGTGTAGGTTAGGTTGGTGGGTTAATGAGGTGATGGTATGCGTCTTCCTTCATCACAATCAGGTCTTTCTAGACCCATTGTGATGCCCATTGGGGATCCACGTGTGGTTCATTCATTTATTCCGTTATCGTCCATTGTTATTGGTTCCCTTGCAGCTATCCAGATGTTGTTGCAAACTTAAAAAGATTAGGGAGGGGGATATCGGGTAGATACATAAGGTCAAAGAAAAAGTATTTTTCTAAGGTTCTCATTCTTGATTGGCTGGGCTGTGGCACAGAAAGTAGAGGGTATCCTCGCGTATTTCTTCATCAACGCAGCCTCTGCAAAGGTCATCATCTACAAGGTTCATTTTTAGTTTGTGGCTTTTAAATAAGTTATGTCCAGTTAGAATCCCTACTGTGTCGAGACAGATTTCCTGTTCATTGAACTAGTTTGTGGGTACTGGCTTTGTCATACTCAGTCCACATCCTTTTGGATGCTTCACAGGAGGGGAGGGAGTTCCACCTGTTTTTGTTAATGTTCAGTTTCTTCTGTCCCACCTTTGATTTGGGGTCATTAGTGGCGATTTGACAGACTGGTTTACCTGATCAATGCTGAAGGTAGATCCTTGGGTGATGTGTGATGGTTTGGTGTTGTAGAACGAGGGTAGACCCTGATTGGCTTAAACTTTGCAATGCCCAGTGGTTGTAACTCTGACTACACATCAAGTACTTATTTTTAACATCCAAGTGGTAACCATCGGGTACTGGTCTCATCCAACCGGATTTAACTTGCTAAACGATAAGCGTGAGTATTGATAACACGAAGAAAAACAGCCTGGTCAGAACGGCACGGAATGAATAGCCGACCTGCTGTCCCAGGCGAACATACCCAAGCTGCTTCGACATTTTCGGACAACAGGTTGAGTAGGAATTTCAAGGGTTCAATCCCGTAGTGGATACTGATGGCCCCGTGTCCTAGAGGTATCTAATTAATTGGAACTGGCCCTCCAACTTGGGGGTTGTGCTTTGGGTTAACTACAAAACCATGGAAAAACTAACGGTTATGAAGCACCCAATAGCTTCGGAAAGGACTGATTTTGTTGCTAAACGAAAAAAGGACAACGACGTTCGTATTTTCACCTGGAATATGAGAACTTTAAACAGGAGAGGTGCAAGCGAACAACTAACGGAAGCCCTAAACTGCTACAAAGCAGACATTACAGAAATCCAGGAAATAAGATGGGATGTACCGGGCAAAAAGAGGGTGAAAAACTGTGACATCTACTGCGGACATTGTTATAGTGAGCAGAAAAAGCAACTATTCGGATGCGGATTTGTTATAAGCGCCAGACTTAGGCAAGAAGTCTTATGTTGCCAAGACATTAGCGAACGCATTGTAATTATCAGCATCAAGGCAAAATTCGCCAACATAAGCCTTATGATGGAGGAAAAAGATGATATAGCTAACGATTGCTTCTATGAGCTCCTTGACAAAACCTATGAGCGACTACCGAAGTACGATGTTAAAATCGCGCTGGGAGATTTTAACGCAAAGGTAGGAAGAGAAAACATCTTCAGCAGTATTGTCGGAAGGCATAGCCTACACGACAACACGTCGGGTAACGAACTTAGGCGAATTGTCTTCGCTAAGGAACGAAATGCCACCATAGCCAGCACACGGTCTCCTCACCTCGATGTTCAAAAGGGAACATGGCGGTCTCCAGATCAACGAACATGCAACCAAATTGATCACATTGCGACAGACAAAATGCACGCATACAGTATTTTGAATGTCCGAACATTTCGAGGCGCTAACATCGAATCGGACCACTACCTTGTGGCAACAAAGGCAACAATGCGCATATCCAATAAGCCACCACAATCCAGAAATACTGTGAAAAAATTTAATGTCGAAAGACTGCAATCGCAAGAGACCGCAGAAATGGGTCTAGCAGTATATGAGGGCAAGACGAAGTATATGCTGTCAACAGGAAAAGACACACAACCTCGACGAATTGGACAGAATATCACCATTGACAGATATAACTTGGAGGAAGTACCGAGCTTTGTGTACCTCGGCTCCGCTATTAACTATGACTACAAAATCTCGTCAGAAATTAAACGAAGAATTACTCTTGCCAACCGCTGTTTCTTCGGGCTAAGAAGGCAATTCAGTAGTAAAGCCCATACTCGAACTACTAAGGAGATCCTATATAAGACCCTGATCATCCCAGTCTTGCTCTACGGCGCTGAAGCATGTTCCGCCTCAAAAGTGGGTGAAGAAATCCTTAATTGATTTGAGAGGAAAATTCTTCGAAAAATCTTCGGTCCCGTTTGCGTTGACGGGCTATGGAGACGAAGATTCCACCAAGAATCGCTGTACAGCGACATGCTCCTGGTCAAAAAAAAACTCCGCATTGGACGCTTAAGATGGCTAGGACATGTAGAACGAACGGACACCAATACTCCGGCTCGCAGAGTCTTTGATTCCCAGCCAGACGTCGCTTTAAGTAGCGCGCACAAGAAGAAACCGACCTCAACCAACTTGGAGTGTGCGACTGGAGGCAGTTAGCTAAGGACCGGGCTAATTGGAGAGGCATGTTTGTTGAGGACAAGGTCGATTCCGGACTGTAGCAACACTTAAGTAAGTATGTAAGTATGCCTCTGTGTCCGGGAACCAGGTAGAATTTTACATTATGTTAAACGCAAAAACTTCAGCTCTTCACGACAACGCTTCACAAGGTTAGATTTAATTTCGACAGCGAGATTGCTTTTATTGCAGCCTAACTGTCAATAGAGATCATCTGGTGGTATCGCCAGCATTGAGGTCGCTTTGGCTGGATCTTCTACAGCAATATCTCAGCGTGGCATACACTGCTGTACTCAGGGAGATGAAAAGTGCTGTTTGTACCTCAATTTTTGAACGTGTTAATTAATACAAAAAAAAACCATCGTGGAAACGACGAAAAGCAAGATCATCCATGGTAAGGTACGACGCTTGGATCGGGGAAAACTCAGTCAATAATAAAAATTCTTATTTTCTGTAGATCTCAACCTCTAACCCAATCTAGTACGTTGAACTGCAAATCGATCCCTTGTTCAAATCCCAACAGTGACAGCTAAAGTCTCACCTCTGTTATACCACTGTCAAAATCTGTGTTCGGAATGGTCGTTAGTAGTTAGGTCCCATTCCTTGTGTCAACACTATTAATCCACAGAAATTGATGTACAAGTTTAAGGCTGCTAATGCCCAATACACATTAATTTTATTTTACGATAACGTTTCAAATTACTTAAAAAGGCGTTGCAAGAATATTAGAATATTGAGCCTGAAGAATTGAATAACAGAAAATCCTACGAATAAAAAAAAACCCACCAGCCTTCCAACTTTGACAATTGGTCTAGCGACAAGAAACACATCCGGTATATTCCTATAAAAAGCCAAAAACCATACAACAATGGTTCTACAAAATAATGATGGCAAGCTATTTAATGGTCATAATGCCTAGGGTAACAAAGCCCTAATGGATTAACAAATGGATTACCAGCGAAATACTTAAAATTGGTTCAGCTACTGTGATACGAAGTGATATGGACATCGTTGGTGGCTATAACCATGCTGTTAAAGAGCACCTTGCAGTAATTGCTGAATAGGCGACACGCGTTGGTCTTGTAGTTAACGAAGACCTGTTGCAGTTGCCTAGTGGTTAGTGTGCTGGTCTACTTACCGCGGAGTCCATGCTACTTTTTTACTGCCCCACCTCTTGCGAAAGTCAGGCAAACATCCATAAGTATAAAAATGTCAAGGGCAGCTTCTCAAAATGGCCGCCATTCTGTTTGGCTAAAATATAAAATATAACGTCGCACACAAAAATTAATGAAGAATCTGGAATTGGGGCCCTGTTTAGGAAGTTAATGCCAAATATCGAGAACGTGTAAATAGTCAGCAGACTTGCGCTTTCAACTGTCCTATCCTAGGAAAACACATCACTGCTAATAAGCAGTTCATCCATCAGGAGGTCAAAATTAATCGCAATGATCATGATTTAATTTGGAAACCGATCCTTCTTCTAACTTACTTACTTACTTAAGTGGCTCAATAGCCCGGAATAAATCTGGGACTCAAGCAATATTCCGTTGCAATTAACTCTGGCTATCTGCCTCCAGCTGCGCACCTCAAGCTGATTGGCTACTCTTTCTTAGCAAATCCAACTGTCAACAGACCCCTTTTCCATCCAGTTTTACTTTTTCGTGCTTTCATGTTGGCGAATATTTCGTCAGTAATTTAAAAAAGACGACCGCTACCTATACGTATTGTAGGAAGATGTGGGTCTAGATAAAAAAAAATTGAATCCATCAAGCTAATGTAGTGTAATGCCTTAGCCAAGAAAATATTCAAATCCCAGCCCCAGATTAGAAACGACAAAAAAACGTAACTTCTGGTTTACGGATCAAGCGATTGCAGATGTCAAGGAGCATCGATTCAATGTCTAGAATCAGTGTACTCATTTTTGATGAGAAGTCATTTACTGCATTGTCTGAGGCATAGACCATCAACGGTTAAGGAGCTTGGTAACGTAAAACAATATTTCTTCACAAGAGCAAACAAACCTTATGTAATCGTTAAAGCCATTAACCCATGCATACAAAATGAGACTGCGATACATTTTGCATTGCATACATTCAACTATTAAGGACACAGAAAATGGAAGTACGCAAGCTTGCTGAACAAAGAAGGAGGTTAACAAACGCCTCTACAGGTAACATTAATCACATGCCAACATTAACTTGGATTCACTATCGCATGGCCTACATTTTGAAAAAAAAAAAAAACGTTTGCATACAACAAAAGCCTAATAGCTGACGCCTGCAAAAAAGTGCACAACTTTAATTGAAACAATCGATTTTCCATTCATTCTTTTTCCCCCTACAGAGCAAAGGATGATAATCAAATAAAATACATTATCCTGTCTAGGACATTGTAATATTTGCAAAGGGAAACACTCCCACGGGCCACGAGTGAAAAGTGAACACTCTCTGAGCTAGAGTAAGGGTACATACTTGCATGTGTATACACTTATACAGTATATGCATGTTACTTGTCATGTTTCATATCTGGGTCGTTCTATGCCTGCGCTACTTGCTATCATTGCATCCGAAATGCCACGGCGATAACGATGATGTAACTAGGTTGCAGTTTTATTTTGTTGTTGTTGCCCATACATTCATACACACTTATGAACTTTGATCGGTAGAGCAGGAAGAAAAAGCTGTCTGCTCTCATTTCATTTGGGTAAGCAACATTTGCGAACAAGGATACTCTACTTACAATGCGATAAACAACAATCCTTTGCACACAATTTATAGCCAACAGTGTGTGCAATTTGGGTCAAGTTCGATTGGCCAGTAATTGCATGAAGTTTCCATACTCACACATTCACGAACAACTATAATTGGAACTAAAACGAAATAAATGCTTACCTCATGGCAGCCTCAATTTGGCGAATTGAATTCCGAATTTCAATTTTATTTTTCAAATTTATTGAGTAAGAATCCATTGTTTACATTGGTATGCGTCATTAAATTTCAATTTCCAGAAGTTACGAACAATTGTGCGGCAAAAAATGGCAGTAATTCTGCGTGTGGAGCAGCTTCAAATTTGTGTTTAATTTTATTTTTAAACGTTTGCATTTGGTTCGGCATTGGGATTATGGTAATTTGCTTTTTTTTTAGTTTGCTCTCACCTAATGGAAGACCACGATTTTTTTTCTTTGGTTGGTGAAAAATGTGTGTAAACACTGGCACTGGATGGGAGGATTATTTTTATGTTGAGATACAGCAAACGCGTTAGATCCACGGAAAATAAATAATACTGGAGTTCTGGTATTTGGCACGTAGTTCGGGCAGCTTTATCCCTTTAGCACTATGGCGGTAGATTCAACTCGTTTGTATACCCTTTCCAATATGGCTGTATTTGATTCGATACACAGTTTGTAACATAGAGAAATAACACTAGTTTACACAATATCTGTTGGCTGAAATATTTTACCTGTTGCTGATTACTGAAAATTTGCTAATTGCAAATATAAAAGCACTTTTTTTTTTCATCAGATCGAGTCATAGCTGATTTGTTTGAGGAAAGAAAGAAACATGTAGTTGTGAAGAAAAACGTTTGCAATAAGTAAGATCAAATATTATTTCCCAAAAAAAAACTTCGTTTTAAAGCTTTTTTCTTATGGACAGACTTAGAAAAATAAACGCATCAGGGACCAACAATAGCCAGGCATCAATTGCGAATCCCAGAAACTCTGGTAACGCTGCTTTGTATATAAGTTCTTCCTGCTCCACGCTTAGATCTCCTAGATTTTCGGAAAACCTGTCGAGGTGAATATGAAGAAAGTGCAGTTTAAAAGTCATATTACATCTTATACAGGGTGTACGCCGGGAAGGTATACTACTTTGTTTTGCCGCCATTTTGGTAAACATTAGTCTTGACAGTTCATATTTGGCAGTCGTGAAGTAGACACGTGGCAAATTTATTATAAAAATAAATAAAAAACAACATTCGATAAACCAACGTGTTATCGTTAAAACATTTTATCAAAATTAATCATCGATTACTGTGACGATGAGAAAGTTACGTGAAATTTTTTGGAGAAACAGCGTGCTAACAAAAGGCACTATTTATCGTGTAGTGAATGATTTCGAAGAAAGAGGGTCTGTAGGTGATAGGCCCAAGCATGGACCACAACGTACTGCAAGATCGGCAGAAAACATTACTGCTGCTCAAGGAAGTGGTCAAAACAATCCATTAACCTCAATTCGACGCCGTGCTCAAGAGCTTGGTCTTCAAAGAACAACTTTGGCCACAATTTTGCACAAGGATTTGCATTTGTTTACATTTAAGATTCAGTTGACACAAGAGCTTCTTCCACAAGACCATTTACGCCGCCGTACATATGCCAATAGGATGTTACAGCTAGCCCATGACAACCCCGATTTTCATGAAAAAATCATAAAGAGTGACGAGGCACATTTTCATTGTAATGGATATGTGAATAAACAGAATAGTCCGTTCTGGTTAATGGAAACCCCTCAAATTATTCCTCAGTCACCCTTGCATCCATTTAAAGTTATAGTCTGGTGTGAAACTTGGTCAGCAGGAATCATTGGACCTTACTTCTTTGAAAATGAAAACGGCGTAACGGTAACTGTAAATGGGAAGCAATATCGTGATATGATTGAAAACTTTTAAACGCCACAGCTGCATGCTTTGGGCTTGATTAACATTTGGTATCAACAAGACGGTGCCACATCGCAACCAGCAAGGATTATAATGGAATTATTGCTAGACCTCTTTCCAAAACAAGTTATTTCAAGAAATGGTGTTAATCGTCCTCCACGGTCGCCTGATTTGACTGCTCCGCGGACTTCTTTTTGTGGGGATATCTGAAAAGCAAGGTTTATGCAAACAAACCAGAAACGCTTGAGCAACTCAAACGAAATATTCGTGATGAAGTTAATGAAATACCGCGTGAAATGTGTGAGAATGTAATGAAAAATGTGCTCAAAAGGGCTTGCATACATAAAATAAAAAATGTATCAATATAAGATCCATTCTCTTTCATTTAATCAAAAAATTATAAACAAACATTGTAGTATACCTTACCGGCGGCCACCCTGTATTTTTATAATTCTAAAAGAAGATCTTCTACAAGTTTTGTATAATTGTCTGATTTTAAATTTAAATACTGAGACAAAAGCTGCATTTAATTCAAGCTTACACATCATGTCAGTAAATTTTCCAACCATCGTAAGATGTCTAATTTGGGGACCATCAAAATCACCTGATTAAATTTTTTCCATTGTGAGCTCAGGAAATGTTCGACATTATGTAAGCAAAGCAGTTTGTTACCAGCTTTAACAAACTGTTTCATTATACCCAATTTTATATGCAGTGGAGGCAGTTTAATTTCGTCCCGAGGTATATGATGATCTGCATTCCAATTCATATCAGGTCCTGATATGTAGTCATTATTCAAAACCACTGGAACTGGCCGGGACGTCAACTAAAAGTTGTACCAGACACTTCACAAAAGTACTTGGGTACGTCTATTTAGCTCGATTTTGACAATCACTACAGAAAAAAAAAACATTCCTGTAGATGATTTTTAGGGATTCCAAACTTGAATGCACTTCTTTTGGTTCTTATCCACTATTATAAGTATTTAACAAAAGATTTACAAACACAATTGGGACCCAGGACTCTTCTTTTTTATAACAAGTAATTTTTGACCACACATTCTTCATAAATATAGCAAAAATGTTTTGGACTATTTAAACAACACCTTTTTGAAATATTCATAGATATACTCTTATTCTTAACACAGCGATACCAATTAAAATAAAAAATAAACAAAGCAAACTAAGAACAACAATAATTAAGAAACGGACAAAATAAGTTACGGTAGATTTGGAGATGACGAATCATAAATATGTGTTGTCAACTATTAAATTCGCGTCAACAAACAAAATGTCCTTTTTTGTAAAGTAGTTTAGTTAATATAAGCCTCTGTAGATCAAATAAGAATCGCAAGCTGAATTGATCTAGTTCTAGTTTACCCCCTTCGGGTTAGGGGTCAGAATATACCCGAGGAAAGGCATGCGAGGGAGACCACTTTTGCCAAAGCCAATTTCGGTACACAAACATAAAATTTCAAAAGCTTTATTTTTTTTTAAACATTTTTAAACAGCCATGTGTATATTATTTTAATAAATTATTTAAAGACTAAACGTTTTAATTATTATTGTCACGTTTTTTAAAGGTATATTTTCCATTAGATCCTATTTCTTCAAGCACTTTTAGTTGACCCTTTAAAAATTCGAAGTACTCAAGGCATGACATTTTTATATTGTATATGACGTACAGAAGGTCTTTTAAAGTTACCGGCTTTCATCAGTGGTCCATATTTTACTTATTCAAGAGAACACTCTCTCAACGGTGGCTGAAGTACCTGGTAAACAAAGAATGTATGCGACAATCTAAAGTATATAATTGTAAGAAATGTTTCTTTTTTCAAAATTTTGAAAACATTCCACTTATCGTTTGTAACTTGCAACAATGTTTTCTTCCCATGATTAATCTTTTCAATGGTTACATTTTTTTTTTAAATTTAAATTGATCGAAGAGTTCAATGCCAGATGAGTCGACGTTAAAACGATTCTTCAATGCAATGAAATTTGCGGAAGCTTCAACATATTCCCATTTTGGTAGTTGGTCGAGTGCTGACCAAACGCGGATTAAAAGATGTTCAAAATGAATAGTCCATTTATTGATATATTCAACGCACTCCGCTCAGAAGTTAATTAAAACAAAAAAACAAAAGCAAAATCGCAATATTCTGGTAGTAAAATATTGTTTAAGATATTGCAGTTGAGATTTTAACGCAAAGATAGGAAGAGAAGACATCTTTAGCAGTATTGTCGGAAACCATAGCCTACACGACAACACGTCTGGTAACGGACTTAGGCTAATTGACTTCGCTACGGAACGATATGCCACTATAGCCAGCACACGGTATCCTCACCTCGATATCCATAAGGGGACATGGCGGTCTCCAGATCAACGAACGGTCAATCAAATTGATCACATAGCGATAGACAAGCGCCACGCATCCAGTATTTTGGATGTCCGAAGATTCCGAGGAGCTAACATCGACTCGGACCACTACCTTGTTGCAGCCAAGGTTAGAAGGCGGATATCCACTACGCCACAACAATCCAGAAATACTGTAAAAAAATTTAATGTCGAAAGACTGCAATCGCAAGAGACCGCGAAGCCCTTCGCGCAACGCGTATCCTTAAACCTTTCGATTAACACCACACCACCAACATCGAATGTCGAAGAAATATGGCAACAAGCCATTAGATCAGCCGCAACTGATGTGCTAGGTTTCTCGCGGCCACCAGCAAGAAACCCCTGGTTTGATGAGGAATGCCGACAGATGCTCGCAGCCAAGAACGAGGCCTACAAGGCTAAGCTGCAGGTGAAAACGAGAGCTGCCATTGAGCTGAAGAAAAGCGCACGATCGAGGATATAGAGAGGTGCCACTCCAGGAAAGATGTTCGCAAGTTTTACCAAAGTGTAAAACGTCAAAGCCAAGGATACAAGGCTCGAACACAATCCTGTCGAGATGAACAAGGGAATATCGTAGTCGAGACACAGTCTATGCTGAGGATATGGAAGAACCACTTCTGCAGACTGTTAAACGGCGATGACGAACAACATTCCGCTGTCAGGCAGAACGAACCATTCAATATTGGCAATGACAGCGAAAGCTGCCAACCACCCGACCTGAGTGAAGTGAGGATAGCAATATCTGAACTGAAGCTTAATAAGGCTGCCGGAAATGACGGCATTACCGCCGAGCTTAATAAAGCCATCAATTGCGAATCCCAGAAACTCTGGTAACGCTGCTTTGTATATAAGTTCTTCCTGCTCCACGCTTAGATCTCCTAGATTTTCGGAAAACCTGTCGAGGTGAATATGAAGAAAGTGCAGTTTAAAAGTCATATTACATCTTATACAGGGTGTACGCCGGGAAGGTATACTACTTCGTTTTGCCGCCATTTTGGTAAACATTAGTCTTGACAGTTCATATTTGGCAGTCGTGAAGTAGACACGTTGCAAATTTATTATAAAATTAAATAAAAAACAACATTCGATAAACCAACGTGTTTTAATCGTTAAAACATTTTATCAAAACCAATCATCGATTACTGTGTCGATGAGAAAGTTACGTGAAATTTTTGGGAGAAACAACGTGCCAACAAAAGGCACTATTTATCGTGTAGTGAATTATTTCGAAGAAAGAGGGTCTGTAGGTGATGGGCCCAAGCATGGACCACAACGTACTGCAAGATCGGCAGAAAACATTACTGCTGCTCAAGGAATTGTTCAAAACAATCAATCAACCTCAATTCGACGCCGTGCTCAAGAGCTTGGTCTTCAAAGAACAACTTTGGCCACAATTTTGCACAAGGATTTGCATTTGTTTACATTTAAGATTCAGTTGACACAAGAGCTTCTTCCACAAGACCATTTACGCCGCCGTACATATGCCAATAGGATGTTACAGCTAGCCCATGACAACCCCGATTTTCATGAAAAAATCATAATGAGTGACGAGGCACATTTTCATTGTAATGGATATGTGAATAAACAGAATAGTCCGTTCTGGTTAATGGAAAACCCTCAAATTATTCCTCAGTCACCCTTGCATCCATTTAAAGTTATAGTCTGGTGTGAAACTTGGTCAGCAGGAATCATTGGACCTTACTTCTTTGAAAATGAAAACGGCGTAACGGTAACTGTAAATGGGAAGCAATATCGTGATATGATTGAAAACTTTTAAACGCCACAGCTGCATGCTTTGGGCTTGATTAACATTTGGTATCAACAAGACGGTGCCACATCGCAACCAGCAAGGATTATAATGGAATTATTGCTAGACCTCTTTCCACAACAAGTTATTTCAAGAAATGGTGTTAATCGTCCTCCACGGTCGCCTGATTTGACTGCTCCGCGGACTTCTTTTTGTGGGGATATCTGAAAAGCAAGGTTTATGCAAACAAACCAGAAACGCTTGAGCAACTCAAACGAAATATTCGTGATGAAGTTAATGAAATACCGCGTGAAATGTGTGAGAATGTAATGAAAAATGTGCTCAAAAGGGCTTGCATACATAAAATAAAAAATGTATCAATATAAGATCCATTCTCTTTCATTTAATCAAAAAATTATAAACAAACATTGTAGTATACCTTACCGGCGGCCACCCTGTATTTTTATAATTCTAAAAGAAGATCTTCTACAAGTTTTGTATAATTGTCTGATTTTAAATTTAAACACTGAGACAAAAGCTGCATTTAATTCAAGCTTACACATCATGTCAGTAAATTTTCCAACCATCGTAAGATGTCTAATTTGGGGACCATCAAAATCACCTGATTAAATTTTTTCCATTGTGAGCTCAGGAAATGTTCGACATTATGTAAGCAAAGCAGTTTGTTACCAGCTTTAACAAACTGTTTCATTATACCCAATTTTATATGCAGTGGAGGCAGTTTAATTTCGTCCCGAGGTATATGATGATCTGCATTCCAATTCATATCAGGTCCTGATATGTAGTCATTATTCAAAACCACTGGAACTGGCCGGGACGTCAACTAAAAGTTGTACCAGACACTTCACAAAAGTACTTGGGTACGTCTATTTAGCTCGATTTTGACAATCACTACAGAAAAAAAAAACATTCCTGTAGATGATTTTTAGGGATTCCAAACTTGAATGCACTTCTTTTGGTTCTTATCCACTATTATAAGTATTTAACAAAAGATTTACAAACACAATTGGGACCCAGGACTCTTCTTTTTTATAACAAGTAATTTTTGACCACACAGTTTACCCCCTTCGGGTTAGGGGTCAGAATATACCCGAGGAAAGGCATGCGAGGGAGACCACTTTTGCCAAAGCCAATTTCGGTACACAAACATAAAATTTCAAAAGCTTTATTTTTTTTTAAACATTTTTAAACAGCTATGTATATATTATTTTAATAAATTATTTAAAGACTAAACGTTTTAATTATTATTGTCACGTTTTTTAAAGGTATATTTTCCATTAGATCCTATTTCTTCAAGCATTTTCGGTTGGCCCTTTAAAAATTCGAAGTACTCAAGGCATGACATTTTTATATTGTATATGACGTACAGAAGGTCTTTTAAAATTACCGGCTTTCATCAGTGGTCCATATTTTACTTATTCAAGAGAACACTCTCTCAACGGTGGCTGAAGTACCTGGTCAACAAAGAATGTATGCGACAATCTAAAGTATATAATTGTAAGAAATGTTTCTTTTTTCAAAATTTTGAAAACGTTCCACTTATCGTTTGTAACTTGCAACACTGTTTTCTTCCCATGATTAATCTTTTCAATGGTTACATTTTTTTTTTTAATTTAAATTGATCGAAGAGTTCAATGCCAGATGAGTCGACGTTAAAGCGACTCTTCAGTGCAATGAACTTTGCGGAAGCCTCAACATATTCCCATTTTGGTAGTTGGTCGAGTGCGGACCAAGCTCGGATTAAAAGATGTTCAAAATAAATAGCCCATTTATTGTTATATTCAACGCACTCTGCTCAGAAGTTAATTAAAACAAAAAAACAAAAGCAAAATCGCAATATTCTGGTAGTAAAATATTGTTTGAGATATTGTTGTTGAGATTTTAACGCAAAGGTAGGAAGAGAAGACATCTTTAGCAGTATTGTCGGAAACCATAGCCTACACGACAACACGTCTTGTAACGAACTTAGGCTAATTGACTTCGCTACGAAACGATATGCCACTATAGCCAGCACACGGTTTCCTCACCTCGATACCCATAAGGGGACATGACGGTCTCCTGATCAACGAACGGTCAATCAAATTGATCACATTGCGACAGACAAAATGCACGCATCCAGTATTTTGGATGTCAGAAGATTCCGAGGAGCTAACATCGACTCGGATCACTACCTTGTTGCAGCCAAGGTTAGAATGCGGATATCCACCACGCCACAACAATCCAGAAATACTCTAAAAAAAATTTAATGTCCAAAGACTGCAATCGCAAGAGACCGCGAAACCCTTCGCGCAACGCGTATCCCTAAGCCTTTCGATTAACACCACACCACCAATATCGAATGTCGAAGAAATATGGCAACAAGCCATTAGATCAGCCGCAACTGATGTGCTAGGTTTCTCGCGGCCACCAGCAAGAAACCCCTGGTTTGATGAGGAATGCCGACAGATGCTCGCAGCCAAGAACGAGGCCTACAAGGCTAAGCTGCAGGTGAAAACGAGAGCTGCCATTGAGCTGAAAAAAAGCGCACGATCGAGGATATAGAGAGGTGCCACTCCAGAAAAGATGTTCGCAAGTTTTACCAAAGTGTAAAACGTCAAAGCCAAGGATACAAGGCTCGAACACAATCCTGCCGAGATGAACAAGGGAATATCGTAGTCGAGACACAGTCTATGCTGAGGATATGGAAGAACCACTTCTGCAGACTGTTAAACGGCGATGACGAACAACATTCCGCTGTCAGGCAGAACGAACCATTCAATATTGGCAATGACAGCGAAAGCTGCCAACCACCCGACCTGAGTGAAGTGAGGATAGCAATATCTAAACTGAAGCTTAATAGATAGATAGATAGTTTATTTTGTATAGGAAAATTTACATAGGTAGTTTGTAACCGCACATTTTACAATATAATAATTTGATAATGATAATTATCTTTCTATTAGGATATATTTGATTTAATTTAATTATGCATTTCAGATAAGAAATTAACTTTGAGGCAAAAATACAAAAAAACCCCAATACAAACGGAAAAAAAAACAAAAGAGAAAACAAAAAAGAAAAGCTAAAAACAAGTTAAATAAATATATAAAAAAAAAAAAAATAATTGACTAGATTGTTCTTAAAAATAATAAATAAACAAATGAATAAATAGGTACGAAATAATAAATAACAAAATAAAAAAATATCAAAACATTTTATTAAATTAACACAATCAAAAAACTATATAATAAATAAACAATAAATAAATAATTAAATAAATAATCAAATAAATGGATAAACAAATAAATAAATAAATAAATAATTTAAAAAAAAGGGAAATAAATATATAAATAGATAACTAAATAAATAAATAAATTACTAAATAAAATATAAATAAATAAATTAACACATAAGTAAAAACGAATAAATAAATAAAAAAAAAAAATAATAATAATAAATAAATAACAAATAAGGTTCGAGATAACATGAAGAAAGAAAAATACACTTAGAAAAATTTAAAACAAATAACACTAGATACACTAAGTATTCAATTGGTTTACAAGGGGATTATCAGAAAAGCTACATCTTAGTAAAAATGTACGCTTGAGTTTTGGATTCTATGAGGGATCAATTCAACTTTCGCCTTTTCATGGAGGTCTAGAGTTGAATACCTCCACGGCAAATTGAGCATCATTTTCAACAATTTATTTTGCGAAATTTGCAACTTTTTAATATGACAGACAGCAGCGTCACCCCATACTTGGCAACCGTACAATAGAATTGCCTGAAAAATCAATTTGTGTAGGATAATTTTGTTTTCCATTGAAAGTAATGACTTTCGATTTATAAATGGATACAACATATTAGTTGCTATTCCGATTTTTTGTAGTGTTTTACTAACGTGTGTCTTAAATGTAAGTTTAGTGTCCAAATAAACACCCAAGTATCTAACCGAAGGCTCCCAGTTTATATTGCACCCATTGATCGTGATTTGGCTGCTGGGAAGAGCACAAGCTTTTCTTTTTCGTGTGAAAAAGATCGCTTGCGTTTTCCCTTCATTAAGCTTAATTTTCCACTTGCTATAATATTTCACCAGTACATCCATGCCATCTTTTAAATTCCTCTCAATATTGAGAGCGAATTGATGGGATGAATATACAGCAGTGTCGTCTGCGAAAATAGCTACGTCACAGTTTGACAAGTTCGGAAAATCGGACGTGTAAATATTGTAAAGGACCGGTCCGAGGACAGAGCCCTGTGGTACACCTGCACTCAACACAACTGAACTAGAACAGCTGCCATTTACGTGAACATTAAAAAAAACGATTAGACAAGAAAGACAGAACTACTTTACAAAGAAATGGGGGGAAGTTAAAATTAATCATTTTGTAAATAAGGCCCTCATGCCAAACAGAATCAAAAGCTTTTTCTATGTCTAGTAAAATCATTCCAGTTGATTTGCCTTGCGAACGTTTGCATTTTACATAATTGCAAATTCGTAGGACCTGATGTGACGTATTGTGGAATCTTCTGAAGCCAAATTGTTCCTTAGGATAAATATTGTGCTCGTTGATGAACTTGATAATACTTTCCTTGATAACCTTTTCATATAATTTACTTAAATTGCTTAATAAACTTATAGGCCTATAGCTTTCGGGACTATTTGGTTGTTTACCAGCTTTAAGTATTGGTACCACTTTAGCTTTTTTCCATGCATCAGGGAAATATTGTAATTTAATACACGAGTTTATTATAAAAGCAATAAATTTGATACCTACTTTAGCATGCACTATTGGCAACGACAGCGAGAGCTGACCTGAGTGAAGTGAGGATAGCAATATTTAAACTCAAGCTTAATAAGGCTGCCGGAAATGACGGCATTCCCGCCGAGCTTTATAAAGCCGGCGGAGATGACTTGGTAAGTAACATCCACCAACTCATAAGCCGAATCTGGTCGGAAGAAAGTATGCCTGAAGAATGGAACCTCAACATCGTTTGCCCGATCCACAAAAAAGGAGACCCTCTGAACTGCGCCAACTACAGAGGCATAAGTCTCCTCAACATCGCATACAAAATTGTATCTGCCGTAATATGTGAACGCCTGAAACCGTTTAACAACAACCTGATCGGCCCTTATCAGTGTGGTTTTAGGCCAGTAAAGTCCACAACCGATCAAATCTTCACACTTCGGCAGATCCTGGAAGAAACCCAAGAAGTCCAAATCGATACCCATCACCTATTCATCGATTTCAAAGCCGCATACGACAGCAATTATAGAGACGAACTAAACAGAGCCATGTCTTGTTTTGGTATACCGCCCAAACTCGTCCGTTTGTGTAGGATGACGATGGAGAATTCTCGCTGCTCCATCAGGGTCGGAAACGACCTCACTTCGAAAAATCTTCGGTCCCGTTTGCGTTGACGGGCTATGGAGACGAAGATTCAACCAAGAACTATACGAGCTGTACAGCGACATGCCCCTGGTCAAAAAACTCCGCATTGGACGTTTAAGATGACTAGGACATGTAGAACGAATGGACACCAATACTCCGGCTCGCAGAGTCTTCGATTCCCATCCTGACGTCGGACGCAGTTGAGGAAGACCTCGCCTTAAGTGACGCGCACAAGCAGAAACCGACCTCAACCAACTTGGAGTGCGCAACTGGAGCCAGTTAGCTAAGGACCGGGCTAATTGGAGAGGCATGTTGGTTGAGGCCCAAGTTCATTCCGGACTGTAGCGCCACTTAAGTAAAATATTGTTTAAACGAAACGTATAATGGTCGAGCTATTAAGAACACTTGTTATTTCGTTACGTTGTTGCAGCTTTTTCAATAGCCTTTTGCACAGCTGTGGACAAAAAATCATTTTCCGTCATATCATGATTCCATTACATGTCCAACTTTTATCGCCGAGACGGTTGTCTCTTTCAGTTAATTTAACCGTGCGATTGAAAATTGATGCCAGTGCAAATATCGTTCTTTATGCTCAAGAAAAAATTCTCGCCGAATTTGAGCACAAAATTTAAATTTTTAGAATCATTCCAACAGTTTTGAAATTTGTTCATGCATTTGGAATAAAATATCTAAGCGCTTATATGTCGAAAAACAAACTTTTCAGAGATCTAAAAATTACAATTTCAGACTCAAATTTTATGAGGATTAATTCTGGAGTTGAAATAACGATATTATTTTAACTATGCACCTTGAAGTACTGGACTAGTAATGTCGTAAAGAAAACATTCTTTCAATCCGTCGGGTGTTTGGTGTAGCCAATCAACTTTCGGTATTCGACATCGACTGCTTCACAAAATTTTCCAAGCATATTGCATAATGACTGAAGGCTTTGTTCAGTGTGTTGTGTACGACTGCGTATCCCACTGTTGAATTTATTTTCTGTACCAATACGCACCCGATTGAAAAAAATTGCATAGAGCGTTGTCTCCAAAGGCCGTAAGCAAATGCTTTCGTTTTTCTGTTTTTTTGTTTTTAATTTGGATAAGCGAATGTGCATTGGAATGATTTCGGTATATATGTGTGTACCGAGGATTTTCTTCGGTACACCGGTACACAGCGTTTAACTTCGTTACTGTACCGGTCATTTCGGTACAGGGTGTCACCGCATGCCTGTCGTAGAAGGCGACTAAAATCAACTCACAGTACGGCCAAAATACATAGAAAAGTTTCAAAACGGTTTTGAAAATAATATGCGACTGGTTGTATCGCTCAGAACCACATTGAAACTCTAAGTCCCGGTTAAGTCCTTTGTCGTTATGGGTCAAAAAACAGCATGAGATAAAGCAATATGTTGAGCTATAGTGAAATTAAGAACCCCCGGGAAATAAAAGATTTGGTAAGACAAAAAAGAAAAGCTAGCAAAAGATGGCAAAAAACTCGTGCTTCGCAAGATAAAACATCTCGATAGGTTGAGTAACTTGCTATTGAATTGGAATGAGATTTTGAAAAGCCATGCAGTAGAAACGTATCTGAAAACTAACCGCTGGCAGGGAATCAAATTATTCACTCTGGAAGATAAATTGAGAAAAAAAACGGCCACAAAACACAGTGCCACCAACTAGTGTAACTCAAGACGTTTGGGCAAAAAGCAAATCAGGGAAAAGTATACGTTTTTGCTTCACATTTCGAGGAAACATTTAGGCCATTTGATGATTCAGCGCGTAATGAATACATTAATGTGTTGCCGAGCTTAAACGGGAAATACAGAAACTTAAGCCTAAAAAAGCTCGGGGTTATGATCTGATTACTGAAGAACTTCTTAAAATGTTGGTTCGAAAAGCCTTAGCTAAACTCCTCTACATTGTAAATGCGGCAATTAGATTAGAATACATACCAAGAAAAGTCGCGGAAGTGATTATGCTTCTCAAACCAGGAAAGTCACCAAATGAAATAAAATCATACCGGCCTATTTCCCTTCTTCCAATAATGTCAAAAGTTTTTGAAAGGATATTACTCGGTCGCTTAAACCACATTATTGATTAGAAACGCCTTTTACCTGTCCATCAATTTGGGTTAAGAAGTAAGAATTCGACGGAGGACCAAGTACATCGAATTACTGATGTAATTGAGAAAGCTTTCGAAGAAAATAAAATTTGCTCAGCTTGATCATAGACTCTTCCCTGTGAAACTTGGAAACGAGTACTCAGTATTCATATTGGCAGGAGTACCCCAAGCAAGCGTACTTGGACTACTCTTGTACCTCCTATTTACACGTGATACCCCACAAACAAATGATAGAATAACTGCAACGTTTGCTGACTATACTCCAATTCTAGCAGCCGTCACAACAATACGGGAAACATAAACGAAACTACAAAACGCTCTTAAGGAGGTTAATGACTTAATAAAATCCTGGCGGATTGCACTTAACGAAAGCAAATGGATTCATGTAGATTTTTCTTTATAAACGGACAAACAATTTGCCTGTATTTCTCACTACGGTTCGAGTCCCTTTTGCAAATGAAGTGAAATTTCTCGAAATGAAACTCGATGAAAAACGATGCAAAACTTGATAACAAGCTGCAACTATGGGGTTGTACCAGTGAAACGAATCTAAACATTCTAAAAACATTTGAAAACAAAATGTTAAGATCATTCGTCAATGCGCCGTGGTATATAAGTAATGAAGATCTACGCAGAGATTTGGGTATTGCCGCAGTTAAAGATGAAACGAAATGAAATTTTGCACGCAAACATAAAAAAACGTTTATTTTAGAACACTTTAACACAACGATCCTTCAAATTCTTGACGAAACAAATTTGTTGCGGCGTCTTCAAAGAACTAAACCCTTGGATTTAGCCCGATAGTCACAAACCGCGCTATAAATTGCGGAAAAGCTGAAATTCTCAGGAAAGTTAATTGCCAAACATTCATTTCTAGAGATAAAAAAAATTGCTAAATAAGACTGATACTTAGCTGCAATACAAATACAAAATGGGTGGTGGTTTTAGTGAGTAAAAATCTCACACTAATGGGTGCACGTGCTCATCGATTCTATGAAGATTTCCACCAGAACCGGAAAAAAATGTTTGATGGATAAACGCTTTGTCCATGACTACACCAAACACGAGCGGTAGTGCACGACTGGGTCGTACGTACTTTCTCCATTGGCGCTCAAGTTTAAGTAGAGTTGATCAAACTTGCTATGGAGTTTTGCAATATTCCTTCGATGTTTTATAAATGTTACAGGATAATGTTGATACAACTACAAATACCCAAATTTTGTACATATATAATTATAGGAACTTTTATACTCTCTTTTGATAAAAATCTGTGAAGGCATTAAAAATTCCTTTAAGATATATTAAAGCTTTGATTAATTTTGAAGCATTACTGGGATAATCAGTAGCAAATTTTAGTCCCTTTTAATTCATGATGAAGTTAAATAAGTATTTCGATCATATTTAGTACAATTTTTTTTTTCAAATTTGCTCAACAAAGAAAACGCGCTTCTTTTTTCGCGAGTGCTCCTCTAGTAACAACCCTGAACTCTCAGCTGTCAGATAGTGTGATAAAACTTTACACAACGAATACCACAAATTCGAAACATGTGCGAATTTTGGAATACATGATACCTACTTTCGAACGAATGTTTGGGTGCGAGTGGGTCAAATGCTTCCGATATAATTTGAAAAATTTTTGTGAAAATGTACGGTTAGTATATACAATCAGGGCTGAAGCCCCTACAACATTTTACATAATTATGTATTATATCACACAATAGAGTGCAAGTGCACTTCTAAGTAAATTATAGACTCGTAGCGCAATTCAATATATTTATCGCTTGCTCAGTTAGCTTCGCAATAATTCTGAAAATAATTCAACCCTCAGTGTTGTAAACTCCCTGTCTTTGAAATCCCAGTACAGTCACAGTATATAATTCTTAAAACCTTCATTTGCATCCTACATTTTTAATTTTGTGCCTGACACAAAAAAACATGTAGAGCCACTCGAAGGTTAAATAAAGTTCAAAGGCAAAAACGTTGGGTTCATCTCTCCATTTGCAATTTATTCAGATAAACTTCATTTAACTATGACAAACGTCATCATCATCTGTCCCATCAAAAACGAGAAGTGGGTGCTGCATTTAACCTGCTTGCCTGTGTGGTACATGAATGAATAATATCCAGCCGTAGACCCTACTATGCGCAACAAGGCAACAAAACAAATATCAACATAAGCCACGACTCCGCTGCTGGGGAAGACGTCCGACAACTCCGAGACACAACTTCAATATTTACTTTCGGATCAAGTCGAGTGTCATAAAAAAGTTAATGGCTTCCCTGCCTCAGCTTCTAGGGAATAACAGAGATGCAATGTACATTTGGATGATGATGACGACGATGACGCGACGATGGTGATAATAAAAATAATGCTGGTTACAGTGACAGTCAAGTGCATGACTTCTTGTCAGACAATAGCCGATAACAGTATGTATGAAATGACAAAGATTCACATTGAAATAAGATGGATGTATTCGGAGAGGCCAGTATGAATGAATACGCGTGCCACCAGTCAACATTATGACAATGGAAGTTTGACAAGAGTGATGTTAGGAAATCTGAGGGGCCCAGGAATATTATATTGGCTTGATGTAAACAAGCCATTAGATCAGCCGCAATTGATGAGCTAGGCATCCGTTTACTACGTATTTTGATCTTCAAATTCCAACGGGCGATCAAGGTTTTTAACTCTTTTATAGACTTTTGTTTGCCATTTCTGTCAAAAAAACAAAAAAACGAAGACAAATAGTCTTCGATGTTAGACGTAGATGGCGAAGTAGAAACTGACATCAACAAAATTTGAGTTCGACACTTTTAAAAGTGTGAAAATGTGGAAGATCCGTCGGATCTATGGAGAAGATACGAAATCTACGAAGTCATAAGCCACATTACAAAAATTTGCACAAAACGAGTTGTCCAAATGTTATTCTGGCGAGTAGCAAAAAGCAAAAGCTGTTTTGAATTCAGAATTGCCACCAGCAAAAGCTGCCTTGCATTCAGAAGAATCATCAACCAGTAAAAAAAATTGTGAAGATTATCCAAATAAACTTAAATCACAGCAAGGCAGCCCAAGGATGTCTGAATAAGGGTCCAGTTATAGCTACCATTGAAAATTATCATTGGAACACAAACTATGATCAAACTGAAATTTCACTTGCGAAGTTGGTTGTAGTAATCATTGAGCACTTCTCCCATTGCTTCGGAAAGCAATAACCAGGAAAATCACAGAATGAAAAAAAATTATAGGAGTATTTCACTTCTTCCAATAATTTCAAAAGTTTGTGAAAGAATGTTACTCGCTTTCACCCCATTATTGATCAGAAACGCCTTCTACCTGATCAAAAATGTCGGTTTAGAAGTAAACATTTGACTGTGGACCAAGTACATCGAATTACTGATGTAATTAAGAAAGCTTTTGAAGAAAACAATAATTGCCCAGCCTTGACGTGTCTCAAGCTTTTGACAAGGTTTGGCATAGAGGCCTTCAATACAAATTAAGAAAAGTTCTGCCTGAAAAATTATACAAAATCCTTCTGTGTCGTGAGAATAGACTCTTCCGTGTAAAACTTGGAAACTAATATTCAGAATTCAAAGGAAAAATGGCTAGAGTACCCCAAGGAAGCGTCCTTGGACCACTCTTGCACCTTCTATTAACACGTGATATCCAACAGGTTAATGAATGCACAAATTCAACGTGATTTCCCGCAAGTTAATGATTGGACAATATACTGGCGGATTGCACTAAGCAAGAGCTTATATTGTATAAACGAACAAACAATTTGCTGTATTTCTAAATACGGTTCGCGTCCCTTTTGCAAATAAAGTGAAATATCTCGGAATGACAGTCGATGCAAAATTGAAATGGTAATCGCAAGTTTAAGAAGAAATGCGAAGAACTTTAAAATAAATAAAGAGAACTGACCTGGTTACTCGGGAAATATTCGAAGCTTAACCTCGATGACTAGCCGCTATTATACAAGCAAATGCTAAAACCGTTTCGCACATATGGTATGCAACTATAGGGTTGTATCTATCAGTGAAACGAATCTAAATATTTTAGAAACTTTCGAAAACAAAATGTAAAGATCATTCGTCAATGCCGCGTGGTACATAAGGAACGCAATTCTACGCAAAAATCTGTGTATTCCCGCGTTGAAAGATGAAATAAAAATCGTTTATAGGGACACGTTAACACAACAGTTCTCCAAATTCTTGCGACGCATTAGAAGAACTCCCTTGGATAAGGCCCGATAATAGCAAACCGCGCTATAAATTGCGGAAAAGGTAGGAATTATCAATGGAAAGTTACCTTCCAAGCATTCAGTACTCGTGAATTCGTGATAAAAAAATTGCTAAATAAGTCGCATACTTAGTTGCAATACAAATACAGAAAGGGTGGTGGTTTTAGTGAGTAAAAATCGAACACTTCTTTGGGCACGTGCACATCGTTTCTATGAAGATTTCCACCAGCCCATTCAGCATTCAGATGATTCGCAGATCGGAGACCTATTAAACCAACCAATCGTTCACTATTCAACACAATGTAAGCTCAGATAAGAATTGGTGATAAGTTTGTACCCAATGGACCACTAGCTCTGTCGAGAAGGTTTATAAAACAAGAGACGCCGGATATACTCACTTCAGACAAATAGCATGACTAGCAAACCAACCCCGCGAAGTAGTATGAAACAAGAGTGTCGTAGGGTAAGTCGTTGAAGACAATAAGTGGGGCTGAGGTTTAGTACTAACGCACATGATGATCAAGGTTGCTTCAGTAATGTGAGTCGTGGATGCTATTAGCACGGTCCTATGGTAGTTCCAAAAGATTCTTTACCTCACGACTATGAAACCACGAATAAAATTGCCAGTAATCGTATAATTTGTGAAGTTTGTATAGTTTGCGTAATAGACCCTTCTGCCACTAGGCAACTATGCATAAATAATTGTACCGTCTTCAGAATTACGAAAATTACGTTGATTCGTATATGTTTTGCGAGCATTGTCCACCCACAAAACAGTAAACCTGTACATTTCGAAGATTTCAAACGTCGCAACTCTTGTTCGTATACATTTGCAACACTTCACCGCTATTTCATTCGATATCATCACACAATTTAACGTGTGTTTAGCATTATCTTCTGGAGAAAACACAGCGTCGACAAGTGGATGAACACTTAAAGTAAAACTTGTTATGTGCGAAACGTGGATAATTGTTCACCTGATTTACCGTCCGAATGTGAAAATATACAAACGCCTTGATTTATGCGATCCAGAACGAAATTTCAGACATTTTTCCCGCTCCTGTCATTCCACAACGATGTGGTGTTTAGAAAATACCATGTGATTAGCAACTTAAAGATAATTTCCATTGTTTGAAAGATAGATGTATCTGGAACGTGTAAACATCAACCGATCGCAACTGTATTTTAAATTTAACGATCGGGTTGGCTTTATTGCTTATATCTGGAAGCAAGGCGTATATTTTGCTTTCGATTTTGTTCACATAAGGAAAAAGTTTAGCGCCAGGTCGCCGCTCATGTAGGACCACCTGCAAAATAAATTCTTCAATGAAATGGATTTCATAGCTGCTCCTTCTAGGAAGTCATGAATGCATGCGATGTGTGAAGTTTTGTTTAGTTTACCAGTTGTGCATTTTTGGGTGTTGTTTTCTGGTTGTATTTATGTGTACATTTGGTCAGCCCAGTGGTATATAAAAATGCGTTTCCTCTATCATGGTCTTCAAAACATGTGTTCCATGAAAGTTATGACTATTCAAATTTTTATTGCAAGTAAACAAAAGTTGTATTTGTGGAATGTTTTCTAAGAGGAAAGCTAGACCACAAAGTATATAACACATGCACGTGTGATGTGAGAGTATTCAACATTAACAGATGTTAGTTACGAGCAAGGTCTTTGGAAGTTGGTTGTCTTGCAAATTTTGAACGCGAAAGCATAGCAAGAATAGAGAAATAAAGGAACTTCAGCGTAGCGTGAAGGAAATAGGATGTTTATACTAAAAGCAGGGAAACGAAGCCTATACCTTATTATTAAAAACACTGGAGCGATTACTAGGTCAACAAATTAGCAATAGTATCCACCTGTTACTAATTCGTAAATCAGCATGACAATATTAGAGGTAAATCGATGGAAACTGGTCTATGAGATAGTGCGCTCACTAACGAAAGATCACTATAGCACAAAGGTAACAAACACACTTGCAGCTTTCTTAGCATAAAGGAGCCTTTTATAACGTCAAAACTGAAGAAACTGAACGAACCCTTGAAACGAGTGTTTTTTTAGAGGTTGGTTTTTCAAAAAGAGATACGCCTGAAATTTTGTGGTCAAATCGGGCAACTCTAATGTCATTTATGTTCAGTTTGGTTTGAGGTTTCATCATGAACAGGTTGACAAATGAACAACGTTTGCAAATCATTCAAATTTATTTCGAAAATTGGTTCAGTTCGTGAAGTTTATCGCAAGTTCCGTCCATTTTATGGTCGACATAATCGTCCATCAGAGCAATTCGTTTTCGCACTCAGTTTACTCTATCTGATAATACGCATCCATAGAGACGTTGAACGGTGCGCAGCGAAGAAACAATTGCCGCTGTAGAGCAAAGTGTTGAAGAAGACCCGAATGAATCGATTCGCAACCGTGGACATCAACTTTATGGAAGATTTTGCGCAAAGATCTTGGCTTACGGCCTTACATGATTTAAAGCCGCGAGACCATGTAATGCGTCATGATTTTGGTGTATGGACCGAAAATGAGATTGATCTCGATGCTGATTTTCATCGCAAAATTTTGTTCAGTGATGAATAGCTAAGTCAACAAGCAAACTTGCCGCATTTGGAGTAAAGAGAATCCACATGTGACCCTTGAGACGTCATTACATCCACGAAAACTGACTGTTTGGTGTGATCTATGGGCTTGTGGGTTTATTGGGCCATACTTCTTCCGAAATGATGCTGGAGAGTCAGTTACCGTTAATAGAGACCGGTATAGAGCCATAATAACCGACTATTTTTGGATGAAGATGAAGGAAACGTTCGATAAGCGCACAATTTCGCGGAATGGACCTGTCAATTGGCCACCAAGATCGTGTGATTTGATTTGACACCATTGGATTATTTTCTTTGGGGATATGTGAAGTCGCTCGTCTATGCCAACAAACCAGAAACGTTAGGGGACTTGGAAGCCAACATTCGTGGCGTTGTTGCCGACATGCGGCCTTAAATGCTCCAAAAAAGTGGTTCAAAATTGGACCCATAGACTTGGCTTTATACGAACCAGCCGCTGCGGCCACATGCTCGAAATCATATTTAAACATTAATGGCATAAAATTATCCTTCCAATAAAGCCATTTTGATGGACATTAAAACGAATTTCTTGTGTTTTATTTCAATTGGAAGTTCTATACCTCTTAAAAAAAAAAAAAAACAACCGCTATAAGCTGGGATTTTTGTCCATTGCCAATTGAATTAAACTGAAACCCTCATACCAAGGAGAGAGTAAGGAAAGCAAAGATTACACTCTACATACTGCAACAGAATCTGCGGCAAAAATGTAATTAATTTCGGATGGCAACTTACATAAAAACATATGAATTGACTTATAAATGCACAAATAACTGTATGTCTACTTACAACAGGAGCCAATCATATAGTAGGTTTAAAAAAAACCTTAACGTTGAGCCTATTGATTTAAAAATAAATGGCTTAGTAGCAAGCAAGAGGCGCAGCAAGACTAAAAGCGGCGGGCAACCTTAGGTAACAACACAATATTACAATCTTTGGCATAGTGTGGTTGATACTTCTGACAACGATTTTGATATCAATTACTCAATCACAATACCGGCCAGAGACGAATGGTGGTTAAACAACATCCAACTCCAAAATAGCATTCTTAACAAATGGATCTGAAATAAAAATTGGAGTTGGATCTGGCATATGCTATGAAAGATCTGTTTAATTACGTCCCTACTATTAACAAACTCGTGAAGTGTATTCCAAGAAGAGACCGTAGCTATACTCGAAGCTGACGAATTGGGTGGTGTATTGGGAATATCAAATGTATTCCCCTAAGTAAAAAGTCAGAATAACACATTATCCCGGTGCCAGAACATAATTATATTATAGAAAATAAGAAAGCGGACGATCTTGCTAGACAATGATAGTACAACTGTAGTTCTAATGATGCCTTTGAAAGGCTGGAAATAACTGATCATACAAAAACAAAATGTCAGCAGATAAACGGCAACAAATCATATAAGCGAATAGCTCTGAACAGAGCGTTTAAATTGATGGCGGCGATAATTATAGCAGGTCACGGCCTGTTGGACAGAAACTCCATCAATATTATAGCAACTTGTACACATCAACTATGCAGGAATTGTAATAATCCTGACGTTGTGGGAACTTCATACACTTACCGTGCAGCACCCCAGTGATAAGCTTCGCAGATTTTATAAGGAGGATCTACAGAGCCTAGCAACTAATCTGAAAGCATATACAAGGTGGCGCAAAAATAACCTTCCGATGTTTTTTGGCTGTAATTTAAAAAAAAAAACATTAAAAACTTTGATTCTTCTTGTGGATTATTTTTATTTGGCCTTTTAATGTAAATGGCCGCCGCCACAGTTGATTGTCATTTGAGCCGTTTTTATGGCATTTTCCATCACTTTGGCCAAAACTTCCGGCGATAGGTCCTCACATTCTTGACGGATATTGTCTTTAAGAGCTGCAAGAGTCTGAGGCTTGTTGGCATAAATCCGCGACTTCAGAAAGCCCCACAAAAAGAAGTCTGGAGCGGTCAAATCAGGCGATCTTGCTGGCCAGTGCAAATCGCCAAAATGGGAGATTAGGCGCCTGGAAAATGCATCCTTCAGCATATCGGTTGTTGCTCGTGCAGTGTGTGCCGTTGCACCGTCCTGTTGGAACCACATGTTTTCCAATCCCAATTCATCAAGTTGCGGCAAAAAGAACTCGTTGATCATTGCTCTGTAGCGCTCACCATTCACAGTAACCGTTTGGCCCGAGACGTCTTCGAAGAAAAAAGGTCCGATGACTCCTCCAGCGAAAACAGCACACCATACAGTGACTTTGAGCGGGTGTAATGGCTCTTCGTGGGTTACACGCGGATTTTCAGTGGCCCAGAAGCGTAAATTTTGCTTATTTACGTACCCGCTAAGATGGAAATGGGCCTCATCCCTCATGATTATTTTTTATGAAAAATCATCTTCCTCTTGGTGGTGATTAAGGATGGCTTGAGCGTATGTTAGACGCGATTGGCGGTCAGCAGCTAACAGCAGATGCACCGCCTGGACTTTGTACGGAAACATCTTCAAATCTTGTACCAAAATTCGCTGTAAAGACCGTCGACTGATACCCATTTGCATGGCACGTCGTCTGGTCGATGTCGACGGCGCTTCCATGACATCTTCGGCTACAGCAGCAATATTCTCTGCAGAACGGCTACTCCGGGGTCTGCCACGCTTGGCAGCATCTCGTGTTGTGCCAGTCTCTTCGAGGCGAGCGGCTAAACGTCGCAGTGTTTCACCAGTAGGCGTTGGACGGCTAGGAAATCTGCGACGAAATTCACGTTGGGCCAAAGTCACCGACCGATTATTGCTCAAATAAATAGTCACCAATATTCCACGTTCTGGAGCAGTGTAGCGCAACATTGTTTATTAACGTGTATTTCGCATGTGTTTACTACACAAATGTCAAAACAGAACTGACATTAGGGGCCGCAAAATTTATAGCATTTTCTGATAGGAGGATTACTTTTGCGCCACCTTGTATAATAAGCTTTTGCAAGATTCAAGCACAAATAAACATTTATTGCACTTATTATTGACAATCTTTTTCTATTTCGTCCAAAGAAACTTTTTTTATTTGACATTTATTCAATGTGACTATTAATATTTTAATTTTTGTCAAATATAATTCCTAGATAGTTAATTTCGTTAACATTTTCAACTATTTCATTGTTAATTACTACATTTTTGTGTGTCTGTCAATTTACAATCATGTATTTCGTTTTTTTTTCATATTTTTTTCATACTTAATCATCAATATCGATTTGTTCGATACCGGAGAATTTAGTACCGAATTATCCATTCGGATTTGCATTTCGATTGGATCTTCCGGCTCAATGCACTAAGTCAACAATTTCTGACAGCTACGCATTGAATTTCTTTGGAAGTTTTCCAACGAAAAGTTGTTGCGGAATTCTTATGAAAAAGAAAACCACCCCAAAAATGCTAGTAAAATAATATATAAATTTTTTTTGTGTATTACTACAAAATTATGCTCTGGAAAAAAACGACAAAAACGCAACAAGAAAAATGTGTTCAACATTTTCTTTTTCACTCACATTTTTACAGATTGTCAGACGTACGCGAATGTATGCTTCATTTATTTTGTTCCGCAACGGATACTTCGATGGTACTCAGTTCGGATCGGGACTGACTTTCGTTCCGAAAATTCTTTCAACGGATAAGGCTGAATATGTAAATTTGAAACCATTTTTCTAATTCATTTAAATCATGATTCATTTTTACAATACATGTATTTATACCGTTACACGAAACATATAGTAGACCATCATCTGCAAAAAAGCTGTAGACGAGAACACTTAAAAACATTTGGCAACATAATGCGCCTAGAACTGATCCTTGCAGGACATCAATAACTCCATTTATTGCTTCAGATATTGAATCATCAACCTTTACCCTTTGGGTACGCCCTTGCACGTATAACTCAAACCGATTCAACTCGATTCCCTTAGTACCACACATTTCTAGCTTCTGAATCAGGATTCCCCTGTCAAAAGCTCGCCTCAGGTCGATAAAAACGGAAACAATTTTCCTTTTTGAATGAACTTCTGTCTTCCAGTCAGTTATAATTAGGTTTATTAGCGGTTGACAGCTATGTCTGCCTCTGAACCCAGATTGTCACTCCGCAAATAAATTATTTTATTCCATTTATTACTTTTTTTTTTATATAATTTACACGTACTCAAGGGGTTATGAATACCTTTTATATGTTGCCATAGTACGAGCGTTTAGAGAAGGGGAAGAAAGAGAGGATAAGGAAAGATTTTGGATGTAGTGGAGACTTTACTCCATGGGTGGTGTCCGAACTAGCTTCGGGGAGTCACTTTTTCTTGTGTTCGTTAAATTTGAAGAAATTCAAGATGGTGTGCATACTTTTAGGTATTACACCGATCTTTTTATTTCTTTTAAATAAAAGTGAAATGGATTTTGGTTGGGATTAAACGCGCAACCTTCCACTCAACAGACGAACACATTACCACTACACCGCGGCCACCCACACTAGAGCCTCAATTTCGGAATATCTGGCGACTTGGTGCCAAAGCGTTTCAACAGTCAGTGGGAGAGGTCCTGCACAATCGCCAACTTGTATGGAAGGTAATAAAGGTCATCATGATGAATCTTCTTCGCTACACGATTGGAAAGTCTATTACTGAAGCTGTTTTTGCACGATTTGATCTGGAATTTTGACTTCATTGAGCATCATATTAATCAGCGCAATGTTTTTTTTTTATACAAACTATGGATTCAATTCATGTTTCGGGGAATACTCTAACAGTCATTGATTTATTTATGAACGTACACAATTTGGTACCAATACTGCACACATCGTCATTAAACACGTTTGCATTCTTTTTATTTTTCCTATTCTTATGTTCCTACTTCTAATGTTATCTTGGGTTACAAACTTAAATTTAAAAGATTTATTTGTTGGTTGAACTAAATTTACACCTGTAGTGGTGGGAAAAGCTCTATTAAAATCACACACACTTTCAACGAAGAAAACATTGAATTTACTTGACATGGTTTTACAGTCATTGACTAGGAAATTATCGAGAAACAGCTTTTATTTCACAATTTTCTGCAAATGCTATTTTAGCAAATGCTTTTATAATTCTCCACATTGCTTTTTGGTCTTTAGCTGCATTTATTTTTTGAGTTTGTTACCCACTCGCTTTTAGCCTTTTCAAGAGCTATTTTGAAATTATTTCTGGCTATCCCATAGTTTTCCCAGTGGCTTGGTAAGTTTGAGCAAACACCCATTCTATATTTATATATTTTTTCAGGTCGCATTATTTTGAGCACGTTTTCAAACCAATAATTTGACTCCGACATGTCAATAAATCTTTTACATTTTAAAAAGTCCATTGCTGTCCTTAAACACATTGTAGCATATTTCGCTATTATGTGCATATGTGCTTATTTTTAACCTCCAAGTGGTGTTGATAACACGACGCGCGAGTGTTGATAACACGACGGAAAACAGCAACACTATAAACAGCCAGGTCAGAATGGCACGGAATGAATACCCGGCCTGCACTCCCAGGCGAACTTAGACAAGCTGCTTCGACATTTTCGGACAACAGGTTGAGTAGGAATTTCAAGGGTAAGTCAGGCCCCTTGAACAGAGATGGTGGCGGATGAAAGACCAACGGCAGCGCTCAACCGTAGTGGATACTGATGGCCCCGTGTCCTAGGGGTATCTAATAAATTGGAACTGGCCCTCCAAATTGGGGGTTGTTATTTGGGTTGACTACAAAACCATGGAAAAAACGGTTACGAAGCAAACAATAGCCTCGGAAAGGACTGATATTGTTGTTGCTGACTCTGCTTAACGAAAAAAGGACAATGACGTTCGTATCTGGAATGTGAGAACATTAAAAAAGGAAAGGTGCAAGCGAACAACTAGCGAAAGCCCTAAACTGATACACAGCAGACATTACTGCCATCCAGGAAATACGATGGGATGGGCCGGGAAAAAAGTGGATGAAAAACTGGGACATCTACTACGGACCTTGTTATAGAAGCCGACTATTCGGATGCGTATTTGTTATAGGTGCCAGACTTAGGCAAGAAGTCTTATGTTTCCAAGACATTAGCAAACGCAAAAAAAGCGAGTGATCAAGGATATAGAGAGTGCCACTGCAGGAACGATGTTCGCAAGTTTTACCCAAGTGTAAAATTTCAAAGCCAAGTATACACAGCTCGAACAGAACATTGGCAACGACAGCGAAAACTGCCAACCACCCGACCTGAGTGAAGTGAGCATAGCAAGGCTGCCGGAAATGATGACCTTCCTGCTGAGCTTTATAAGACTTGGTAAGAAACATCCACCAACTCATAAGCCAAATCTGGTCTGAAGAAAGTAAGCCTGAAGAATGGAACTTCGTTCATCGTTTGTCCGATCCACAAAAAAGGAGACCCTCTAAACTGCGCCAACTACAGAGGCATATGTCTTTTCAACATCGGCTACAAGATCCTATCTGCTGTAATATGTGAACGCCTGAAACCGCTGACCAACAACCTGATCGGCCCTTATCAGTGTGGTTTTAGGACAAGAAAGTCCAAAACCGATCAAATCTTCACACTTCCGCAGATCCTGAAAAAAAACCCAAGATGTCCAAATCGATACCCACAAGCTATTCATCGATTTAAAAGCCGCATATGACCGCACTTATAGGGACGAACTATACACAGCTATGTATAGTTTTGGTATACCCCCCAAACTCGTCCGTTTGTGTAGGATGACGATGGAGAATTATCGCTGCTCCATCAGGGTCGGAAACGACCTCACCGACACATTCCATACCAAAAAAGGGATTCGGCAAGGCGATGCGCTGTCATGTGACTTCGTCAAGTTGATTCTTTAAAAAAATCGGTACAACTACTAACATACGCCGACGATATTGACATCATTGGTCGGACCTAACGTGATGGCATAGCCACGTTGGCTAGTATAGAGAAAGAAGCGGCAAAAATGGGTTTAGCAGTAAATGAGGGCAAGACGAAGTATATGCTGTCAACACGAAAGGACATACAACATCGACGAAATGGACAGAACGTCACCATTGACAGGTAGTACGGGAATTTTGTCTATTTCGGGCTAAGAAGGCAATTTAGTAGTAATGGCCTCACTCGAACTACTAAGGAGATCTTATATAAGACCGTGATCATCCCAGTCCTGCTCTACGGCGCGGCGGTGAAGCATGGACCGTCTCAAAAGCGGTTGAAGAAATCCTTGGTCGATTTGAATGGAAAATTCTTCGAAAAACCTACGGTCCCGTTTGCGTTGACGGGCTATGGAGACGAAGACGAAGACGAAGACGACGTCGGACGCAGTAGAGGAAGACCTTGCCTTAAGTGGCGCGCACAAGTAGAAACCGACCTCAACCAACTTGTAGTGCGGAACTGGACTGCTAAGGACCGGGCTAATTGGAGAGGCATGTTGGTTGAGGCCCAGGTTCATTCCGGATTGTAGCGCCACTTAAGTAAGTAAGTAAGTATGTGCATATGTACAAGGAACAACAACTTTCGCAGACTGTGAAGTGGATTGACGCCCAGGCAGAAACATTAAATATTGTAGAAGACCACGCCAAAAAATTACAACCGCAAGCCCAATATAAGTCAAGTAAGGAAGGCTACCTCTATATTATACTATTCTGAAGATAATAAAATTTTTTAAAAATGATGTAAAGGGGTTTACCAACTTACATTTAATTCCTTGTGACTTGCACTCTGAAAAAAAAAAGAAAAAAAAAGTTAATGTTAGTATGTGTTCTACTTAAAAATGACACTATTTTGGAAAGGTTCCATTAAAGACGTTTATTTAGAGAAAATAATATTTTAATTTACTGAACATTTTCTAGGGTTTACATTTTCGAAAGAAAACACATTTCAATGTGTAAATATTTCACCGTCTTTGGTCATTCCGTTATTGTACTACTCGACCAAATATACCGCGTAATTATCATTCCAATCATTCTGTGTTTACCACATCTGGTGAGTAAGAAAAAATGTGTCGCCTCAAACAGCACTTCCATTCGTTGTCAAACAAGAACATTACAACTGAAATTGTCATCATCACAATACAATAAACCACAACCAAACAATTGTATTATCGCATAACATCACAACTGCGGTCACTTAATGCAACAAACCCAGGAGAGAAGATACAAATTACACGTAACATTAATGTGTCCTATCTCATAGGGTATATTTGTCTTGGCTAGTAGTTTATAACATAAAGGCAAATGATGGTTGGAATAAAGTTAAGTGATCCCTGGGGTCGAATTACCACATCAGTTAACAAGTGAGTGAAATGCATACGTTATCGAATGTTTGAGTATAAGAGTAAGAATAAGAATAAGAGTGCATTCTTTTTTTATAATGAAGAAACAATATAACAAAATGAACATTTTTTACATTTTTTCTCATCAAAATGCATCCACTCGACACCACAAGTCCTACCGTATGAAAATATGCTCGATCACTGACGGTAGAATATCAAAATTCGATACTCGAATTTCGTATGTGATCCGATCATACCAAATCCACATTTATCAGTGACGTATGATTCGATAACTGATATGGTAATTCGACGGCGGTTTTTACACAAAAATTAGTTTTCGAGAAGTTTTTTTTTTTAAACGGTACTTCTAATCCGAAGACTGAAAATTTAAACGAAACCAGTTCGTAAACGAGTGGTGCGTGCACGACTGAGTCGTACGCAACGTTCTCCCTCATAGCAAGTTGGGCGTTAGATCAAATGCCAATGTGAGAATTTGACGATTTGCATAGTTTGGATAAAAGCAAAAAAAAGTTGCATAGAATTATGACCAAAAAAAGCTCTGAATACGAAGTTTGAGAAAAATCGGTCAAGCCGTTTAGGCTGGAGAGACCATTAAAGACAGACGAACCGAGTTCCAAAAATTCACTTTTTTGGGTTCCACCATCACGTAATGTTAGAATTAATCAAAATCTCGAGGTAGAATTTTTTCACGAAAACAATATTTATCTCTTTGTAAGAGAAAGTTAAAAAACAAAAAAAAACAAAAAAAAACAAAAACAATGTTGTTCATCAAAGTATTCTGTTATCACGAATATTTGTTGATTTATCTTGCTGATTATTTTAAGGTACAATGTAGCGCACAAATCATGCTACAAAAACAAACGTAATAACTTTTGTTCGCTACAAATAAATGCTTGCGAGAACGAAACGAGTGCAGTGTGAGTGCAGCGGTATAATGCTTGCAGTCCGTCATTTCCATCCAAAGTAAATTAAGGCGGGAGTTTGGCAGCACTCCCCGAGTAGATGGACCATTAATAGGCTGGTAAACATGTTTGTAGAATCTGAAAGCATCGAACGAATGCCGCGGCTTGTTTCTTGTTTATGCCTGATGATTCTAATTTTAATCTACACGGCAATGCAAACAACTGCCATACAACAAAATTCGAAACAAATAAATATCCAGAAAGTCCACTTTTCACTGGACCCCAAGGACAGCACCCGATTTTTTTTTATATGGGGTTACAAAACTTAATCAGTAATTAGAATGCATTCAAGCAGTCGACTAAAACGATAATTTGAACCGAAATCGACTTCAACTTTTCCAGTCGCAGTGAATAATTTTCTGGCCATGTGTCAGTAATGTATGCGTAGGTACATATGTAGGTAGAAGCGGCGGCTTGGCATAAACTCCAGTAGCACTTATGTGGCTTTTTGTTACCACGACTCGTGTGACCTATGTTATGATTGTTGTTATGGATGTGCTAGAGGTGGTCTCCATCCACCATCCTGTGAGGTTAAGAAAGCGGATAAGATCTTGTATCCTTTACCCGAGTTGTCGTCGAGCTAAGGTTGTCGAAAAATGGTTGGTCTAATGCACGCAACCTGGCTCTTGCTAGTGCCCGACATTTGCAGATGAAATTGGAGAGGGTTTCTCTCTCATTTGAATTCTAGCAACTGCAGCATTGAGGGTTGAATGCGATCCCTAGTTTGGACGTATGGAATATATGCGTGAATGAGCGTGTTGGTCACGTTTTTCTATGGTATATGCTATGGGCGGATTCAAGTCTGCAACTCACTAAATAAATGTTGGTGTCCCTCAAGGCTCAGTTTTGTCTGCGACTCTCTTTCTCATTTTCATCAATAATCTCCTGTCTGCAATTTCTAATCCAGTTCATTCCTTTGCCGATGACAGCACCCTCAGCTTCTCAAATTCGTTTTCAGGACCACGTCCCTCATCATCGAGCGTGGAATCTAAACGACAACATATGTTAAGCTAATTGAAGTCCTACCTTGACAGCAGCATCAAATGGGGTAAATCTAACAGAGTAGAGTTCAATGCTTCCAAAACACAATGCTGTCTTCTGTTGTTGAAGCGAAACCAAAATCTAGAGCCATTATCCATGAATGGCACTTACGTCGAAGAAACCGAAAAACTTTCCATGCTAGGTATGTGTGTTAGTAACGACTTACGTTGGAACGACCACATATTCAAAGTAGCTAAAAACGCAGCGAAATGTCTAGGTTTCCTTAATCGATGTAAAAAAAAATTTCACCCTTCGGATCTGGCCACAATATATAAAGCGTTTATACGCTCTAAACTTGAGTTTAACGCCCATATCTGGTCGGGTGCACCAAAAACAACATTGAACCTCCTAGATAGGATTCAAACGCGTACGAAAAAAAACTTAAAGGAGACATTAGAATACCGAACTCTTTAGTTTTGCTTGAACACCGTCGAAATATCTCCTGCAGGAGGCCATGGCTCAGAGGACTGCGTAGTTGATTGCTAAGCCAAAAACTGCGGTTTCAAGCCCCTGCTTCGGCAGCATTCTTTTTTACAAAAATCGCCAGCTTATCTCAGGCCACCTGTGCGATAATATGAGACAATATAAATCTATGTCTCCTCCTCTGTGCCACGTAGGTTTATGTTATATGGCTTTCCCTCTATGGTCTATCTGTCTCTGTCGTATTAATGTCTTGCTCTGTCCCAGCCGATGGCCTCAGTCGCCATTGCTATTATGTGTCCGTACTCCGTAGTTCGTTGCATTCATGGGCGAAGTACTGTGATGTCAATGTCAATATCTTCTGACTTACATTGTTTTATCGCTAATTTAACAACCAATGCTCAAATGAAATAGCCAGCTGAAAACCTCCCATTCAACAATTCAGCCGCAATACTCGTTACGCTATGAATGCAAATCAGTTTACCCTCAAGCCTATCTTCGGACATACACCGGCATACACCCGAACTCGCACTCGGATGTATTCAAAGTATGAACCCCCTGCTTGGGCTCACTGTTTGATATGGAATGGGTGCGAGATTGGATGTATGCAAAGTGAAATAAGGCCGAAAACGCCCAATTGTCTAATTCTGCGTTATTTCGCTCGGCTTTATTTCAAGGCTCTCTGGAAGCAGCATGCCCAGTATAATCGCAACTGGGCACAAGCTGTCCTTTTAGTGAAATACTAGTTGTTTTCGAATTTCCTTAGGTGAGGCGAACAAAGCTCGAAGATGGTGATTTCAGATGTGGTTTTTTAATTTTGGCCATGCATTGATATTGATTGTAAATTGGTGGAAATAAATCCCCCGGAAGTGCATTCCATTGGTTACTTGTAATGGAACAAAAATTGTTTTGGTATTGCATGTCGTTGTTAGACTGTTTGTTTTGTAGCAGTTGAAATGCTAAAATCCTAGAGGTTATTATTTTAAACTCCTCTGAAGATCAGCCGTTATAATACATTATAACGAGTCTTCGCTAAATACGTTGAGGAAAATAGAAATAGCAGCTACTCTTCCATATATGTACCCCAATTTAAAAAAAAATGCACTTGTCAAGACTACACCAGAACCAATCAATGGATCA
Source organism: Rhingia rostrata (assembly GCA_949824845.1). Taxonomy (NCBI): domain Eukaryota; kingdom Metazoa; phylum Arthropoda; class Insecta; order Diptera; family Syrphidae; genus Rhingia; species Rhingia rostrata. The sequence goes on from OX463756.1 coordinate 110,294,241, forward strand.
CCAATTCGTTTGTTTTATAAAGACTGCACACACGCGGGTTAAACTATCCGGTAAGACTGTTGCCATTCACAATCTACGGTAAATATGTGAGGCACATCAGTTTTTTTGTGTTTTCGTCGTTCGGTAAACATGACATCTACGAACGATATTTTAAACGAAAACACAGGCGGCCCGTGTAAGTTTCACTATGAACTGACGGACTTATGACTTATGACACGCTTTGGTTCTCCTAATCACAGCCGTCCTGAACAGGCACACCGGACAGTTAAAACTGCATGTGTCTAGCCGCCTTAACAGGCCAATGGATGGATGCCAAACGTAAAAACAGGCTTCAATACACTTGTCAGCTAACAAGAATAGAATAAGTTGGTTATCGATATAAAATTTTCAAGACAAGTTTGGCCATCGCTATTTATGGCAGTCCGTAAAAAATAACACAGGGCATCAAAATAAAAGACAGACTTTCATACAAATAGGGTAGTCCAAGACCCGCACAACAGGGCATAAAGCATTCTTATATGCTTTTCTTGGCTCTTTCTCTCCTCTTTTGATACGTTTTGGTAAATTTGTTTTTTTTTTTATGTGCGGCTTGTTTGCATGCATGAATTCAGATGTAAAGTGCCAGAGCGTGATGACACACAGTCACATGATTTGTGATGGCACATTTTCGTCACAGAAGCCGATTGTCATGTCAAATGACATTCTGACGCTTACCGTTGAATGGATGTCCAACAAAGTAAAAACACCGACAACGCATCCACCCAGCTAATTGCTATTCCATAAGGTGTCTCGCTGATTAGTTGCCTAATCGCTACTATTATGACGCTTACTCTTGTTCTTTAGTTTTTTTTTTGTATTTTTTTTATTGCATTATGTCAAGTTGCATGACGGCTGAGTAATCAAAATGTAGGCAAAACATTAATCTGCCTGTTAGTCTAACATTGTTATATGAATTTTAATTGACAATTACGTGGAGGGAGGTAGAGCGCTTGGGCTTCGAAAAACTTGTTAGATGGTATAAGCTATATAAACGACGACATGATGGATTGAATTGACGGGAACTTTAGGGGGTAGTTGATGATGGATGAGGCAACAAGTAGCGCAATAAACCCATAAATGATGAAGAAGCTGAGAAGGATGACAATTATGGTTGGTCCCCTATTTGGTTGATTGCCCTTTCGCTCTTGCGGAGCGCAGTCTGGTAACATCACGAGACCATCCAGTCCTGTAAAATTCAATTTCAGATTCCATCCGGCATGAAATAGCTGTAGTTGTACTTTTTCCCTTCCATCTAATTACATTTACTGTGGGTAGGTGTTTCGCACAGACAGGAGGCCAGACAGACATCATTCGATAGATGTTCTGATAGACACCTATCAACTCTAGGGTAAGTGTGTTCTTCCTTTTTTTGGTTGGAATTTCGAAATGTTATTTTTACAATTTTGCAAGAATTAGGTATGCTTGAAGAATCTTAAAGAGATACACTACAGCTTTGCCTATCAGCGACCGCAAGTGTGGAAATATCTACACACAGAAATGCTAAATAAACAAGATAAAGTGCCAACGAGGTGCTGTGTACAGGTACACTGATGGAAATTTTGTCTGAAGATAGAAGATGTTGTGCAAGGTATTTGTAAAAAAAAATATTGTTTAAGTGGCAAGCGAAAACGATTTAGCTGGTTAATTGGATACACAGCGCGGTTTCTGGCAGGGATTCATTAATTTAAGAAATTATTCCAAACATTGTCTGCTGAAGTGCTGAGTCACTTTGAAGATGTTTATTCTTTGATGTGGATGTAGGTCGAGAATCACTTGCCCAATGACCCACTGATGTGATTTTCAGCAATGTTAATAATATACCAAAATTAATAAATATTCAAACGATTGGGATTTTTTGTTAAAATGTTGCTATTTGCTGTGCTATCTGTTGATTTTTAGATTTTAATGCAAATGTTATATGCAAAAGGATAATAGTGTATGAGCTGGTATATTCGAACTACAGATCATGTAGGAACCTCAAGGATTAGAAAGGATTTATCATGTATTAAATGAGTAATTGTGGATCAAGCCATAGTGGTACGTAAAATATCGAAATATAAAAAGGGAAAACCTTAACAGTCGGTAAGGAATATTTTTTTTACAAAGAGACGTACAAGACTAACTTGTTGTTAAAGATGAGAGCTGCCATTGAGCCTTATAAGCAATAAAGGAGGGAAAAGCATTCGCTTTTCAGAAAGAAAAATAAACGAACAAGAAAAGCGCACGATCAAAGATATAGAGAAGTGCCATTCAGTTATAATGTTCGTACGTTTTACTAAATTTTAAAACGTTAAAACCAGGGATACAATGCCCAAACAGAAGTCTGTTGAGGTGAAAAAGGAACAATTACACATAAATCGATGCTGAGAAACAGTTTCGCAGAATGTTAAACTGCGATGGCGAATAATATTCTGCAGAACCAAAATCAAATGAAGTCAAAATACAAATTTTTGCCGCAACAGGATCGTTAGCACCCAGGGCCGAGCTTTTTCGCAACCATTCATTTGAGCGTGTGTACTTTTCCACGATGGCGGGACCTCCTGTTTTATGCCAACTCCGACCGGAGAATTCGAGAAAAGATTTCCGTGACAATTGATACTACTCGGATGACTTGTCAGATCATCACGAGTGGAGGGCCAATGAAAAATCATTTAGAAGCTGATACGGGTGGGAATCGAATCCTGACCTTCTGCGTGGCAGTTCATCGCACTAATGCGCCACTGAGCGCGATGGTTAGTTTCCAGTCCTGACTTCAAATGAAGTCAGGATTGGATATATCTAATCTTAAAATTAACAGAAGTGCTGGAAATGAGGGCCTTCCTGCTTACCGATATAAACCGTTTGGGGATGATTTGGTAAGCAACATCCACCAACTCATTAGCAAAATTTTGTCGAATGAAAGTATGCCTGAAGAATGGAATCTAAGCTTCCTTTGCCGGATTCACGCAAAGGAGACCCAATTAACTGCGTTAACCATAAGTATCCGCATAAGTATACTAAACATAGTCTAGAAGATCCTATGTGCACTTATGCAGGAATATGTTCACTAGCAACATGCTCGACGCTGATCAGTGTGGTTTAGGCCAGGAATATCCACAATAAATCAAATCTTCAGACTTCCACAGATAGTGTTAAGAACAAAAAAATGATACCTACTACCTAATCATCGATTTCAAAGCCACATACGTTAGCATTTATAGTGAAATATTAAGATCTGTCGAATATTTACCTTACTTACTAATTTAATTGGCGCTACAGTCCGGGATGAACCTGAGCCTCAACCAATATGCCTCTCCAATTAGCCCGGTCCTTAGATAACTGCCTCCAGTTGCGCACTCCAAGTTGGTTGAGGTCGGTTTCTACTTGTGCGTTCCACTTAAGGCAAGGTCTTCCTCTACTGCGTCCGACGTCTGGCTGGGAATCGAAGATTCTGCGAGCCGGAGTATTGGTGTCTATTATTTCTACATGTCCTAGCCATCTTAAACGTCCAATGCGGAGTTGTTTGACCAGGGGCATGTCGCTGTACGGCTCGTATAGTTCTCATCTCCATAGCCCGTCAACGCAAACAGGACCGAAGATTTTTCGAAGAATTTTCCACTCGAATCGACCAAGGATTTCTTCATCCGCTTTTGACGCGGTCCATGCTTTAGCGACGTTCAGCAGGACTGGGATGATCAGGGTCTTATATAGGATCTCCTCAATAGTTCGAATAAGGGCTGTTCTACTAAATTGCCTTCTTAGCCCGAAAAAACAGCGGTTGGCAGGAGTAGTTCTTCGTTTAATTTCCGACGAGATGTAGTTGTCAGAGTTAATAGCGGGGCCGAGATAGACAAAGTCCCGTACTACCTCAAAGTTATATCTGTCAATGGTGACGTTCTGTCCAATTCGTCGATGCTGTGTGTCTTTTCGTGTTGACAGCACATACTTCGTCTTTCCCTTATTTACTGCTAAACCCATTTTTGCCGCTTCCTTCTCAATAATAGCATAAGTGGCTATTCGCATCGCTGACAATCTCATCAGATACAGACCCGCTTCGCCATTAACTCTGACAATGACATCTCTTCAGAAATAAAACGATGAATTACTCCTGCTTAACGCTGTTTCGTTGGGGTAAGAAGGCAATTTGGTATTAAAGCCCTCACCTAAGCAGCAGTCAATACCTAATATATGCGGATGAAGAGATCTTTGATCGTTTTGACCAATTGAACGTTCGCATTGGACGTTTAAGATGACTGGGACATTTAGAGCATATGGGCACTAACACACTGGCTTGCAGAGCCTTCGATTCCCAGCCAGACGTCAGACGCAATAGAAACCGACCTCAACCAACTTATCTGCCCAACTGGAGACAGTTAGCTAAAGACCGGGATAATTGTAGAGGCACATGTTAGATGAGTTCCAGGATAATTCCGGAATGTAGCGTCACTTAGGTAAGTTAGTAATCAGTTGACCTCACTGCATATTTTATGCTACTCTAATATGTACTTTACAAAGTGACAAAATATTTTCCATTATACAAGTTCACAAGCCAAAAGACCACATACATAGGACTCTAATAAAATACATACTTTTTATTTTATTTAGTAAGGAAGTAAGTTGAAATGCGAAATGAAATTTTAAGTCACTTTCACCAACACATTTATTCCTGAAATCATTCAGACAATGCCTATGTAGTTGGTGCCTACCATGTTGGTGCAAGTCAGCCAATTACGATTTAACAAAAAAATAAATACGCACCAACATTTCTCTCGGTGTATCAATCCTAATAAATCGATAAATCATGGTAAACTCGAAAATATTTGCACTGTGTAACATCGGAAATCGAAAGGAATGCCACCATCACCACCATCAATGTAAAATCAACAAAACGACTAAATTCCATCCTTCCTGAGGTGCTCACATTCCAATTTAACTTTCATTCTGCGCGACGGTAAATCTTCTGGTTCGTTTCTGCTAGAAATTGGATTCCTCTCAAAAATTTACGTAGGCAACAATTTTGCGTTTGGATAACAAAATTGTACCACCAAACCCCACGCATTTAACCCAAACGTTTGGTACGACTAAAATGTTCCTTTCAATTTTCACCACTACATGTAGTAAATTTACCATTTGGGATAGGCTTAGGATATTTAAAAAAGAATTCTAACCAACACGTTGGCATAATAACAAGCCGCCCGCCACGTAATAGTTGCGTTGGACAGGTTTGTCCACTTCTAATGTGGTCTCAGCTACTTACCGTAGCGTCGGTTATGTTCACAATTTTGAAATGAAACCAACAAAACGCAAACGGTTGGCGATTGTTAACCCGATGAAGTATAGCATCCAAAAGTGACAACTTAAAGTGTTGCCTGATCTATAATAAGATAATTGGTATGGTCGACGAATGAGTGTGTGTAAATATTTAAGTAGCATCGGTTGCTGTAACAGCAACTGGTTTTATGTGCATTGCTGCGTAGGTAAACAACTTATTTCATGTGGTAATTAAGACGGACACAAAATACTAATTACCACCGGTTAACAGGGTTGGTCAACATAAAAAATGTCTCCATTTGTATGTTTATTTGCAAAATGAGTGACATATAGGTTTGGGTATATTGGCGTCCGGTTGTAAAGGCTGTCCCATTATTGACGCAAATTTTGAATTTTGCTCCATTTAACAGTACTGATTTGCCAACGGAAATAAATATTATATTGTGACTACCTGCAGCTCGGGGTTAGTCAAAATGGAGCGCTATACGAAAGAACAACGCATTTTCATCGTTGAGCAATATTTTAATAATAATGAAGGTTTGTCAGCTACAGTTTGCAATTTTCGTACAAAATATGGCTCTCATAGTGATTTAAAACCATCAACTGTGAAGAGAACATTTTAACAAATTCAGGGACTCTGAATCATTTAGTGATATTAGACACACTGGGTGTCTTATATCTCGAAGCAGTTCGCGAGGATGTTCGTGTAGGATGACGATGGAGAATTCTCGCTGCTCCATCAGGGTCGGAAACGACCTCACCGACACATTCGATACCAAAAAAGTATTTAGGCAAGGCGATGCGCTATCATGTGACTTCTTCAATATGATTCTTGAGAGGATTGTTCAAAACTCACGAGCCAACTGCAGAGGCACAATTTTCACAAAAATCGATGCAACTACTAGCATATGCCGATGATGTTGACATCATTGGTCGGATCCAACGTGATGTCATAGCCACGTTTGCAAGTATAGAGAAGGAAGCGGCAAAAATGGGTTTAACAGTAAATGAGGGCAAGACACCAATACTCCGGGTCGCAGAGTCTTCGATTCCCAGGCAGCCCAGGAACATCAATTCGGAACCGTATTCCTGAATTGGACCTTCATGCTTATAAAGTTCAATTGACTTAAGAAGTGAAGACTACTGATCAAGAATGATCAGGATGCTGATTTTTCGAAGAAAATCATCTTCAGTGGTGAAGCTCATTTTCATCTTTAGCTTCGTTAACCGTCAAATTTGTCGTAACTGAGGGTTAGAAAACCCACGAGTAATTCTTGAAAAACAATTGAATTCATAACAAGTGGCTGTTTGGTACGGATTTTGGGTTCTAGGCGTTATCGGACCATTGTTTTTTGAAAATGTAGCTGATCAGGCAGTAACAATTTATGGTGTTCGTTAGTGCCTTAATTACAAGACATGGATGTGACCAAAATAAGGTTCAACAAGACGGTGGGTGCCAAATGCCATACAGCAAGAGAAACAAATACTACAGGAGTCGGCCGTTTTTGCGATCAGCATTGCCCATCCAGATCTTGTGACCAATTGCCATTGGACTTATGCAAACCGTCATTTATCAGATGTGCTATTTCTTACATAACCCCAATGTATATACTCTATGAATCAATAAAAAAAATTAAGCTTTTTAAAATCTGTATTTTCGATCAAAACTACATTTGCGTGAATTATGGGACCACATTTAATGATGCGATTGGCACACGGCCTTAAGCTCGTCTTTTTTAGTGCTAAGTTTAACTTTGCGTTAAACCGCGGCCAACAAACCTCAAAGCCAACAATTCAAGAATCGACCAGATTCCTGAACAAGGAAATAATGTAGTTAAGGCAGAGTCAATGCTGAGGATATGGAAGAACAACTCCTGCAGACTGTTAAACCGCGATGAAGAGCAACATTGCGCTTTCAGACAGAACGAAGCATGCACTATTGGCAACGACAGCGAGAGCTGACCTGAGTGAAGTGAGGATAGCAATATCTAAACTCAAGCTTAATAAGACTGCCGAAAATGACGGCCTTCCCGCCGAGCTTTATAAAGCTGCCGTAGATGACTTGGTAAGAAACATCCTACGACGCATAAGCCAAATCTGGTCGGATGAAAGTATGCTTAAAGAATGGAACCACAGCATCGTTTGCCCGATCCAGAAAAAAGGAGACCCTCTGAACTGCGCCAACTACAGAGGCATAAGTCTCCTCAACATCGCCTACAAGATCCTATCTGCCGTTATATGTGAAGGCCTGAAACCGTTTATTAACAACCTGATCGGCCCTTATCAGTGTGGTTTCAGGCCAGGAAAGTCCACAACCGATCACTTTTTCACACTTCGCAGATACTGGTAAAAACCCAACAAGTCCAAATCGATACCCACCACCTTTCTTCCAACCTCTATTTCTTCCAACCTCTATTTCTTCCAACTAACAATTTCGCTTCGACAAGGCTCTATCGTCACATATGTCACATGTACACTACACACATCTCCGGAAACTTTATAGAAGCTTTATAGCATTTAATGAACAATCTACTTACGAACGATCGATTGTATAAAAATGCTCAACCTCTGTGCGCAAGTACTAAATAACGTCAATATGAGTAATTACTTCTGGAATTGGAAATTGAGGCGTAAAGAGGCAAAATTGTTGGTTGGGATCTCCTACACCCAATTTAAAGTCGCAATTTGACGGATTCATCTATCTGCTTGATGATGGTGGTAGAGCATCTTCTTGCCAGCCCATCAGCGTTTTGGTCGATTTGGCTACCTCTGCTACAGCCAATATCTTCGCTTGTAAAACGCTACTGTGGTCAGGGTGGGAAAATGGACTATGTAGCAGTATTTTTTTTTTTTTTTAAATTCTCCCGCTCCAAAGTTTAGTTAGATAAACTCGGATTTAGTAACAAATTCAATCCTGTCTGAGAAAGATGCAAGGGAGTGAGCTTTGATGGGGTAGAATGTAGTCATAGATTACATCTGAGCCGAAATACTTGTTAAGAATCTTAGCAACTATTTTGTATTCTAGCAGTTTGATTGATGACTGAATTTTGTAGGTACAGATCCTTGCATGTAAAATTATAAGGATTACAAATCGCTTACAGCTGAAGATTCTTGCACGAAAGTGTAAAAGGTTGGGAATGGTTTCCAAAACCGATGTTGGCATGTCCTCACATGCTATTCTTTTACTTATTTCCTATTATTTAGATGATTAACATTTTTTATTTCTTGCTACAATGCAACAATGCAAGTCAACATAATGACAACATAGATAGTATACATACAAAGAATTATTTTAGTGGTCGGACCCCAGTTCTCTCCGAGGAAATGACTACGTGTACAAAAGCTATTTTGCCTAACTTGTGTTGTAAACCTTGATTTATGAACGATTTTATTACACTGCTAAAAAACAAGTTCTGCGAAAACATAACGGCCACAAATGTTGGAAAAAAGTCATCGAAAATTGGACTTTCAGATTAGACTACGTCCGAGCCGGCCGTGGCGGTCATAGGCCAGCAATCATATTAAAATCATAATGCCAGAAGAATATCTTTCGAAAAAAACTAAAACTCATGTCAATTTGCGGACTAGGAATACCCAACCTGTCATGCATTTTTAATTTACTCAATGTCACTTGACCAAATTGAAATTCGAACGTATTTTCGATAATTAAAATATCAAATGCGCCAGCCTTTAAAAGACAACCTACTCTCAAACAGAAGCCACTTGTGTGATAGTGATCACCATTTAACGTTTAAACGGTGGTATTACCCAACCAATGGACCGATCGGCAGTGTAGAAATACCAAATTCGCACGTACATTGTAGATGGGTAATCAAATTGCATCCACTCCATTATCCAAATTCGTTTTTTTTTTACATTGCGTAAATCGTCCAATCCACACTAAAATACCACTTGTGCATTTTTAGGCACGACTCTGTCCATTAGACAATCCGCTACTTTCGAATTTTAGTTTTTGAATTTCTCATTTTGTTTTTGTTGTTGTTTTCCGTTTTATTGACATTTCTCTGTGGCCTAACGATGTTTAATTCAAATCACAACTCGTCACTGTACGCGCACTCCATATTTGAGGAACCAAGCAATCCGTCCGTGTCGAGCGAATCAGTGTTTAGATTGGATGAATGGAACTTCTTCGGGCACGCACCGATAGTCGATAGTAGTAATGGCAGCACTTACTCGTTACTCTCATCAAATGTGGAAAAGCAGGAAACTGATGGCGAACTGCGATGTTGTGCGAGCGCGCGCATGGCGGGATTGACTTTGGTGAGCAAAATAAAAAATCGCAGAAAACCCAGAAGGCGCTCCTAGCCGAGGTCGACGGATGGATCCGACATGGGGCACCACATACGGAATACATATATACGAAACCACTTTCTTCTCTTCAATTGGAGCCGTATGGTGATGTGCGCTCGTTTGCATCCCAGTGACTTGTGCGAACACAACAAAATATCACAAAGCACTACAATTGATCGATTATTGTGATCGCGTGCAGTGAGCACGAACGTTGTCCATGATATATTGAGGCGCAGATACCACTAGCATCAGTGTCGTTTTGTATTCCCGGGTAATTACAGCAATGAACTTAGAGACAGACAACAAGATGATTATGATGATGATACAAGATACAAGAGGAGGCAACAGACATGTGGATTGATTCTGCGGCCACCATCAAGTGATAGATATCTACTCGTTCGTCATTATATGAGGAGGAGTGGGAGTGTGCAGAGATGGTACAAGCTGAAGCCTTGTATCTGTTTAGTGTGTACGTTAATGCAGTCTAAGATGAGAGGGTTTAATTGAGTCTGTCTTTGATGTATGGAACACAGTGTTTGTGTGTGTGTGTTTTTTTTTTTTCAAATGATAAATTGATGCGTTTAAGACGTCAGTTGATGTTTATATTACTTGGTTAATTAAATTGTATGAGTATTGCCAATGTCCGGAGTACATGTTCTGGGTTATGATTTGAGAGACAAGTGAAAGTTGATTTTATAAATGCCGTTTAAATCAAACGATATAAATTCAATTTTGGGATACTAAAATTGGGATCCTAAGAATATCTAGCGCAATAAACTCCCAAAGACTGGAAATCAATTTACACTGCACCATAAAATTGGCCATTGGACAAGTCATCTTTATTGTTAAATCATTGCATAGATCAAACTATATAGCTTTAAGTTGGTAACACTATTTTCATTGGCGGCCATTTTGTTAGGTGTCAAGTGATTTATTTTAAGTTTGGTTTGGCATTTCAACATGAATAGAATGACGTCTGAACAACTCTTCCAAATTGTGCAAATTTATTTTGAAGACCATGGTTCTGTTCGACATACGTATCGTGCTCTACGGCAATTTTACGGTCAACATAATCGCCCATCAGATATTACTCTAAATGATAATACGCATCCACAGAGACGTCGTACTGTGCATAGAGAATAAGTCATTGCTGCTGAAGAGCGTAGCGTAGAAGAAGACCGGAATCAGTCTATCCTATCCGCAATCATGCACAGGTATTGGATATGTGTCCATCCACTTTATGGAATATTTTGCGGAAAGATCTTGGTTTTAGTGCTTACAAAATTCAACTCGTACAAGAATTGAAGTCACAGGATCACCTAGCAAGGCGTAGATTCGGTGAATGGGCACAACACAAGAATTTTATTAAGCGATGAAGCTCTTTTTTTTTGCGCAATAAACTTTCAAAAGCTGGAAAAATCAGCCAGCTCAACTGCTGGAAAACGAGGTCAGGAGGACATGACCAAATTCTACACAGATATCTTTGCTCAGCTGTATCCCCTGACTACATGCTTCCTCACCATGACATTCGAAGACCATTCTCCAACTTTCTTCCATGCAGAGAGGAGTGGGAGAGGAACGAACTCTGCACCGAAAACATATCCATCTATACTGATGGTTCAAAAATGGATGTAGGTGTAGGATGTCCAGCTCCAGCTGGAGTGTTTTCAGAGACACTAAAGCTAAACAGCACTTTTCGTGTTCCTGAGCACAGCAGTGTCTTTCAGACCGAGATATTGCAAGTAGCAGAGGCAGCCAAGGCGACCTCAATGCTGGCGATACCACTAGATGATATCATCATCTTTATTGACAGTCAGGCTGAAATAGACACTTTTGAACGTTGCGATACAATTTTTTAAAAGCCATCTCTGCTGTCGAAGCTTGTGAAGAGCTAAAGGTTCTTGGCGTCCAACATAATGTTAAGCTCTGCTGGGTCCCCGGACACAGAGGCATACAGGACAATGAAATTGCTGATGAACTGGCGTGAAAATGATCTGCCTCCAGCATTGACCAGGCAGACCAGTCTCTCAAATCATCACACCGGGTCTATATTGACCTGGGTTTGATGAGAAAGACGCACACCGACTACCTCATCAACCCACTAACCTAACCTAACTTATGCTCACTTTTGGTTGGATGAACACGTCAATAAAATGAAAATAAAATAAATAAAAAAAAACTGCTGAATTCGGAGTGATGATAACCCTTAAGTGTATGTTGAGACACCGTTACATCCACGAAAAATTACTGCTGTGCTTTATTTTTGGTGGAATAAGTGGTCCGTAATTCTTAAAAAAAATTATGCTGGCCATATTGTTACAGTCAATGGTGACCGCTATAGAGCCCTGATTACTGACTTTTTCGTTCATCAATTAACCAACCATGATGTGCAGGAGCTGTGATTTCAACAAGACGGCGCAACATGTCATGCAGCGCGTGCAACAATTGATTTGTTGAAGGAAAATTTTGGTGAGCGCATAATTTGGCGTTTTGGTCCTATGAATTGGCCTCCACGATCGGGCGATTTAACGCCGCTTGACTATTTTCTGTGGGGATATGTGAAGTCTGTAGTCCACACCGATTAACCCGAAACGATTAACCACTTGGAGGATAACAATCGCCGCCTGATTGACGATATGGAAATGTTGGGGATTCCCCCGACGATTTTTTACTTGCTTTTATGTGTCTATACGTAACCATTATGCAAAAAAAATTTTTGAATTATTTTCTCTAGGGAAAATGGAAATTCCAGGTCCGTTTTCTTAATCTCGATGTAAAAATTTCTCCAAATCGTTTTATTTTTTTTTAGCGCACGAAACTCTGATTCAAACATTAACCTTGTTGTTATCGGCAACTTTATTTGGTTATTACACCACTTTTGTCTGAGAATTACAAAAATAAGAATATTGCAATATATATTTAAAAAAATACTTAGGTCGTCGGGGAATCACTCATCTTTTGTACACACGAAAACAACATCAAACAAAATTAAAATTTGAAAATGACATTTGCATCGTGCTAATTCACGATGCGCTGTTTGCATTTGCTTGCGCAATAAAATCTGGCATTTCGGAACGTGACGCAATGTTACGATGCCTGTGTTTGAATTAAGGAATGTTTGCTGATGCACTTCAGCCTATCTTTCGAATAAAGTAAAATTCGTGCAAATTTAAAAAAAATCATCTTCGTTTTATTCCATTTCATTCTATCTATACATCTAAAAAAAAACACCTTTTAGAACCCACCAAGAATGCTTACAAAAAAATTAAATTAATAATTATGGCAACTCTTCATTCATAAAAATATCTATTCAGAATAGAACGACTTATTTTCTAGCCTTCTAAAAGGCTTACCCGTAGCTTAAATATCAGAAGTTGTTACAAAATCCACGTTTTGTTTTCACTGTCCCACTTCTATCCAAAATCTCACAAACATCCAAAGTAAAAATACTGTAATGGGAAGCTTCTTAAATTTACCGCTTAGTGTCGGCATTAAGGTACAGATCCCATTCTTTATTCCAAAAATCTATGTATCATCGCTCTGAAACCTACCAGAAATCATTTGGAAGTCATTTGGATATCGATGTTTCTCTTGTTATTCGATTTTTCTTTGATGGCAACTGTTTGGATTTTGTTTGTTTTATTATTATTCGAGGACGGCAATTGACAATTCGAATATAAGAAAGCTGCCTTAAAACAGTTATGATACATCGATCACGAACATAAAAAGCAGTGCACCAAAAGAAATTCTTAAAACCCAAAAGTGGTTGGTACCACAATGACCCATACCTTTGACACACTACATGGCATTGGAACCATTGTATTGGCAATAGCTTGGGTGGTGACACATGATTCATGCAGTATGAGTTGAGACATGTGAATTGCAAAATGTAGTTCTGAAACGTACCACTCTACTGCATTTGTAAAAATGCTGGTATTATGCCACGGAAATACTATACTGCTCCAGTAGCATAAGCATGGTATTTCCTGACACGTAGGTGGTACATCCATATACCTTAGTATTAACACCATGAGTTTGTCAAAGGTTGGCAATACCCAGTGGTTGTAACTCTGACTACACAGCAAATTTGCTTTTTTTTACCTCCAAGTGGTAGCCATCGGGTACTGCTCTCATCCAACAGGATTTGATTTGCTAAACGATAGGTGCAACACTCGTACTTTTAAAGATGAAAAACAGCAACACTATAAAAAGCCAGGTCAGAATGGCACGGATTGAATACCCGAGCTGCTACGACATATTCGGACAACAGGCCGTCTAGGAATTTCAAGGGTATGTCAGGCCCCTTGAACAGATGAACCGTGGATAGTGGATACTGATGGCTCCGTTTCCTAGAGGTATCTAATCAATTGGAATTGGCCTTCCATGTTGGGGGTTGTGCTTTGGGTTAACTACCCACCCATGGAAAAAACCTTTGTTACTATGGAACTAACAGCCTCGGAAAGGACTGTTTTTATTGTTGACGACCTTGATAAACAAGAACAACGACGTTCGTATCTGCACCTGGAATGTGAGAAAATTAAGGAAAGGTGCAAGCGAACAACTAAACTGCTACAAAGCAGTAGTTACTGCCATCCAGGATGTACGAAGGGATGGGATGGACAAAAAGAGAAAAACTGTGACATCAACTACAGACCGTGTTATAGTGAGCAGAAATAACGAATATTCGGATGCGGATTCGTTATAAATGCCAGACTTATGCAAAAAGTCTTGTTTCCCACACATTAGCGAACGCATTGTAACAAACCGCATCAAGGCCAAATTCGACAACATTAGCCTCATAAGCGCTCACTTCCCGACGGAGGAAAAGAAGATCAACCTAAGGATTTCTATTAGCACCTTGACAAAGCCTATGAGCGACTACCAAATTACGATGATTAAATCGTACTGGGAGATTTTACCGTAAAGGTAGGAAGAGAAGACATCTTTAACAGTGGATACTGTCGGAAAATATAGAATGCACCACAACACGTCGGGTAACGGTAAAACTCTGAAAAAATTTAATGTCGAAAGACTGCAATCGCAAGAGACCGCAACACGTATCCCTTAACCTCTCGAATTCCGAAGAACAATGGCAACGATGCCAATAAGCCATTAGAAAAGCCGCAACTGATGTGATAGGTTTCTCGGGCCCACCAGCAAGAAACCCCTGGTTTTATGAAAAATGCCGGAGGAGATGACTTGGTAAATAACATACACCAACTCACAAGCCAAATCCAGTCGGATCAAAGTATGCCTGAAGAATTGAACCTCAGCATCGTTTGCCCGATCGACCAAAAAGGGGACCCTCTGAACTGCGCCAACTTCAGAGGCATAAGTCTCCTCACCATCGCCTACAAGATCCTATCTGCCGTAAAATGTGAATACCTGAAGGCGTTTATTAACAACCTGATCGGTCCTAATCAGTGTGGTTTTTGGCTAGGAAAGTCCACAACCGATCAAATTTTCACACTTCGGCAGATCCTGGAAAAAAAAAACCCAAGAAGTCCAAACCGATACCCACTACCAATGCATCGATTTCAAAGCCGCATATGACAGCATTTATAGAGACGAACTATGCAGAGCCATGTCTAGTTTTGGTTTACCGCCCAAACTCGTCCGTTTGTGTATGATGACGATGGAGAATTACTGCTCCATCAGGGTTGGAAACGACCTCGCCGACACATTCGATACCAAAAAAGGGTGTAGGAAAGGCGATGCGCTTTCATGTGACTTCTTCAAATTGATTCTTGAGAGGATTGTGCAAAACTCACGACATAACACCCCAGGCACAATTTTCTAAAAATCGGTGCAATTAATAGCATACGCCGACGATATTGACATCTTTGATAGGAGCCAACGTGATGTGATAGCCACTCTTGCAAGTAAAGAGAAGGAAGCGCCAAAAATGGTTTTAGCAGCAAATGAGGGCAAGTAGATGTATATTCTGTCAACACGAAAGGACACACGAATTAGAAACGTCACCATTGACAGATATAACTTTGAGGTAGTACGGGACTTTTTCTATCTCAGCTCCGCTATTAACTCTGACAACAACATCCCGTCAGAAATTAAACGAAGAATTACTCTTGCCAACCGCTGTTTCTTCGGGCTAAGAAAGCAATTTACTAGTAAATCCCTCACTCAAACTACTAAGGAGTTCCTATATAAGACCTGATCATCCCAGTCCTTCTCTACGGCGCTGAATCATGGACCGTATCCGAAGCGGATGAAGAAATCCTCGATTCGAGAGGAAAAATTCTTTGAAAAATCTTCGGTCCCGTTTGCGTTGACGAGCCATGGAGACGAAGATAAAACCAAGAACTATAAAGCTGTATAGCGATATGCCCCTAGTCAAGAAACTCCACATTGGACATTACAGATGACTAGGACATGTAGAACCAACATGTAGAACGAACTCCGGCTCACACAGTCGTTGATTCCCAGCCAGACGTCGGACGCAGTAGAGAAAGACCTGAACCAACATGGAGTGCGCAACTGGAGGCAGTTAGCTAAAGACCGGGCTAATTGGAGAGGCATGTTGGTTGAGGCCCAGGTTCATTTCGGGTGTAGCGCCACTTAAGTAAGTAAGTGCCATAGGTATAAGGAATTAAAAATTCTGCAGGTTGATTTCAATGCGATGGTAGGAAGACTTAGCCTACAAAACATCCTGCTTGGTAATGGATTTATATTTATGCTAATGTTGCGGAAAGTAATGCCACTATAAATGTTTCCTCACCTTGATATCGACAACAGGACATTTAAACTTCGAACAGAATCATTTCGAGATGTAGAAGCACAAATCGTATTAGATTTACAGTCGAAGCCGAGGAAATTCAAGAACTACCTCAGCAGCCTATAATTGTGAAATTCTTCAGATGTCGTGCAGAACAAACTACATATTTTATACTGCCGATAAAAGCCAAAACATCCGTTAACCCGACTTGAATTAAGAGAGGATATCAATATCACAATCGATAGATTAAACTTTGAGGTGGTAAGAGGCTTTTGTGTTTCTTGGTCCTCCTATTAATTCCAACAATAATATCTCCTTGATAAGTAATATTATCACCCAATGGTTGTTGAAGTCAATTTAAAAATAAGTATGCATGGACTGTTTACTAAAAGCGGATGAATAAATACTTGGTACTTTCGAAAAAATGCTTTAGTCCTGTCTGCGAACTGTACAGCGATTTGACGGGGTAAAAAGCTATTGGACTCGCAAAAAGTCTTCGATTCCTAGCGTAGGGGCTCAGTTTGTTGTTGCCGAAAATTGTATGTGGAAGTAGAAATCGGCATCAACCATTCTAAAGTGCGTAATTGAGTGGCCGTACTATTAGTTATGAAGAAGATCGACTGGAGACGCATGTTGTTTGAGGCATAGGTTTACCACGAATGAATGGAATTAGAAATATAAATATTCGCCGGAGAAAAATATAAGAGCTTTATCGAAACTGTGATTATATAGCAAACAAAGGCATCTCGTCCCTATTTCGTGTTATAATAAGAATTCAAATTGGCATCCTATAATAAGCCGAGAAAAAATTGCAAAATTCAATAAATAAAACAACAAGTTCTGGGAAGTTTTTGTTTTAAGCTAATAATTGAGGAGAGTCATTTTGTTTACAAGCTTTTTTTTTGCTTATCGTGGAATACCTAATAAAACATGATTTCGTTTTACAAAAAGATATTTATTTCAAAATTTCTAAATTTATTTCCGTAGTAGGTTTCTTGACTGAACAAAAATGCATACACTTGCCCATCAAATAAATTACCAACGTGCCTCATTCGATGGTTCATTCATTTCGAATGCCCAACAATATCGCACAAGCAATAAATTTTATCTTCTACTAATTTAAAATTCCAATCACTTGGTTGCAACTCGAATCATGTCATACTTAATGGAGGAGATTGTAGTTATAGGTAGTAGTAAAAAAAAAAGAAAGGCCGAATGAGTTGCGAAGGTGTTAAAAACTACGCTGGACAAAATCGATGTAGTTGACACATAAACGACAAATTATGGATACTTTTATGGGGCAACCAATCAAATCAAATGCGTGTCTTGAAAATATACTTCTGTTTTATTTGAAAATGTCTGATTATATGTGTGGAAGTGATATGTATTGAGATTTCACGTGAGCGATATCAGGTAGGTACCTGTCATAGAAACATGCTCAAATATGCTGAGATGGTTTCTAGACGTCAGGAAGACGATTTTTTACTGTTGGTATATGAGTCCAGAAATTGTTGACTCAGACGACGGTTATTTTTGTTTTCAATGGAAAATCCAAAGGAGAAGGCTAATTCTGTAGGCGTATTTTTCGAGACCATGAATACGATGAACTTTTCTAGCAGAATTCCTATAGTAAGTAAGAAAATAGGATTTTCGAATCACTTTTATCTGTGTCACAAATTGTCGATTTAAAAATCACGGTTTTACCGTGTTAAATGAAGAAAAAAATATTCGCCAACAAGTTGAAAAATTAAGAGTCGCTCGTAGAATATGGTATACTAAGACATCATAAAACGGAAGCAGTCGATATTTTCACCACCATGTCCAATACCATGAGGAAACATTTAAACATTTGATGGTCTAGAAAACATTTATTTATTCGACACTACAACCGATAGTAATCTAGATAAATATGCAAGTATTGCCGAGCTTAAACGGGAAATACAGAAATTGAAGCCTAAAAAAGCTCCGGGTTATGACCTATTTACAGGAGAACTTCTTAAAATGTTTCCCGAAAAGCATTACCTTACCTCCTGTACATTGTAAATGCAGCAATTAGATTAGAATACATACCAAGACAGTGGAAAGTCGCAAAAGTGGTTATGGTTCTCAAACCAGGAAAATCACCGAATGATATAAAATCTTACAGACCTATTTCACTTCTTCCAATAATTTCAAAAGTTTTTGAAAGGATACTCGGTCGCTTACTATTGATCAGAAACGACTCTTACCTTTGGCATATAGGCATTCAATACAAACTCAGACAAGTTCTGCCTGAAAAATTATAAAAAAAACCTCGTGTCGTATTTAGATCATAGAATCTTCCGTGTGAAACTCGGAAACGAATATTCGGAGTTCAAAGAAATATTGGCAGGAGTACCCCAAGGAAGCGTTCTTGGACCACTCTTGTACAAACTATTTAAACGTGATATCCCACATACAAACGATACAATAGTTGCCACGTTTGCTGACGGTACTAGCAGTTATGAATTTACAAAAATATGAAATTACAAAACGCTCTTAACGAGGTTAATGAATGGACAAAATATTGGCGTATTGCACTTAACGAATGCAAATCGATTCATGTAGATTTTTCGTATAAACTGACAAACAATTTACCTGTATTTTCTCATTACGGTTCGAGTCCCTTTTGCATATGAAGGGAAATATCTCGGAATGAAACTCGATGCATAATTAAAATGGAAGTCGCATGTAAAAAAGAAATGCGAAGAGCTTAAAAATAAATATAGAGAACTGCACCCGTTACTCGGAAAATATTCGAAGCTTAACCTTGATAACAAGCTGCTATTATACAAGCAAGTGTTAAAGCCGGTCTGAACATTTGGTATACAACTATGGGGTTGCACCAGTGAAACGGATCTAAGTATTTTACAAACAAAATGTTAAGATCATTCGTTCGTATGTGCAGGATGACGATGTAGAATTCTCGCGCTCCATCAGGGTTGGAAACGACCTCACCGACACATTCGATACCAAAAAAGGATTTAGGCAAGGCGATGCGCTGTCATGTGACTTCTTCAATTTGATTCTTGAGAGGATTTTGCAAAACTCCCGACATAACACCAGAGGCACAATTTTCCAAAAATCGGTGCAACTACTAGCAAACGCCGACGATATTGACATCGTTGGTAGGACCCAACGTGATGTCATAGCCACGTTTGCTAGTAGAGAGAAGGAAGCGCTAAAAATGGTTTACGCATGTTTATGCTGTCAACACGAAAGGACACACAACATCGACGAATTCTAAGAACGTCACCATTGACAGATATAACTTTGAGGTAGTACGGGACTTTGTCTATCTCGGCTCCGCTATTAACTCTGACAACAACATCTCGTCAGAAATTAAACGAAGAATTACTCTTGCCAACCGCTATTTATTTGCGCTAAGAAGACAATTTAGTAGTACAGCCCTTACTAGAACTACGAAGGAGATACTATACGATCATACCCTGATCATACCCGTCCTGCTCAACCTAGCTAAAGCATGGACCGCATCAAAAGCGGATGAAGAAATCCTTGGTCGATTCGAGTAAAAAGTTCTTCGAAAAATCTTCGGTCCCGTTTCCGTTGACTGGCTATAGAGACGAAGATTCAACCAAGAACTATACGAGCTGTACAGCGACATGCCACTGGTCCAAGAAACTCCGCATTGGACGTTTAAGATGGCTAGGACATGTAGAACGAATGGACACCAATACTCCAGGTCGCAGAGTCTTCGATTCTCAGCCAGACCTCGGAAGACCTCGCCTCAAGTGGAGCACGCGAGTAAAAACCGAACTAAACCAATTTGGAGTGCGCAACTGGAGGCCGTTAGCTAAGGACCGGGCTAATTGGAGAGACATGTTGGTTGAGGCCCAGGTTCATTCCGGACTATAGCGCCACTCAAGTTAGTACTAACATTTCCAATGCATTTACAAACAACGAAGACTGGGCAACTAAATGTTGTTTGTGCCTCATCCCCGTTTACTCAGGGTTACGACCCTGAATGTTTGTATTACATTTTATGTTGCTCCTTTCAACTGAATCTCTACGCATATATCTCTTTGACTATTAGCCATAGCCACATGTATGCCAGATGAAAATCTAAGAAAACACATTACGCGCCAAACATTCTACGCACAGTTCAGCATGTCAAATTGAAAATGTCTTCACTCATACTTGCATGATTCCGTACTAGGAATTACGAAACAAACAAAATGCTTGTATTTACCATGCGTAGATGTGCGTGCTGATTGTTTTTACAGTTTTCAAAAGGAAATGATGCTTTGCGAAGATTTCAATTTCATTTGGAATGCATAACATAATTAGAAACAGAGACGAACCAACGAGATCTGAATATATGAACACAGAGAGCGCTGCAAAGCTGAGGGAAAACTAGACTAACTTTTTCCAAGGAAAAGTCGACACAAAACACATATAAATTTTCTTTTGCGGTTAATTGAACTTGTAAATATAGCAGCGCGAACCGAAAGGCACAAGTTCCATTTGAACTCTTTAGTCGCAGTTGAAATGGAAATTTTGCTATCGCTTTCATTCGTCTCGTCGCAGATACTTTATTGGGATGGGACGAGTGTTTGTACTAACAAAAGTGTTTCTGTCTTTCTTTTGTTTGCCCGGCGTAGCGCCGCGAATTGTAAGAATAAAAAGTGAAATTAAACTAGGCGGTTTGTAGCGAGAGATTATGTTTCGTTTTAATGATGCTTCGGGGTGTTATTTCAGATTAATATTTTAACAGGTTTTTTCCTCTTTCTTTGAGGTGCAACTCATCATCAGAGCTGTACTCGTGTATAGAGCTTTGCTAAGTACGGTGAAAGGGTCCATTAGTTTTGTTAACGTTATTGTTAGGGTCAATGTATTGGATGGATATGCGCACCTGAAAGAAGATTGTTTTTTTTTTTGTTGTTGTTGTAAGCGGGTTAATGTATTTTTAATTGTGGACTTAGGATAAGACCGGAATCAAAATGCAGATATTAGGCGGTGGAGAGCTGATCTTGAAACAAGTTTAATTAGTTGGTTTATGAATTACACCGTGCTTGATGAAGGAAGATATTAAATTAGCTTTTGTCACTTAAAGACAATTGTACACATTCAAGTCGATTCTGATGGTATTACGATTATCAACCCGTGCAGTGAAAAAAAAGACATGTCGGTTAAGTGATGGTTTTGTTCAAAGACAATGTAAGAAATGAAAGTGGGTAATTATTGTCGCTTGTTGTGGTTCAGCAAGTGAGTTTATTACGAAGGAATACTGACATTTTGTTAGTCACATGCATGTCATGTTAGGGGAAAGTTTACTTTTCAGCCCTTTTTACGACGAACCTGAAGCTGAGTTTTCTTGAAATGAATCGGCCTTCGGCAAAAATTAATGTTTTTTTAATATGATTTACAATGTGCCTATCTGACTAGGGTGAAGTGATCTAGTGGTTAGTGCGTTGGACTACTAACTACTTGGCGCGGGGTCGCTGTGTCAAATCCTAAAAGTTAAACATCTACGATTTTTCATTGTCCTACATCTGGAGATGACAAACATCCGAGCGTTTAAAACTGTCATTCAAATTTGCACTTCGTAATCGGCGTTAATCTGGGCGTTCCATTTATTGCGGCAAAAATATAACTTCCAGAACAAAACTGAAAGGAGAAGATAGGATTGAAGTCCTGTATTGTTGTTTACAGGATATTTTTCTTCTAAAACCTAATGACATTATCGATAAATTGCCTATGATGCACCCTGTATCGCCAGTATCATCCAAATGAACATCTAGATGGCGTTCTCACAATATGAAGTAAATGTCATGTAAATAATGTACGTCAAGCATTCTTGGAGCGAAATGCAATTTCATCCCGCACAGATATTAGTCATAAAATGTCCTTCTGCTTTCTGTATTCTCTCATTAGGTTGTACGACGTTATAGAATAAAGTTACTTACTTACTTAAGCGGCGCTACTGTCCGGAATGAATCTGGGCCTCAACCACCATGCCTCTCAAATTCGCCCGGTCTTTATACACCACACGATGATGTTTTTGAAATACATGTACCATACGTTAACATGATTCGGTAGAGGGAAGGTAGGTAGTTGTGGCGGTTAAGCCTGAAGTAGCACGTTTGTGCCTTTTTGTTACCACCACTCGTGTGACCTATATTATAATTTTTGTTGTGGATGTGATACAGGCGGTCTTTAGATCCAACCTATAAGGTATAGGAAGCGGATAAGATCTTGTGCCCTTTTACCAGAGATTTCGGTAATCTGGATCTTGCTAGTGCGGGTATTTGCAGATGAACTGAGAGATGGTTTCTCTCTCATTTGTGTTACCGCAACTGCGGCATTTAGGGTTGTATGGAATCCCTTGTTTGGCCGCATGGGTTTCGGTAGAACTTCGCAGGAAGTTAATCCGAAGCATAACATGTATATAGCTTACTAATGAAGGCTTAAAAAAGCTATAACTACGGTGTATCTTAAGCGATGAACTACCTTGTAAAAGTTCCAGGTTTGATTCCCAGTCGAAGCATCACAAACATTTATTTTTATAATTTTTTGTTATGTTAAATGATTCGATTCATAGTTAATATAACGTTATATGCACCAAACGTCAAATGCACACTACACAGCATTTGTAGTTTGTTGTTACAAAGACTAAGGCATGGAAAAAGGTTAAAAGATCGGGAAAAGGTGAAAAGATCGGGAACCTACCGGAGAAAAGTTCAGAAGGAGAATGAGTCAACACTGACTGCGAGAGAACGCGAGTTCGAATCCCAGTAATATAAGAGTTTTTATACAGGATGTCCGCCGGGAAGTTATACTAGTTTGTGTGTATAAAAATTTTGATTAAATGAAAGGGAATGGATTTTATATTGAAAAATGTTTTATTTAATGTCGGCAATTATGTATGGAATACAATATCAGGTAAATGTGCGCCTCTGTTAGTCTCACAAATGCGAGCCCTTTTGAGCACATTTTTCATTACATTCTCACATATTTCACGCGGTATTTCATTAATTTCATCACGAGTATTATGTTTTAGTTGCTCAAGCGCTTCTGGTTTGTTTGCATAAACATTGCTTTTCAGATATCCCCACAAAAAGAAGTCCGGAGCAGTCAAATCAGGCGACCGTGGAGGCCAATCAACATCACCATTTCTTGAAATAACTTCTTTTGGAAAGAGGTCTCGCAGTAATTCCATTGTAATCCTGGCTGTATGCGATGTGGCACCGTCTTTTTGATACCACATGTTAATCAAGCCCAAAGCAAGCAGTTGCGGTAAAAAGTTTTCAATCATATCACGATATCGCTTCCCATTCACAGTTACCATTACGCCGTTTTCATTTTCAAAGAACTAAGGTCCAATGATTCCTCCTGACCAAATTTCACACCAGACTGTGACTTTTAATGGATGAAAAGGTGACTGATGAATAATTTGAGGGTTTTCCATTGCCCAGAACCGACTATTCCGTTTATTCACATATCCATTCAAATGAAAATGTGCCTCGTCACTCATTATGATTTTTTTTATGAAAATCGGGGTTGTCATGGGCTAGCTGTAACATCCTATCGGCATATGTACGGCTGCGTAAATGGTCTTGTGGAAGAAGCTCTTGTGTCAACTGAATATTAAATGGAAACAAATGCAAATCGATGTGCAAAATTGTGGCCAAACTTGTTCTTTGAAGACAAAGCTCCTGAGCACGGCATCGAATTGAGGTTGATTGATTGTGTTGAACAATTCCTTGAGCAACAGTTATGGAGGCCTATCACCTACAGACCCCCTTTCTTCGAATTCATCATTCACTCCACGATAAATAATGCGTTTTGTAGGCACGTTGTTTCTCCCAAAAATTTCACGTAACGTTTTCATCGTCACAGTAATCGATGAGTGATTTTGGTAAAATGTTTTAACGATTAAAACACGTTGTTTTATCGAATATTCTTCCATAATAAATTTGCCACGTGTCTATTTCACGACTGCCAAATATGAACTGTCAAGACTAATGTTTACCAAAATGGCGGCAAAACAAAGTAGTATACCTTCCCGGCGGACACCCTGTATAATAAATTGCATTGAATTTCATACTTTCATAATAACGAATTGGGTTTTAAAATTTTATATATGAATATAAACAGAAAATAATAAAAAATAATTTTATTTTTTCAACTTTGGGAAGACTTGTAAATATTTTCGGAAAGAGTTTTTGCGAAAACTATAATTTGCTTCTGTAAGGCTTTTACAAGCAAACAAAGTTTTTTCTGTAAGGCTTATTATAAGTATTTAAAGAAGTCATATAAAAGTAAAAAGCTTCTTAAAAGTTTGCCAAATGTTTTTTGCATGAAACTTCGTACAGGTTATATTGCTGGAGGAAAAAAAACTGCGATAGTGCTTTATCGAAGCGAAATTGACAGTTGGGTATCTATGGGTTGAAAAGATATGACAGACAATCCAATCCTCTCGTCCGCTGGTATGTCACTTGAAAGTAATCTGCAACTTCGCACTTTAACGTAGCTTTCGGATATTTTGCTAACCCACCAACCACACCACAATGCTGTTTTGATAGATTGAGAAGAGCATCATCAAATAGATAGCTTTCGGATATTTTGCTAACCCACCAACCGAAATACTGTTTTGATAGATTGAGAAGAGCATCATCAAATAGATCTCATCAATTAATTTATCCTCGCTGTTTATTCATAACCTCTGAGCGCCAATTTAATAAAAAGAGTTTAAAAGTCCTAGTTTTCTATAAATTTGTAGATTTTTAAATTAAACTTGTAAATTTAAAATAATGGAATATCAAAAAAATTAACTGACAAATTCATCCGCGCGTCATGTAACCTATATATTTGTCAAAAGCAAATTCTTATAGATACAAGGTTGGCCATAATGAATGGCCCTATTTGTCTCGGGTATATCTTTGGAATACAATACGAGTAGTGGGTTTAAAACTAGGTCTTCGAATTTTGATTATAGGAACTCTTAATACTTAAATTGAGGGTTTTTCGGGCTGTAAGGCTAAAAGTGATTAAATGACATTGTTACAAAAATCATAGTAACACACGTTTAAATTAAATATTTGGTGCCGTGACATAAGGTCAAGAGTCATAAGGCCAAATTTATAAATGTAGCCTTATGTCACTTTATAACAGTGACATAAGATCAAATTCTAGCATTTGGCATCATGACACTTCGATAAAGCGACGTTAGGCCATATGAGGAAAGTGACATTAAGCCAAATGGAACTCAAATCAAATTCTATAAGTATAACTTTTTCAATAGAGATAAAACTGACATTTTGTGGTCGAATCAGGCAACTCTAATGTCATTTATGTTCAGTTTGCTTTGGCATTTAATCATGAACAGCTTGACAAATACACAACGCTTGCAAATCGTGCAAATTTATTTCGAAAATAATGGTTCAGTTCGGGAAGTTTACCGCAAGATCCGTCCATTTTATGGCTGACATAATCGTCCATCAGAGCAATTAGTTCGGTTAACCATGGATCGTTTTCGCACTAAGTTTACTCTTAGTGATAATACGCATCCGCAGAGATGTCGAACAGTGCACACCGAAGAAACAATTGCCGCTGAAGAGCAAAGTGTTGAAGACGACCCGAATGAATCGATTCGCCACCATGCACAGCAATTTTAGCTTTGTCAACCAACTTTATCGAAGATTTTCCGCAAAAATCTTGGCTTACGACCTTACAAGATCCAGCTTGTGCAAGAATTAAAGCCGCGAGACCATGCAATGTGTCGTGATTTTGGTATATGGGTCGAAAATAAGATTGATCTCGCTGCTAATTTTCATCGCGAAATTTTGTACAGTGATGAGGCTCAATTGCCGCATTTGGAGTGAAGAGAATCCACATGAGACCCTTGAGAAGCCATTACATCCACAAGAAACTGACCGTTTGGTGTGCTCTATGGGCTGGTGGAGTCATTGGGCCATACTTCTTCCGAAATGAAGCTGGAGAGTCGGTCACCGTCAATGGAGACCGTTAAAGAGCCATGATAACCAACTACTTTATCCCCGTATGGGATGGCATGAATGTGGATGAGATGTGGTTCCAACAAGACGGCGATACATGCCAAACAGCGCATGTCACAATCGATTTATTGAGGGAAACATTCGATGAGCGCATAATTTCGCGGAATGGACATGGCCACCAAGATCGTGTGATTTGACACCATTGGATTATTTTTTTTTTTTTTTTGATATGTGAAGTCGCTCGTCTACGCCAACAAACCAGAAATGTTAGGGGACTTCGAAGCCAACATTCGTGGCTTTATTGCCGACAACCGGCCCCCAATGCTCGAAAATGTGGTTGAAAATCGGATCTCTAGACTTGTCTTTAATCGAACCAGTATATTTAAAAAGTGTCATAATAAACTTGAGCAGCTTCATTGGACAAAAAAAAACATGATGGAATTGAAATTTCACCTCCATAGCTGCTTATAGGATTCACTGGAAAATTCCGTTTTATTGTCACAAAACGACAATCATTACTGCACAAAAATAATTTCTTCATTTTCTGCGCAAACTATAATTAAAAATAATTTTTTTTTGGATAATCATGTTCTAAAATTCATAAGCTTTGTTTTGACACCAACTCTCCAATGATTGAATTTATAAAAAAGCCGCAAGAAGTAAAAGAAAATTTCCAATGAGGGTTTTGCTAGTTATAACTGGGCCCTTATGTCCATTTAACATGACGCTGATTGAATTTATAAAAAACCCGCAAGAAGTAAAAGAAAATGTCCAATGAGGGTTTTGCTAGTTGTAACTGGGCCCTTATGTGCATTTAACATGACGCTTATTGAATTTATAAAAAAGCCGCAAAAGTAAAAGAAAATTTCCAATGAGTCTTTTCAATTCCCTTATGTCAATTTCACATGACGATTTTTTTTAAAATTAAGCCTTACTGAAAAAATCCGTGATTCTAGTTTTTATTCATCAAAATCATTAGACCTTATTCAAACATATTCTCAGTCAATTGTAAATGACTTCCATCCAAAAGGAATACTTCGATGGGGCTGTCTAGTTCTGTTTGATTTACATGTGCCAAAACCAAATTGACGTTAGACGCCATTTTTAAAATCTGTGAACGTTTTGATAAGGTTCATATTGTTCAAAAATACAAATTCAAATTGGAATTGTTTTACCGCAGCAATTCATTCACGTATGCGTCTGACACAAAAGCGAGACCTACAGTTTTATGCCGATTCGGAGCAAGTCAGTTGAGATAAACTCCTCGATTAATTTGTGTGATTGAAAGTTATATTTTCGCTACAAGGAATGAGACCTTTAGTTCAACGCCGGGCGATTCCGAACTGCAAAGTTCAATAGCTTCTCATGCGACCTTGCAAGAGGTGGGACAGTTAAAAAAGTCGTACCACTAAGCACCTCAAGTCCAACGCTCCAACTACTAGAAAAGGACGCAACCTATTTATAAAGATAATTTACTTATTCAAATTAAATTGCATTTACTAAAGCAACATATATACGTCAGAATTCTTTTCAAAGTTTACAAATCCCGCATTAGATTACCCACAACTTTTATTGTGCTCTCTACTTTGCTATCACAAACTCCCTGATAAAAGTTGGCATTTTGTGCGGTTCTATACCAACCTTCTGTGAATGTGTATTGTGTCTGTGTAAATGTTTTTTTTTTTTTTTTAAGCTGAAAAATGTAACCTACTTTCCCGCCAAGTAACACTACATTTTGTTTTGTCGTGTTTTTTGTTGCGAGTCTTTGTTGTTGGAGTTTTTATTTTCCTCATTGTTCATATGACATATATTTACAACGTTTCCAACACTGACATTGCCGCTTAATACCTGCTGCCTGACTCTGGCACTGACTATTTCTTTAAGCTACACTACACCTTTTTTTTGTGTGGCTCAAATTCATTGAATCTTCCACACTTGGCTGGTTAGTGAACCTTCTGACACGGCCTCAATAAATACCATCGTTTTAGGAGCTAAGACTCTCTTTATGCATTTTTCAGATTTTAGTTATTCAAGGTCAAATGGGTCAGTTTCTGTGAAATATACGGTTGAAGTGGCAGACTTTTATTTGTATTCATGGATTGCGAAATCTCATTTGGACATTAAATAAGCAGTACTACTGAAACCGTTGATCAGATTGATCATTTCAATGAATAATTGTGTATTCATAAATATTAACGTTCAGTTTTATAGTTCTTCGGGTAGCTTCGTTAATAGTTTTTTTTTTTGTGAACGATTATATTACCAATCTATTACTTTTTAATGTAAATTTTAATGTAAAACTTTTGGAAATTACTGAAATAGCGGAACAGCCGATCGCCGTATTCGCCACTGTTAGGCCGTAAAAGATTGCCTAGTAGAAATGGATCTCTGCGAATATGTAGAGTGGATGCCATCCATTATGACGTTAAAAGCGGCGGCATTCGAAAGTAGTTTACAAACTAAAGCAAGAAAGTACTTATATGACTAATTCATTTCCGGAGCTTTGCGGACATAGAAAATATCATCAAGGTAAGATGAGGTGTGAGAAGTCGACGACTCGAATCAGATAGAAAATCAAAATAACTGTTAGGTAGCAGGCGAATTTGTCTACCTCGCTCTAAATTCAATATTTTTATTCCATCTGAAATAAAAATTTGAAAAAACATACCTCTTGCCCATTTTTGTATCCTTGAAATAAGAGCACTACCAAATAGTAAAGTGACGATACGAATTCAATAAGTACCCTGATCTTATGAATTTAAGACGTTAAATCATCGACCATATTTTTAACTATTTAAACCCATCTTTAGCGTTTCAAACTCAAGATTATTGAAAACAAAAATTTTGCTTTGGCTATTGACGATTTTTGAAGATGAATTGAGTGATACGAGTCTGTCAACTTATTGAAATCTAATCGTCATGCTAGGGTTCACTTCTTGACCACCGAATTTACTCATGATCAGGTAGGTTGCAACATGGCACTTTTTATCAGAGATTACATAGCCGCTAGTGTAGTAACTGACTTTCTGATGTTCGAATTGAATATAAAACTCATATGGGAATGGAACATGAACACCTCAGTCCGCCAACATCTTAGCTTTTTTTTTTAAATCGGGAAAAATTGCGAATCCTAAGAATACACGATAAAAATGTAAGCACACGGACATAATTCCTTGAGATAAAAGTCTCGAATTGATTTTTCGGGACTAATGTCCCACTTTAATGGGAAATAAGCCACGAATTTAATTCGGAAGGTGAATAAATTTGTTGGCTTTTCGAATATACTCATGGGGCACTATAACATTCTCTACGTTTCACCATCCAGGGATGAGGAAGAGTCAAAAATTGTTTTGTACTCTTCGTCTAACAGAATGTCACAGAATTTAAAGAAATTGCCGTGTTTTGGTAATACTTTACTACGTTTTTTGGTTATATGCTTGTCGTTGGCGTATACTTATTGTAAAAAGAGAACTGTTTTGATAGATCCTGACAATATAAAATAAATAATTGGTTTCATAAATGCATTCATGTAGATAAAATAATTAATTAATTCGCACCTTATATAGCCATTGCTTTTTGAAATATTTGACACCTTTCTAAATAAGGGTACTTAGAACAAGCAATGCGCAATAAATCAACTCCTTCTCCAATCAGCGAAGGGGGAACAAAAAACTTAGTAAAAAGTTTATAGCACTCTTTATTCCTTTGTATGCTTGGCATAAAGTCTGCTATTCTCGACGACTTACTTGGTAGTGCTCGTACGTAGTGAATCCAGCAGCCCCTAATTTCTGCTTCGGGTAAGTTTTTCTGAGCACCTTGCGAAGACTTTGCTCGAAGTCAGTTGTGAAAGACGCAGGGTGAAAATCAAATTAATAAATTGAAACATATGCGTATATATCTCCTCTGACTTGCTACTCATAAGCGAGTATAGAAAGGTATACACCTAAAGTCATTAAGTTAGAGTTGAGCAATTTTTAAATTTCTGCCAAATAAAAATATTTTAACAATAAAAGTGTTGGCTAAGATGCCTGCGGGACGACTTTATATACCCTGAGCGGAGCAACGAAGTTGCGTGAGTGTGGACTGTTCCCAGAAAGAGAGATGACATATTGATTTTTCAGGACTAAGTCATGAATTGAGTTCCCACTTTAGTGAGACATAAGTCCCGAAAAATCAATTCAGGACTTATGTCTCGGGGACTTATGTCCCTGAGCCAAAAATGTGTTCACTACTCATAATCGGCCATATCATGGCATCCGATAGGGGAGTAATTTTCTACGCAACGGAAATCCAGCCGAAAACTTTTTTTCTGTTCATAGCGTCCGTTTTTCGAAGGTGCATCAACGCATTCATTTGACATCAGCGAAAATCAAGGAACCTATCCTGGCTTCCTTTTGCCGAAATTCCGAGCTACGTCGAGTTTCTCATGCATCAACGCAACCTACGTCTAGTTTCTCATGCATCAACTCAACCAAGCGCTAATATTTTTTTGTGTTTTTTTTTTTTTTTTGCATAAAACACCAGTATTCAAGAAAAACGTAACTAAAATTATTTTAAAATTTTCAATTAATCAATTTTGTTCATTTAAAGAACAGCTGTCAAAACCAGATGCAAAAAATGCTATCATCGCAATGAAACGTAGATTGCCGATGTGCATGCGCTTTGTCGGAGAAATTTTCCGAACAACTGATCAAAACGATTACCATGAAACAAAATTCTCCGATTCGTACAAAATCTGAGAATTTTTCTTTCAGAACGGATACCGCGATAGGGCCGAATGTGAAAACTTTAAGTAATTAGTGCAATCGATATAACTGGATGACAACCTAGTTTGGCCGTAACTCTATTCTTAATTCAGTTCAATTATTCCATACCGTGAACCGACAATAACCGTCCGTCAACGACCACAACCGAAAAGTGAAAACTTCATAAGCCCCTTATCCATTTGCAGAGTGGGTGGCTCTCATTCTGCCGTCAGAAGTCGTACTCGGGAGTTATTCCAAAAAGCGGTACTTTTGATGTCGGATTTATATTTTGACACTCCCAAAGGCGATTTGCTTTCCATTAAAAGCAAAAGGTATCTAGGTGATGAGGTAGAAGTGAGGTAGTGATGGTCTTTGTCTATTATCTTTGACAACGGCATCCATTCAGAAAAAAAAAACGGAGAATTACTCTTGTCAAAAGCTGTTTCTTTGGGTTATGGCATCTAAAAAGTTCCAATATAGGACATTTAATATCTCAGTCCTGTCCTACGGGCTCAGTGGCGCCATGGTTGGTGCGATGAACTGCCGCGCAGAAGGTCTGAACTCGATCCCCAGCCGTAGCGACACCTAAATGGTTTTTCAATGACCCCTCCTCTCCTGATGATCTGAAAAATCATTCGAGTAGTATCAATTGTCATTGCTTATCATTAATTCTTCGTTCGTAGTCGGCATAAACAGGAGGTCCCGCAAACATGCAAGAAGTACACACGCACATATGACTGCGTGTATGGTTGTGAGAAAGCTCGGCTCTAGATACTAACACGCCTGTTGCGCCAAAATTTTGTATTTTTGTCATTCAAAAACGAATGTAGAAACCTTGGGCGTTTTGAGCGAAAATATTCTATCCCATTTGCGTTGACTAGCTGGGCGGCGAAGATTTTCCGAAGAAATTTATGAGCTTATTAGCAACATTAACCTGGTGAAAAATATCCACATTTGACGTTTAAGACTTCTAGGACATATAGAGCGAATGGGAACCAACATATATGGTCGCAGAGTCTTCGATTCCCAGAAAAACTTCGGACACAGCAGAAGAAGACCTCGCCTTAAGTGACTCTTTTGACACGATCCGCCGTGTTTTTGAGCGGTTTAAGGTTGAAACCATGGTAGCGTGGCAGATTATGGTAAAGGGTATTTTCTATAGCGTTTTCTATCTATGGCAGATGACCATGCCCTCGAATCTCTCGTGCAGAATTGCCAATATGGCGTGAGCTGGATTGAACATAATGACGTCGTTCTCAACGAAATATGTACCGATGACGCCGCCAACCTAAAATCCAAACCAAACAGCGATTTTTTTTGTGGGAATTATTGGACGCTCTTGGATCTCATGTGGATTGATATCATCCCAAAGTCGACAATTTTTGTTTGACGTATCCGTTCATTCAGAAATGGACCTCTTGATGAAGATGATTTTTCGATGAAAATTAGGGTCAGTTATCAACTGCTCTATTGCCCACTCAGTGAACACACGTCGTTTTCAATGGTCGTTTACCTTCCGTACGGTTGCCTCTACAAGTCACGACGAAAATTTACCAAGTACTTGTGAGCGACGCGAGTTCAACTGCCTCGGATTATCCATTTGACTCTCAGACAGTGGCGATGTTTTCGGCAGATCTTTCGTTTCGTCGACGTACGGATGTTGGTTTATTGTTCACTGAACCAGTGGAGTCAGCACACTGCGTATAGTCCTCTCGGTATGACGACTACGGCGACCTTGAAATGGGCGAAGCGCGCGGAACGTTGACCGAACAGAACTCCCATTTTTGCAGAGCAATTTTATCAATTGCAAATGTTGTCGAAAGCCATGTCTGACCATGGTGATTAAGCAATACAGACTGGATAAATTGGAGCCAACATCAACTGTCAATGTTCAGAAGTCCCTATTGGAATACCCTTTACAAGATGAAAGAACGCATCAATGGCGATCCATGATGGTTCAGGGGTCCTGATTTCCTCCATAGTCAATTCGTAGAGTGGTAGGTCACACCTGTTCTTGATGAAAATTTGGAGTGGTGAGTGTAATAACAGTAAGTAACTCTATTTTCGAACAGTTATTATCAAGGTTCACAAACCTTCATCGCCTTCCCTAGTGTCACTTGAATTTTTTAAGGTCGTTTATCGAACAAAGGTATTTAGTTGAGATGGAAGTATACTTGACGCATAGCGTTTTGTAAGTTTGACTTTCCAGGAAAATAAATTCCCTAAGGGCGCGGGCGACCAGCACAACTTTAAATGTCTCAAAGGGCAACTATTTCGTATGTGGTCCGAAATCCTGCAATCCATCACAAAATCCCTCCATTGTTAGATGCATTTATACAAAATCCTAATGATCGGAATCTAAACATGGGAACAGCATCGATCATCTCGAATATACGTGAGAACGAATAGCTACTCTTGTCAAAATTGGATCATAAGCATACGGGGAGCTGTATATAGGATAAACACAAGATGGAATTTGTGTAAACGAATGAAGGCTAAACCGGTCACACAGTTAATAGGTCAACTTCAGAAAGCAAAACGCACGTGCGTCGGTGTGGATTGTTTTGATCCGGTACTTATCAATTTCGACGGAACCGTGTAGAGATATGGGATGGTATTCACTTGCATCACTTTTTGAGCGGTATAAATAGGTTTGGTTAACGATTTAAGTCTGGACTATGACTCTCTTTCGGTTTCTCATCGACAAGCTTGACTCATCGACAAAACAATTGTTGGAGAAAGACTTCAACGAGATGGAAGTCGCACTAAGTAAACACTCAGCTAAGCATAAGGGGTTTATTCCTTATCCTCCTTGAATGGGTGAGGCCTACAAACGTCTGATTCAATCAATGATGAATGGCACAGATGTTACCACCTCTGTCGTGTTTACCTATCAAGACGCATGCAGTAAGCTGTACAGCAGGATTTGATGGCTCATTTCACGAGTCGTTGCAATCTTGTAGTGTTTTGAATATCTATCGAGGTATAGATGGAGTAATTTGGATTGCTGATGTAAAATTGGCGAACAAGGTCGGTCTAGATTTGGAGCGTTCCACGGCAAGTCCAGGGTCTTATTAATGGAAGTAGCAGAACTGATCCCATATCATTTCTCAAAGATGGCAACACTCAATTGAATTTTTTAGAAGACAATGTTTAGATTCTGTAGCAACAGTCCCATTGCTCTCAAAACTTCGTTGTTTTGAAAACAGTAAGAGGTCTATTGCCCTTCTTAATCTGTAAGGGTATATTCGTTAGAAGCATCACTTGACATAACCAGAGATAACGTAACGCCATTAAAGAAAGACAAATGTCGGCAAATCGCCTGAGCAAGGTGGCTATACATCCGCAAAATTAGATATCGATCGAGAGATTAATTGTTTCCCTGGGTGTGTGAGATTTGGCGCCATTTCGTTGAATCAAATATCAATGATGTAAAGTCCATCCATTTCTGGTCAAACCGTTACGCCGTTTTCATTTTCAAAGAAGTAAGGTCCAATGATTCCTGCTGAACAAATTTCACACCAGACTGTAACTTTTAATGGGTGACTGATAAATAATTTGAGGGTTTTCCATTGCCCAGAATCGACTATTCTGTTTATTCACATATCCTTTCAAATGAAAATGTGCCTCGTCACTCGTTATGATTTTTTTTCATGAAAATGGGGGTTGTCATGGACTTGCTGTAACATTCTATCGGCATGTTAAGCAAAAGTAGATTTCCACACGTTTCCACACGGAGATATTTATTTGTCAATATAGCTTGACTTCTTGTGTATAAAATACAAAATAAAACGTGTGCTCATATGTACACCTTTTTTTTATTCAGTTTTTCCAAATCGACCACTTCAACAAATGTGGTGTATTAATTCACACATATTCTTAAAAAGTTCTTATATTCGTGTAGGTTCGCATTCAAATAATGTGTTTGACACAAGGATGGAGCTTAACCTTATGAAGGAATCGGGACTTCAAACCCTAGAACAAAAATTTCAACTTTTGGAGGCACACCTTGAAGCCCACCAGAATATAAATGTTAAAGAGCTCCAGCATATAATTTCTCAATTCAGAATAAGATTTAGAGAAAAATGGGTTAAAATCAGTTAGGAATGAAATTCGTTTTAAAAAAGATTTTGAGACTTGGTTGCATACATCAGTAACCCTCAAACTCTTGGATAAAGCAACCCCGTCAAAACAGCGAGGCGGCCGCCCAGAAAAGCCGTTCGAAGAAAGCAGCGATAGAAGCAAACGATTCAATCTCGCAATTAGGATTTGCGACAAAGGTAAATCTTCGAGCAGCAAGTCATCCAATTGCATCAAAATTATTAGAGGACCTAGTGCGTTCACCTCGGAGTGCAATTAATTATAAAAATGTGTTACATAAAGAACAACAACGAACTCGACAGATGTCAGGGGAAGAAGCTCTGTCAACCGTAGTCGAGGCCAAGCTCATAAGACACCAATCTAATGATGTTATTAGAGCCAAAGACCCTAAAAGATTTCCTTCATACAGAGTTGTTCAAACTGCAAAAAAACGTGCTATCCGAAAAGAGAAGACATGACTGTAACAGATACATCAGCTGAAGTGACAGTTCAAGATTTGATGAATCATACTTTAGAACGTTTGATATTAGCTCAAAAGATGTAATATTTTCTTTGAAGGACGAGCAATTAAGCAATTTGTGTTTGATTTCTAAGTGGGGCTTTGATGGTAGTTCTGGCCACAGTTCATACAAGCAGAAATATGTTGGAAAGGATGCTGATGATTCTAGTGTATTTACAAGTTCTGTGGTACCCCTCCAATTGGTTTGTGAGAGCTCAGAAGAAAAAGATGTAACATAGCAAAATCCCAGACCTTCTTCAACCAGGTACTGCCGTCCAATAAAATTTGTATATACGAAACAATCAGCTCAAATTTCGGTATCTGCAAAGCTCAGAATAGATGCTCATTTTCAGAGTATTTGCCATTCAAAAGTTAACGTTGAAGAAAAGGTTGTTGAAGTGGCACATAAACTCGCCTTTACAACTCAGCGTTGTTATATCTGTGGTGCATGTTCCAAGGACTTATATAATATTGAAGAACTGCAGTTAAAACCCTACAATTCCAGTGCATTGCAGTTTGGCTTGTCAGTGCTGCACTGTTGGTTTCGAGTTTTTGAGTGCCTTTTGCATGTGTGCTATAAGCTTCCAGTAAACAGATGGAGAGTTCGTCAAGAGGATAAAGATGTTGTAGCAGCAAATAAGGCTCGAATATAAAAAAAAGCTCAGAGATCGAATGGGTCTCATTGTTGATCAACCTAAGCCTGGTTTTGGGAACTCCAATGATGGCAACACTGCTATGCGATTTTTTAGCAACGCACATGTGGCATCTGAAATCTTGGGTGTCGATAAGACATTGATTGAAAAACAGCATGTTGTACTGGTAGCCATTTCAAGTGGCTATGATACAAATACTGAATGCATACTGCCAAACACTTTGTCAATATTTATCGGTGGCATTATATGCCACCAACTGTACATAAGCTACTAATCCATGGTCCAGATGTTATTTCTGCTGCTCATCTTCCAATACGCCAACTCTCTGAAGAAGCGCAGGGAGCCAGGAACAAAGACTTCAAAAAATATCCAGAGAGCTTTTCAAGGAAATGTTCCCGGCAAAAATTAAACGAAGATGTTTTTAATTTAATGTTAATAACATCAGATCCGCCGATAACAAGCTCAATGCAATTGACTAAAAAAAACAGGTTAAATCATTTCCTAAAGAGGTTTTCGATTTAATCATTGCTCCTAACTTTTTTTTGTTCTGAGAACAGCGATGAAAGTGAGAGTGATTGTGTATCAGATGAATCTGAATTTTAGTTATTTGTTGGTGTGTGTAATTACTTGTTGTAATATTATTTATAATTTATAATTTGAAAACATAAATAATAAAAAAAACGGAAATATATATCTTTTTATAAATTGAAACAAAAAATCATAAGTTAAACAATAAAAATAACTTTTAAAAGTCAATCTTTCTATGCTCTAATAAGTGGTTCTTACATAAAAAAAAAACTATTTTTCAGTATAGATAACCCATCACATAAATTGTTTCCGGTTTTTGGGCGTAAATGGTCTTGTGGAAGAAGCTCTTGTGTCCACTGAATCTTAAATGGAAACAAATGCAAATCCATGTGCAAAATTGTGGCCAAACTTGTTCTTTGAAGACCTAGCTCCTGAGCACGGCATCGAATTGAGGTTGATTGATTGTTTTGAACAATTCCTTCAGCAGCAGTAATGGGGGCCTATCACCTACAGACCTTTCTCTTTCTTCGAAATCATTCACTTCGCGATAAATAATGCGTTTTGTACGCACGTTGTTTCTCCAAAAAAAATTCACGTAACTTTCTCATCGTCACAGTAATCGATGATTGATTTTGATAAAATGTTTTAACGACTAAAACACGTTAGTTTATCGAATATTTATAATAAATTTGCCACGTGTCTACTTCACGACTGCCAAATATGAACTGTCAAGACTAATTTTTACCATAATGGCGGCAAAACAAAATAGTATACCTTCCCGGCGGACACCCTGTATATTAAGAACGAATTCCGAATGTCAGCAGTCTCCTTAAATCCATTTTTAAAAAGCCGCAATAAATCAATAAAAATAATAAATTGCATTAAACAATAACGTTCTGAGAAAAGACGTTTTTTTAGCTTTCTCTTACAAAAACAAAGATATTGGTTTTGTGAAAATTTTCAACCTCGAGATTTTGATCGATTCTTACATTACGATGAAAGCGGGAACCAAAAAAGTGGTTTTTGGAATTCCGTCCGTCGGTCCGTCTGTCCAGCGTTTTTTTGGTCATAATTCTAGGCCATTTTTGTTTTGTTTGCTATTAGCCATGTTACTACCGGTACCTGCCATATAGAAATCAAAAGTAACCTCAATTTTCTCGAAAACGGCTTCAACGATTTTGATTAAACTTCATATATGCTATAAGCAAATCAGTTCCAACAAAACTGCACACCTAGTTTTTTCGAGAACATCCATATAACCGATTTATGCATTTAGGCCATATGAAGAAAATTGTCAATTCTCACAAACTATTTTGCCAAATTTAATGAAATTTAATTGGCTAACTAATATTAGTGTTTTCATGAGTTCCACATAATTGGTTTCGGCGCCTAGACGGAATTTTTAGTTTTGGCAAATTTAATCACATGGACACCGATTACTTTCAATTACGGAATTAACGTTCGTATAATCATATTTCGACATTATTTATATCATTTTTAGCCAAATTATTAAAAATGTCAAATTACCTCACTGTGAAAGAGAAAGTTGCGTACGACCCAGTCGTGAACCCACCACTCGTTATTCAATTAACTACAATCAGTTATTATTTTATGATGAGAATGAGTTCCCACACGAGACGACCTTTCCAATAAAACAACCACCGATATTAGCTGATAGTGCCATGTATTTATGAAGATAATTATTGTTGCGTTGGTTTATTGAATTACACTTCCAATACATGACAGCTGATACTGTTAGGAAACAAGCAGCTTGTCCCATACGTGTATCTGTCACTTAACATTGCTTCTGAAAACTGTGG
Source organism: Rhingia rostrata (assembly GCA_949824845.1). NCBI lineage: Eukaryota > Metazoa > Arthropoda > Insecta > Diptera > Syrphidae > Rhingia > Rhingia rostrata. The sequence continues at coordinate 110,332,915 of OX463756.1, forward strand.
AATGGAATTTCATCAAGTGGTGGTTCTTAAAGTTTGTGTTCATACTCATATTGTACGAGCAGTATCTTTTGGCAGGGATACTTTAAGAATGCAAAACATTCTCACGAGAATCTAATGAAATCATCTACTTGTGGTGGTGCCAAAGAGAAGGCAATGACGGATTGCGATTAAGTAGTGAATGGAAATTGCCTTTTGAATGGGATAATCCAATAATTTATGAACGTTTTCATTTTGTGTTTTTTATTCCATCTTGCATCTGCTGGTATACACGGGGTTAGTTTTTTTTTCTATAAATATCATAAATGATCTCAGATAAAAATGATATTCAAAATATGTTTGTATGTTGAGCGAATGCATATATCATCATAAAAGATAGCTGGCAAAAACAACACGACGAGCAAGTTTTTTTTGATTTACAAATATTGAAATGGATGTATTTGTTTTACTATTTTATGGTATAATTTAATGATAACATTGTCAGCTGTTTAAAAGTTTTAAACCATTTTTAACCAACATTAACATTACATATACCTAGAGACAAAAACTGCAATTTTTAATAATGTTAGTACAATTTTATTATATGGATTACATTATTTTATTAAAACAATTAAATAGGTCAACGTGTTTATACTAAAGGCTGGTAAGTTTCCAAGTCTACGTAGTTAAAGGCTCGAAAATTAGAAGTTGAATTTAAATCATGCTTTTAGGTAGGTAACTTGAATCCAGAACAGTGTTTTTAAAAAGATTATCTCTGCCGTTGAAAGTCTCTGATCAGGAGTCTTTTATTGATACTGGAATACATTGCCAATTTGATTGCCAAAAACGTCCCTGCAGTCCTAGAGAGATGTTTTTAGAATAAGACTCATAGCAATAAAAGGACGGATTGGAAGAATTTCACACTGACAGATACATCTTTGGCTTAGTAAGTTACCACACTAATCAAATCGGATTAATAAAAAAACATTAATGAGACCTATACGGAAAAGGGTCTACAGATGCTACAGCTCTTAGCCGAAACCCACTTCTCAAACCACATAACAACACCAAATTCACGTGAGCACCCACTTGAGAGCAGAGCCAATAGACCAACACGAATGGACTGGGAAAGGTCAAAAGAAATTTTTCACGAGAGAAAAATAATATGGGCCGTCAACTCATTTACCCCTTTTAAAGTCCCTAGTGAAGATAGAATAATCCCAGCACTTCTCCAAAAAGGCAGCACACCAATAACCCCGTTTTTCATCAACATCTTCAGAGTAAGCCTTGCATGGGGTTACATACCAAAACGCTGAAGAGAGCTAACGGCCAAGTTTGTACGGAAAGCTGGTAGTAGACCAAGCAACCTTCCCGAATCGTACCGTACAATCAGCCTCACTTCCTTTTTCCTTAAAACAATAAAAAAAAATCATCAATAGACACATAAGGATGGTTCATCAAACAGTTAACCACTACACAAAAACCAATATGTCTATCAACCAAGATAATCGACAACTCATGCTCTTCAGGAGCTCACCACCCGAATCGGAAAATCCATAGAGAGCAAAGAAATTGCTGTGTGCTGCTTCCTTGACATCGAAGGAGCTTTTGACAACACCGAGCATGCCCAAATAGACAGATGCATTCATAACACAGGCGTAGACGGTACTACATGTAAATGGATAAAGCACATGCTTAACAGTAGATATATAAATGCTACATTAGGCAATGACGGAATCAGCATCACGGCTGCGAAAGGTTGCCTCCACAAGCACCTCCACAGGGTGTTGTTTTATACCCCCTACTATATGGTTTAAACCAAGTAAACCCAAGAAGTCCAAATCGATACCCACTACCTATTCATCGATTTCAAAGCCGCATACGACTGCATTTATAGAGACGAACTACACAGAGCTATCTCTTGTTTTGGTATACCGCCCAAACTCGTCCGTTTCTTTCGACAATGGAGAATTCTCGCCGCTACATCAGGGTCGGAAACGACCTCACCGACATATTCGATACCAAAAAAGCATTTACGCAAGGCGATGCGCTGTCATGAGACTTCTTAAATTTGATTCTGGAGAGGATTATGCAAAACTCACGAGCCAACACCAGAGGCACAATTTTCCAAAAATCGTTGCAACTATTAGCTGACGCCGACGAATTTGACATCATTGGTAGGACTCAACGTGATGTCTTTGCCACGTTTGCTATTATAGAGAAGGAAGCGGCAAAAATGGGTTTAGCAGTAAATGAGGCCAAGACAAAGTATATGCTGTCAACATGAAAGGACACACAACATCGACGAATTGGACAGAACGTCACCATTGACAGATATAACTTTGAGGTAGTACGGAACTTTTTCTACCTCGGCTCCGCTATTAACTCTGACAACAACATCTCGTCAGATATTAAACGAAGAATTACTCTTGCCAACCGCGTTTCTTGGGATAAGAAGGCAATTCGGTAGTAAGGCTCTATCTCGAACTACTAAGGAGATCCTATACAAGACCCTGATCATCCCAGTCCTGCTCTACGGCGCTGAAGCATAGTCCGTCTGAAAAGCTTATGAAGAAATCATTGGTCGATTTGAGAAGAAAATTTTTCGAAAAATCTTCGGTCCCGTTTGCGTTGACGGGCTATCGAGACGAAGATTCAACCAAGAAGAAAAAAAAATCTCCGCATTGGACGTTTATGATGGCTAGGACATGTAGAACGAATGGACGCCAATACTCCTGCTCGCAGAGTCTTCGATTCCCAGCCAGACGTCGGACGCAGAAGAGGAAGACCTCGCCTTAAGCGGCGCGCACAAGTAGAAACCGACCTCAACCAACTTGGAGTGCGCAACTGGAGGCAGTTAGCTAAGGACCGGCTAATTGGAGAGATATTCCGGGCTGTAGCCCCACTTAAGTAACTAAGTAAGACCATAGTCCATCGTAGTAAATGAGCTGATAAACATACTCAGCAATGATGGTTTCTATGTCCAAGGATACGCCGATGAAATTGCGATCCTAATCAGAGGTAAATTCGAAGAAACAATCTCAGAACTCCTCGTTGCTGACTGGTACAAAAAAGCTGGCCTAACTGTCAACCCCCAAAAAATTTGCAATAAATGCCATAAATACACGAAAAGATGAAACCGAGATAAGCTAAAAAAAACCAACTCTGCTTGGTGAAACAATAGAGTTTTCAAAAGGAGTCAAATATCTAGGACTAACTCTGGATGAAAAGCTCACTTGTACCCTCACCTCAAAAACTCATAGACAAAGCCAGGATCTCTCTGTGGACCAGCAGGAGTCTAATTGGTAAAAGCTGGGGTATAAACCCCAAAATCATGCTATGTCTCTACACCCCGCATGGTGGCAAAAAACGAAACAATAGTCAACACAAGCCAAGCTCAACAAATTTCAAAGACTAGCTTGTGTATGCACTACGAGCGCAATGAGGATCACCTCTCACCTCTGCATCTTCAGATACAGAAAGAATCCATGACAAATGCCTTCATGCTCATATCTGATAATGCCGATAACTCCAAGCTAGTCCATACTGGGATTGTTATGGAACAGAATAAAGATGAAATATTTGGAATCACCATGACATCACCGTGTCTACCCAAATACAACCTCAGCCAAAACTTCAAGGTTACATTCCCAAATCGTCAGAATTGGGAACAGAATAAACCAAGATTTGCAGCAATCAAGCAGCAATCTTTGCTATAAAATTATGTCTCAGAGAAAATCTAAATAATTCCATAACAGACATTTCTGCCATCCAGAAAATACAATGGTATGGGCTGGGCAAAAAGAGGATGAAAAACTGTGACATCATCTACGGACAGTGTTATAGTGAGCAGAAACAGCAACTATTCGGATGCGGATTTATTATAAGTGCAGGACTTAGGCAAGAAGTCTTATGTTACCAAGACAACAGCGAACGCTTTGTAATAATCCGCATCAAGGCCAAATTCGCCAACATAAGCGTTATATGCGCTCACGCCCTAAGGGAAGCAAAAAATGATATAGCTAAGGATTGCTTGACGGGCTCAGTGGCGCGATGGTTAGTGATGGACTGCCGTGCAGAAGGTCTGGGTTCAATTCCCAGCCGTAGCAACACATAAATGATTTTTCACTGGCCCTCCTCTCGTGATGATCTGAAAAATCAACCGAGTAGTATCAATTGTCATGAGGAGCTTATCTCAACTTAGCCGTTCCGATTCGGCATAAAACAGGAGGTCCCGCCATCGTGCTAAGAAGTACACATGCACACATGAATGGTTGTGAGAAAAAAGCTAGGCCCTGGGTACTAACGAGCCTTTTGAGCCATAATTTTTTTTTCTTTAAAGAATGCTTCTACGAGCTCTTTGACAAAACCTTTGAAGAACGATGTTAAATCGTTCTGGGAGATTTTAAACCAAAGGTAGGAAGAGAAGGCATCTTTAGCTGTATTGTCGGAAAACATTTCCTACACGACAACACCTCTGGTAACGGACTTAGGCTAATTGACTTTGATACGGAACGAAATGCCACTATAGCCAGCACACGGTTTCCTCACCTCGATTTCCATAAGGGGACATGGCGGTCTCCAGATCAACGAAAGGTCAACCAAATTGATCACATTGTGATAGACAAGAGGCAAGCATCCAGTATTTTAGATGTCCGAACATTCCGTGGATTTGGGTTTAGAAGTAAAAATTCGACTGCGACCAAGTTCATCGAATTACTGATAAGAAAGCTTTCGAAGAAAAGAAAATTTGCTCAGACGTATTTATTTTGACAACGTTTGGCATAGAGGCCTTCAATGCAAGCTAAGACAAGTTCTGCCTGAAAAATTTTATAAAATCCTCGTGTCGTATCTTGAGCTCAGACACTTCCGTGTGAAACTTGGAAACGAATATTCGGAGTTCAAAGAAATATTGGCAGGAGTACCCCAAGGAAGCGTCGTTGGACCACTCTTGTACCTCCTATTTACACATTATATCCCGCAAACAAACGATAAAATAGTTAACACGTTTACTGACGATACAGCTATACTAGCAGTTGGCACAACAATAGAGGAAACAAATATGAAATTACAAAACGCTCTTATCGAGGTTAATGAATGAACGAAGTCCTGGTCGATTGCACTTAGCGAGAGCAAATCGATTCATGTAGATTTTTCGTATAATCGGGCAAATAATTTGCTAATTTTTCTCAATACGGGTCGAGTCCCTTTTGCAAATGAAGCGAAATATCTCGGAATGACAATCGATGCAAAATTAAAATGGAAGTCGCACGTAAAAAAGAAATGCGAAGAACTTAAAAATAAATACAGAGAACTGTATTGGTTACTCGGAAAATATTCAAAGCTTAACCTTGATAACAAGCTGCTATTATACAACCAAGTGCTAAATCCGGTCCGGACATATGGTATACAACTATGGGGTTGTACCAGTAAAACGAATCTAAATATTTTACAAACTTTTAAAAACAAAATGTTGAGATCATTCATCAATGCGCCGTGGTGTATAAGGAATGAAGATCTACGCAGAGATCTGGGTATACCCGCGGTTGCAGATGAAACGAAAAATGTTTACCGCAAACATAAAAAACGTTTATTGGGACACGTTAACACAACAACGGTCCTCCAAATTCTTGACGAAACAAATTTATTGCGGCGTCTTCAAAGAACTAAACACTTAGATTTGGCCCGATAATAACAAACCGCGCTATAAATTGCGGAAAAAACAGAAATTCTCACAGGAAAATTACCTGCCAAACGTTCATAACTCGTGATAAAAAAAAATCGCTAGATAAGTCGCATACTTAGGTGCAATACAAATACAAAAAGGGTGGTGGTTTTAGTTAGGGTCAAAGTCCCACACTTTGGGCATGTGCTCATCGTGTCTTTTGAGATTTCCACCAGTCCACGAAAAAAAAATATATGGTCGTGGTCAGCTGTCAAAGTTCTATCATACATACTTTTACTGAGTAACTCATTTTTTAAATATGTTTTTAAAATAACAGCAATAAGTTGCAAATTTATTTAATTTATTTCTTGCTGAAGAAATTCCGCAAAATATCGCAACTAAGGAAGCGGGCAGTAAAAAATAAGTAACAAAACTATTTATTTACATTTAACATATTAAAATACATCAGCTAAATACTGGCTTACGACATACGTCATGTAAAGGATTTAATTGTGATATTCCTGTGTTAAAACGTATTTACAAAAGCATGTGTATGTGTGGTACGTAATTAACAAAATAAATTAAGCAATCTTTTTATTTTTTTTATGCTAAAGAAACGAAAGTAAAATGTCTCCCGTCGCGTCGGCTGAAGGGGTTTAATTACAATGAAATGAATTGTGAATGAGTTTTTCCGGAAAAGCGAATCTTTGTCTTCTGTTGCAAACTAACAGCAGAGATGACGTGAATCTCTTTGAATGGTATAATTCGTTTGACGTCAAATGGGCAACGAGGGTTTGCAGAAAAAATTGCAGTATCCATGTGAGTTATTATTGTTACATAGATCTTGAACGCCAACTTTTCTGGGGGCGTTCGTAGTGAAGGTGTTATGGGGATGTACAATTGTAATTGTACGAATTAATTGACCATATACCAAACAAATCCCGAGCTACACAAATGTGTTTACATAACATATCACAACTAAAAACGAAACTTATGCAGCAAAAATACATCTGACAATTGTGAAGTAATATTAGCGCATTTCACATTTTAAAAATCCAATGTCCTAAAAGTCTGACAAGATTCCGAAAATGGCACAAAAGAGTGCCTATTGATACAACTGATCTAAGCCCTGCCTCCATTCTGCTGGACTTAAGGCGTTAACAACTAGCTGAACTAGTCCTCCTCACTAACAAGAGATCAATCACAGAGTTTGTGGCATCGACTCGGGGATGGTCCACCCTCTCACTGTCAGTAAGTGTCAAACACCTTGGGTTGATACTCGATAGCAAGCTAAACTGGAATCTTTGCATAAACGAAAGGGTAAAGAAAGCTAATATTGCACTACACAGCTGCAGTAGAATCTGCGGTAAGAAATAGGGTCCCACCCCGAAGTTCACGAAATGGCTATACACAGCTGTCGTCAGACCAATTCTCACCTACGGTTGCTTAGTGTGGTGGAATTCCACGACAAAGGTTCAAAGAACAACATGTGTACTCATAACAGGAGCTATGCGCACCAGCCCCACAGCAGGTTTGGGAACAATTCTAAATCCCCCCAATCAACCTACAGCTGATTGATACAGCGGCGAAAAGCGCAGCACTCCTCAAAGAAGCTGGCAACCTATGTATCAAAACATTTGGTCATAGCACAATACTGAATTTAGTAGGATATGAGAATGGGACATCTGACTACACCATAACCGAACTCAACTTTGAATAGATTAATTTTTTGTCCTGGTGTGTGTCAAGTTGCACCATTCTGTTGAAACCACAAATCATTAATATCAAATCCATCCAGATCTTACTAAAAATAATTTTTGACTGATAAGTCGCATACTGAGTTACAATACAAATACAAAAGGGGTGGTGGTTTTAGTGCGTAAAAATCTCACACTAGCTACTGTGGGCACGTGCTCATCGTGTCTATTGAGATTTCTACCAGCCCACATAAAAATAATATTTTTGCAACTAGACTTGATCTAAGTAAAATAAATTTCAGTGCTTGAAAATTGAAAACCGATTTTCTAAAAACAGACATCAAAGCTATTTAGTGCAAATGGTTTCTATATATAACAGAAACAAATATTACGTGCGATAAATGAGAGCACAACATTAGATTAATGGAATACTCATGTCTGCGAAGGTCGTTGCATATTGGCACAGGAAATGATCTCCTAAAAAGTCAATCGAAAGCTTGACTTTCGTCAATCCCCCTACAAGAATGAATAAGCAGGTTCGACAAGCAGTCAGACTGAATATCTAAAGGAGAGGCGAAAATGGCTGAATTTTACCATGCCATGGTGGACACCCATATATGAAACATATAATCTCTGGATTTTGTGATACAGTGGAGAATACTAGTGCACAAAGAGCCTGATTCAACAATAGGCAACTCGCAGCAGCGAGTAAAAGCTCAAACAGAATCCTGTCGAGATCAACAAGGAAATATCGTAGTTGAGACACAGTCGATGCTGACGATATGGAAAAACCACTTCAGCGGACTGTTAAACGGCGATGACGAACAACATTCCGCTGTCAGGCAGAACAAACCATTCAATATTGGCGACAATAGCGAAAACCGCCAACCACCGACCCGAATGAAGTGGTGATAGCAATATCTAAACTCAAGCTTAAAAAGGCTGCCAGAAATGACGGTCTCCCCGTCGAGCTTTATAAAGCCGAGATGACTTGGTAAGAAACATCCACCAAATCATAAGCCAAATCTCGTCGGAAGAAAGTATGCCTGAAGAATGGAACCTCAGCATCGTTTGCCCGATCCACAAAAAAGAAAACCCATAAACTGCGCCAAGTCCACCCAAGAAGTCCAATTTTATAAAGCCGGCGGAGATGACTTGGTAAGTAACATCCACCAACTCACAAGTCAAATCTGGTCGCAAGAAAGTATGCCTGAACAATGAAACCTCAGCATTGTTTACACGATCCACAAAAAAGAGAACCCATGAACTGCGCCAACTATAGAGGCATAAGTCTCCTCAATATCGCCTGAAAGATCCTATCTGCCGTTATATGTGAACGCCTGAAACCGTTTACCAACAACCTGATCGGCCCTTGTAAGTGTGGTTTTATGCCAGGATAGTCCACAACCGATCAAATTTTCACACTTCGGCAGATCCTGGAAAAAAAAACCCAAGAAGTCCAAATCGATACCCACCACCTATTCATAGATTTTAAAGCCGCATACGCAGACGAACTATGCAGATCAATGGATAGTTTTGGTATACCGTTTGTGTAGGATGGCGATGGAGAATTCTCGCCATCAGGATCGGAAACGACCGACATATTCGATACCAAAAAAGGATTTATTCAAGGCAATGCGCTGTCATGTGACTTCGTCAATACGAGCTGTACAGCGAAATGCCCCTGGTACAGCGAAATGCCTCCGCATTGGAAGTTTAAGATGGCTAGGACATGTAGAATGAATGAAATACTGCGGCTCGCCAAGTCTTCAATTCCCAGCCAGACTTTGGATGCAGTAGAGGAAGACCTTGCCTCAATTGGTACGCACAAGTAGAAACCGACCTCAACCAACTTGGAATGCGAAACTGGAGCCAGTTAGCTAATGACCGGGCTAATTGGAGAGAATTTCTGGTTGAGGCGGTCTCACTGGGGCGATGGTAAGTGCGATGAGCTGCAGCGCAGAAGGTCTGGGTTCGATTCGCAGCCGTAGCGACACCTAAATGATTTTTCACCGGCCCTCCTCTAGTGATGATCTGACAAATCATCCGAGTAGTATCAATTGTCAGGAAAAGCTTATCTCAAATTCGCCGTTCGGAGTCGGCATAAAACAGGAGGTCCATCCATCGTGCAGAAGTACACACGCACACATGAATGGTTTTGAGAAAGCTCGGCCCTGGGTACTTACGAGGCTGTTGCGCCAAAAATTTGTATTTATTTACGTTGGTTGCGGCCCAGGTTCATTCCGGACTGTAGCGCCACTGAAGTACCAAGTAAAGTAAGGTTATAGAATTGTTGTAGTGTTTTGCTGTTTTATAAAGGATCTCATCTAATTTTTTTGAGTTTCGGATGATGAGAGAATGGGTGTGCACTAAAACGTGCCTCTTCTGTTTTGATTTGATGGGAAGCGTAACATTGCCTCTTCATTCGTTTGTGTGTGCGAAGTTACATTTTTGTTACAAAGAAAGGGACGTCCTCTTTAAGGCCGACTCCAAATGGCAAATTTAAGAATGTTGAATTGGATGTTTTTCATACTTTTGCAAGGTGTAAAGGGAGATTTTGGGTGTAGTGAAGACATACTCCATAGCTTGTGTCCGAACTAACTTGTCGGTGATACGCTGTTGTTGTTTTGTTCATTAAATTCGCAGCGTCATTTTCGAATGTTGGTGTAATTAGCAAGCATTCATCCATCTGTTTATTTAGTTTTTTCTCTGAATTCTGTTTTCCTGGAACAACGTTTTACTCAAGAGGCAATATCATTATTACTACAGGCACATTACCACCACACTTGTTTTTATATGGACACTTGTAAGTCGTATCATTGGACATTGGTTGCCATAGGTTTCAAATCTTACAAATCATATAAGTAGTATCGGATACAACATAAGACTGTCAATCTTCTGGATCGAGGGAAGAAGAATTTTGTTTGTGAGAAAAAAGGGGCATGGGTTCAAACAAGCCCGTTACAAAACAGTCAACTTAAGGGCGATAGTAATATATGCCCCATATAGGGTAATCTTCGCTTACGGCTGTTAGGTGTGGTAAGTATTAGCGCCATTCTACATAAAAAAAACATAAAGCTATTTGAGAAGTGATGTTGAAAATCCTTCCTAAAGGAATGTACCGAACGCCAGTATCCGAGTCCATAAAATACTATCGCAACGAAGTTTTTTTTAAGATGTGATTCGAAGGCATGTTGTAAGTGCGATTACAAGCAACAACACCCTGATCTTGTTAGGGTATATTATCCCAATGAAATTTATGCAGAGAGTATCTTTATACCTAGTTTTTTTTTCTCCTAAAGCTTTTATTTACATTGACTCTTTAGGGCTAATGGAGGATTGGAATGGTACTCCGGTAATATACCACCGTCACCGAGATGCAAGTGTCCTTGATTTAACCCCGACTTGTACACCGGAAACCCTCTATAGCTTCTTTAATATGAATATTCCGAACCATGATAAATAGGCACGCTAAAACAGCACACTTATTCTTTGAGGCTCAAGAATAGAAAAAGTTAAAAGTCTGCACTTTCCTACATCCTTAGTTTTAAGATATAGGTTCAGTTTACTTTATGATCTACAGAGTGTCTTGAACAATCGTCATTTACACACTTTCGAGATGCGCCTGATGCAAACAAGTAAAGTCTCAAGCAGGTCACAGCCCAAATACGCAATCGCGTTGGCAAACACTCAGGGCATATTGCAACGAATGCTCGATGCCTGATTATTTTGGTGCCGTAAACGAAGCCCATAATGCCCATTAATGCCATAGTGGCGTTAATTCACTTTCAAATTCAAATTAACGCCATAATCCGCTTATGGTCTTATTTCTCTTTTCAATGAGAACTAAAGCAATATGGTGTTAATTTGTTTTGGAAAGTGTTCTTAGTACTCACTTGAATGTTAAACTCACTCGCAGCATTATCAATAATTTGAATTATAAATGTACATCAACGTAGATGTATATAAAATGTATGGCGTATAAATAGTGTGAGATAGCTGTGTGGGCATGCTGCTCCCCTGGAACCCCCTTTCTTGGGGTCACTGTTGGTTTTGGAGTAGGTGCGAGGTTGGGTATATCCAAATCTAAGTCGATGAGTTTTTTTAAATCCAATCTCAAGACTTTGCATATATACCCAACCTTGCAACTAATCCAAATCTATCAGTGACCCCAAGCAACGGGGTTTGCAGGGGTGCAGTATGCGCATATGGGTGCCTATATGTACAGGGTGGGCCAAAAGAAGTCACCCGATGTTGTTTGCTTCTCCTTTTTTTTCTATATGAAAAACTTCGATTCTTCGATTCTGATTAAACCTTTAGAATTTGATTGGTCACGTCGAAAAGATATCGGCCAAATAGGCGCCGTCACAATTGATTGCCATACGGGCTCGTTTTATAACATTTTTCAACACTTCAGCGAGAACTTCGGGTGACAGATTCTCGCAATCGTGTCGAATGTTGTCCTTGAGGGCTTCTAGGGTATCGGGCTTGTTCACGTAAACACGGGACTTCAGAAAAACCCATAAAAAAGTCTGGAACGGTTAAATTGGGCGATCTTGCGGGCCAGTGCAAATCGCCAAAACGAGAGATGAGGCGACCCGGGAACGACGCCTTCAAAATATCGGTTGTGGCTCGCGCAGTGTGCGCCGTTGCTCCGTCCTGTTGGAACCACATGTCCCCCAGTCCTAATTCGTCCGATTGCGGCAGAAAAAAATCGGTTAACAAGGCCCTATAACACGCACCGTCCACTGTTGTTGTTTGACCAGCGGCATAGTTTTGCTTGTTCACGTACCCGCTGAAGTGGAAATGAGCCTCATCGCTCATTATGATTTTAGTCGAAAAATCTTCCACTTCGTCCTCGAGATTGAGGATGACCAAAAATAGCGGCGATATTCTCGGCACAACGGGCGCTCCGGGGCTGGCCACTCTTGGCAACGTCTCGTGTGGTCCCATACTCTTCAAGGTTGGTGGCCAAACGGCGCAGTGTTTGCGCAGTCGGTGTCGGACGGTGTCAGACGAATTGTTACGCAAAAAAATAGACACGATTTTTCCGCGTTATTGGGCAGTGTATCGCTGCATGGCTTGTTCACTTGTATTTTACATCTGTCTATTCCACAAATGTCAAAACAGATTTGACATTGCCGGCCATTTGCAAAAATAAGAGCATCTTCCAATAGGGTGATCTCTTTTGGTCCACCTTGTAGGTAAGAAACACGAAATTGTAATAAAAATCAAAAGCGAAATATTCCTTCATGAAATAAAAATCGTTCGCACTTTGAAGGAGAAATAGATTCAGATTTGAAGAGTGCATTTATATCTGATACTTATATCCATTATGGCGTTAATTCGTATGGGCTCCGTTCACGGCACTATTATTTTGTATGTTAAGTCTAAGTAGATAAGTTTGAGTAAATGGTTATATTAATATTATAATGAAATTATTGGCACAACAGCGCCGTTAGCACATAGGAAAAAATCTCCTTTTTTTATTGTATTTGTTGCCCGACGCCGGGATCTCCTGTTTTACGCCGAATACAAACGAATACGAAGGTTGAGTTGAGATTTTTTCTACAAAATTGACACCATTGTGAAATCAGACCAGACAAAAATACATTTTGTCTGTTGCTGGTTAAACGCGCGCTGATCCCGTCTAATATTTATATTATGGTTTTTGAAGGGCCATAAAATAAGCTCAATGGCAGCTTAATCGAAAATCGATTGATATACAATGAGAAAAATACTTAGAGTACCCCTTAGAGCACCAGTATGTAGGATTGAGGAAACAATTTACTTTATGTCAGGATTAAGCATGTTTACCTATAAATTGTTTACTACTATAAACAATCGGATGGCTTAAAATTCATTTTGACAGCTCATATTGTGTGATGGCCGCTATTGGGAGCTGTGATCGTCTTTTTTATACAAAACGCATTATCCCAAGAAGCCACTTTTATTTCTTTAATAACGAAATTCCACTGATCTTAATTATTTTCTGTTTACTAAATTCTCTTATTTAAAATTTTACATTTTGTCAGCTATCGAAAGTAACTATATAGATTGTAATCTTCTCAGTTTGGCAGGAAAAAAAAAGATTTTTTTTTCTTATTAACTAACAAGAATATAACCTATTTAAGCTTGAGATAAAATGTGTTGGATAGCTACTTCTACCAATGTATAACACTATACGTAAGAGATTTGACAACAAGAAATCTAGTAGACTTACCACAGGTGTAGTTAAACTTAATAAAAAAAAATAACTCGAAAACACAGCCTTAGCACAGTCGATCAACAAATATTCATCTCGGTTCCGTAAAACTTATCATATCTTATCTTATTATTTATACGCAGTATCTTACGACATGGGTTTTAGACTTCATGACAATCTTCAATATGCACAAGAAACTAAATAATGTTTGGGGTCACTTGCTCCAAGTCAAATACTCAAGTAAGGCATGATGTGCTGTTTCTATAAATCCTTGGATAAACTTTAAAATAAGAATACAACCAGAGATATTTCAAAAATTCTCAAACTTATCAAGCTGAATTATAATAAACCGAAATAAATGTGACGTATGATTTGATGAACGTTTGGAAAGTTTTATCTCCACATAGCTATAAAGAAAACGCTTCACACGAAGCATAAAACCCCAAATCAAACAAAGCATACCTTTGTTCAGATTATCTCTGTTTTTTTTCACTATTTGTTTGATAAGAAATATATGACTGAAGTTTTTTTTTAATTACTTTTTCGGCGTTGGTAAATAAATATTATGTGAATGAGTTTTGTCATTTTAATCAACAAAAATGTATGCACGTTTATTTCAATTTATTTTTGATTACTCTAGCGGTATTTAAAGTCTTTTGGTTTTGATAAATTAGTTAACAAAACCGACTTATTGGCTTGAGGCTGGACCGAACAATAGGTAACAAATAAATGTCAAGGGTTTGTCGGACTCCTTGATTAGAAATGATAATTGAGCCAAAAGGCCAATGGCAGCGTTCAATTCTTTGTGTCCTAGGGGGTATCTGATAAATCGGAAACCCCCATCTTTGGGTTTACTACCCAAAAACTAAAAACCTAAGAAGCTACCAAAAAACCATTGCTACGAAAGAGACATTAACCTAGGAAAGAACTGAATGAATGAGCTGAAGCCGAACAAGATTACTAAGAAGATCAAATGTCGGAGACTATTGACGACGCTGTCAACAAGCCATAATGATCGACCTCAAACTGATGTGCTAGCAAGAAAACCTTAGTTTGACGTAGAATCCCGGCAAAATACTCGCAGCCAAAAACTAGAGCTACAAGGCAATGTTGCAGGAGAAGGCGAAAGCCGCCATTTAGCTTTATAGATAATCAGGGAAGAATAATGCTGAATACCGAATGAAGTTCCTTAGTTTTACCAAAATGTAAAACCTCGATGTATTTTATAAAATTCAATGTTGAATCGACAGCCTGAAAAACTGACTTTTAAACACCAATGAACGACAATCAATAGAATGAAACCGTTCAATATTGGGGACGACTGTGGAAACTAGGCATGATACGTAGCTTCGACTCCGAATCCGATATGTCGGAACCTCCGGTTTAAATTGCACCTCCGAGTCCGGCTTCGGTTCCGATATAATCACATCAGAGCTTTTTCGGACCATCATCGGTTAGACCGATTGTTCATCGAACGACAAATAATAATCGAGTTGCGACATGTAACAATACGACTGTGTTTTCACTCTTTTATTTGTTTTAAAAGAGTACGCGAGATTTGAATTGAAGTTGACAGCGCGTGCGTGAGACGTGTGAGTTGTTTTTGTTTTGTTGACAAATAGCATGCCGTCCATTAAGTAAAAAAAATATTAAATATGCAGCCTAAAACAAGTGCAATTTGAAACTATTTTAGTGAATTCGGATACGGCAAAGTGCAATGTTTTTGAAAAAAGATACTCCAGGAAAGCACCACGACATCGTTAGGGCCATTGAAGTCGCTGCATGCTGATAAATATGAAGAACTTTTGAAACTCGAGAATAACAACAAGTTAGTTACTGAAAGTGTCTACAAAACTCCGTTAGAAGAAGCTAAGAAACAGGTATCATTGCACGGCATCTTAATTAAGAAGCAAAAATTGGATGGGTCGCATTCTAAATCTTAAGAAATTGATAAGTTAATTTCCGAAATGATCGCCTTAGACGACCTTCCTTTCAGTTTTATAGAAAGTCTAGGATCTCGCCGGCAAAATATTGTACCAAATTATAATATGAGACTACGCCAGTTTTTCACCGACAATTTTTCATTAAGAATGGTCTGCAACAGGGAGCGGTAAACTCGCCGATCTCTCTTTAGCATTTACACCAGTGATATGATAGGTAGTCTACTCAGGCAATTGCGTATGCGGACGATCTTATCGCGTAGAGAACAGCCCCTAATGTCGAAGTCATTCGAACTCATTTGCAGCGGGACTTCGGCAAGATCCAGAGATATTGTGTTGACTGGAAATTGAAAATCAACTTTCAGAAATCAAAAACTATCCTGTTTAGGACACTGTTATCTAGGGCGAAAGCTGGTGATCGTTGGACCAAACGGACATCCACTGGCGAGTAAAAGTGCAGTAAAATACCTTGGCATCTAGTTAGATCAGTATCTATATTTCAGAAGTTATGCAGCTACGGCTCTGGCGAGAGCTAGTTTTATAGCAGTCGTCTTGACAGCATGGTGAAGGTGATTTGCTACATGGCCCACATTAGGCCGATGATTGCCTATGGGTGCCCGGTTCAACGTTGCCACATCTCAAATGGAAAAGATACGGGTGTTTGAGAGGCAGTGTTTAAGAAGCTGTCTTGGACTTCACAGAACACCGGTATCTGACTACAAAAAATATTATTCCAACGTAGCCAACATAAAGAGAATAGACAATTCGCTGGTGAAACTCATTCTGTTTCACGCTGCAAGAGCGATGGCTTCGAACAATAGTCTCATCTTTGGGCCTTCTATCCCAATGATGAATATTTTGAGAGTGCGCGATTAAGCTTTATTCCGCCTGAAGCTTTCCTATATTTTTATAGTCGAGGGCTGATACAAGATAGATCAGCGGTTCCGCTAATCTACCCCGTCTTCCGAAGAACTGTGGGCAGGCGGCTTCTATACGACCGTCGGAGTAGATGGCAACAGGAGAACCTGTGGTGGCTACAAGATTCGTTATAGGCAGTTGACTAATATATTGGATTATATAATGGCCGGCTTACATAGTTTAAGGTTTAGTTTAGGTAGGTGAAGCAGTCCTGGTAGCACAAAAAAAAAATATATACATATATATACATATATGTATATATGGATATACAAAAACAAACCAAAAAATTGCTTTCTGTGGCTGTTCTAGATTTGAAGTTACTGGTAGGTGTTTTTAATTAGTTTCTAAGTAGTTTTATCAGGTCGATAAGTATTTTAAATTGGCATGTAAGTTTAAATAACATAAAAGTTATAAGAAACCAATTTTTTTTTTCAAATGTTTCTTGGTAAATATTATATTAACTTTAGATTTATATATTGGATAATAGACCGAAAGGCATTAGGATTATGTTAAGTTAAGTTAAAGAAGTAGTTGATAAGTAGGCTAGTTTTTCATGAATTTTTGTCTAGCATGTAAGTTAGTTTTAAGATGAATTCAAATAAAAATGAATTTAAAAAAAAATTACCTAAATGAAGTGAGGATATAAATATCTAAAACACGTTCGAGGTAATTTACTAAATCTGCCAGAAGAATGCAACCCCAGCATGGCTTACCCGACTGACAAAAAAATGTACCCCCTTAACTGCCCAACTAACGCAGACATATGTCTCCTCATCGCATACAAAATCTTATCTGGCGTAATACATGAACGGCTGAAACCTATTACCAAAATCATAATCGGCCCTTATTAGTCTGATTTTATGCCACATAAGTGGACAACTGATTATTTCATAAGACTTCGACAGATCCTGAAAAATGCCAAGAATTCCAAATCAAGAACCCACCCCCCTTTCATCGCTATAAAAGTCGCATACAACAGCATGTGTAGAGACGAACTGAGAGCCATGTCTAGTTTTGGTAAGCCACACGACCACACCACACCAAGCGACCTCATCGAAGCATTTGATATCAAAAAACGATTTTGGTAAGGTGACATCTTGTCGTGTGACTTCTTTACATAATTTTTGAGAGAATTGTTCAAAACTACCAAGCCAACACAAGGACACATTCTTTCAAAGACCTGTGCAATTGCTTAAATCTAACATTCCTTGATAACATCGACATTATTAGTCGGACTCAACGAGATGGCACAGCCACTTGACTACTATACAGAAGGAAGCGTCAAAAATGGGTTTAACGATAAATACGGACAAGACCATTAGACAGAATTTCACATTTAGTTATGAAGTCCTCAATACTACTGAATACTAAGGAGTTCCTATATAAGATCCTGATATTCCAAGAACTGCTCTACGACTACATAGCATGGGCCGGATATATAAATCCTTGGTCGTTTTGTTCCTTCATCCGGTTAGAATTAACTGGCTATTGAAAGCTTCTACACGAATTACAAAGATGATTCTTTATCTCTGATTTCTTATGAGTCATGACGCTGAGAGCTGGAACGTATCAAAAGCGATTAAAGTAGTCATTTGGAATAAAAACCTTTCATTCCGACCCATAGGTGTTGGTTGACATTTACTTAAAAATTTTAGAAGCTGTACAGGGGTGCCAGCACTTGATGCAATCGAGAATTGTTGATCGACCAGCAACTCGAAACAAATGTTTCTTGATAGCACGTAACTTGAATCGAGTTTTATTGTGATATGTACTTAAAGAGAAGAAGGGAAGAACACTAGCTTTTCAGAAAGAAGAAAAAAGAGCAAGAAAAAGGCGCGATCGAGGATATAGAGAGGTGCCACTCCAGGAACGATGTTCGCAAGTTTTACGAAAGTGTAAAACGTCAAAGCCAAGAATACAAGGCTTGAACAGAATCCGGTCGAGATGAAGAAGGAAATATCGTAGATGAGACACAGTCGATGCTGACGAACAACATTCCGCTGTCAGACAGAACGAACCATTCAATATTGGCAACGACAGCGAAAACTGCCCACCACCCGACCTGACTGAAGTGAGGACAGCAATATTTAAACTCCAGCTTAATAAGGCTGCCAGAAATAACGGCCTTCCCGCTGAGCTTTATAAAGTCGGCGGAGGTGACTTGGTAAGTAACATCCACCAACTCATAAGCCAAATCTGGTCCGAAGAAAGTATGCCTCAAGAATGGAACATCAGTATCGTTTGCCCGATCCACAAAAAGGAGACCCTCAAAACTGCGCCAACTACAGAGGTATAAGTCTCCTCAACATCGCCTACGATCCTATCTGCCGTAATATGTGAACGCCTGAAACCGTTTACCAATAGCCTGATCGGCCCTTATCAGTGTGGTTTTAGGCCAGGAAAGTCCACAACCGATCAAATTTTGACGCTTCGGCAGATCCTGGAAAAAAAACCCAAGAAGTCCAAATCGATACCCACCACCTGTTCATTGATTTTCAAGCCGCATACGACAGCATTTATAGAGACGAACTATACAGAGCCATGTCTAGTTTTGGTATACCGCCCAAACTCGTCCGTTTGTGATGACGATGGAGAATTCTCGCTGCTCCACCAGGGTCGGAAACGACCTCACCGACACATTAAACCAAAAAAGGATTTAGGCAAGGCGATGCGCTGTCATGTGACTTCTTCAATTTGATTCTTGAGAGGATTGCGCAAAACTCACGAGGCAACACCAGAAGGACAATTTTCTAAAAATCGGTACAACTATTAGCATACGCCGACGATATTGACATCATTGGTCGGACCCAACGTGATGTTATAGCCACGTTTGCTAGTATAGAGAAGGAAGCGCCAAAAATGGGTTTAGCAGTAAATGAAGGCAGGAAGAAGTATATGCTGTCAACACGAAAGGACACACAACGTCGACGAATTGGACATAACGTCACCATTGAAAGATATAACTTTGAGGTAGTACGGGACTTTATCTATCTCGGTTCCGCTATTAACTCTGACAACAACATCTCGTCAGAAATTAAACGAAGAATTACTCTCGCCAACCACTGTTTCTTCGGGCTAAGAAGGCAATTCAGTAGTAAAGCCCTCACTCGAACTACTAAGGAGATCTTATATAAGACCCTGATCATCCCAGTCCTGCTCTACGGCGCTGAAGCATGGACCGTCTCAAAAGCGGATGAAGAAATCCTTTGTCGATTTGAGTGGAAAATACTTCGAAAAATCTTCGGTCTCGTTTGCGTTGACGGGCTATGGAGACGAAGATTCAACCAAGAACTATACGAGCTGTACAGCGACATGCCCCTGGTCAAAAAAACTCCGCATTGGACGTTTAAGATGGCTAGGACATGTAGAACGAATGGACACCAATACTCCGGCTCGCAGAATCTTCGATTCCCATCCTGACGTCGGACGCAGTAGAGGAAGACCTCGCCTTAAGTGGCGCGCACAAGTAGAAACCGACCTCAACCAACTTGGAGTGCGCAACTGGAGCCAGTTAGCTAAGGACCGGGCTAATTGGAGAGGCATGTTGGTTGAGGCCCAGGTTCATTCCGGACTGTAGCGCCAGTAAGTTTAGGGTACCGGGAATAGTAGGGTGTGTTGTTGGTACTCTATTTCAACTAAAAACAGTTTCATAGCTTAAATGCAACGGTGGTAATCTTTTCAATAATATTTAATACTGAAATGTAAATTCAATTTATCTAGATTTGCAATCACCTTAACGAGATAATAGCAATCAACAATTCACATGGTAGTGCTGGTAAAATTTTCAATTTCAATTTGTTGGTGGACATATTTTGTTTGGGTTCCACTTTTTTTCGAATAAAATTCCGTAAGACGGTAACTATTTTCTCTATCGAGTGTTTTTTTTTTTTTTTTTTTTTCAAATGTTATGTTCAACATAGTCGATTGAACCAAAATATATGCTGCCAATCGTCGATTGTTTCGATCAAACTAGATTTTATCAAGTTACGTGCTGGCACCGCAACCTCATTTATGACTAGGAAATGTTAAGGAAATGGACATCAATATTTCAGTCTTCATTTCACAGCCAGACGTATCAGAGGAAGATTGCTTAGCAGTAGCGATTTCTTTAGGAAAATTAGCTAGCTACCGTTCAAATGGTGAGGCATGTTAGCTAATACAGAGGGTTACCCTGCATTGTAGCTCTACTTTAGTAAAGACGCATCTGTACATACTTAGCATGATATAATAGGTGGCAAGGTTCCCAGCAAAATACTTACTGATAACAATAGAATACAAATTATGCATGATAAGCGTTGTAGGTACTTTAAAATAAAGAACTTAATTCATTTGCATCGCCCATATTTCAGCCAACGATAAGATATCGGCCTTCAAACGCAATACGGATACACCATTGAATTAAATAAAAATTCCAAGGAATTTACAGAGCACAAATGGTGAGACAACAACTGCCCAGTGCCTACCAGATGTCAATAATGCTGTTTATGTAGGTGTGTGCATAAAACCGCAATTACATTTTTTGTTCTTTTGATTTAAACATTTTTTGCAAAATTGCACGACCAAGGATTAAAAACACAACACATTTCTTGTACTTACAGTAATATTATTTTTCTTTCTATCCATCCAATGAGGACGCAGCAAATGCTTGTTTTAAAAAAAATATATTTGCTTGATGCACACACACACAATTAAAACGTATCAGGCGCGCAACCCGTTTTCCTTCTTTCCCTCAATAGGATGTTGATGCTGCAGATGCAGTTGCAAACCAGAAGTGGTGCCAAAAAAATGCGACACAGCAATAAACCCGATCACAATACAACACACACAACCCGAACAAAATCAAATTGGATTTTTTTTTTTCGGTAGGAAATCACGGATAAATTTCGTTCACAATTTTGAACACAATTTTTTTTCAAATGATTTTGCGAATATTTTTCACAGACACTCGATTTTTTTTTCTGAAATGATTAAAAATTTCTGTTGACAGGTATACAATTTCACAAACTAACCGCACACGGAACACCCCAGCTGAGAATTCAAAACAAACTGACTTCACTGCGTTCGAAATGAACGCGACGAACCGCGATAACTTGTTGAATTTTGTTTGGATTTCACTCTTTTTCTCGTTTGCTTTGCTCTTGTTCGTTGTCGCGGCGGGCTACCTTATATGCCGTGCCGAGTGGTAGCTGTGTTGTTGCCGTTGCTGTATGCAATTATTAATATGAGTTGAGCTGGAGTTAAGTAAAAATGGATGATCTCTTTTCTTCTCGTGAATTTTGTTGCTATTTTCATATTTTGCTTTGTTTTAATTTTTGTTTTGAATTTTTAAATTTGCGATTTGTGCACACAAATGAAATTAGAGATAGCAAAGATAGAGATGTGCAATGTGAAATTATTCGGATTGTAACAGGAAGATGCTGGGTAAATGTAGTAGATTCTTAAAAGTAAAGGCCGTGTGTCAATTGCGTTAAAATTTTAGATATTGAAATTTTTTTGACATTAGTGTGGTGAATAGAGACTTCAAAATGTTAACCTGCCCAACAGCTCGGTAGCTTGTGATTTAGATTTGCAAGTACTAAATTCAACATTCATGGGCGCAAATTTATAGTCAATCAATGTTTAAGTTTTCAACTCCACACTAGTTAACATACTACTTTAAGATAAAAGCTAGCTTTAACTTATTTTCAGCAATAGACACTTTTAACGTGGCGCTTATCAGTGTATACTAACGAATGTACTCTAACAACTCTCAAGTCAAACTCTCCTAAAAAGTGACAGTTTTGACAATCAAACAAACCCAATTTCATTGAACACTCTCAAACACACCTAAAAGTGACTGTGAAAAAAAAATATTTCAGCTGCTTGTGCCTTTGTCCGTTGCCCGATTTGAATATGACAGATGATAAAACGCTAACTCTGCATTAAATATTTAAAGTGCGGTTTCGGTGGCTTTAACTTTAATGCAGTGATAACGCTAAAGTACACTTTTTGACGACTATAATTATCAAAACGTGTTAGTACGTGATAAAATAATTTAAAGGTCTACTTTAGGCGACTATAAATCTGCGGCATTGTATTTTTGTGCTAGTTTACCAGTACAAGAGAGCTCTTCCTTGTAGACTGACTGTTTTCAAGTTAGATCGACAATTCCATGAATGTGAATTTGACATTTGGTTATTGCTTTCTTTTTTGCACTTGTGCATTTTGGGATTATATTATGTCTTTAGTCAAATTTATTTTATTTGCCGTACCCTACTCGTTTTGATATAATTTCAAATTTCAACCAATAGGCATCAATTTTTTCTTAATTACCAATATCCTCTTTCAATGGAATTATCATATTCTTTTTTCTACCTACCTGATGTTACAAAAAATCTGTGACATTTTTTTGAATTCAGTAGAATTATTGCCGGAGTATGACATGCCAGGTAATTTCATGACTGTTCTTTCATGCGTGCAGTTTGAATCCACCTCCACTTCAAAGTTAAGCCCCGGGTAAAATTTATCCAGTGGCAAATTTTAAGAGAGATTGAAAGCACGCTCATGGATTACTCCTCGTTACCAATACCAGTGTTCACATTATTAAATAAAAAGAACATGTTTTTTATATCAGAAATTGTAATGAAAGTGTAAAATAAACAAAAATTGGATTTGTAAAAAAACATGGTTTTATAAATGTTATGATTATATTTCTTTCGATGTATGTGAAATATATTTAACATGAACAAAGTAGGGCGGATACCTTTAGGGCTCAGTTAAAGCTATCATTGAAAATTTTCTTTTACTTCCTGTTGCTTTTTTGTAAATTTAATCATTGGCGAGTTGGTGTCAAAACAAAGCTTATGAATTTTAGAACATGATTATCCAAAAATATTTAAGTTTCTACTTACAGTTTTCGCAGAAAATCGCTTTTTGTTTATCAATTATCAAGATTTATTTTAGTGAAGCAATGTTTGTAGATCTACCGAACTGAAACGGAATTTTCCAATAAGTCCTATAAGAAGCTACGGCGGTGACATTACAATTCCATCATGTGTTGAAGTTTATAACTTTAACATTAATCATAAGCACAAATTGTACAACAATATTTCTTTTACCGACAATATTTAATAATTAAGGGATTTTTGATGATCTCTCTGAAATCTATTCGGTATTTTTTCATAACAAGAAATTATAAAGAAAGAAATTTTGTTCAATTTTTTTTTGCGAAATTATTGAAAATAGTGACACACCAAAAAGCCAACTTTTTTTTACCCCTGCAGAAATGTCAACAATTTACCAGTGGATAAAATAAAATTTTAACGCATTTGGCACACGGTCTAAAAGTACGTACCTACTATAGGTAGGCATTTGTTGTGCGTTTCTTTATATTTTTCTTTTTTTTTAGTTTGCAAGTAGCCAAAGAAATATATTGAGAAAAAACGACAAATGTTGCCAAAACAAAGATACGCTAGAAAGGCATCGACACAGGAACAGCAACATTAAGGCCGTGTGTCAATTGCGTTAAAATTTTAGCCCAGTGGACATTTTGACATTAGTATGGTGAATAGAGACTTCAAAATTTTTACCTGGTCAACAGCTCGCTTAAATTTATAGAGTTGCTAATTTTTGACATTTTGGTATACCTACTGAGGAGTGAGAGAGATGGAAAGCACACTCGTTGACTAATCGTCATTACCGCAGGGTTCACATGTGGCGGGAAAATAAAACATCATTCAGATTATAAAATAAATAAATAAATAAAAAGCAAAGAACATTTTTTTTTTCAAATAAACTAATTTGGTTTTTGAAAATGGATGGTTAAAAAAATGTTATGATTTCATTCGTTTTGCTATGTTTTACGCTTTACTTGAATAAAGTAGGATAGATATCCTTAACCATGAACACGAATCATGTATAGTTTCGTTAATTATTTTTTAGATAGTTTCGATTAGTTTTTTAAGGTTGTAAGTAATTTTATTTAAGATGTAAGTTTGAATATAATTAAAGAAAATACCAAGTCACAAGTCACAAACAAATTTAATTTTCTTTAGCAGTAGTATAGCAAACAACATAACATTCACCTTTGACTGTACTTTTTAGTTTGTACTGATAGTAATCAATTCAGTAAAAGATTTCTCCTTAAACGTTCAAGAAATCTTGATTAGTGAATTAGAGGGTAATTAGTATTAAATGGCTGCTGCCTCTATAAAGTAGTTTGTGCTGTTCGTCGCAAATTGCTCAGCTCCAGGGTTCCCAATGACACAAATTGAAGCCGAAAAAACAGTCCAAAACTAAGAGTGGTTCTTTTATAATTTCACAGTTTATGTTTTGCCTTTTTTATTTACACAAACGCTAATTCTTAATCAATTGTTAACAATGTTGTCACAAAAATGTTGTAAAAGTGTAAAACACATAGTGGTCGCCATGAGTTTCACAACCAAAAAAAAATGATAACGTTTTGCATTAATACAAATTTATCTTTATTTTGATCTAGATCTGTCAAAAGACCGATTTTGAGAGTTTTTGTGTTCCATTGGGCAAAAAATGTTGTTTTTTTTTATTTCAGATCAATTTTGCAGATCTGGATTTTTCGGCAGATTTAATACAAATGAAAACTGTCAGTTTGACTAGAGTGATTTTCGTTTTGATTTAATATTGAAAAACTACTATTAACCATAAGCAGTTCGATGTGAAATATAAATTAAATTAAAAACAAATAACCTGTGTTACTGGAAACTTGACAGCTGAGCCGACGTTAACCTTAAAGCCACGAAATTACAACGATACAACGACAAACAATCAATCTGAAATTGTGTTCTATTGGTAACAAAAAAGATCGAATTTCAAATCACAGATCAAAATCTAGATTTTCCAATGGAAAACGCCATAACTCTGCTGAGCAGCTTGACATCTAATTGTAAGAGATTTCCCTCGTTTTTGTACTTTATTTGAAACAAACGCTGTATAACTATTTATTATAGATGGGGAAATGTTTTATGAATAAGAAAATGCGCGACCATGAATAACGACTGCATAAATACTTATGCACTATTTAATCATGCGGCCGGTTAGATGTGTTGGATTAAATAAATAAAACTGACTATGTTCCAATTTTTTTAGAGGGAATTTATATCTGAAATTTTCGGTTTTGACTATTATATTGCATGTTTTTTTTTGTTAGTAACTCAATTAAGGAGTTTTTATTTAATTTATAGTGCTAGGTTTATCCAATGTAACGTAAAGATAATTAACCAATTTTTTTTTCTTTACAGGGTGTTGACTGTTGGCCGGCACAACAGTCTTAGTGGAGCAATGAAGTCGGGTGAGCGACTAAGCCACCTAATTCCAAATCCCGTAAATGCTAAATATTTTAATAAAATAAAACAAGGAAAAACATGGAAACAAGGAAGTTGACAGCTAAACATTGACATATGAAACT
Source organism: Rhingia rostrata (assembly GCA_949824845.1). Taxonomy (NCBI): domain Eukaryota; kingdom Metazoa; phylum Arthropoda; class Insecta; order Diptera; family Syrphidae; genus Rhingia; species Rhingia rostrata. The sequence goes on from OX463756.1 coordinate 110,358,737, forward strand.
TTTATGTACCTGAAGTAATCGTTTTTTTTTTTTTATTATTTTCAGCTAATATACATTACAGCTGAAATTTTAATCATTATTATTAATTTTAAAACCTTGTAAAGAAAAATAAATAAAATCGCTCCTAGTTACTGGTCAAAAAATATAAAAAAATATTTCCCCCTTTAACATTTTTACGCAGTATATACCCGAATAAACAATTTTGAATGTTTTTTCTTATACTTTTTGATCTTTTACACTAACAAATAAAAAAATCTCCGAATAAACAATTTTGAATGTTTTTTCTTATACTTTTTGATCTTTTACACTAACAAACAAAAAAAAATTCTTAGCGAATTTCCTATATTGGAAATACACGTCCCAAATCAAATATAGCCACATACAACATCCGGGTCAGTGACGCGATGGTAAGTGCGATGAACTGCCGCGCAGAAGGTCAGCGTTCAATTCCCAGCCGCAGCAGCACTTACATTTTTTTTCACTGGTCTTTCTCTCATGATGATCTGAAAAATCATCCGAGAAGTATCAATTGTGAGGAAAAGCTTATCTCAAATTCAACAGGAGGTCCCGGCATCGTGCAAAAGTACACACGCACACATGAATGGTTTTGAGAAAGGTCGGTCCTGGTTACTAACGAGCCAACTGCGTTGCGCCAGAAATTTGTATTTTTATGAACATACAAAACCATGAAGTTATCGTGAAATTGTAGTTGGATGAAAAACGTACAGTAAACTAACGTATCCAACATAGACTAACAAAACTTGGAGTTTGAGTATTTTTTGGACGTAAAATAGGGACAAATGAAAAAATTCCAAAATCTAAAAAAAAAATCAAAATAACGAAATTAAAGTCGACTTGGTATACACAATAAAACATGGCTGACGTCCACGTTCCGAAAATCAGATTTAGTAAGATATCTTCTTTTAGCAACTGACCAAAGGGAGCAGAGATTCATCTCTTACCCCCTATTAAATAAAGCAAGTATTTTCTCGGATTTTTCTACTAACAATCACCTTTTGAATATTATCCCCAGAACATCTTGTTAATAGGAACAAATTGTTTATTCCCAGACTAGTTAGTCCACAGATCCATAAAATTGTATTTTTTTTATTAATATGGCGGATAATAACTTTATGTATAAATAGTTTACAAACCGACCATCTAATTAAAAAGAAAAGGAGAAGATCACAATACAAAAGGAGTGGTGCGTCGTACGCAACTAGCTCTTTCACTGCGTACGATCAAAGAATTTCCAATAATTTTATTATTACATTTATTTTGGTGAATATTATAAGTAACTATGATTTTTTGATTTCTAGCCTATTAGTAAAAATGTTCATTGAATTGTGACCAAAAAACTGTAATACGATGTTCATAGAAAACCGGTCCATCCGTTAAGGCTCTAGTTGCCATTACGGACAGAGGGACTGACTGACATCTGATGACGTAGTGATACATATATGAATCACCATGGTTAAAAGATTTAATAAAATTACAAAAAATCGTTGCTTCAGTTTTATTTAAAAGGTTTCACCGGAAAAATAATTTCAGTTAGATGTTAAAATGTTTTTCATTGGTAACATTTTTCATTTCGGTAAATTTATCTATAAACAAAAATATTAATGTTTTTTTTAAAATCTTGAATCATCGTATTTATTGCACCGATTGATTTGAAATTCTAAAACATTTATTGGTATGTACTGGGGGGAATGCAATAATGACACGTCCATCAAATCACATTTTAATCAAATTTTTGTATTGTTTACAATCATATCGACTTAATCTTTAACCGAATTGCCACGTATAGAAGGTTTTTTCGATATACTTTCACTAAAAGCATGAATCGGTCAACTGTAGTCTAATGCCTTTATTTTGAAAGTCGTTCTCTAAGCAAATCCTGTCTAGTCTAGCTATACGAAAAAGAATTTAAATTTTTTGATTAGTTGACAGATATCGCATAGACCAAACGACTGGACCTTATTTAAATCGAAGCCTTATACCTACCCTAAAAATCTGTAAATATAAAATATGTACCTACTTCGAACTTGTTACTGTTAACAAAATGTTGTCTTATAAGAAAACACTACAAATGTGGACGGCGGGAAGAGTAATATAACTTAGTCAACTCTGTTATAGATCTAATTACAAGCACTTTTTACTGTTGGAGAGGGGGTCTATCTCGACGCTTTTAGGCGGGATGGGAAATTCATAAAAAAAATTAAAGGGGCCACACAACCCAGATACCTTTATTTGATGAAAAAAAGTGTTTAATTATCCACTTTAATGACGTCTGGACATACCCTAAGCGGGGCAACGAAGTTGCATGATCAATACTCACAAAGGAAATAAGCAGCCTTTCAGCTTATATTCTTTGAGTTAGTTGAAGTCCTTCGAATTAGCGCAGCCTTCTTCTAAGTAGCTGTTGATCAACAAACCGTTGGCAATAGGCGACTGCCTGACATGGGATTATTTTGTTTTTGCTACATTGCTTTGGTTCAATAGATAAATTTCTAAGGGTGCTGTTATAGCTGTCATTGAATACCATCATTTGAAGTTTTCTTTTACACATTGCGGTTTTTCTTTTTATAAATTCAGCCTTTGGCGAGTTGGTGTCAAAACAAAGTTTATATATTTTAAAACATGATTATCCAAAATATTTTAACTTTTAATTATAGTTATAGCAGAAAAACACTTTTGATTTTTCACTGATCAAGATTTATTTTTGTGATGTAATGTTTGTCGTAAAATTTCAATACCATCATATTTTGTGCTACAATGAATTTATTCAATAATACCTTTAACTGGATCCTAATAATCTCGATACTTGGGGTTACTTAAACCTAATTATACCAATACGGTTACATTTGTATTCGATGATGAATGAAGACAACATTTTGATTTGTCCAATTTGTTGGTATGTACTTTTTTGCCAGATTTTTGGCTGGAGTTTGACGGACACTCAAATTCTGAGTAAATTATCGAAACAATTACACACACTCAAGTTTACTTAAATTTACGCTTGCATATGAGTACGCGAACGGACCTATAGTAATTAATTAACGGGTGATTTTATTAAGAGTTCAGTTTTTCAGGTTGGCAGCACTCGTATGTAATGTCGTCCAAACGTCATATGTCAAAGCGAAAACGAGCAATGATTGCAAATTATTGAAATTTATTATCAAAATTCCATATTATGGTCGTCATAATCGACCTGGTGAATCAACTTTTTTTTGCCTTAGTTGGCTGAGTTTAATTTGGTTGACATGTGGTTTCATCAAGACGGTGCCACATGCCACACAGCTTGTGAAACAATCACCCTTATTCCACATGGCGTTTTTATTAAACGACAGATAGCGTTTTTTGAAATCGGTATTACAGCTGGCAAGTCTGAAGGCGTTTTATGTCGTTTAACGCTACGTGGCGTTTAAGTAGTGTGGAACGTAAGTTTTTAAAACGTCATTGCAATTATTCGCATTCTAACAGTCGTTTTAGTAGGATAAAACGACAGGTAAAACGCCAATAATTGTCGAATAGAAATTTGCAAACGACTAGGTGTCGAATTTTAGTTAAAATGTGAGTTTCGATTAATTTGTGTATTAATTTAAGGATTTTATTAATTGTTATTTGTTCAAGGGTGAAAATAACAACCCCAGAACAAATGAAACGTTTGGTTGAATTAATTGAACAAAATGTTTCGCTGGCAAGAAATTTCAAAAGAGGTATTCCCCAGACCGATGATATCAAAAAACGGGTGGGAGTCGGTAGCTGTGACACTAAATTATCTAGGACCACCCGTAAGAACTCAAAAAGAGTGGCAGAAGGTTAGCATGTAAAATCAAAATTGAAGTGTAATACTAAATGTATATTCACAGGTCTTAGATTAGATTCGATTTTGACCTGATTCTTCTTCTGATGTTTTTCATTTCTCTTTTTGCAATTTCATCTTCTTTTTCGTCTTCACTTTCCCATGATATAAACATTGCAATGCTATTCATTGTTTTTGTAACATTATTTTGTATTTTGAATTTTAAATAGGTAAAATAAATGTTCATTTGAAATTTCAAATTGCAAAACATAAACGCCTATCTGTCATTTTTGTATCAGGTGTTGCTGTGGAACTCATGTGGAAAGCAAGAAAAATGAGAGAGGAGGCGTTCAGAGAATAGAATACCGACACTAAAATGAATCGACTCAAAAAACGCCATTTGTCGTTTAATAAAAACGCAATCTGGAATAAGGGTGATTGGAAATGTTGAAAGATGAATTTGGTGAGCAGCTTATCTCTCGGAATGGGCCTGTGAGTTGGCCGCCAACATTACAAGCGTAAAAACGTAAAAAAACGTAAATGGCAAAGGCCTGTTTATCGATTACAATACAAATTTTGAATATTTGATACAAATTTGAGTGTTTTATTCGATTAAATATAAAAAAATCATTTTATAAACATCTATTAAGGCCGTGTGTCAATTGCGTTAAAAAGAGGGTTGAATTTTAACCTCTGTTCAATTTTTGACTTTTCTGCACCATACTAATGTCAAAAATTATCCACTGGTTAAAATTTTAACGCAATTGACACACGGGCTAAAGATCATATTGTTATATTTTGTTCCTACATGATAATAATAAATAAAATAAAAAAAAACAGCAACGCAACCACCCGACGAAAAAACGACAGAAAATTCAAGGATCTCAGTTATTTATACTAGATTTGTCAATTCCGCTACTTCTTTTGACATAACCTTCGCCTAGTTAGGCAGCAATGAAAAATTGATTATAGATAAGAAATTTATGCAACGTTGCCCTAGAGGCAAAATAAATATTTGGGCAAGCCTAACTAGGCAACCTCTGAGACACCGCCTAAAGAAATCTAATAAATACGGCTGCTTGTATTTCATGAGAAAATAATGTTTCAGGACCCTGAGATGTGCAATTTAGTTATTAGTTTCGTTGTCCTTATTGTGTTTTGTTATTATTAAGCCCTCCTATTAACAAACGCTGATTAGCTAATCAATGACTAACAGTGTCAAAGCGCAAATGTCAAACGTTAGTCACTGATTAGTTAATAAGCGTTTATTGACATGGGGGAAACAAATGTTAAGCATTTGGGAACCCTTGGGATTTGCAATAGTTACACATATGAAATAAGTCTCTACCAGTATAGACATTAACGTTACAAAGCTCTTTTAACACTAGGAATACAAAAAAAAGGTATGTAAATCAGAAATTTACCTTTCCAAGGATCTATACTCTGTTCTGACAGTTTTTGTGTCTTGTATGTTTTGTATGTAGTGCTGTTGTCCTGTCCAAAATATTTTCTCCTACTTAAATAAACAGAATTGCAGGTTGTTGTTCTTTCATATCAAGGATACATTTTCGTATACAAGTATTAAAAGTGAAGTTATAGGTATTTGTTTTACTTTCGAAAAATGCATTCGTATATGAGTTGCGTGTCAAAATCGTTTAAAGGATGTAAATGTAATTAAGGATTTTCTGTGCTTAAATACCTATGATATTTTGATTCATCTCATGATTTTAACTGTTTAGTTTCAACCGTGATAGTTTGTAACTTAATAAATGCTTCGCTACATCCATGAGAAATGAAATCATGAGATAAATCAAAATGGCATAAGCACATTATATCCTTAACTACATTTATATTCTTTAATCGATTTCTATGAGTAACTCAACTATTCTTGCAAAGGGTAGTTTTTTAACTGCCGTTTATTTATTCCACCCTATATTCATGTCCTTTTTTTTCGTTTGGGTGCTTAAAGAACTGAGTACAATCGTCCTTAACATATAACATTTAAATGGTTTGGTATGAGTAAATTTATTCAACACATTGGATTATTTGACCCACTCTAGAAAAATAAAATGAATGATATACAAAAAGACTTACGTTAACTTCGTTGTTTTGGCGACTTCCATGGTCGGTCCCACCAAAGTCCTCCGCCTGAAAATTCAAATGTGTCTCCGATCTTGACTTTCGCCTAGTATGTGCTGTCAAGTCATATTCGGAATTTGAAAGTGGTGACGAAAGTGGTGTATCCGGGAGATTTCTAGCATTCGACGAGGACCGGGCTACCGATTTTCTTAGAATAACTTCGTCGTGTGATTTCTTCTGGTCAGCTGCAAGGAATATACTCTCCAGGCTGCGATTTCGGTCGCCCATCGAGGAACCACATCGTATATGGTCAATATTGCGTGGGAACTTTTGTGCGGTTAAATTTGACTGTGCAGACTTCATTTAGGCTTGTAAATTTCACTCAACCGAATTGATCTAAACAGAACTACGGAGTATTTAACACTCTTGAACACACTGAGGTAGAAGGAAGGATCAATTGTGAATTCGTTTTGTTAGGATAAATATTTTTAAAACTAATCTCGTTTGAGTTGCAATAAATTAATTTTTGAAAAGGCACAGGATACTGCTGAGGGTTATATTGTTAATTATGAATTCGCATTGATTGTGCGTTGGGGTTTTCCAAAGGAAAAAGGAAAAAGGCCGACCGGATTGGTTTATTATTGTTATTGTACTGGGGCGTTGTTCCCTGAACCAGCGTTTGTGTATCGTATAAATTTAGGGGTTGGAAATCAATGGTGTGTATCCTCGTTGAACTGTCATTATTGTCAGAGCTAACACGTTGAAAAAATATGTTTACTGTATAACGATATGCAGGACGCATGCGTTTGTTTTGAAGAAAATTTATTTGAAAGCGAATCCTGTGCAGAAACTGTTTGCCTAATAGTGAAACGACCTCTGGTGGAGAATAGCCAAAATACATAATATTGTTTTTTCTGTTAACCGATTTTAAACAGATGATGGATTTCCATAGCCGTGATAAGTATAGTGAATGAAATTGGTTGGGGTATGAGGGTCAATGTAAACTACTGAAGACAAAATAGGGCCCACCCAAGATATATTTTGTATTTTGCCAAAAAACATTTAAATCACAACATTTTTTTTCAAATGAAAGCCAAAAACCTTAGTGGACCCTATTTTGTTTTGAGTAGTATATTATAGGAGCAGACGATGTAGATGTTGCAACCGGAAATATTTTTCTTTTAGTCACAAATCGCCACAAAATTTAAGACATGTCATGTTCTGTTCTAACACCACGATCAGAGGAATCGTCTTTGTTGGCGCAGACACACTCTAATGTCACAACCATCATCTTCAAATTTTATCGAACAAAATTGTTCGTTTTTTATTGTAACAAATTTGTAAATTTTCATGAAAGTATTAGTTGTAAATTTATTTCTTAGCTTTTTGTGAAGATTGTTATTTTTATTTTGCAATCGCTTGAGCTCAGGTGTCATCCAAGTAGTGCATGTCTCAGGTCTAGACGTCTGAGAGGAATAGATTTTTTAAAACAGTCACGTACAACAGCATAATTTATAACACTTTTTACAAATATAAAGTCTCAGTAAACATTTAAAAGCTCAAATTTTAGCTTTGCCTAAAAATACTCTGATAAGGTTTCAGGCTTTCACATATTACGGCCGATAGGATCTTGTAGAGGCGATGACGTTACATTCTGTAGGCATACCAGATTTGGCTTATGAGTTGGTGGATGTTACTCACCAATTCTTCTCCGCCGGCTTTATAAAGCTCAGTGAGAAGGCCGTCATTTCCGACAGCTTTATTAATCTTGATTTTTTGATATTGCTATCCTGACTTTACTTAGGTCGGGAGGTTGAAAGTTTTCGCTGTCGTTGCCAATATTGAATGGTTCGTTCTGCCTGACAGCGGAAAGTTGTTCATCACCGCCGTTTAACAGTCTGCAGTCTGTCTCTCAACTACGATACACTTTGGTAAAACTTGCGAACATCGTTCCTGGAGTGGCACCTCTGTATATCTTCAATCGCGAGCCTTTCTTGCCCTTTTTTCTTCTTTCTGTAAAGCCTGTGTTCTTCCCTTCTTCCTTGCCTTAAGAGCTCAATGGTAGCTCTCGTCTCACCTGCAGCTTAGCCTTGTAAGACTCGTGCTTGGTTGGGAGCATCTGTCGGCATTCCTCTTCAAACCAGGGGTTTCTTGCTGGAGTGCGCGCAGCACATCAGTTGCAGCTGATCTAATGGCTTGTTGGCATCGTGGCCATTGTTCTTCGACATTCGATGCTGGTGGTATGGTGTTAATCGAGAGGTTAAAGGATACGCGTTGCGCGAATGCCTTGGCGGTCTCTTGCGATGCAGTCTTTCGACATCAAATTTTTACACAGTTTTTCTGAATTGTTGTGGCGTGGTGGATATCCGCATTCTTACCTAGGCTGCAACAAGGTAGTGGTTTGAGTCCTCCTCCTCGCAATGTTCGGACACCCAAAATACTGGATGCGTGCCTCTTGTCTATCGCAATGTGGTTGACCGTTCGTTGATTTGAAGACCGCAACGTCCAATTATGGATATCGAGGTGAGGAAACCGTGTGCTGGTTATAGTGGCATTTCGTTCAATAGCGAAGTCAATCAGTCTATGTCCGTTAGACTTCTAAAGCTGTCTTCTCTTCCTACCTTTGCGTTAAAATCTCCTGGCACTATTTTAACATAGTACCTCGGTAGTCGCTCATAGGTTTTGTCAAGGAGCTCGTAGAAATCCCTAGCAAAAAAAATACAAATTTTTAGAGCAACAGGCTCGTTAGTACCCAGGGCCGACCTTACTCGACTAACATTCATGTGTGCGTGTTTAATTCTTGCACGATGGCGGACCTCCTATTGTATCCCGACTCCTAACGGCGAACTTAAGATAAGCTTTTCTGCACAGTTGATACAACTCGAATGATTTTTCAAATCATCACGAGAGGAGGGCCAGTTAAAAATCATTTAGGCGTTGCAATGCCTGGGAATCGAACCTTCTGCGCGGCAGTCCATCACACTTAGAAATCCTTAGCGGGGCGTGAACGCATATATTGGCGAATTTGGCCTCAATGCGGATTGTTACAATGCGCCCACTAATGTCTTGGAAACATAAGACTACTTACCTAAGTCTGGCGCTTATAACGAATCTGCATCCGAAAAGTCGCTGTTTATGCTCACAGTTTTTCATCCTCTTTTTGCCCGGCCCATCCCATCGTATTTCCTAGATGATGGTAATGTCTGCTTTTTAGCAGTGTAGGGCTTCCGATAGTTGCTCGATTGGAGCTCTCCTGTTAAATGTTCTCACATTCCAGGTGCAGATACGAACGCCGTTGTCCTTTTTTCGTTTAGCCGGGTCGTCAACAATAAAATCAGTCCTTTCCGAGGCTCTTGGTTGCTTCGATTGAGGCTATTGGTTATATGAACGCGTATGCAGAAAAAAGGTGACAGGAGATGCACACAAGAAAGCACTGCAGCGCAAAACAAGGGCAGCGAGAGAAGAGTACCGAGTCAGGAGAAGGTAGGAAAAGAAGACATTGCGTAGAAAGAAGAGGGCTTACGCAGTCTCATAGCTCAAAAAGATAGAAGAGTGGCGCGATCGTAACAACATCCGGAGGTTTTATAAAAAAAGCCAAGCAACTGGCTGATGGCTACAAAACCCGAACGCAGGCTCTTCGAGACAGCGAAGAAAACCTAAGCGCAGGGAAAGGTAGATGTGTTCAAGCAGCATTTTCAGCTGCTGCTTAAAGGCCATCATGTAGACAGAGGGGTACTACAAGAAGAGAACCCACGTCCAGTCAATGAAGAACTAGAACTAGGTGGTAAACCTAGTAACGAAGTTGGCATAGCTATAAAAAAAAAAAGCGGGGGTGATGTTTGTGAGCATGCACCGAAACATCAACTAAGTATGGGTGGAAGAAAACATGTCCGATGACTGGGCTATCAGCTGCCTATGTCCCATCTACAAAAAAGGCGATCCTATGTCTTGTAAGAACTATCGAGACATATCTGTCGCATACAAGACCCTATCCAACGTAATGTGTGAACGTCTAAATTCTTTCTGCAACACATTAATCCGCACGTACCAGTGCGGCTTCTGGCCTCTACTATAGACCAAGTTTTTACACGCAGACAATTCCTAGAAAAGACCAACAAATTTGAAGTCGAAACTCACTACCTATTCAACGACTTCAAAGCCGCGTATGCTAGCATACATTGTCAGGAGCTCTATATGGCGATGGCCAAATTCGGAATCCCGGCAAAACTGATTCAGCTGTGTCGCTTGACGCTGGAAAACAAGCGCTGCAACGTGAAGTTTGGAAGTACCTTCTCCGAACTATTCCAAACATGCACCGGATTTCGGCAAGGAGACGCGCTATCATGTGACTTCTTCAATCTCGTACTGGAGCACATATTACAAAGGACTGGTGTCAACACTGAAGGCACTATTTTCAACAGGTCCGTCCACCGCCTAGGACAGAACGTCACTGTTGATAGCAGCAATTTCGAGGTAGTTAAGGAGTTCACCTACCTCAGAGTAGTAAAGACGAATTACCCTAGGAAACTGTTGCTACTTCTGTTTGGCAAAACAACTGGGTTTAAAACTCCTAACTCAAAGGACGAAATTTGTGCTCTACAAAACCCTTATTTTGCCAGTTCTGCTTTATGGCGCCTATGGCTGAACGATAAGCAAGAAGGGAGAGCTGATACTGGGCTTCTTCGAGAAAAAAATATTTCGGAGGATTTTTGGTCCTGTGTGCGAAGTCTTATGAGCTGTACCAAGATGTGAATGTAGTCCAAAAAGCCAAAAAAAAGTCGACTACGTTGGGTCGGCCACTTCGAGCGAGATAACAATAATGCGCCAGCTAAAAGGATCTTCGAATCCCAACCCCAGGTTCAAGAAGGCAAGGAAGGCCAAAAATCCGTTTCAAAGACCCAGCCATAGCGGATGCCCGAGCGCTTGCTCTAGACAACTGGAAGCAGCGAGCCCGGGATCGTAGAGGATAGAAGGCTGCAGTGTCTTCGGCAGACTCTTCACGGGTCGGGGGCCCGATAAGTAAGTAAGCACAGGTGGATACAAAACCATAACCCCCAACTATTCGACACTCAAAGATCCTCAGGTTAAATGAAAGGAACCAACCAACATCCAAAATTAAACCAAAGCTTGATTCATATTTCACAGATACACCATATATTGTATATTAAGATACATATTTATATAATATTCGTCAAACTAAATTAAATTACAGCTAATAATTCTGTTCTCCAAAAGAAAAGAAATTCAAGGAACCGCAACCAAAAGCCGAAGAAGAATCCTTCAACTTCCATGCGTTGGGAGGATCAATTTTGTATAAACCCGAAATAAATAAGAAATGTGATACGCTTATCACTTACATCACTTAGTGTTCACTCAGTTCAAGGGGGCAACGCCGTCCTCTTGCAGTGTCTGAGTGGCGTCGCTTTTAACATCAATATTATCCGTTTGTGTCGTTGATTCCGTGGCAGTTGAGGCAGCTGCTTCATCCGTTGAGTGCGATAGACTGTGATCTGTGTAGTCTAAAATGTTGCTAAAACTAATTTTACAGACGTGGCACGGGATTAGTTTATTTGGAGTACAATAGACCCCAGAGTGTGCCAGTTTTTTCTTGATTTTATTTTGCGGTGGTGGCATTGCAGCATCGCTATTTTCTGACTGACTGTGTTGTGTTGAGTTCGAGGCGAGTGAGTCATGGCTGGAGAAGCCTGAGACAGATTTTGATTTTGACGGCATTCTTGTGATGATCTGCTGAGGCTGAGCAAGTGAAGGGAACAGGAGTTTTTTTTTGTCACCAGGTGGGATTTTAGTGCAGTTCTGAATAAGGTGATTTGATAGGGCTTTGGCAATAGCGAATTTTTTGTCACAATAACGACATTGCTTGTCGTTCTCTAAGAACGTTTGCTTGGCTGAGGTGGCGGCAGTACTGTGAGTCTTCCTGTGAGCTTCGAAAAGCGAAAGAACAAGGAACTTTCTGAAGCACACCTCACAGACATGTTCTTTTTTAAGACCACTAGGCGGTTTCATTGTTTTGGTGGTATTTTTTGTTGCGTTTGTGGGTGCAATGCCAATTGATGTTGATGGTTTGGGAGCCATGGTCTTGCGAGAAGGGATCATGGATGCAGGTGATGATGGTTTCTCCGGAATAACACTCTTTCGGGAATTCATTGCAATAATACGCTTTTTAGGACTGGTTATCGTCGTGGGTAGCATACTTTTGCGCGTATTTGTAGGCATTACACTTCTGCGAGGTGCGGCAACAGTGACTGGAGCAATACTCTTTCGCTTGTTTATGGGAACCATACTTTGACGCATTGGATTCCTTCCCAGTTGTACAGAAGCAATTGATTTCCTTGAAATCTTTCTGGCTGGGCTGTTTAGGGTGGTCTTCACAATTGACATGCGTGTGGCCTTACCCATCAAATTAAATGGTTTCTCCGGATTTGCAAATGATTTCCTCTTTGTTGGCAAGGACATCTCTTTTGATATCTTTAAAATTGAGTTAATCATCTTGGGGAGCTCATCGGCAGTGAATTCCTTAGCAGGATCACTTGTTCCCTTCGTGAATATTGACATTCTCTTCGAAGTGATCCTAGATGGACGATTAGATATCAAATCCGGCTCACATTTTTGCAAGGAACGAGTTACTTTAGGCGTTCCCCGAATATTGGTATTTCCAGAACCCTTCAACACTGGTAAATTAGAAAATCCCACCCTCTTGCCAAGCGGCTTCTGTTGCTCCTCTTGTGTCTTTTCAATCACTGAAACTATGTTCTCCGACGAACTTTCCGAGTAAATTTCCTGTGACTCTTGCGGTTGGTTCTCCTTGTCTTCTGATAATACCGAATTGATGCTTTCTTGAGGAGCTTCTAAAAATGCCAGCCCTAAATCAGAGATGCCAACAGCAGCCGCCGATCCTCTGGTTACTTCAACACTTCGGAGCAATTGCGCTTTAGTTGGTGTGGATGAAAGCGCTTTGTATGCATTTAGCAAATATTTAGGAATTGATTTAGCGGGAGATACAATCAATGGTAATTTCTTTACTGTTTGTACATGATCTACGTCGTCGTCGGGTTTGTCTTCCTCAGCCTCAAGCGTCATGTTTTGCTCAGCGTCTTCGTCCCCACTCACGATGCATGAAATTTCCGCACAGCTTTCCATTATTTCGACAGTTTTGTTTGCTGTTGTACTATTAAAAGAAAAGTACATCGATGTACAGCTGTCGTCTATAGCAATTTTTGAGATATTTTCCATTTTGTCTCTGCAATATGAAAAGAAAAGTTTGGAAATGCTGCTCGTTTATTTATTTTGTCTGATTGTTACCTTTATCACGCAAACTTCACTTGACTTAATATTCTGATTGTATTGCAATTGTTTTTAATTAGATTTTTCTAATATTCGTGGGAAAATTTCCTTCCAACACTACTTTTTTTCTTGTTTTACTTTTTTACTAAAAACCAGACGCTTTAAAAATTGAAAACAGTTGACACATTTGAAACGAACTGCCTTATCTATGAAGCGAGTTTTTGGATGGCAAGGTAGTTCATATCAATTGCTTAGCCATTGCTTTTATATTGAGTAAGTAGGTGGCGTTGTAAGACATCGTTGAATTATCAAGTTGAAATCAATTTTTTGGGTTGTTTTTTGATCACGGTTTTGCGTTTTCGATTGGTGTTTTCAGATTTTGATATCAGCTTTAAGATTTTTCCTCTCCCAATCGCACAACCAGAAGAGCCCTTTTTTTCAACATAGTTTATCTTCACTTGAAATAAATATCAATTTTTATATTTAACAAAATTATTTGACGAATGCAAATAAAAACTCATGAGTTTTCGAAAGTCATCTATATCTTGTCTTTCGTTAATTTATAAATATTTTCAGCACATAACAATTTGTTATACTTTTTGAGTGACTTAAAAAAAATACGTAACTGGCAGCGTGGTAAGTTTACGACTTGGTAAATGAACTGTCAAAATGAACTTGTTCATAAATTCATTCTAAGGAGTGTATAAAATTAAACACTCGGCTTTTAACGCAAAAATCTTATTCATAAGCCTTATACAACGTTCAATAGAGGCTGCATAAGCTAAACGTATCGGATGGTTTAATAGTAAGGGTCCATTTATACATATTAATTGAATAAAACATTATGGGAAAAAATTATAATTTTATTTGTGAACTCGTTGATGGTAATCATTGCAAAATTTTGTTATACTGTCACCACAGCAGAGCAGGAAAAGAAACATATTTGAAAAAAGGTTGATCATATAAAAGCCTAGCGTCTGATTGGAATATGTGAAACGAATGTATTGCATGAACATGAAAAAAAAATAAGAAAACAAAAGAGAAAACTTTAAATTCAAAAGTTTAATATTTTTGAATAAACCAAGAACAATTCCAATGAGCCTTGTCAATGATAGTTATAACTGGATGCATACTAGATGTTTAATGTATTTTGTTTCCGTTTCTCAAACAAACGTCTTCCAAGGGTTAACAATGACGCATGTTTAAATCGCGAAAAAAATCGTCCAAAAGTAATTAAGAAATTCTTTTTCTATACCCTATCCCTTATGGGTATATTAGTTTTAATACATACTTTGTAACATAAAGAAATAATTTAGCTAGATATGACTAAATGTATATGGATCGACTCAGAATCGATTGCTGAGTTGATTTAGCTATGTCTGTCCGTCCGTACGTCACCAGTTTTTGGCCCTTAAATTTTTAGCTAGAAAGACGAAATTTGGTACACGTGCTCGTAGTTGCAGAACAAGTGTAAACATTTTTGAAATCCGCCTACTGCCAGGCCTCTTTTTAGAAAAATTGTGTTTTTGGCCAAACCGTTAGAGATTTTGAAAAAGTGTCTGAACAACAATCCTATATCTATATTTTGTCTATACAACGCTCTTTGCCCCATATCACTGGTTATGATATAATAAACATTTCATCGTTTTCACCCACACCCACTTTTTGGAGGCGTTTCATACTAAAACCAATTGTATACCCTATCCCATAGCATAACCAGGTGAAAATCATTGTTTTTTGTCGAACCATGAAGAATTTGGTAAACTGTCTGAACAATATGTTATTACAATGACATATTCTATATTTCATCGCCATAAAACCAACATTTTAGGGATATTTATTTTAAGGATGGGATGGAATAGGGTACTAAACTATACGCACAGCGGATTGTAGTCTTCTCATATGTTATTCCTTTTGTTTCATAGTTGGAACCGAGTTATAACATTATCTCATGTTATCGGCTTACGAGCTGTATTTCGCATGACACTTTTGAGAAGTCACATCTTAATAGATCAGGTGAAAAGTGCACCTGAAAGACTGCAATCGCAAGAGACCAGCAACGTGTATTCATTAAGTTCTCGATTAACACCATGCCACCAGCATCGAATGTCAAAGAACAATGGCAACGATGACAACCCATTAGATCAGCCGCAACTGATTTGCTAAGTTTCTCGCGCCCACCAACAAAAAACAGTCGGTGCTGAGGATATGGAAGAACCACTTCTGTAGACTGTTAAGCGGCGATGACGAACAACAATTCGACCTGAGTGAGGTGAGGATACCAATATCTAAAATCAAGCTTAATAAGGCTGCCGAAAAGTCGACTGGTAAGTAACATCCACTAACTCATAAGCCAAATCTGGTAGGAAGAAAGTATTCCTGAACAATGAAACCTAAGCATCGTTTGCCCGATCCACAAAAAAGGAGACCCTCTTAACTGCGCCAGCTACAGAGGCATAAGTCTCCTCAACATCGCCTACAAGATTCTATCTGCCGTAATATGTGAACGCCTGAAACCGTTTACCAACAGTGTGGGTTAAGGCCAGGAATGTCCACAACCGATCAAATTTTCACACTTCTGCAGATCCTGGAAAAAAGCCAAGATGCCCCATCGATAACCACCACCTATTCATCGATTTTAAAGCCGCATACGATAGCATTTATAAAAACGAACTATGCAGAGCCATGTCTAGTTTTGGTATACCGCCCAATCTCGTACGTTTGTGTAGGATGACGATGGAGAATTCTCGCTGCTCCATCAGGGTCGGAAACAACCTCACCGACACATTCGATACCAAAAAAGGAATTAGGCAAGTCGATGTGCTATCATGTGAGTTCTTCAATTTGATTCTTGAGAGGATTGTGCAAAACTCACGAGACAACAACAGAGGCAAAATTTTCCAAAAATCGGTACAACTACAAGCATGCGCCGACGATATTGACATCATTGGTCGGACCCAACGTGATGTCATAGCCACGTTGCTAGATTCTCGGCCAGACGTTGGACGCAGTAGAGGAAGACCTCGCCTTAAGTGGCGCGCACAAGTAGAAACCGACCTCAACCAACTTGGAGTGCGCAACTGGAGGCAGTTAGCTAAGGACCGGGCTAATTGGAGAGGCATGTTGTTTGAGGCCCTAGACTTGTTGTTGCCTCACGTCTCTGAATTCATTAACCAGTTATTCAGAAGGAAAAATAGGGAATTAGCTGTATTTTCACTCAATGTCTGGGCGGCAAGTTTAACATTCATGATTTTCGAGTGCCAGTTTATGTGTTTTTTATTTGCAAAATGTAAACCTAACATTTCCTGGTACTTCACTAATTCCTAAATATATTGCCACCTAATTGGATGCCCATTACTATCATAAATAGTCCGCTTTGTTCCCTTCTTTCGCGAGAGGTAAATCTTGGGTGCAATTTCGTTTCCTATTTTTTCTTTCTAATGATGTAGTTTTGAAATCTAATATATCCAACGACTTTTTAGTATATCCATCCGCCACTTCAGTTTTGGAGTACCATGACCTAAGAGTACGAGCTGCTGGTAAATTGGTTCTGTATAGAGATCGTACATAATTGTAGGCCTGTGGACTGTAACAATGCAATTTCAGTGCAAACGACCTCAGCTCTACAGGACATTTGCCAACAATTTTGCCACTGCTTATTTTTTTAGCATACTTTTTGAAATTTTATTATTTGATTGGTTTTTTTTGTTTAAATAAGATACTAAATAAATAAATTGTAGCAATATCGTGCAGGTACGATAGGCCTTACTTTATATATTCGTTTATTTTTATAGCCGTTTTCATTCACTAAATCTATCGCCATGTGGCAATATTGCCATGCGGATTGCTTACCTGTAAAACTTGCGCCACGTTTTCTGATATGCCATTAATTGCTTGCAACTTTGAAATAAAAGATTCAATGTTTTGATCTTTTCGAATTGTATAACAGTTGTCGTCATAATTTTTTTACTAATCAACCATGTTGCTGAGACCACTATTCTTTCTTCTTTCTTTAAGCTCCGCAGAGTGGTTTCACCTAGCCCTTTTGCCTCAAGCCCCGGATCCTTAACCGGTATCGGTACCACATCAATGGAATGATGTTCGTCTATTGCTGAAAACCTGGATATATGGACAATCACAAAATAATTTGCTCTAGTAAAAGGTTGTGATCTTACTTTTTGTTCAAAACGCCACTGTTTATATCATGAAGGGATGTTTCCATATCTGATGAAAGGAAATAAATGTTTCACTGAAGCAGTTAAAGTAGTTTCCTTGTTAAACTAATGTATAGGTATTTTAAAATGTAACTACTTACAATCCATCTTTAATCATTTTGGGAAAGATAGTTGGTACAGCACCATGGGCCAAGTGCGCCTTTTCCACAAATAGTCGTAAAAATATTTGGTACAGATTTGGTTAGTTTTCCGCAATAAAACAGTGGCGTGTACCTATGTAGTTTTGGAATATACGTGAAGTTGGCTACTCGCAGTCCATATATAATAAGTCAATGACTGAAAATTTGTCACTTTGACGTATGACGTTTGGACGCCATTACTAACCAGTGCCAATTTGAAAAATTTAACTCTTAAAAAATTACCATTAGTAAAGAGATGGAAATCTTCTGGTTTTGCCAACAAGCTGAACTCACCAAAATACCATAACTCAAACATGTGTGCGTGAGTTGTGGTATTCAGCTAGTTTCCCTAGTTTTCTACCTGCTTCTCATCGACCTTTCCTAAAAACTTGAGTAGTATAGACACAGATTCCTGTCATATATAATATATCAAACCTTCTGGCTTCTATACTCCCATCCAATTTATTCTCAATTATAGGTACTAGTCCATAAACAATTGCTTCAAGAACAGGCAAAGATGTTGTCGGCCAACCCAACGGTAACAAATTTCTTGCTACGCATTGCCAATGCAGCGATTGTTATTTACATACTTTTGGTTTATTTATGCATGGACATTGGACACCGTATAAAACGATTGTACTAATCGGAGCATTTGGAAATAGGTAAACATATTGTGAGAAGAGGTTGAGAAAAATAGATTATTTAATTAATTGATTAAATATTTCATTACATTTAAGCTATCTCATCACATCATTTACTGCAGTGCTCCCGGCAACGGATTGTAAAATAGTCCCCTGCATTGAATCGTGGATTTATTAAGCGAGTCATCGGAAAACAAGTCTGTCACGTCTACAAGTGAAGTGGAAGCAAATGGAACGAGCATGACACTACACGTAGACTAGTACCAAAGCAATGATTTAAAAAATAATTCAAAAAAAATACAAAAACGAGTGGTGGGTGCACGACTGGGTGGTGCCCGACTTTCTCTTCCACAGCGAGTTAATTTGACGTTTTTAACAATTCGGCCAAAATACACAATAACATTTATTTTGATTAATGATGCTAAGAATGATATAATTAATGTCGAAATATGATAATACGAACGTTTATTCCGTAATTGAAAGTAATCGGTGTCCATGTGAATAATAATGATTTTCCGGTAATGGGCAAAACTGAAAATTTCGTTTAGGGATAATTGGGCCATAACCAATCATGTGGAACTCATAAAAACAGTAAGAGTAACGGGTAGGATGTTGATTTTTTTGAAAAGAGATGACATTTTGTGGTCAAATCATGCAACGCTTATGTCGTTTATGTTCAGTTGGGTTTGCCATTTCATCATGAATAGCGTTGATTTTTGGGAATATAAAAAACTAGATATTTATTGATATAAAAATATTAGTACAAAGAAACATATATATATAGATAGATACCTAAAAATTACTCTTCTCTTCACAGCTTCACATCTGCACATTTTTCAGGATTAAAAGATAATAAAAGAGATGAAAGACACACTGGTGTTCAGTGAAACAAATCACTGTGAATGGTAATCTCTATCGTGTTTGGTCATCGCAAATCGTTGGCTATGTTCAGTCGGTAACATTTCTTCAACCCGGTGAGGCGGGTGCTTCTGATGCTGGTTCACTAACTGCCTTGCTGACATCCAGAACTGCCAACTTCACTACCGGCCTATCATAAAATCCTGTAGCTGTTCTTACCGTAGCTCTCCTTGTTTGACCATCTTGCGCCATGACTGTACCTACAACAACTCTTTTCGGTCAGCTACTTCTTAGCAAATTCTCATCAACGATTATGACTACATCACCTTTCTCCACGTTCTACACTGGCTGGAAACACTTCGTTCTCCTTGTAAGAGTAGGCAAATACTCCCGTATCCAACGCCGAAAAAACATGTTGGATAACTGCTGGGCAACTCTCCAGCTCTTTCGAAGAAGATCTTTGTTGGTAAACTCACCTGGTGGTTTGCTGCCGCAAGATGACCCAAGCAAAAAGTGATTGGGTGTTAACGCTTCTGCATCTTCTGAATCCACGGAGACATGAGTTAGAGGTCGTGAATTTATGATTCCCTCGACCTCTATTAGCACCGCACGTTATGACTCTTCTTCAAAACGCTGGCCTCCAGTGATCTCCCTCAGCACTCTCTTTACCGATCCAATTAGCCATTCCCAGCAGCCTCCCATGTGTGGAGCAGCCGGAGGGTTAAACAACCGCCTGGTTTCAGAGCTGGTGAAAGTATTTTAAATAACTTATTAATTGTTTATTCATCTTATGATAGGCATCTCCAAGCTCCTTCTCTGCTCCTTTAAAGTTGGTCCCATTATCAGAATATACTCTCTTGGCGTTCCTCTTCGCGACATAAAATTCCGAACGCACATAATGCAAGAGTCTGCTGAAAGTGTAATCGCTACCTCTGTATGAATTGCTCTGATGATTAAGCAGGTAAGTAGGACTCCCCAGCGCTTCTCAGTTCTTCTTCCAGACAGAATCAATATGGGACCAAAATAATCCACCCTGGTGTATGAGAACGGTCTCATATACGCTGCAATTCTAGCCATGGGAAGTGGAGCCATCTCTGGATATCTTGGCACTGCGTTGTTGTTTTTGCATCCTGGACACCTACGGTGAACTATCCTGATGAGTGATCTCAAACTTGGTATCCAAAATTTCTGGCGTACCTCGTTGACTACTGTTTCTTGGCAATGATGATGGGAGTTGTGATACTCGGCTACAAGCAACAAGGTAGCGTGATGGTCTTTGGCATGATCACAGGATTCTTCCTCTCAGTCTCAATAATCCGTCTCCATCTAAGTATGGTGATAACTTGAAAAGTGTACTCGACTTTGGTACCTTAATCTCATTTTTCAGCATAGCCAGCTCGTCCGCGAATCTGTCATTCTGGGCCATACGTAGGAGGAACATCTCTGCCTGCTTCAGCTCATCCGTTCACAAAACGGCTTTATTCAACCCGAGAATACTGCATCTGCCTCTAGCGTTGCATGTGAATTGGAACACACGCCACATGGAACGAAATAAACGTCGCCAGGTTGAAAATCCATAGATGCCTATAACTGGTGTATCATCACCCTCATCTGCCAGCAGTAGAAACGGTGGCCTTAGCTCCTCTTTCGGAACTTCGATTTTTTCAGACTGCACTGGTTAACTCTCCTCTTCATCGTAGAGGAACTCAGGACCATTCAAGCATCGATTCTCTTGATGAAATGTTGGTGTTTTTGCCCACTTTTTAGCCAAGTCAGCGACGTTCATCTTAGTTGGGTTTACTTCCTTTCTTCCTTCTTTTCCTTCTACTTCCATTCATTCTTCTGAGTATGCTCTAAGAATTCTTCCACTCGAAACATGACAAACGTCTTAAATCGTTAAGCACCTGCTTACAGCTAACACAAAACATTCCTGGAGTCGGTCCAAAGAAATCTTCGCTGGATGTTTATTGCGTGACTTTTGACAATCGTATCAGCCAATCGGGATTCTATCAAAGCCGCCTGTAGCTCCAGCCTCGTTATTGATAATGGCTTAAGAGGAGCCATTTTACATGGCTCCGACTATAGTACAATCTAAGATATGCCACAGCCGCCATAGCGTTTTCGCTGGCGTCGACAAACACATGAAGCTGAACCAACGCATCGCTGTTAAAACTCTTAGGTAAGTAGCATATATGAATGCAGACATTATCCACTTTTAGCAACAATGCACTCCATACTTCCCATTCGTCCCGACTTCCATACCTCTTGGAGTAATACTTTCAACTTGAAGACATAAAACGAGAGAAAAACCCAAGGGCTCATAGACCGACATCAGCACTCTTAAAAAATTACGCTTCGTTGGCAATCGCAGCCCCTTCAAAACGTACACGTGAGCTTTCGTGAACCTCAAAGAAAATAAAAAGCTGTCGTCCACTGTATTCCACCAGAGTCCCAATACCTTTGTCGTACACTTCATTTCGTTGGGAAGTTTTTGAAATGTTTTTTTTTTCAAACTGGTTGAGAGCTTGCAGAACTTCTTTGGAACTCGAAAGCCATATACTAATGTTGAATCCGCCTTTAGAATGTATGAACTTAACATTCATGGCCAACTGGATGGCCTCCTCTACTATGTCCACAGGTGCCCAACAATGGACTCCGACGCTCGGGGAAATGTGTTGGCGAACTCCCTTGCAAAAACATTCATCACATATTGTGCGATGCATGGTGAGCGCGTTGCTCCGAAGGTTAAAACCTGCATCACGTAGACATCTGGACTTCGATCGGAGATGCCATTCCGCCACAAGAACCTCTGCGAATGTTGATCATCTTTTTGGACACCGACCCGATGAAAAATCTCCTCGATGTCACCTGCTATAGCTACTCGACGCGTTCGAAATCCATATAGAACCTCCGTCAAAACTCTCAGCTCATCTGGTCCTTTCAATAGCATGCTGTTCAGAGGAACTCCATGCGTAGTTGCTGCAGCATCCCACACTAACCGGACGTTCCCAGGTTTGTTCTGATTTCGAACAATGAATGTATCTTCGTTTGAGTCGATGTATTTGCCGTTATCGAGATCCTAAAGAATGAAATGCTGCCGAACCATCTCGTGCAGATACTTGTTACAGTCACAAGCTTCGTATGCATGATATGCTCTATTCGCTTTACCATCTCTGGCGTTAGAACCGCTGACACACGATCCCAGCCTTGTCTTGTTGCCACAGAATCGTTCCAGCTTCCTACTTTCACTTGTTATGCAAGTATCAATCTTTGATTATTTATTCCAATAAGTTTTCCACACTGACCATCTTTGTAGGACTTCTCCTTGTCTACAGATTGCACGGGTAAAGCAAACTTCTTAATTGTCCTTACATATCTAAACCAGTATTTGCCATTCGCAGGCACTCCCAATATTTCCAACCGCACAATCTAAGACTCTTTTTCCAACCGTGTTGTATCTGAGGTCCACTTAAGACACAGTGATTTATTCACCCCGTTCAGTCCCAAACCATCAGAAATACTCTCTTCCATTAGCGTCAGCGACGAACCATTGTCCAAGAAGGCAAATGTCTCTAACTCTTCCATTACCATAAAGAACAAGAACAGGAACAATGTTGAAAACCGTATCCGTGGCATTGACCTGCTGGTGAGCATGATAGCTTTCAGTTGCCACTGGTAGTGGTTGTAGAGGTGTAAAATGCAGAAGGAAGTGATGTCCATTTGCACATCCGTTTACTCCGCATGCTGGTCCACTAAGGCATCTAAGCCTCTTCGGATGTCCCAAACACCTTTCACATAAGCCCATACTTCTTGCCAACTCCCATTTCTGATGAATATTCAGCTGCTTAAATCGATCACAATCAAGAAGCCTATGATTCCGACCGCAGAGATAGCATTCTATCTCTTGTTTTGTTGATTGGGGCTTACTCCCTGATGCCCGATCCTCCGAGTAAGAATGCAAATATGCTTGACGTCTATCAGATTTCCCGGTGCTAGCTGCCTCGGCAATCTTGTATAACCAATCGCTAAGCTGCGTTAAGTTCTTTAGCACCATTATCTGAAGCCCAATTCAATCTTACTGGGTCAGGTAACTTATCGACCAATTCTTGCAGCAAAGTGGGGTCGTTTAGGTGACTGGTCAAACCAGATGCTTACATCGTAAACTTCAGACTTCGTACCGAAAGAGCGTAATGTACAAGGGTTTATAAACGATCGACCTTGGGAGCTGGTTCCGCGTGTATTTTCTTCAATATCGTCTGCACAATGTATGTCGGTCGCCCATACAACATTCTAAGCTCCGAAATTACCTCTTGGACTGATGATGGTAGCATAAGATAAGAACCAACGGCTCGCAAAGTACTACCTTTTATTGCCCTCTGCAGACGGCACAAATTCTCGTCATCGGAGAAACCGCACAGCTTATTGGTGTGTTCATAGATGCTGATGAAAAGCGGTCACTCCTCAGGACTACCTGAAAACGATGGAAGTTCCTTCGACAGTACTTGCCGTGCCAATATCTGAAGTTGTTCTAGTGGAGCATTTTCTAAAACTGCCATAGATGTTGCTTCGAAAGCCAGCTTCTTCCGGAATACACGTTCGTATAATCACATTTCGACATGTTTTATATCATTCTTAGCATCATTAATCAAAATAAATATTATTGTGTACTTGGCCAAATTGACTCGCTATGAAAGAGAAAGTTTCGTACGACCCAGTGGTTTTTTCAAATACATGCGCTTTATTTGCGATATAAAAATTCTTTACTATGAAGACATTTTAGATGTATTTCTAGCAGAACACCTCTGGATAATGATATTTTTTGTGTAGCCAAAGTCCGTTCCAATCAAATTACGAACTGCGGGCAAGGTTAACGAGTTCGAGAAATGCTAGTGCCATAGATTACTTACTTAAGTGGCACTACAGTGCGGAATGAACCTGGGCATCAACCAACATGCCTGTCCAATTAGCTTGGTCCTTAGGTAACCTCAACCAACCTCAAGTTGGGGATGTTGTTTTCATAGTTAATAGCGGAGCCAAGGTAGGCAAGGCCCCGTACTACCTCAAAGTTATATCTGCCAATGGTGACGTTCTGTCCAAATCGTCGATGTCGTGTGTCCTTTCGTGTCGTTTATTGCTTAGCCTATTGTAGCAAACGTGGCTAAGACATCACGTAAAGTCCTACCAATGATGTCAATATCGTAGGCGTATGCTAGCAATTGCACCGGTTTTTGGAAAATTGTGCCTCGGGTGTTGGCTTGGGAGTTTTGCACAATCCTCTCAAGAATCAAATTGAAGAACTCGCATGAAAGCGCATCACCTTGCTCAAATCCTTTTTTGGTATCGAATGTGTCGGTGAGGTCATTTCCGATCCTGATGGAGTAGCGAGAATTCTCCATCGTCATCTTACACAAACGGACGAGTTTGGGCGGTATACCAAAACTAGACATTGCTCTGTATAGTTGGTCACTATAAATGCTGTCGTATGCGGTTTGAAATCGATGAATAGGTGGTAGGTATCGATTTTGACTCCTTTGGTCTTTTTTCCGGGATCTGCGGAAGTGTACAGATTTGATCAGCTGTGGACTTTCCAGACCTAAAACCACGCTGATAAGGGCTGATCAGGTTGTTGGTAAA
This sequence comes from Rhingia rostrata, assembly GCA_949824845.1. NCBI lineage: Eukaryota > Metazoa > Arthropoda > Insecta > Diptera > Syrphidae > Rhingia > Rhingia rostrata. The sequence continues at coordinate 110,383,410 of OX463756.1, forward strand.
CGGTTTCAGACGTTCACATATGACGTTTTGCGTGTTGTTATTTAATATCTTTTATGACGATATTAAAGGCGAGTTTCGTGGAATTCTTAAGAGTTAATTGTTTACATAGTTATATTTTGTTATGTGTAAGTGTTGACTGGTTTACAGTGGAGAAGGACTGTTTTAACATATATTACACTTGCAGCTAATTTTAATTTCAACCGAACTAATAAATACAAATTAGCTAATAGAACAAAGTATTGGCTTTACAAAAATTTATAATTTTTAATTGTGAGTATTGCCGTTATTATTACAAATTTTTTCCTTATTTTTAGTCCTTTTTTTATGAAATTGTCCCTCCCTACCAAATGGGATGAGGTAGACCCCTACTAACGTAGTAAACAATGCTTGTATTGAACTGTTTTACAAAAAAAAACCGTTCTTATTTCTTGTGGCTTAAGTTTTTGTACTCTTGCCTTATTTGTTATGTTACCTTATCTACAAATAATGACATGAAAAAATATGACATATATGACAAATCAGTGAATGAGGACACAACTGCTAATAAAAATGCTGCTATATAGACAATATACGTTTATTTTGTAATCATTGTTATCATTTAATTTTTAATGTTATAGATTTAAAAACAAAATCTGTTTAAAATTTTATCTTACAGCCACACTTATACATATTACATATAATACAGTATCTTAAGGACCCTTTAGGAAATATTCCATTCCTTTAGTAACTGTCTCCGCGTCAATTGATTTTTCTGGACCACATCCATTTGCTAAGTCTGCAACACAAGCTCTGATGAAAATTCTGTAAATCACATCGGATTCCAGATTCTCCAAGGTATACGAATGCGTTTCGCCAGAAATTTGGAGTCCCTCGTAATGTTCTAGTAGGGTACAATTCAAGTCTGCCTGATGCTTTAACGAAGAAATATTTGCTGAACATATTGGCTTTGGCTGAATAATGAGATAATCGGATATTCCAGTGTCCTGCTGAGCCAGTGATTTTCTTTCAATATCTTCCAAATGTTGCTTAAAGATAAGCTCAGTACTTCGTTCTCCGTCAATTTTTTCCTGCTCTTCAGCTGAAATGTTCTTCTTAGATGCATTATCACTTATTGAGGTTTTCTTAAGTTTCTTTTTGTCTTTCGATAGCTTTTCAATTTCTCGTTTGCGTCTTGTATTGTCTTCTCTCTGGCGCTCTTCTTGGATTCTGCGAATTTGATCACTGAAATTTAAAGAGACGTTTTGAGAATAATTTTTTAATGGGAATCCTGTATTTAAATCTTACGCTGAAATGAATATTAAATTTGGCAGCGCCTCATCCAGTGTAATCTGATGTCTATTGTAGTAGTTTAAATCATTTGGAGGGGGTCCACGATTATAATCGTCTTTAAGTATGCCACATTCACAGTTCCTGTCTTTTGGGTATGATGCGCGTCCAGTTGATTGTGCAAGATCTAAAAAGTTTATACTGATTAAAATATTTTGTTGGAAAGTCAGTCTAACATACTCGAATTTTTAGCCATTTGTTCAAATCGAAACAGATATTTTTCTATGACACCATTCGTATTTTTTGGAGGCCACCAATGAATGATCTGTAATTGTAATAAGTGGTTTAATTTGTCAAGATGTGGGCAAAGTATAAAACTATTTTACACTAAACCAGGTCATTCGCATTGCAAATACTTCTACATGAACTCTATAGATGTCACTTTCATATGTCATTAAATGTCTATTGCCGTACAAATAATGTTACTTACTTACTTACTTACTTACTTAAGTGGCGCTACAGTCCGGAATGAACATGGGCCTCAATCAACATGCCTCTCCAGTTATCCCGGTCCTCAGCTAAATTCCAGTTGCCCACTCCAAGTTGGTTGAAGTGGGTTCCTACTCGTACGTGCCACTTAAGGCGAGATCTTCTGCTACTGCGTCCGTCGTCTGGCTGGGAATCGAAGACTCTGCGAGGCGGAGTATTGGTGTCTATCCGTTCTACATGTCCTAGCCATCTTAAACGTCCAATGCGGAGCTACAGCATTTCGCTGTACAGTTCGAATAGGTCTTGGTTAAATCTTCGCCTCAATAGCAAGTCAACGCAAACGGGTACGAAGATTAGTCGAAGGATTTTCCTCTCGAAACGACCAAGGATTTCTTCATCATTTTAATCCATGCCTACTTTTTGGAGGCGTTTTTTTTACAAAAAAAAAAATTTTTATACACTACTCCATAACATATGCATATGAGAAAAACGTGATTTTTTGTCGAACCACACAACATTTTGATAAACTGTCTGAACACTATGTTGTGACAAAATTTAATTTTTCATATTTCATCGCCATAAAGCCCACATTTTGGGATGCTTTCCGTGGGCTGGTGGAAATCTCAAAAGACGCTATGGGCACTTGCATAAAGTAGTGTGGGACTTTCACTCAATAAAACCTCCACCCAATTTGTATTTGTATTGCAACTAAGTATGCGACTTATCTAGCAATTTTTTATATTAACATTTTGTTTTCAAAAGTTTGTAAGATATTTAGATTCGTTTCACTGGTACAACCCCATAGTTGTATACCATGTATTTACACCGGCTTTAGTACTTGCTTGTATAATAGCAGCTTCGAATATTTTCCGAGTAACCAGTACAGTTCTCTGTATTTATTTTTAAGTTCTTCACACTTCTTTTTTACATGCGACTTCCATTTTAATTTTGCATCGAGTGTCATTCCGAGATATTTCGCTTCATTTGCAAAAGGGACTCGACCCGTATTGAGAAATACTGGCAAATTGTTGTCCGTTTGTACGAAAAATTTATATGAATCAATTTGCTCTCGTTAAGTGCAATCGGCCAGGACTTTGTTCATTCATTAACCTCGTAAAGAGCGTTTTGTAATTGTAATTTGTAATTTCTTTCCTCTATTGTTGTGCCAACTGCTAGTACAGCTGTATCGTCAGCAAACTGGCAACTATTATATCGTTGGTTTGTGGGTTACCACGTGTAAATATGAGGTACAAGAGTGGTCCAAGGACGCTTCCTTGCGGGGTTCTCCTGCCAATATTTCTTCATTTCAATCCGAATATTTGTTTCCAAGTTTCACACGGAAGAGTCTATGCTCAAGATACGACACGGGGATTTTATATAATTTTTCTGGCTGAACTTGTCGAATGTTGATGGTCAGGTAAAAGGGGTTTCTGATCAATAATGGAGTGTATGCAACCAAGTTACATCCTTTCAAAAACTTTTGAAATTATTGGATGAAGTGAAATAGGTCTGTAAGATTTTATTTCATTCGGTGATTTTCCTGATTTGAGAACTATAATATTCTTCTAAACTTATTACTGCATTTACAATGTAGAGGAGTTTAGTTGATGCTTTTACGGGCAAAATTTTAAGAAGTTCGCCTGTAATTAGGTCATAACCCGGAGCTCTTTTAAGCTTTGTTTCTGTATTTCCCGTTTAAGCTCGGCAATACTTGCATATCTAACTAGATTACTATCGGTTGTGGTTTCGAATAAATTAATGTTTTCTGGACCATCAAATGGTTTAAATGTTTCCTCAAGGTGTGCGGCAAAAACGTCTGCTTTTTCCTTATCGCTTTTTGTCCAAACATCCTGAGTTACCCTAATTGGTGGCATAACGTTTTTTGGCCGTTTTATGACTTTAATTGCTTTTCAAAGTACTGGAAGTTTTTTTTAAATTTTTTAATCGAATATGGGAGCATGTTACTCAACCGATTGAGATGTGTTTTATCTTGCGGGGCACGAATTTGGTGCTATATTTTTCGAGCTTTTCTTGTTTGTCTAACCAAATCTTTTATTTCCCATGGGTACTTGATAATACTATAGCTCTCTATTTTGCGGTGTTGAAGCCTTCCCAGTTGGTTTTTCCGTTTGTTAGTCTGGGTGGGTTTTAATTTCTAATGATTGACTCGCTCGTTGTTAGAATGACCGGAGAATGATCAGAGCAAAAATGAAAGCATTCCCCAACTTTTATTCGATTGGACGGCATACCTTTAACGATAAAAAATCGATCAAATCCGGTATTTTTGTAACACCAGTTGGCCAGTACTTTGGTTTACCCATAGAATGAAATTCGGTATTGTACTTTCTATCTACATCATAAATCATCCTACCTTTCTGTAATATGCATCTAGATCCCCAGAATATATGTTTGCATTAAAGTCCCCTCCGATGACAAAACGCTGTCCAAGGCAATTAAGCAAGTTTTCAAAGTAAATTTTCTCAACCTTGCATCGTGGTGGGCAGTAAATACAAGATATCTTCAGAAAGGATTGCCTGCTTTTGACTTGTATAGAGCAAATGTGCATTGTTTCGGCTTCTAATTTAAAATCAATCGAAAGTTCGATACATTCTTTTATATATAGTGATGCTCCACCTCTAGCCTTGTTTGATGGATGTAGAGCTTTAATCTTTAAGTGAGAATTACCTTTTGCGTGAGTTTCGGATATTAAACAGACGTAGATATTTTCTTCCTGCATAAACAATTCAAGTTCTCCAAGTTTCTGCCAAAGGCCATTGGCATTCCACGGGGTCTGATGAAATATTTTATCGGGTACAGTAGCTTGGGCATAAGTTTGTACATTTGGTTTTGGATGTACAAGATCCGATCGTATTTCTTGAGATGCTTTGGCTTTGAGATAAGTTTAGGCTTTCGCTTAGTTAAATTTAATTTTTGTGAAATTGGATTAGTAAATTTCATCAGTCTATTTAGCTACTTCGCAGCCGCGGTTATTTGTGGGATGATCGCCTTTAAAATTAATGCAAATAGCAGGAGTTTTCTTATCTGACCTGTAATCTACCGTCAGATGATTTCCGGTACATTGTACACACCGTGGTTCTTCCTGACAATAGGTTTGCGTATGCTTATATCGTTAGAAGAACTAAATGAGGAACTAATTCTGAATCTTTACGCATGGGCTTGATTCTTACAACAATATTAAGTATTGTTTTTATTTTATAAATTTTTTTCAGACTTTCTGTTTTATCGAAAGTGAGTATAAATAAAGTCATCCTTTTAGCACGACGCATGTAACCCTCTGGTTACAACGCGTAAAGGCCTTTCAGATTTATTCTCAAATGAATACCGTTCAATTTGATCGGTATTTAGCTTCCGACATACTTTCCATGTACTTTTTTTAATTGAATTTACTTGGCAGCTTTATAATGGTAACGATAATGGTAAGTTACGTAACTTGTTATAGTCGTCCATACCATATTAATATTTATTATATAAATAAAAATAATTAAATTATTCGTTGTGTATATTTTGAGCAAATATTTCACAAAAAAAGTGCAATTGAGATCGAAAGCTTTAAAAATACAACAAAAATCTGTATTTTGTACACATAAATGTACATTTAACAATGAATGCTGTTGAGTATTTTTTTAGTTGTAAAATCTACAAAGAATGCTGTAAAATGCACAACTTGTTTTTAGAATGAACAACCATGTCTCTGTTAAATTGAAAGCATTGGTTGTCGGGTCGATTTTGACTAATATTGCAGTAGAATTAACAGCGGTTTTCAACATTTCTACAACATATTTTTTTGTTTGGAGCACCTCACAAAGTCTAACCAAAGCTACACACTCCACCTTTCGTTAAGACTCCTAAATTTCAATAAAACATTCAAAAGGCAATCTTGGCCAAAAGTAACGTTATGCAACTAACACCTACATCATCAAATCTGAACACGTCACCCTACCCGAATCAGACAAGATACTAATGTTCATCTTCAACTTGCAGCCTCTCTCGTTTAATCTATCCTTTTCAAAGTACCGCAATTTATATTTCCACCGACAAACGTTAGGGAAAACACCGTCCTTCCTGGAGGCAATACTCCAATTCCAAAAAAAAAACTCTTCATGATCACTAAAACACACCTTCGCTAAGGGCTCAGTTAGGGCTTAGGACTTATTGAGAGTCAAAACCCTTTCTTGGTGCATACCGGTGCACCAACGTCCCTTCTCCAACGAATTCCAATTCACACCGTCCCAAAATAAGTATCGCTTCAATAAATAAAATATTGGCAATACTACAAAGAATATTTTAATTGGTTTATGGGCCATCTTTCTTTGACAGATTTCATTTGTTTACCAGCCAAACATCTTTGTGAAGAAAAAGTCATTAACGAAACACAATTTTTTCTTCGTTCATCTTTTTACAACTCTCTCAGTACGCCGACTGTTAAGTTACACATCCGGATGCTAAGTTACACATCCAATTTTACTGGAATTTAAACTTAAGCATGCATTTGCGAACGGACCTCCCTGATAACGCAGCAATACTTTCGCCAGACATCTTCCTTTGTGTTTTTTTTAAATCTATTAACTTTAACAAACCTTCAAAGTCATGAAAGCTAGCATTAACGAGCTTCTTTTCTTAAACTCTTATCTGGTGATAAGATCTGGCCTGAGGACTTTCATAAAAGGAGTTGAAATGCGCATTAACTGAGAAGGTGCTGATGATATCAGAATAACATCAATTTTTATACCCTATGCCATAGGGATATATATAAGTTTTGACATTAATTTTGTAACATAGAGAAATAATTTTACTAGATACACCTCAAAGTATATGGATCGGCTCAGAATCGATATGCCCGTCCGTCTGTATGTCGCCGATTTTTGGGGCTTCAATTTTAAGCTAGATTGATGAAATTTGGTATATGGGCTCACTATATGAAGAAACAGAACAAATATTAACATTTCCCAAATCCGCCCACTGCCACGCCCACTTTTCAAAATAACGTTAATTTCTGCAAAACGGTAAACAATTTTGAAAAAGTGTCAAACATATGTAGACAATTGAAACGCCCTTTTATTGGTTTTTTTTTTAATAAAAAAAAATACTTTAGTCGAAATTTTAAAGAATTTCGAAAAACTTTTGATGCAAATGCTTCCGTTATGGCTATATAAACATCTCGTACCTAAATCATTTTCATCCACGCCCACTTTTTTGGGGGGTTTTATAATTTTAACCTTGAAACAATTTTGCTAAAACACGAACCCAATTTTTAAGAAATATGTAATAAAATCGTAGTTAAAAAATAATAAAAAAATGTTTATACTCACAATTGCGCTCGCCGAAAGTGGCGTAGAGTACATTTTATGCACTGGTCCTGGTTTCATTGGAGCAGTAGTGAAATAATTAATGGCTGAGTACCAATCTATTTTCATATGATAGTCTACCATAGTCATCGTCTTAACGAAATATGCGTACTGCGTATGTGGCTTTAGATTAGCAAATACATGTCGAATATTTTTATTCAGAGTCATATCCATATGCCAGCTGAAATTTATCATCAATTAGTACTTTACAGGTCTTAAAGAAAATATGCTGATAAGATTCATACTTATCACGACCGCACCCATGCCGACCATCAAACATAGTAATATTCTTAACAGGTGCTTCCTTGTAGTAATGCAAATAGCCTAGGATAACATCTTTGTCGGAAGAAGATATTGGATCTATTCTAACGCGCGCAGCAGTAGCATTCACATCTTCAATAATAGGATAAAGTGGACGAATTTGCTCGCCACCTATCATATAGAAAAGCGTTTAACAAATTTGTGACTAAAACGTATTCCAAATCTTTTTTTATAATTACAAATAACTCTTTCCCCATTTGAGTTGTAAGATGCATCCTTAACTCCGAGTTTATCATAACTCCTTAAGGAAGGAACCAATTCAAGAATTTTGCCAAAGCACAGTCGAGGGTTTAAATGGAAAAATATCCTACCCTTCAAAATAGCAACCTTATGATTGAGAGGCCAAATTTCTTCCAAATGATAGTTATCAACTACATAAAATGAGATTCTGAAATGAAAAGCAATTATTATCCTGCGAGAAAGTAAAATTCAAAGAACACACTCATTAGCTATTAGTTCATCTCCCTTTATAGTATCAAGCTTTTTAAAAAACCCCAAGCTCACAAGTTGGTGGGATTTTGTAATCTTCAGGCTGCCTGTGATCTCTTTGATACCCCCAAGGGCTCTTTCAAGTTCAGCCAATATATCACCTGAAACTTTTTTCACGATTGAGCACTGACATCAGTTTTTGGAAAAGTCTTACTATTTTCATCCTTAAGTTCGATGTGTAGTGATCCTCGTAAAATCACACAATCCCTTACATTGTCCAAGTCATCCACTGAATGAATAGAGAAATTTCCAACGCAAAGGAGGAAGCATGTAGCTAAACCATCGGCTATACCCTGCCGATAACTACTTGGACATTTACTTCTACAAATTCCTGTGTGGGGAATAAGGCCTTTTTGACGGCATTCCTTTTCGCTGACACACTTGTCGCCCATCTGTTATAGAAAAAAATACCAAATATGAAATCCAGCTTATGAATTTTTCAAAAACGTACCGTATAAAATGGAATATTACACGACTCAAGACATTTCCCATCGAGGCTCTGAAAATCCTTACATATTTGACATTTTTCGGCCAAGCATCCTGTAAGACATGCCGGTGAACAGCATCTACCATCTGACGTGCATCCATTTGGGCCACATTTCTGGTGGCAATCTTGCAAATAACGTATAGGTTTCTTCCGCTGGAAATTCTCAAGGTTCCAACAGTTGGTTTTTAAATATTCAGTGTCGGATATTTTAACATTCTTCAGACATAGCCCACATTTGTTTGGATCTTGATTGTTCTAAAATAATAAAAATAAAATTAAAATGAAAGCTTTCCTATATACATCAACGTAATCTTTACCTTAAGATAATAGTGCTGGTGTAAATGGTCTTCCGTTAGATAGACCCAATTTACAGTGTCGGCAAAACATAGGACTGGGTTTGACTCAATCAGAATAGAACCTCTTCGAATTTTCAATAGGGACTTCAGACCCAAGTTTCGAATACTGCGATTTTCAAACACAACTACTGAGTATTTGTCAAATAGCAACTGGTGGCCACGGATTATTGTCAAATTTGGAAAAATATGCTCCAACGTTTCTAATTCTTGCACTCTATACACGAGTAGATAATCACTGATCTCTTCAAGTGGTGATGCAATAGCATGGTTCTTCGTAAGATGTACATTTGAAAGGCTTACATGGCCGTTTACTATGTTGCATTCACTGAGTTTAATCAAGTCCAGCTGGTGCTTAATTTCAATTGAACCACAAACTTGTATTGGAAATAATTGGATATAGGAAGATCATCATTATTTATCCAAAAATACTTACCACTGTTGGCATTAATAAAACGTAACGAGATGAGAAGGATGAAAATGAAATAAATTTGAGCCATTCTGCGATTTCTGAGGTAAATAAACAAAAAAAGTTATGAAAGAAGGTAAAGATCCTTTTACGAAGACATTTCCTTATTTTAATCGGATGGCAGTTATCTAACATAAAATCAACGGTAACGTTTGCATTGCCAGATAGGCTGCACAAAATTACCGAAATTAACTAAGAATACATATAGCTGGTTTAATTGACCATTTCTCGTCAAACCGCACTAGAGAAAAGAAGCATTTTCCAGAAGGGCTCAGAGTTCCTTTAGTAAAATCGGCAAACTTATATTTTTGAAGCGTATAAATCGAGTTAGAGAGGCATTCATTTCAACAGTCCTTTTTAGTAGAACTTAGGCAAAAATTGTGCAAAACAATGACCATACTGCATTATATACAGATTTTCTAAACATCCAACGCGTCATGGCGTACTAGTTTCACGTACGCTCACGTAGTTCACGTCCCCTTTACGCTTTCAACGTTAATAATCGTCCCTCTAGATTGGCTATTATTTCAATTGATTATTTGGAGTCAATATATTACTTATATTCCACTTAGAGATTCCTCAAAGATTTTCCTACGCTGCCTCAGCTTATGCTTTTTAAGTAGGTATGTGGAACATCATTCATAGTAGACCTATACTTGTCAAAAATGAAATACTCCGCTGACAGCTGCACTCACTTAGCACAAAAATTGACGAGATGAATACAACAAATTTTAGTGTCAGCAAACTAAAAAAATCTCCAATCCCCCACGTGAGGTATCATGTTCCACTTACGGATGCAAAATTAGATTTTCCTGTGCCAGTTAAAAAACGCATCTTTTGAAAAGAAACTAAATTAGTCGATTCCACGGCGTCCACATAATTTGGAAATTTCTTAGTCCACATAGTGTTGGATTTTCTATAAAGATCATGGCCTACACCCTAACAAGAATAAATTAATCCAATAACTAAAGCCTCATGATAATATCAGGTGCCAAAGCTTCTTCGTCTGGACTCTACAAAACTTTGAAAAAAATTATGAATTTCAGCGAAAAATCATCAATTAATCATTATTTTAGATTAATAAATAACAAAATATATGTTATTCGACATCATTTAACCCAAATGTGCTTCACTGCATCAATAAAAAGTGATTGAGTGAACAGTATTCTGTCGTCTATAAAAATTATTTTCATTTTACAGCCGCTATCTGGACGGTTGGTTGGGTGTTGTAGAACGAGGGTAGACTCTGATTGGCCTTAGCTTGGCAATGCCCAGTGTTGTAACTCTGACTACACATCAAGTGCATATTTTTTTACCTCGAAGTGGTAACCATCGGGTACTGGTCTCATCCAACCGGATTTGACTTGCTATACGATAAGCGCGAGTGTTGATAACACGCCAGGTCAGAATGGCACGGAATGAATACCCGGCCTGCTATCCCAGGCGAACTTAGACAAGCTGCTTCGACACATTCGGACAACAGGTTGTCTAGGGTTAGTCAGGCCCCTTGGGTTAGTCAGGCCCCTTGAACAGACATGGTGGCGGATGAACCGAAAGGCCAACGGCAGCGCTCAATCCCGTACTGGATACTGATGGCCCCGTGTCCTAGGGGTATCTAATAAATTGGAACTGGCCCTCCAGGTTGGGGGTTGTGCTTTGGGTAAACTACCCAACCATAGAACAAAAATATTGTTACGAAGCAACCAATAGCCTCGGAAAGGACTGATTTTATGGTTGACGACACGGCTAAACGAAAAAAGGACACCGACGTTCGTATCTGCACCTGGAATGTGAGAACATTAAACAGGAGAGGTGCAAGCGAACAACTAGCGGAAGCCCTAAACTGCTACAAAGCAGACATTACTGCCATCCAGGAAATACGATGGGATGGGCCGGGCAAAAAGAGGATGAAAAACTGTGACATCTACTACGAAACGTGTTATAGTGAGCAGGAACAGCGACTATTCGGATGCGGATTTGTTATAAGTGTCAGACTTAGGCAAGAAGTCTTATGTTTCCAAGACATTAGCGAACGCATTGTAACAATCCGCATCAAGGCCAAATTCGCCAACATAAGCCTTATATGCGCTCACGCCCCAACGGAGGAAAAAGGTAATATAGCTAAGGATTGCTTCTATGAGCTTCTTGACAAAACCTATGAGCGACTACCGAAGTACGATATTAAAATCATGCTGGGAGATTTTAACGCAAAGGTAGGAAGAGAAGACATCTTTAGCAATATTGTCGGAAAACATAGCCTACACGACAACACGTCTGGTAACGGACTTAGGCTAATTGACTTCGCTACGGAACGAAATGCCACTATAGCCAGCACACGGTTTCCTTACCTCGACATCCATAAGGGGACATGGCGGTCTCCAGATCAACGAACGGTCAACCAAATTGATCACATAGCGATAGACAAGAGGCACGCATCCAGTATTTTCGATGTCCGAACATTCCGAGGAGCTAGCATCGACTCGGACCACTACCTTGTTGCAGCCAAGGTTAGAATGCGGATATCCACTACGCCACAACAATCCAGAAATATTATGAAAAAACTTAATGTCGAAAGACTGCAATCGAAAGAGACCGTCAAGACCTTCGCGCAACTCGTATCCCTAAACCTCTTGATTAACAACATACCATCAGCATCGAATGTCGAAGAACAATGGCAACGATGCCAACAAGCCATTAGATCAGCCGCGACTGATGTGCTAGGTTTCTCGCGCCCACCAGCAAGAAACCCCTGGTTTGATGAGGAATGCCGACAGATGCTCGCAGCCAAGAACGAGGCCTTAAAGGCTAAACTGCAGGTGAAGACGAGAGCTGCCGAGGAAATAGAGAGGAACGATATTCGCAAGTTTTACCAAAGTGTAAAACGTCAAAGCCAAGGATACAAGGCTCTAACAGAATCCTGTCGAGATGGACAAGGAAATATCGTAGTTGAGACACAGTCGATGCTGAGGATATGGAAGAACCACTTCTGCAGACTGTTAAGCGGCGATGACGAACAACATTCCGCTGTCAGGCAGAACGAACTATTTAATATTGGCAACGACAGCGAGAAATGCCAACCACCCGACCTTAGTGGAATGAGGATAGGAATATCTAAACTGAAGCTTAATAAGGCTGTCGGAAATGACGGCCTGCATTGGACGTTTAAGATGACTAGGACATGTAGAACGAATGGACAACTCTCCAACTCGGAGAGTTGGATGCAGTAGAGGAAGACCTCGCCTTAAGTGGTGCGCACAAGTAGAAACCGACCTTAACCAACCTGGAGTGCGCAACTGGATGCAGTTAGCTAAGGATCATATGTAAAAGAAACATGTTGTTTGAGGCCCAGGTTCATTCCGGACTCTAGCGCCACATAAGTAAGGGCCCAGTTATGGCTAACATTGAACAACTTCATTGGAACACAACAAATGATGGAATTGAAATGTCACCCCCATAGCTTCTTATAGGAATTATTGGAAAATTCCGTTTCAGTTCGGTTGTATGAATAGATTTTCTGCAAAAACTATAATTACAAATTAAAATATTTTTGGATAATTATATTCTAAAATTCATAAGCTTTGCTTTGATACCAACTCGCCAATGATTGAATTTATAAAAAAGCCACAAGAAGTAAAAGATAATTTCCAATGAGGGTTTTCAATAATAGCTATAACTTGGTCCTAAGTAATTAATGAAGATTTGGATGAATTTATAGGAGGAGGTACATACAATAACTACTTTGCCATTGGTGAATTTTTTTTTTTTTAATTTTTTTATAGGTCTTGATCTAGTGTTTCCAAAAGTGATTAGCGTCTCCAAAGTTTTTGTTTTCTGCACATTTTTTTGAGCTTGTTCATATTATTTGTTTAGGTATTCTTTTAATTCTCTATAAGCAAATTTTATGGGTACCATCAATCATACTACCTAATTATTTAGAAACACAACCTAATGAGGGTTAAGGGGAACATAATAGCCTCGGCTATTGAAATGTTCACAAAATGTTGCCCAGCGCATATTAGAATGTCTTTTTTTATATAAATAGTCGAATTTTAACAAGAGTTATTGGCGTGATTATCTACTCATCAGCAGATTGTGCAAAGTTTTTTTTTTAAATAAGCCTAATATGCCTACTGCTGAGGCGAAGATTGGCGACTATTTAACCTTAAAAACCATAGTAAACGATTGTATAAAAAAAGGTTCACCAACAGTGTGATCTACCACGGCGTTTGATAGTTCCGAATATCGTATACTAAGTGTTCTTAAATTTTCCATATTATTACATTTTACGCGATTAGAGCCCAGCCATTTTGAAGGACTCCCAGTGAAATCTTTGCATATCTATTCGAAGTAAAGGATAGAAATGTTGGCTTACCTACATTGTTTGCTTTGAATTAGGGAATATAAAAAACGCGCACAGTTCTGATTTAAACAATTACCAATATTTTGTTTGATTTTAAAATGAATGTTAATATTTACATCAATACGAAATTCACTAAAGCATATGAAATGCTTATACCCAATATTTAAATATAGGTATGTCAATAAAAATTCACCCAAACAAGATCGTCATCAATCCATTCGTCACATCATGGTTCGTCAAAGAGAGCCTAATTAAATTTACTTTGACCTTTCCACTCACTATATCGATCGTACATTTAATTAAGAGAAAATTCTTTGCACGAGCACCATCGGGCAATGTCAATGCTACCCGAAAGTAAAGTTATTTTTCAGAACTTATATATTGGGAAAAATGATGATCGCTTTAACAGTTGTATTCATCAATTACAGGCTATTATGCTTACACACTGACCCACATGTGCTCCTGCCACCTTGAATGCACTCAACTGTATAATCAATATATTTTCTTCGATTTTTCGTTTTGCGATCTGTTACTTAATTAGTCAAAGAATTCAACCGATCGCGTTCTGTTCTCGTTTTCAACTGATCGCCAGTTCAATCGAGACGATTGACCAGCTTACAATTGGTGAATTTGTGAATGCCAAGAGGTGGATGAGGCCGATGCAGGGTCTAGAGAGGTGGGGGAAAAGGAAAAGGACTCCATCCTTAGTTTTGTGTTTCTTTAGTTTTATTGCGTTATAAAATCGGTACTCCATGTGGAAAGTGGAAGAAGTGGGATTAATAAAACGAGGGAAGAACACAATCCTTACAGAATATCCAGCTTTAACCGGAATCATTAAGATCAGCTGTAAATCACTGGAGAGGCAGAGTCTGGAAGAGATTTCTCTTGTGCACGCAAAGACATATACTTACAGCTGGTCACATCTGATCTTTTTTAAAAGGTTCTAGAGGAGATGTACATAGCTTTTATGTTGCTGATGAGCGAGAGTTTTAAGTTATTTAATTCGTGTATGCACATGTATAAAAAATATAGGTAAAGAATTGTATCTTATGTGATATTGCCGAATTTAACTATATTGGAGAAAAAAGCTTTATGTAGTTCACTCATGGATTAGATTTTTATTTGCGATTGGATTATCTTCTGATTTCTGAAAACAAAGTATGACATTAGATCCAGGTGTGAACTGCTGAAACTATTTAAAGTCTAATGGCAGTTACTATTATTAACAAAATATGTTTTGCTTCTTTAGTTTGCCATTTTTTATCACACCAAAATCGTTGATTTAGTTCTTGAAGAAGGCTTGGAACTCAGAATTTTCGGACACTAATATACCCCTATGGCATATTTGTGTATACAAATCGACGAAGAAGTCGGCATGAGTTATAATTAACTGTAGTCGAAATGTATACAACAGTAGCGTCAATGTAATTTCATATCAATTTTTTTTTCGTTTACTTTAAAAAAACAAAAATAAATATTTAAACAACACTCCCATACAATAACTCAAACTAAGCACCTTCAGTCATTTCCAAAAGGGGATATGGGGTCTCCAGATCAATATGATCACATTGCGATAGACAAGAGGCACGCATCCAGTGTTTTGGATGACCAAACATTCTGAGGAGATAACATCGACTCGGGCTACCTTGTTGCTGGCAAGGTAAGAATGCGGAATTCCACAACGTCACAAGAATCCAGTGAAAAAATTTAATGTCGAAAGACTGCAATCGCAAGAGACCGCCAAGACCTTCGCGCAACGCGTATCCCTTAAACTCTCGATTAACACCATACCACCAGCATCGAATCAAAGAACAATGGCGACGATGCCAACAAGCCATTAGATCTGCCGCAACTGATGTGCTAGGTTTCTCGCGCCCACCAGCAAGAAACCCCTGGTTTGATGAGGAATGCCGACAGATGCTCGCAGCAAAGAATGTTCGCATCTGCCATTTAGCTCTATAGGCAGAAAGGAAGGTAAGAACACCGAAAAGAAGAAAAAATAACAAGAAAAGCGCGCGATCGAGGATATAGAGAGTTGCCACTCAATGAATGATGTTGGCCAGATTTAATAAAGTGTAAAACGTCAAAGCCAAGGATACAAATATCGTAGTTGAGTCACAGTCGATGCTGAGGATAAGGATGGACCACTTCTGCAGACTGCCAACCACCCAGCCTGAGTGAAGTGAGGATGGCAATATCTAAATTCAAGCTTAATAGGGCTGTCGCAAATGACGCCCTTCCTGCTGAGCTTTATAAAGCCGGCGGAGATAACTTGGTAAATAACATCCACCAACTCATAAGCCAAATCTAGTCGGAAGAAAGTATGCTTGAAGAATGAAACCTCAGAGGCATAAGTCTCCTTAACATCGCCTACAATATCCTATCTGCCGTTAACAACAATATCAAATGAACAAACAAATATAGTTTTTGCGAATACATATTTTAAAATTTTACCGAAAATCGTTTTTTACTGAAAAGAAACCTTATATGGACAAAACATCGATATCGGGATTGACTACATATGTTGTTCAGTCACTTTTTCAGAATTCTCTATCGTTTGGCCAAAAATAACGTTTATCGAAAAAGTTGTCAGTTGGCGGAATTTAAAGCTTACCTATACCATATCCCATTCCATTATTAAAATTAATATGTATCCATAAAATGTGGTCTCTATGGGGATGAAATATAGAAAAATGCATTGTCACTACATCTTATTCAGATACAGATCTCCTTAGGCGGTGTCTCAGAGGTTGCCTAGTTAGGCATGCATAAATAATTATGTTGCCTCTAGGCAACGTTGGCTAAATTTTTTATCTATAATCGATTTTCTACTGCTGTCTAACTAGGCGAAGGTTATGTCAAAATAAGTAGTAGAATTTACAAATCTAGAATAAAAAAACTGAGACTCTTGTACTTTCTGTCGTTTTTTTGTCGCGTGGCTGCGTTGTTGTTTTTTGTTATTTTATTTAATATTATTATGTAGGAATAAACTTTGAAAAGATGATATTTAATTTATGTTGATTTTAGTAAAGCACATCTTAATGGATACTCTTCGTGATATATTGAGCAATGTAATTGCAGTATTTTTAAATTGGTTTGAGGATTCAACATAGCAAATAAGAATGTTAGACCAACATAGCCACGCATACGATTGATGAAATTTTCCCTTCGCACTTACCGAAGTTCTATGAAGTTCTATCAATTTGGCAGTATTTAGATGACGCCTAAAGTAAGACAACCTCTAAAATGCTTTTATGGATACGGCTGAAAGTATCTAAGTCTTTTTTGGTTCGACAAAAACGAAGTTTTCCTATGGCATCCCAACTGACAATTTTACAGAAGTAAAATAAAGACATCGGTTACAAAAATTGTTTTTTTTTAACGAAAATTACCCTAAAATTGGGTATGAAAAAAACATAATACCGGCTAAATATAGATATTAAGATTGTCTAAATATATTTTTCAGAGACTTTTCAAAATCCTTCTGCTTAACACAAAAAAAGGTTTTTATAAAAAGTGGTAGTGGCGGATTATGAAAATTTGTACACTTGTTCGAAAAGCAAGGGCAGAAACCGCATATACCAGATATTAGCATTCAAATTTAAGGCTTAAAAACCGGTGATCTACAGACGGACTAACGGAGAGACAGACAATATTAAATCAACTCAGCTTGGGATTGATGTCAAATTAAAGCTTATGAATCTTGACACTAACTAGCCAATGATTGAATTTATAAAAAAGGCGCAATAAGAAAAAAAAAAGAATTGGGGTTTTCAAAAATGGTATTCATGCAACATCGTAAGTTTCCAACGTTCGAAAAATTGCAACGATGACGTTTCATGAACACCCTAAAAACTGCAGCACTAAATAATGTCATTAATTGAATTCAATCTGATTTTACTTAATTTTTTTGGAAATGTTTCCTTTTTTCTATTTACGCTCCTGATAATTTTCTCTTCAGTTTAGCGCATATATTAGATGTGTGGATGTGACTGATAGTCGCAGTTCACACGAAAGGAACATTGGGTGTTCACACGTAATGAGCATTACTCTGCGTGTTTTCATTTCTATCTGCTCTTCCCTTATTTGAAAATGGCGAAAATTGAATACTCGCACGATACCGAGCACCGAGGATCTACAACAAAGAGGAACGTGAAGATCTGGGATTATCATCATGGCGAAAAGTAAATTCTTTCGTGCAGATGGAAGCTTGTAATATAATGTTTCCTTTCTATCCGCGAGCTCAAATAAGAGAGGAATAAATTTGACTTATCTCGACCGATGGAATAGGACCACAAAAGAGAACGTCAAAGATACTCACCGAATAAATCTAAATTGTGGAATGTTTTTTCATTGCCCTCCTCTTACACACATTTCCCTGTGCACCATCACTAATCGATGGAAATCAGTGATATTACTCTTGTGTAAACCGGCACATTAAATGTTAAAATAGCGTTTTAAAAGTTTACAACGTTTCATCTCAGATATTACCATTTCAGATATTGTTGTAAGAGATTTTCCATACAAACATTTACAAGTTCATTTACCAAGTCGTAAAATTACCACGTTTACTTACTACGTTTAAGATGACGTTGCATGTTCTGGACCCTAGCTATAACTGGACCCTTACATTATTTTTTCAGTTTTAATCTGAGATTCTAAACACGGGCAATGCATCCATGCATAAATGACAGAAAATGTCCGCCCGTGAGCACCACTGCATCCATTGGGCCTGCGCACACGAGTATGCTTCAACCGTAGTCATTGTGGTTACTTTCCAAACACACGGGAGTATGTTGAACCGGTTGAATACTGTGCAATATAACAAACTTTATAGTAATTTATGAGTACTATGCTGGTTGTTTTCAGTTCTGTTTCTTTTTGATTTCCGCTATAATAAACAACACAAATAATTAATAGTACGTTGCCACCGAACCGAAATTCGTCATTTCATTAACGAAATTCAACATTTGAAATAGTGTTCCCACCAACAAAAACGCATTCCAACTGTCAAACATTATTTTCACTGCATCTTCTCTTGTAATAATTTGATATCTTAATCATCTAATCTAATCATCCGAGTACTTCCAACTGCCAAGAAAAGCTTATCTCAACACAACCGTTCGTATTCGGATAAAATAGAAGCTATGAGAAAAGGATAGGCCCTGGGACCTAACGATGGTGTTACCCAAAAAAAAATGTATTTGTTTTTGCTTGTATGGGATCAAGAAATTTATACCAGGCACAACGGGTATCGCGCAAACTGGCCCAAGGTCAACAATTTCATGTGCACACACAATTTTCAATAGGCCCACTCGCAGATTACGCCGGCCATGCTACCAATGAAATATGCAAAAGCTATTTGGGCAAGCAAAAGCAAGAATGTTCATGAATCAAACATTTTGAGTTATTTTATTAAATTCAAATTTGTTTTCAGAAAGATTTAAAAAAAAAAAAACATTTACAGAGCAATTTGAGGTTTATAGGAGAAAAAAGGTTTTTATGTTTTTATAAAGTAATGTTTGATTTGACATTACTCTGAGGATTGACAAAGATTTAGCCACCGTATTTTTTTTAATATCGAAACTGTCAGAAACATATGCATGTTCTGGTAGATTACACCTCTTCAACCACTTATTTTTGGAGAAAAATTGATCTTCAGTGGCTCTCAAACTGTGCTCCCTTCTCACCCATCAGCCTAAAAAAACAATATGAGGTTCTACCGGTTGAAACATACTTGTGTGCAAAGTTCCTTTAAGTCCGTGTGTCATTTGTGTTAACATTTTAGCCAGTGGGTAATTTTTGACATTAGTATGGTGCAGAAAAGTCAAAAATTAAACAGTGAATATAATTTAACCCTCTTTTTAACGCAATTGACACACGGCTTAACACACCACTTTCCATTTCAATATAAAATTTGATGAGACCGACGTTAATGTCGATGTGGATGTTTATGAGTCAATCTGTTTCTGGCATTTATTTTTATTTAACGTACCTACCTTAATACCATACCTGTGTCCATCCAGATAGCCCAGTACCCATTTGCAAAACTGTCATTTCGCAAACGATAAATGTCAACGTTGACAGCCACATTGAACCAGTAGAAAATTTAAAGTCAAAGTGAGTAGTTCTGATGGCAAAATAATATAATTCTTTATAATTAAGTGTTTTTGTGCAAAAAAAAACCGCAGTCTGAAGCTCAAACGCATATATTATTATTTACGTCAGCAATACCCAATTTGATTTTTCCATATCTATTTGTGGAACCGATTAGCAGAAATAGAAATGGAAAAAGTCTACTTATCTTAAGAACGCAATTTGTTATAATTTTCTTAACCGATGAAACAAAAAAAGTGAAGTGAATCAGAATAATACTTATGACGTACAATGAGCGGCTGTATTTTACCCGCTATAATTTAATTCATTTTATAAACGTTCAATGCCTTTCACTTATACTCAGAAACGTTAGTGGGTTCAATGTAATATCAACCGCAGAAAATGAAGTTTAATCAATTGCGTTACGCTTTTCGACGTTAAATTAAAATCTTTGTTATTTTATTTTGTTTTTTTTTTTTTGCAAATAGTGTGTGTATTCGCAATGGTCTGTTGTGCAATAATGTCTTACACCGGAAAACAAAAAAATTAGGCGAGAGATGAAGGGACGCCCTATAATTTGTTTGTTCTGCTCCAGTATTCATCATGTAAATTACCAAAATTAAAATGTATAAACACATTGATAGCCATAATTTATTCGATGGAAGGAGTTATTTGTTATCAATGTCCCAGGAAGAAGTATATATGTATAAAGATTTCAGTTTGAGTTTAGTTAAAAAAAAATACCTGGGTACCTACATGTCACACCAGGGGCCTGTTTTATCTTGACAGTCTGTATACCTTTAATTCTGACTGAGGAATCAAATTTGACTGCATTGCCTGTCACCCATCATTTGTGACATGTTCACGAACCATCTGTCCGCAATAGCAGCAGAGACAAATATTATCTTATGCTAGCATATGTTTATTAAGAAAATACCTTTGGTAAGAAACTCCTCTCAACAACAAGTCTGAGCACGTGATTTTGTACTAATTCCATTTGTTTCTAGTTGGTAAGGTATAGAAGAGAGAGGGGCTATTTAAGTGAAGAAAGAAATATCCTCTGGGTCCTATTGCGCAGGCTTTATTATAGTGCCTGACGTTATTATTTAAATAAGAGTTTAATTAGCTAAAGTTGTGAACATGGGGACCTTTTCCAGTTAGCACCGGCCTCACATGCGCGATTCAAACTTTGTTCAATTAAAATTACATGCAAAGCCCGGCAATACTCAGACTTATAGGTTAATTTTACTACATGTGAAGGAACTCTCTTATTCGTTTTTATCTGTGTTTATTGCATGCTGTATCTCATTATAGCGAACGTCACTCGAATTAAAGCATTCCCACACGGCACTTACCATCTCCAGGAAGCATTATAAGTTGAACCTGCAACCTGTTAAATACTTGTTCCGGCAAAATATCACCGACACCGGCATTTATCCTGTTCGGATTTTTTTTTATTTTCTAATTGGCGAGGCTATGATCCAACTAGATAAAACGATGATACTCGCATGTCACAGCGTACGTTTATCCTAGTCGCATTTATATCATTGCAGATCCTTCGTAATGCCTGAAGTGCGGATCTTTAACCGTATCCTATGTTTTTTTTTAAACTTAAAGGGTCATTCATACACTTGCAAAATACAATAATTAAGGTTAATCCAAGGTTGACGAGATGAGGGAAGTAACACCGCCTAATTGTCACAGCTTCTGCGGAAGCCGGTTGAATTGAGATTCAGTTTTCAAGCGTCTCGATTTCCCACTTAGTAGGATTTCTCTCTCGATTTCTGTTTGTGATATCGTTTACTGAAGCACTTAACAGTTTGTTTCGCTTAATCGTTGCCAAGTTAATCCTTATATCCGCCGTATAGTTTTACATTATTCGGTGTGCCAACCTGGATTTCTTTGGACTCTAGAGAATAGATCATAGCGATGTTCCAAAACGCAAAAAAAAAACATTTTTTAAGTCAGTATTATATTTTTTCCCTCCTACTTATTTAGTTTAATTAAGTGGCGCTACAGTCCGAAATTAACCTGGGCCTCAACCAACATGCCACTCCAGTTACCCTGGTCCTTAGCTAACTGCCTCCAGTTGCGCACTTATAGTTGGTTGAGGTCGGTTTCTACTTGTGCGCGTCACTTAAGGCGAGGTCTTCCCCTACTGCGTCCGACGTCTGGCTGGGAATCAAAGACTCTGCCTGCCGGGATATTGGTGTCCATTCGTTTGACCAGGGACATGTCGCTGTACAGCTCGTATAGTTCTTGGTTGAATCTTCGTCTCCATAGCCCGTCAACGGAAACGGACCGAAGATTTTTCTAAGAACTTTCCTCTCAAATCAACCAAGGATTCCTTCATCCGCTTTTGAGGTGGTCCATGCTTCAGCGCCATAGAGCAGAACTGGAATGATCAGGGTCTTATATAAGATACTCTTAATAGTTCGATTCGATTATGTGCTTTACTATAAAATTGTTTAATTTCTGATGAGATGTTGTTGTCAGAGTTAATAGCGGAGCCGAGGTAGACAAAGTCAAGTATTATCTCAAAGTTATATCTGGCAGTGGTGACGTTCCTGTCCAATTCGTCGATGTTGTGTGTCCTTTCGTGTTGACAGCATATACTTGGTCCTCGTCTTACCGTCATTAACTCTGAACCAATTTTTTCCGCTTCCTTCTCTATACTAGTAAACGTGGCTATGACATCACATTGGGTCCGACCAATGATGTCAATATCGTCGGCGTATGCTAGTAGTTGCACTGATTTTTGAAAAATTGTGCCTCTGGTGTTGGCTAGGGAATTTTGCACAATCCTCTCAAGAATCAAATTGAAGAAGTCACATGACAGCGCATCGCCATGCCTAAATCCTTTTTTGGTATCGACCCTGATGGAGCAGCGACAATTCTCCATCGTCATTCTACACAAACGGACGAGTTTGGGAGGTATACCAAAACTAGACATGGCTCTTTATAGTTCGTCTCTATAGATGCTTAGGTATGCGGCTTTGAAATCGATGAATATGTGGTGGGTATCGATTTGAACATCTTGGGTTTTTTCCAGTATATGCCGAAGTGTGAAAATTTGATCGGTTGTGGATTTTCTGGCCTAAACCACACTGAAAAGGGCCGCTCAGGTCGTTGGTAAACGGTTTCAGGATCTTGTAGGAGATGTTGGGGAGACTTATGCCTCTGTATTTTGGAGCAGGAGCTCATGTTTTGTGAATCACATTTTTTGTACTACAAAACCAAAAAATACAAATTTTTGGCGCAACAGGTTCGTTAGTACCCAGGGCCGAGCTTTCTCACAACCATTCTTGCAGGATGTTGGGACCTCTTGTTTTATGCCGACTCCGAACGGCGAATTTCGTCTTCCTCGGATGAAAACTAATTTTTTCGCACAGTGTCATTAGTACCCAGGACCTAGCTTCATATGTGCGTGTGTTATTCTTGCACGACTCCGAACGGCTAAGATGAGATAAGCTTTTATTGACAATTGATACTACTCGTATGATTTGTCAGATCATCACGAGAGGAGGGCCAGTGAAAAATCATTTAAGTGTTGCTACGGCTGGGATTCGAACCCATACCTTCTGTGCGGCAGTTCATCGCACTAACCATTGCGCATTGAGCACGTGGCTCATTACATGTGCTAAAATTTATGAAAATTAGATAAGTGACTACGGCCCCATTGGCCATACTGTTATTAAGCCGATTTTTAGCGTATTGACAATTTTTGCCTGGGTCACATGGAGCCAAATCGGCAGAGCGGGCTGGCTTATTAAAAATTAAATTAACATGAGGCGCTCCGGGAGTGTTCCCGGTGTTGTTGTTGGAATCAAATATCGAAAAGTTAAAATCATCAAGGATAGACCCATGTATGCGTGCAGAACGCCATACGGATTATAAGATTGACTGCCCTTATGTTCTCCGATGATCTGAATTTTAGTTTTCCTTTATACTCCTTCTATCGCCTAACTTTTCGTGTGCGTTCCTGTGCCACTATACATTGTTTTAAGACCGTGGCTGGTATATTATTCCCTATGCTTTTAATACTTCTCCTGTTTAAGAGCATAACCACAGATGTCGCAACGTATTGAATATGAGTCGATGGACTCCAGTTTGCCGTATAAGTTTTGCTGAGCCGGTAGAATCCAGTTCTTCATCTTGTTACAATCGCGGTTTGTTAGCCTTTGGTGGCAGATGCAACAATTTAATTCCAATCTGGGACAGGAACCAACAGAATAATCGTTTGAAAAGTAGGCGACAAACGCAGGATCCTCAGTGTTATAATTATGGCGATTATCTTGGATAGGGGAAAACACTTTAGAATCCTGTCTCGCTACGACCCATTGAGTCAATGTGGAGTTCATTAAAAAATATATGATGATATGATCGTCTTATATCTTCTTCATAGCGGTTTCATTGAGCCTCTTAAGGCTAATAAAAAAAATCAGAATATCTATATATTTATGTCTTTAAATTTTCGCTGCTTTAGCATCTTTTGTTGAACAGGCGTATGGTCGGACGCTTTGTCATAACCATTCATGCATGCGTGTGTGTGCTTCTTGCATGGCCAACTCCGAATTGCGAATTTGAGATAAGATTTTCTTGACAATGCATACTACTCGGATGATTTGTCAGATCCATATACTGGTAACTTCTTATCTCAGTGTGTTTTGAATCCCGGAGCTCGTTTTATTCAATCAGTCGCCGATCGATCCTATACTCATACAATTTCTCATACAAAGGCAACAATATTTATTGGACACCTGATTAATATCGATTGGATCTTTCATATATTACCTTTCGTATCTTTTTCATCTTAAGATATTAAAATACGGCGAGTTTGCAATTTACGCTTGTATTTATTTACTTACGAAATAAATACTTAATCAAACGAAAGCGGCCCACTGCGATTAAAAATAACAGTCTACTGCACACACGATAAGAGATACCTCTGAAACGGACTTCGTTTGTTTTATTAAGTTTTTTTTAAATATTTTGTTTAATAATTTCTAATCGCTGCTTATTAATCCATTTGTATCTAAAGTAAAAAAAATGTTTTCCCTCCTTTCTTGTTTGTTATGATTAAACCAAGAATTAAATAATACCACTCGTAAATTATGAAGGCTTTTGAAATAAACTGAGTGAAAAAAGCTTCCCAAAGTGTGGGGTATTTTACAATATTTATCTGGTGAATAATGTGCATCATAAATATATATTCTCGCTTTATATCTTTTTACTTCTCCATATATACGGTGTAAACGAATGTGAGGTTATCGTGTAGGAAAAAGTGAACATTTTGTTCGAGGCTACCTGCCTTTCAATAAAAGAATTATAATTCACTTTCTTATGGGGCTTCCGATTCTGACCTGTTCAGGGTCTTTACCTGAGACATGTAAGTCTTTCATCCTCTTCGAACCTGGACACGTTGCGCTCTGGCATGGTTTTCAGTGGATCCTTCAACTATGGGTTTGATATTTATTTTCGTTTTGAAAAATAAGGCTGGGAAATGATGATCCATGATTTGGCTGAAGCATTAATGATCATCATGGTAATGTTTTTAAAAGTTCGCCTTCCTCGAATGAAAAATAATTTTTTGGCGCACAGTCTCATTAGTACATACCCAGGACCTAGCTTCATTGTGCGTGTGTTATTCTTGCACGACTCCGAACGGCTTAGTTGAAATAAGCTTTTCTTGACAATTGATACTACGCGGATAATTTGTCAGATCGTAACGAGAGGTGGCCAGTGAAAAATCATTTGGGTGTTGCTTATTCTGGAAATCGAACCCAGACCTTCTACGTCCTCGCATACAGGACGAAAAATTTAACAACGAATTTTTCGTTTGAAGGACCTCATGTATCCACTGCTTTCGTGCATAAGAAGGACTGGTGGGATAAGGGTCCTACCAGTCAAGTTAACAGTTTTGATCTGATTTGTTTAGCGTCGGTTTGCAAGGGTCGCCCCTACGCATGATAGCGCCTCCCTTTGTCAGATTTTGGTACATGTTTGGAAACGTTCAGGTAACTGTTTAAAAGCTGAATGTCGCATCGGGTACTTGCCAAAAAGTGTTTTGCAAAAAGGCTTAAGACGTTCACACGGTACGTTGGATAGAATCGTATGGGACTATGCCTAGGTAGTTGATGCAAGGCATGACGTCGGCTGTCATGTAGATTGGACATATGGAGCTATCAATCCTTCGATTTTCAAAAGTTCTGCTACTTTAACAATAGAACCAGCAGCATTGTTGTGTTGATTTCTCTGCCCGTCAGTCAAATTTAGTCAGTCGGATAATCAAAGAATTGTGTTGTTCCATATGTTTGATCCCTAAATTTGTAGGCCCGACCGTCTTTCGCGATTGAATGGGCACCATGATTTCTCTTTTGAGCATTACGATACCTAATGACCTTATAGCGCTCTATTCTTCTTGATGGGGCTTCGCTGTGATGGCTTGCTTCTTCACATTTTTTCTCAGATCCTTCTTCATTTAGTTTATGTTTATTGTGAGCGCTGGTTACAAAATTGCGGTGCATAGTTTTTCTCTCAGCTTTTCTTCATCATGTTGTAGAATATAAGATATTCGTAAGAGTTTATAAGGAAACATTTTATAGAAATAAAGTCAGTCTTGAAAAATCTCGACTCATGTGTTTATCCTGGAATCCTGATCCTACATTGAATAGCGGCTGACGAGCTCAGTAATACTAATCCGTGCATTTTAATGCTCATACAAATACGGCTAGATGGATAAGATAATTCTCAACATTATGGACCACAATACACATTACAATCTACTCAACGCTTTAGTAATAATCGATGTCGTTACCACAGCTTCTGTTTCTATTGTTAATAGATTCCAATCACTTCAAATGTTTGCACTTGGGAAGTACTTGAATTGGAGTGAAACATGGTGCATAGGTGCTCTGCCTTTTGAACTTATTCGATACCCATAACCGCCCTATCCATCACCAATAAAAAAAATAACCTGTGTATCCGGCAAAGAAATACTTATTCACTTTGAAGTCTTTTATTTATCCTGCAAGCAGAGAATGAAGGTCTGCAGATACAATAAAAGCAATGGACCTATGACCAGAATAATTTCTCTGTAATAATCGACATTTGTTTGGAATTGCTTGGTGATTCATTTATATGATTATATGTCCGTAGGTTTCTGGAATATAAAAACTATGATTGTCAATCGAATGCTTTTACGAAATCGACAGATACTTTGTGTTGTGATGCTTTCTGTAAAATTTCACAAAATCGACTATAGTTTTGGATACATCAACGCATGAGCAGTTCTTGTAAATTATTCTAAAATGTCCCTAAGTTTGGAAAACTTACTCATCATTTAGATACATTGGGCTTGATGGCTTCTGACGGTTTCTCCTATTTTGATTATGACTCTGATTCTATTTGTTCCTGGACAGTCTGCTTCGGGCTACTTTCTTGAATTGAAAAGTGCTCCTCTTTGCCAAGATTTGGTAAGCACCTGTATTCGAATTCGCTGCGAACTTTTTATCCTTAACAAACTACTGCAAATGGGATTTACTTTTGAAAATCCAGGGAAGTTTTTCCGTTACATGAATCACTTGACTAAAAAATGAATCACTTGACTACCCCGATATAAAATATCAGGGGAAGTTTATCCGCGAAGTGTTGGACCGTTTAGTTGCTTGCCCTTTTATTGGTTTTGTTAAGGCTGCCTCCAAAAATACATATTGGTGTTGTAACATTCATCTATTTGTAATTTACTACAGATGCTATCTACCGACTGATTCATTACGATATCTTGTGATATATTACTTGGGGGACTTTTGCTATAAGGGGCTTTTAAATGATTGCTTACGCAAAATAAACGAACCTTTTATGATAACTTCGCTGTTAACATTGTACGATTTTTGAATTTTAAATTATGATACAATGTTTTCAGAACAAGATTGCATGTTTACTCAGTTACACATTTTAATGACTGAGCTTCATATACACATGTTATGTATACATCGTGCATGACTACAATAATTTATTATAAATATGAAGAGAAAATGGTACAATGCAACGAGTTCATTCCTAAAAGTTGAGTTATTTATTTAACTAACCGACTATCAATTATTTTTAATTAACCAGAAAATGTGTAGATATTTAATATTATTTTAGAGGTACAATCATAACATATCTAGGACTGAAGGCCTTTCGAACCGCAATTTTGAGTGGCATTTGCCAATGACGAGAGTATCTAATTTTAGCTTCCAAACTCAAACATAGCCGGCTTATCCATGTAGACTTTGGACTCTACGTAAACCACATTATCTAGGCGTCAAATTCATATGTCAAAAGCATAAAATTATCTGTTCGACGAATTGTTCTCGGAATCAAATCACGGTTTTACTGGTGGTGTTCAAGTACCGCCGTCTTTTTGGATCCAAATCTCGTCGAGGTATCGGGGTTCAATTTTAGGTATGAAATAGTCTGTCGCCAAGGCATGATAAGGATCGCTATTTGCATGTAATGCCTCACTTTCAAAGACATATCGGACAATGATTTCAATAGTCCTAATCAACACCAAACCGTTATTAAGTCAACATTTTCATGAACGCGAACAAGAAAACGGTGGTGGTTCAAAAGGTCTTTCAACTTTGATTTATGCACGAGTTTTACTTAAAATACGCCACGTTGTTGCATTTGAGAAACCGAGGTGGAGAATCTAGAGTCGAATATTGCAAGTCTGGCGTTTCTTAACATTCTGTTCATTGTAAGATGTCATGACCAACTCGATATAGGTATTGACTATACCCACCATGGGCGGTGCGGAAGGTGTAAGGTGTGCATAGTCTCCGTTTTTGCCACTTAGATAATGTTTATTATTTTCATCTTTCTGCTTTCGATTGCATATTGTAGTGGAGCGATTCTTATATTTAGAATAGATGCGTAACATCTCGTCTGCGAGAATGTTGATTGGAATTGGAACAATTCTAGCGGGTGATTTTATAAGCGTAGTTTTTTTTTTAATGTTATGTTATTGTGTTCGGCTTGTCCACATATAATTACTTTACGACTTTACATAACCCCACAAGAAATTATCAAGAGGCGTTAAATCGCATGATTTTGGCGGCCAACTTACAGGGCCATTTCGAGAGGTAAGCTGCTCACCAAATTCATCCTTCAACAATTCCATTGTTTCAGGAGCTGTGGCACCGTCTAGATGAAACCACATTGCAACCAAGTTCAAATCAGCCATCTGGGGCAAAAAAAGGTCGCGTATTCGGTTGTTCATCACTCTTAAGGCCCATATACCAAAAACTAGACGTTGTGGTAGGTCATTCGGCTTCAATTCTTGCACGAGTGGAATTTTATAGGCTTTCAAACCCAAATAGACACATAAATTTTCAATGTGGTTGAGTAACACATGCCCAATTTCTGAGAACGGCGACGAATTGACATTTCACGATCTTCATTAACATTGGACGCTACAACTGCAATATTCTCTTCGTTACGCACTGTATGCATGCGAGTCGATGTTTTAATGTCCAACAAAGTAAATTTGGTGTGAAATTTGGTGATAAAAGCACGAATGATATGGTCGTAACAAACGGTACACATTTTTCACAGAGCACGAATTTTTTATAATAAATTTCAACAATTTGCAATCGTTGCTCGTTTGTAAGTCTTTCCATGATTAAATGGCAGAGTATACTGAAAACTTTACACTTTGACAGATGACGTTTGGACGCCATTACTAACTTAACTTTTAAAAAAATCTCCCGCCAAAACAAATGCAGCTTCATCCGATCTTGTTAAATACAGATTCATTCGATATTGTTTGAAACCCACTTACAGTCCTCAGTGCACATAGTCAGTGTAGGGATGTGATTTCTCTTCGTGTTTTCTTGATTTTCAGTGCACTATCCAAGTCTTGGGCAGCGCAGAGTTGGACTGAACTGATTACCCTTTAAAATTAAATTGGCCTAGCGTAATCTGGAGTAAGCTCTCTGTGCCTGAGATGCCAAGTCATTATTTCATGAGCACTGACCAAGTACTAATCCTTATGGTACTCTGAAAGAAACATTTTAGTGTTTTACTCCATCGCCTGTCTCTTGGTACACTGTACGGAGTGCCTATTCTGAATATTTTTCTATTTTTTTTTGTGACGAATATCCATCTATGTCTGTCTCTTCGAACATAGTGCGGAGTGTCTATTCCGACTAATTTTCATATAAAACTCCGCGGTGACAAATATCCATCTGTTTACTTCTTTTACCCTGCATGTGAATGCATACTGATAGTCTGACAAAGCATCTTATTCCCAGTTATGGCAAGCAGTCTTTTAAATATGAATGAATCGCTGCAATACTTTTCCCATCGTATCCAATGACAAGTTAGGCGATATAATTATGGTTCCCAATTAGATTTGTTACCTTTTGGTAACATTTAGGACCATTTTATGCAGTTTCCATTTCTCTGACAATGCTTTTTAATGCAGACACCTTTGCATCATTTTATTATATAGCATCATTATTGTTTGTGCATGCATAAAATGACGACCAGCATTAGTCAGCTATAAGAAGACGCAATTTGCATTTATGCAGGAATTTTAATTTTGAATGCTGCTGATTGTACATGCAGGCATGTATAGTCTACGGGCCCTATTACCCGCCATTATATTTTCTTCATATCTAGCTATATGCTGACTTTTTATTCTATATTCTCTATTAATACAAATAAGGTCCCAAATTTGTTGTTGATATATCGAATTGTGCGTTCTCTATGTCGATTGTTAGGAGTATAAGTAGTTCTTATAGTACGAAACACATTTAACGACGAACACTTGTTTTCATAATACAATTAAATACTTTATAGATGGAATGCAAAGTTTTTGTTTTAATGATGCTTGTCAATGGATATCGGACCAAATTACCATGACAGTTTAACACGATTCACCGGTTATTGTTCTTTATTTTGTACTTAAAAATAGAACCACTTAATGAATCACCTATTATATGGCTTCCAGCTTATCTTTCTATTCCGAACAAGATCCATGTTGGAAAGAAAATCCGTCCCGATCCGTGGATGTTATTCGGCCCCCCTTCTTGAAAGCATATACATGGTTTTGAATTCAATATACTTACAAACGATCCGCTGATCTTAATATCGCGGGGGATTTCGAGTTGGTTACACCATCACGTTTTGTTATTATCATAGCTAATGATGTACGTTGCACAATTATCTAGACGTTTCATTTTCTATCGTAAACAAACCACGTTTTTCGACCAGCCACCTAAAAAATAATTGACACATGACAAGTGTGTAAGCCCTAAAGAAATAGTAGTTATAGTCACAATCTTAAAATATCTGGATTGGGTATTATAAAGATATAATTGTTTAGTTAGACGTGTTGGAATATGAGATAGTTTTCTGACATTATCTCTGACTAAAGATTGTTATCTTTTTTCAAATGTATCTTTCGATGTATGAACGCCTTATGCGAGCTGTAAATCTTGTAATTCTGTTAAAATTTAGATCGAAAGTAGAGGGTACCATTTATTTTATATTTATTTATAATAAAGAAATACTTTAAGTTCAGTAAATGTATTATCATGACCATGGACATGGTAAGCTTAGTCAATCTAGCAATTCCGGCCCGTAAGTGTCCAATCGTTGGGCTTACATTTTAGCGAAAATCGATCGATCAAATTCTTTGATAAGTCTAGCAGAATAAGCTGACATAATTTTAAAACCAGCCCAACTGTCAGTTTATGAAAAAACTCCTGTCGATCAAACTTATAAAGATATAAACAAAATGTTGATCCACATCCACATTGTGTAGCGAGCCCCACAAGCGGTCCACTAGGGATGCATTTATGATCCATCAATCCACATCATAAAATCTTTGATATGAACAGTTTTTGTCGGATACTCCGAGCTGAAATCAAGCCTTAACTAAGGCGAGCGGCAAGTAGTCAATATTTTTTGATTGGTCCTAGACTACAGAATACGCAAAAATACACGGAATACTGTATTCAATGTGAGATTATATAATGAATACTTGTGAATACATGGAACAACACGGATATATATGTGAATACGCGTAAATAATTTTGAATACGGCAGAATACACGTGACTACACCTGAGAACATATGAATACATTTGAATACAAATGGAAAAATTTCGAATATACTTGTATTGAAATCTTCATTTTTTAACCATGCATATGCTTATCCAGCCGTCAAGATATTCACCCCGTTCCGTTCCGTTCGGAAGAAAAATCGAAGAATTTTCTACCGAGATATTCGTTCCGATTAGCATTTCGGATAGATCTTCCGATATGCGTTAAGTCGACGAACGCGATTGTATGCGACTTATTATGCCCTAGCGAGGTATCCGTCGGAGCGGAAAATTTTCGGCAACGCATAATTCGTCGGAGGTTCAAATTCCATTCGAGGTATATGTTATCGGAGAAAAATCACTTCACTAAAATTCGTAAATAAGTTCCGCTGAGGATTTGTGTCGAAAGAAATCGGAAAAATAATTTCACTTGGCTGTCAAAAATTGCACGAATAATGCACCTGAACGCACTTCAATGCAAATCGCCGGGGTGCTTTACAAAATATCGGGCTAAATATTCCGAACAGCTTTTCGGAAGAATACCTCGAAGCTAAAATCCTCCGAATCGTTTCGCAACGGATACCTCAAAAGCAAATTGAGTTTCGATTGGAAATGACATTCGTTTCGCAGATTGTTCCGAAGGGATACCTCGATAAGGGTTATTTAGTTAATGCAGAAGATCGATTATCAAACGTCAGCAGAACTTGATGTGAAATGTGTGATATACAGAAAATTTAAATTCAAAGTGAAAAAAATTGTACAAATGATTGCAAATGATGACGGGCTTAGTGGTACGATGGTTAGTGCGATGAACTGCCGCGCAGAAGGTCTGGGTTCGATTCCCAGCCGTAGCAGCACCTTAATGATTTTTCATTGGCCCTCCTCTCATGATGATCTGATATAAGTCTAAGAGTAATTCTTAAGGTTTTCAATATTGACCGTTAGTTTAAATGTTTTGGTCACAGATGGGGCAGGTACATGTTGAACATAATTAGATATGTCATCATACTCATGGCTCTACAACCTTTTGGTGGCTCAAGTGGCACCGTGTTTAATGTTACTCCTTTTGTTTATTGGTGTCATATAAAAACGAAAATTTAGATATGTAAAATTTAAGTAAGCAGCCCTATAATTTTAGAGGTTGCTTAAATTTTGGAAATAAGTGCAAGATCGCCTAACTTAAGGGCCTAAGAACAATGCCTAGAGGTTGCCGAAGCAATTTTCATTTCGACATATACGAGAATTTCCACCTGGAAATGTATTTTAGGTGTTTGTGCCAAAGTGGTGGGTGCACGACTAGGTCGTACGCAACTTTTTCTTTCACTGTGAGATCAGCGTAACAGCTATATAAAAGAAAAGCTTTATGGAGATCTATAATTGTAAGAACTTTGATTCCGGAATTGGAGGGAAATCAGTGTAACGATTTTCTGTAATCGACCAAAAATATAAATTCCGTTGAGGAATAATTGGGCCAAAACTAATTATGTGGAATATTATGTTGTCTATTGTTTGATTTGAATTTATGACGAAATCAAGAAATTTATGTATTCAATTTTTTAGGTTCATCGTAAATGACCTCCAAAAACATTATTTTTTCCTTCCGTAATCATTTTAAGCATAAAGCGACGAAATGTTTGGTTTTAACTACCAAACTATAACTCAGTACTTCGTACAGCCGCCTCAAAAATTCTATTCGGCATAGAATTTATCAAGTTTTGCAAAACTTCATCATTGAGCTCGTTACGTGCCTGCATTATTTGTGCCTGAAGCTCTTCCACATTCCTGTAATGCCACCCCTTCGAATAGATTTTGTTAGCCATGATCCCCCACATGTTTTCGATTGGGTTAAGGTCGGGACTACATGATGGCCACGATAAACACCTTGTCCCGCTAACTTCAAACCATTCGCGGACTGTTCTTGCCGTATGAATGGGAGCATTGTCTTGCTGAAAAATACATTTTTCAGCCACCGGAATTTCTCCACATTCGTCTACGGTATATTTCAGCATTTCCCTGTTTTTTGTACCATTGATTCTGGGTGGTACCCACATGAAAGAGATTTTTCCATGAAATCCAAACACACCCCAAACGCACCCCAAACCATCACGCTTCCACCTCTGGAGTTCCGGCTCATTTTCAATGCTTTGTCGTCTCGCAAATCACGCCAATAAAAACTGAAACCGTCTGGACCGTCTAAATTAATTTTTTTTTATGAGAAAAAATGACGGATTCCCACTCCCGGGGCCATGCCATTCTGGTGAACCTTAGTCTGGCCTCCTTATGATGCAGCTGCAATAGCGGCTTTTTCATAATTTTTGTGTATCGGAGGTTGGGATTTTCCTTCAACACATGCTGCACTCTTCTTAAACCTACTGGAAGGTGCAACTTGCCCCTTTTCTGACCAACATTCAGTTTGTTTCGCCTGGCTTCATGTGAAATAATATTCTTTTCACTGGCGCTAAGAAAGCTTGGTCGGCCAGATCTTCTGGCAGAGTCATAATTTTCACCCGAATTGTCAAAATTACAGACAACGGTAAGGGATCGTCCTGTCTTGGCAGCAATTGACCTATTTGATAGGCTGTGCTCTTTATGAGTTGTGATTATTGCCTTTATGGTCAAAAGGGTTCCGCGGGGCTTGGCTAAATTAATATTCAATTATTTTCATTTAACAATTTAATCTTTTTCTAAACTGTTCTTCTAGATAACGGTGCATTATTTTTTCTATTAAAGAGAGAATTAAAATAAAATAAAAATTTTTTGCGCAACAGGCTCGTTAGTACCCATGGCCGAGCTTTCTCACAACCATTCATATGTGCGTGTGTACTTTTTGACGATGGCGGGACCTCCTGTTTTACGCCGACTCCGAACGTCGAATTTGAGATAAGCTTTTCTTGACAATTTATACTGCTCGGATGACATGTCATCCTCACGAGAGGAGGGCCAGTGAAAAATCATTTTATGCTACGGCTGGGAATCGAACCCAGACCTTCTGCGCGGCAGTTCAACGCACTAACCATCGCGCCACTGAGCCCGAAGATAGAATTGATTTACCTAATTTTTGGGTAAACATTAGCTAAGCGTCATGCGAGCAGTTCAGTCGCTATATCAAATTAAACAGTGAGAGAATGATTGTCTTTATACTTATTTCGGTCACTGTATGTAGGTATATTAAATTTCATTCATTTTGACCAAATAGCTTTCGAGAAATTAACAATTTTCCTTATATAGCCTAAATCCAAAAGTACGTTATACGGATCTTATCGAAAACAGTGGATATCCACGCATTTTTGTTGAAACTAATATACTAATAGTATGTGTTGAGTTTTGTAACGTATGCTGGAAGGGTAGATGGAAACACTTTTTTTGTTTATTACTCTTACTTCCCTGACTCTAAGCGAAAAGCTGTGCACGGTAATCCAAAGGCTAAAACCCCTATAGAATTTCAAATGGGTGGTTAAAAGAATGGAGAGAGAAACACTCCGTTTGAGTTTCAACGCACCGCACACAGATATAAGACTTTCATCCCTTATTTATACAAGTACGCGGTATAAGAATATCCTGTAACCCGGCAATGCATTATGTTGCAACTTGGATATGAAGTTTGAAGAAAATCGGTCAAGCCGTTTAGGCTGGGGAGATCATTACGGAACGACGCAACGGACGGAATTCACAAAAAAAAAACACTTTTTTGCCTCTGCTTTCATCGTAATGTTAGAATCAATCAAAATCTCGAGGTTGAACGTTTTTACGAAAACAACACCTTTGTCTTTGCAAGAGAAAGTTCAATAATGCACTCAAGTTACATTAAGTATGTAAATGATTTAAGCGTAGTGAATATGTATTATAAATTCATACATGCCAACAAGTATGAGACCACAAATGTAAACAACAAGACTTTATCTAATGGAACTTGTAAACAAATATGGCTAAGTTCAATCTTGTGCGACCTGATCGTGAAGGTTCAAATAGAAGTGATCACAACCAATGACATGGATGAAAGGTTGCTGTTTTCACAAGTTACCTATTCTATTTGGTTTAAGTAAATGGCATCTACGTAAACAACAAGCAAAATGCAACAAGGCAAGTGCAATCATAGTACTGACGTCATTGCGACCTTAATAAAGAGCCGAAAAAAACAATATTTGAATACGTGATTACGATTACACTTCAAAAATGCTGGCTACGCATAAGTGCTGCAGTTTCTCAAATTTCTTCGTCAGAATAATTGGATTCTTTTGGGTTGTACTGGTACAGTACTCTACGGAAGCGAGAGAAAGTTATAAATGTAAAATGTTAAATACAACAATAGTTACTATGTATATTACCTACATATTATAATAAAAAATCAACCATTCTGGGCATTCTGTTTTTGTAACGGGTAGGTCGAATACAAGTTTCTTTTTAAAAATGCAACAAAATGAACAAAATTAAATTTGTTCCATGGGTTATAACGGCTTCATAAATAATAGCAAACATTCCCATTGATTATAAATCTGCTGCCTTCGCAGTAGCGCATTCTGTCACCCAAATTTTTCAACTCCATTTTGATGGCTTTGGGCTGTTGCTTGGGTGATATTGGCCTTACGTGCTTCAATCGTTTCCGGATTGTTGGCATAGTATCGGTTCCCTACCAGAAAAAAAGTCCAAAGGGGTCAAATCGCAGCTCCGATGCGGCCATTTGATATCGCCAAGATAGCTGATAACACGGTTTGTAAATTTGGTGCGCAAAAGTTCGATTGTGGCATGGCCTATATGGCATGGCGCTGTATCCTGCACGAACCAGAAGTCGTCAAAATTCATGCCTTTAATTTCGGTAAAAAAAGTCGGTTAACATGGTTCTGTAACGCCCACCGTTGACCGAAACGATCTTCCAAGCCCCATTTTCGAAGAAAAAACCATCCAATGATCAGAAACAGACTGTCACTCTCTTTGGATGCATCGGCTTTTCGACAATAACGTGCGGGTATTCTGAGCACCAGGCAATTTTGTTTGTTAACGTTGCCGCCGCAGTGAAAATGCCTCTAGTCAGAAAAGATGAATTTTCGCCCAATATTGTTGTCCAATTCAAGCTGCTCTAAGGCAAAACTCCGAAGCGATAACGAAGCTGAAGGTCATGCCCCTTTAAGTGCTCAGTCAATTCGACCTTGTAAACGAATAACCCAAGATCTTTGTGCACAATTTTCCTCAAGCTAGTGCGTGAAATTTGACCTGTTGAGATCGATCGACGACAACGGGGATCATGAGTGTTGTCCACTATTATACCAGTCCCATTAACTTTTTGCACAAATAATTGTACAGGGGCTTCATTTCAACCAAAACCTTTTTTTTTTTAATAAAGCACTATTTGGGCTACACAGCAGTCACTTTGGAAATAAGTTTTCAATATTTCCCAACGTTATTCAAGCCTAAATCGACTCATTTCGATCCGCGCAGGTATCGCTGTAAGTGTCAAAAAACCTACGATTTAAGAAACGACTAGATGTTCCACCCTGCATGGTAAGAAAATAATTCGCTTTTAGACTCTTACCACGATACTAAAATAGATACGCCATAGCGTGATATTTCTAAAACAAATGAATCGGAATTGGATTTGGTAGTCTAATTGTTGGCAGTGGATTGTTCGACTGAGCAGTATAAATTGCTTTGGAGTAGTACGCTGTACGGTATGGGAAAATAGCAGTATAAAACTGCTATTGCAGTACATTCGGCAGCACTGCTACGCATTGAATAACCGTGAATACACTTGAATACCTTGTGAATACCTAGTGAATACGAGTGAATACTCTTGAGTACATGTGAATATGAGTGAACACACGTAAACACATATGAATATGTGAGAAGAAATGCGAATACGTTTGAATACACTGTGATGCACCACGCATACGTACAGAAAAGTTCCTTGAATACACTGATTACTTGCCCCTCGAACCAAGGTGCCTCAAATTGCGTACTTCAAGTTTGTATGGGTCGATTAAGGTCTTCCTAAACTGTCTACTATTTATCTGATATGGTTATGATCCTTCAATCCATATCATAACCCCATTGATTTGAACAGTTGTACTTACTTATCTGGTTGTCACTATACTCCGAGGTGAATTCGAGCCTCAATCAAGGTGCCTCCAGTTGCATACTTCAAGTTTGTATGTTTCGGTTAAGACTTAAGGTCTTCCTCTACTGTCTACAATTTATCTGATATGATTATGATCGTTCAATCCATATAATAATCCCATTAATATGAACAGTAAACAGTTGTATTTACTTTTCTGGTTGTCGCTATACTCCGAGCTGAACTCGACCCCCAATTAAGGTGCCTGCAGTTGCGTACTTCGTTTTTGCGAGTCGATATCTATTTTTGCTCACCACTTATGTTGAAGTCTTCCTCTACTGTCTACTACCTGGCTGGGAATCGTTTTGATATCCGTTCGCTTTGCATATCTTAGAAGTCTAAAGTTTGCTTACCAGATCTATGTCGCGGTATGGATTTTAAAGTTTGAATCTTCGTCTCCATACTCCGTCAACGGTAGGGGGACAAATTATTTTTCGCTTGAAACGACAAACGATTTATCCAAATTGATACGGTCCATTCTTTTGTACCGTACAAAGAAGGACTTCATAGTTCATATATGGGTTTTGGATTTCCGAAGAAGTTTTGTTGTCAATTTTGATAGCGGAACCGGTTTATATATCTTAAAGTTTTAGCTCTCTATTGAGCTGTCAAATTCGTCGATGTTGTGATGTTGTTTTTTTTTCCGTGGCAGATGGAAATTTTCACAGGCATGTGTTCATAGTAGTGTGAGATTTTTACTCACTAGATCCATTACCCATTTTGTATTTATATTGCAACTAAGTATGCAAATTTTTGTACCACGAGCATATGTCAATGTTTGGCGGGTAGCTATCCTTTGAAATTTCCTGCTTTGTCCGCAACATATAGTGCGGTTTGTGTTTATCGGGCTAAATCCAAGGCTTAAGTTTTTTGAAGACGCAACAAAAAATTCGTTTCGTCAAGAATTTGGAGGGCCGTTGTGTTAACGTGTCCTAATAAATGTTTTTTTATATTTTCGTGCAACATTTTTCGTTTCATCTTTCACCACGGAATTTCCCAGATCTCTGTGTAGATCTTTGTTTCTTATGTAGCACGGCGCATTGACTAATGATCTTAGCATTTTGTTTTCAAAAGTTTGTTAAATAATTAGATTTGTTCTACTGGTACAACCCCATAGTTGTATACCATATGTCCAAACCGGCTTTAGCACTTGCTTGTATAATAGCAGCGTGTTAACAAGGTTAAACTTCGGATATTTTCCGATCAACCAGTACAGTTCTCTGTATTTCTTTTTAAATTCTTCGCACTTTTTATACATGCGACTTTAATTTTTATTTTGCATCGAGTGTCATTCCGAGATATTTTGCTTCATTTGCAAACGGGACTCGAGCTATAATCAGAAAAATAGGCAAATGGTT
Source organism: Rhingia rostrata (assembly GCA_949824845.1). Classification (NCBI taxonomy): domain Eukaryota; kingdom Metazoa; phylum Arthropoda; class Insecta; order Diptera; family Syrphidae; genus Rhingia; species Rhingia rostrata. Next base: position 110,422,664 of record OX463756.1, read on the forward strand.
AGTCCGTTTGTAAGAAAAATCTAAAAGAATCGATTTACTCTCGTTCACGTTCGCGATCCGCCAGGAGTCTGTCCATTCGTTAACTTCGTTAAGAGCGTTTTGTAATATATTGTTTCCTCTTTTGTTGTGCCAACTGCTAGTATAGCTGTATCGTCCGCAAACGTGGCAACTATTGTATCGTTTGTTTGTGCGATATCACGTGTAAATAGGAGGTACAATAGTGGTCCAAGGACGCTTTCTTGGGGTACTCCTGCTAGTATTTCTTTAAACTCTGAATATTCGTTTCCAAGTTTCACACTGAAGAGTCTGCTCAAGATACGAGACGAGTATTTAATATAATTTTTCAGACAGAACTTTTCTTAATTAAATTTTCTTAAGACCTCAAAAGTTTGCCACACGTCAAGAAATATTTGTGAGCAAATTTTCTTTTCTTCGAAATTACATCAGTATTTCGATGAACTTGTTCGACAGTCGAATGTTTACTTCTAACCCAAACTGATGGTCAGGTAAAAGACATGTCAGAGCAATTAACCGACCGAGTAATATCCCTTCAAATACTTTTGAAATTATTGTAAGTGAAATAGGCCTGTAAGATTTTAATTCATTCGGTGATTTTCCTGCTTTTAGAACCATAATCACTTCCGCCTGTCTTGCTATGTATTCTAATCTAATTGCTGCATTTACAATGTAGAGGAGTTTAGTTAATGCTTTCCGAAGCAACATTTTCAGAAGTTTTCCCGTTAACAGGAGCTTTTAGTTTCTATATTTGCCCTTTATGCTCGGCAATACTTGCATATCTAACTATATTGTCATCGGTTGTAGTCTTGAATACATTAATGTTCTGCGAAAATGTGCAAACATTTAATCAGTGTGGACCACACTGAAAGGGACGATACAATTTTTGGAGGCGTTGACATATTACTTTAGACAGAATCTTGTACGTGATGTTAAGGGGCCGTATGCATCTGTCATAAGCACAGTTTATTTTTGTTCATAAACTTTTCTGAGGTAAGGCGAAGGCTCTATGGGCTTCTTGAGATGCTTGCAGCAGTTTTTTTTATTCTGCTCTTGAATTCTTGGATCGCAGTCTTTATTTCTTCTTTTTTTCATCGTTTTGATTGCTCGGCGTTCTTATCCCACTGTCTTGGATGTTAATATTATGGCGGTAAGAAATGCTATTTCAAACCTCTAACCCAATAAAGCTTAAGCTAGACAAAGTTAACAAAAAACAAGAAAAAAAAATACTCGTATGTATTCAGGTACATATCATCGATCATGTAAAAGTGAGAGCATTCCCAGCCTTACTCATAAACCTTTTTCTCTTCACTTGATATTTAATCCAATAACACTTATGGTTAGTTCTGGTTGTTATGCAATTAATTTTCTATTTTTCATTTCACTTATCCATCGTGTATCTGCGACGCATGTAAGACGGACAAAAAGAAGTGGTTATGACCACATATGCTCTGTTCCTGCAAGTATCGTATTTACTCTTTCAATTTATTAACCACCATAACAGGGTTCACCGCTTGGTGTCTAAATAATGTGCAGTATCTTTTTGATGAGATATTGTGTCATTCAATATATTTGTTAGGAGAAATGCACTTTTATTGATTCGCTTCCTTTTCAAATTCTATGCTCAGCTACTATGGAGCAAATGCAAATTTGTTGCGAATACAATCGCAACTTCTCGCTTTACCAACATTTGTTATTCCCTCAAATTTAATCGCAATCTTGTCAATATCAGCGATATTAACTGACCTTGTTTATTTAATTTACGTACCATCAGGTTAGGATGTCTTTATTTCAAAATCAAGACGGTTTAAAATGAACAAACATGTTTTGATAAAACTGGTTAATATTTATTTAAGATAATTAAACAGTACTTCAGTTGGGAATTTCTTTGTCACATGCTTAAAAATTATTCAAATACAAATTATCAGATGTGATAAAAACACAAACCGATTAATATGTTTGCGTTAGTCTTGTGTTTTTATGTGCCGACGTTTATGCATTTCCGTTGCAGGGTCTAAGCTTAAATTCTATTCCATGCGATATCAAGTTGTACAGCAGCAAATATTTTAGGCAAATTAAAACGTCTGCTAAATGTTGTCTTGCTTGATTGTTTAATGTTCGTCAAATGTACTAATCTAAGTGGAAAACTTTCAATGTTTCCCGATTAGAAAGAATGTGGCTCGTATTAACTTTTAAATTGAAGAGGGCTTCAGTCGAGCATTTTATCTATGTCGAAAGAACTTTCGAATATCATTTCTGTGTACCCATATGCGGGCTCAGTGGCGCGATGGTTAGTGCGATGAACTGCCGCGCAGAAGGTCTGGGTTCGATCCCCAGCCGTAGCAACACCTAAATGATTTTTCACTGGCCCTCCTCTCGTGATGATCTGACAAATCATCCGAGTAGTATCAATTGTCATGAATAGCTTATCTCAACTTAGCCGTTCGGATTCGGCATAAAACAGGAGGTCCCGCCATCGTGCAAAGAAGTACACACGCACACATGAATGGTTGTGAGAAAAATGGTAGTCCCTGGGTACTAACGAGCCTGTTGCGCCATACATTTTTTTTTTGTATACCCATATGGTTATATTCAAAATCTTTAGTTAGGATAATGAAATTTGGTACGTCAGCTCTTTGCCACATTTTCAAAAATTTGTACACTGCCTCGCTCAGTTTCCAGAAAAACGTCATTTTCGGTCCAACCTCAAGGGATTTAAAAAAAAGTCTGAAATATTTTCAGCCACGTTATAAACTTTAGGTTTGTAGAACATTTTGAAACAAATCCACTTTTCGGGATGTTTGTTTAAACAATGAGGTGGGATAGGGTATTAATCGATTCGCTGAGCTTGTTTTTGCCGATTCACTTTCGTTTACCTTTGCCTATTATTTTTGTCGGCATTTTCACCGGCCGGATTTGCGGGGTATAATTGCAGAACTAGATATGGCCCTGTACCACCAAGTTCATGATTTTGATTGTTATACTTACTTACACAACTTTATGGTCTAAGCGTGCACCCACATCGCGTGTAGCCACTACAACGTAACATAACCTACTTTACTTACATAAATTGTGTTACAGTGTAGAATTAACCTTTGCCTCAAACAACATTCCTCTTCAATTAGCCCGGTACATAGCTTACTGCCTCCAGTTTCTTACAAAACGACCAAGGATTTCTAAATCCAATTTTAATACGGTCCATCCTATAGCGAAGTAAAGCGGGACTTGAATGATCGGGGTCTTGTATAGGATTTGCTTAGTAGTAAGAGCAAGGGCTTTGCTACTAAACATTTGCTAAATTGCTACGACAGCGGTTGGCAAGAGGAATGCATTCAGTACTTTGGATGTCCGAACATTCCGAGGAGCTAACATTGACTAGGACCACTACCTTGTTGCAGCCAAGGTAAGAATGCGGATATCCACCTCGCCCCAACAAAGCAAAAAATACAGTGAAAAATTTAATGTCGAAAGACTGCAATCGCAAGAGACCGCCAAGACCTTGGCGCAAAGCGTATCACTTTACCTCTCGATTAACACCATACCGCCAGCATCGAATGCCGACGAACAATAACAACGATGCCAACAAGCTATAAGATAAGCCGCAACTGATGTGCTAGGTTTCTCGTTCCAACCAGCTAGAAACCCCTGGTTTGATATGGAATGCCGACAGATGCTCGCATTCCGCTGTCAGGCAGTTGACAGCGAAAACTGTCAACATCCCGACCTAAGTTCAGTGAGGATAGCATTATCTAAACTCAAGCTTAATAAGGCTGCCGGAAATGACTGCATTCCTGCTGAGCTTTATAAACCCGATGGAGATGACTTGGTAAGTAACATTTAACAACTCATAAGCCAAATCTTTTCGGATGAAAGTATGCCTGAAGAATGTAGCCATCGTTTGCCTAATGCACAAAAAGGAGACCCTCTAAACTGCGCCAACTACTGCGCACACCAGCAAGAAAGCCCCTACAAGACTAAGCTGCAGGTGAAGACGAGTGCTGCCATTTAGTTTTATAGGCAAAGAAAAAGCGGAGAACACCGGCTTTTTAGAAAGAAGAAAAAAGAACAAGAAAAGCGCGCGATCGAGGTTATAGAGAGGTGCCACACCAGGAACGATGTTCGCAAGTCTTACTTAAGTGTAAAAGAATGGAGCCTGAAGAATGGAACCTCAACATCTTTTGCCCGATCCACAACAAAAGGAGACCCTCTGACTTGCGCCAACTACAGTGGCATACGTCTCCTCAACATCGCCTATAAGATCATGTCTGCTTAACATGTGAAGGTCTGAAACTGATTACCAACAACCTGATCGGCTCTTATCAGTGTGGTCTTAGGCCAGGAAAGTCCTCCACCGATCAAATGTTCACACTTTTGCAGATCCTGGGAAAACCCAAGAAGTACAAATCGATACCCACCACCTAGTCATCGATTTCATGGTCGCATACGATAGCATATATAGAGACGAACTATACAGAACCATTGTCTAGTTTTGGTATACCGCCCAAACTCGTTCGTCTGTTTAGAATGACGATGGAGAATTATCGCGCTCCATCCGGGTCGGAAACAACCTCATTGGCACATTTCATACCGAAAAAGAATTTAGGCGAGGCGATGCGCTGTCATGTGACTTCTTAAATTTGATTCTTGAGAGGATTGTGCAAAACTCCCAAGTCAACACTAGAGGCACAATTTTCCAAAAATTAGTGATATAACTATAAGCCCACGTCAGGAATTAAACGAAGAATTACTCTTGCCAACCGCTGTTTCTTCGGGCTAAGAAGGCAATTCAGTAGTAAAGCTTTCATCCCAGTCCTACTCTACGGCGCTGAAGCATGGACGGTATAAAAAATGAATGAAGAAATCCTTAGTCATTTCGAGAGGAAAAATCTTTCGTTTTTCTCAAGGATCTGTCAAAATGTGAAGAAACTTTTAGTTGTCGGCTTTCCTTGTATTGTATGCAAAAGTGTGAAAATTTATGGCGCAACAGGCTAAGTTGAGATAAGCTTTTCCTGACAATTGATACTACTCGGATGATTTGTTAGATCATCAAGAAAGGAGGGTCAGTGAAAAATCTTTTAGGTGTTGCTATGGCTGGGAATCGGACCCAGACCTCGGCTCTACCTCTTTACCATTAGCCAAAGTATGCATCTTCTTTCAACGCTTTCGTGTTAATGGTCTTTTTTCTCAGTGTAAGATGAAGAGTAATGACAATTCGTCAGAAAAGTAAAACGGAATACCAAAGCATATTTGTTTGGAGCTACAATTTACTCACTTGGAAATGATGGGAGGAATAATTTCTTGCATCCAGAAATTTCATTGTGGAATGAAATTTTCATCAGTTTTAATTGTTATTTGATTCAGAAGTGATCATAAATACAACACACTGAGATTCTAAGTAAAACCGTTTTACTGCGTAAAAAAACCAAATGCACGTATAATGTCAATTTTCTGGACGCTGCTTCATGGCTATTGACTAATCACCTGACTTATACATCATCGACATTTTTGACTTTCTCTTACAAAGAAAAAAGTATTGTTTTCGTGAAATCGAGATTTTGATTGATTCTATCATAACAATGATAGAGGCACTTAAAGAAAATTGGTTTTTGGAATCCCGTCCGTCCTAAACGGCTGGACCGATTTTCTTCAAACTTCGTATCCTGGGTTTTTTGGTTAAATTGAATGAAATTTATTGATGGTTGGGTGATGTAGAACGAGGGTAGACTCTGATTGGCCTTAACTTGGCAATGCCCAGTGGTTGTAACTCTGACTACACATCAAGTGCTTATTTTTTTAACTCCAAGTGGTAACCATCAGGTACTGGTCTCATGCAACCGGATTTTACTTGCTAAACGATAAGCGCGAGTGTTGATAACACGACGAAAAACAGCAACACTATAAACAGCCAGGTCAGAATGGCACGGAATGAATACCCAGCCTGCTGTCCCAGACGAACTTAGACAAGCTGCTTCGACATATTCGGACAACAGGTTGAATAGGAATAGGGTTAGTTAGGCCCCTTGAACAGAGATGGTGGCGGATGAACCGAAAGGCCAACGGCAGCGCTCCATCCCGTAGTGGATACTGATGGCCCCTTGTCCCAGGGTTATATAATAAATTGGAACTGGTGCTCTAGGTTGGGGTTGTGCTTTGGGTTAACTACCCAACCATGGAATGTATGTTACGAAGCAACCAATAGCCTCGGAAAGGACTGATTTTATTGTTGACGACACGGCTAAACGTAAAAAGGACAAAGTCGTTCGTATCTGCACCTGGAATATGAGAACATTAAACAGGAGAGGTGCAAGCGAACAACTAGCGGAAGCCCTAAACTGCTACAAAGCAGACATTACTGCCATCCAGGAAATACGATGGGATGCGCCGGGCAAAAAATGAAAAGCTGTGACATCTACTACGCACCGTGTTATGGTGAGCAGAAACAGCAACTTTTCGGATGCGGATTTGTTATAAGCGCCAGACTTAGGCAAGAAGTCTTATGTTTCCAAGACATTTGCAATCCGCATCAAGGCCAAATTCGCGAACATAAGCCTTATATGCGCTCACGCCCCAACGGAGGAAAAAGATGATATAACCTATGAGCCACTACCGAAGTATAATGTTAAAATCGTGCTGGGAGATTTTAACGCAAAGGTAGGAAGAGCAGACATCTTTAGCAGTATTGTCGGAAAACGAAGCCTACACGACAAAACGTCTGTTAACGGACTTAGGCTAATTGACTTCCCTACTCAACGGAATGATACTATTGCCAGCAAACGGTTTCCTCTCCAGATCAACGAACGGTCAACCAAATTGATCACATAGCGATATACAAGAGGCACGCATCCACTATTTTGGATGTTCAAACATTGCGAGGATTTAACGTAGACTCGGACCTCTACCTTGTTGCAGCCAAGGTTAGAATGCGGATATCCACCACGCCACAACAATCCAGAAATAAGAAAAGCGCGCGATCGAGGATATAAGGAGGTGCCACTGCAGGAACGATGTTCGCAAGTTTTACCAAAGTGTAAAACGTCAAAGCCAAGGATATATGGCTCGAACAGAATCCCGTCGAGATGAATAAGGAAACATCGCAATTGAGACACAGTCGATGCTGACGAATAACATTCCGCTGTCAGGCAGAACGAACCATTCAATATTGGCAACGACAACGAAAACTGGCAACCACCCGAAATGAGTGAAATGAGATAGCAATATCTACACTGAAGCTTAATAAGGCTGCCGGAAATGAAGGCCTTCCCGCTGAACTTTGTAGGGCCGGCAGAGATGACTTGGTAAGTAACATCCATCAACTCATAAGCCAAGTCTGGTCGGAAGAAAGTATGCCTGAAGAATGAAACCTCAGCATCGTTTCCTTGATACAAAAAAAGGAGATCCTCTAAACTGCACCCATTATAAAGGCATAAGTCTCCTCAACATCGCCGACAAGATCCTATCTGCCATTATATGTGAACGCCTGAAACCATTTACCATCAACCTGATCGGCCCTTATCGATGTGGTTTTAGGCCAGAAAAGTCCACAACCTATCAAATCATCACACTTCGGCAGATCCTGGTAAAAAAAAAAAGAAGTCATAATCGATAGCCTTAACTCTGACAACAACATCTTCTCAGAAACTAAACGAAGAATTACTCTTGCCAACCGCTGTTTCTTCGGGCTAAGAAGGCAATTTAGTAGTAAAGCATCCACTCGAACTACTAAGGAGATCCTATATAAGACCCTGATCATCCCAGCGGATGAAGGAATCCTTGATCGATCTGAGAGGAAAATTCTTCGAAAAATCTTCGGTTAGGTTTGCGTTGACGGGCTATGGAGACGAAGATTCAACCAAGAACTATACGAGCTGTACAACTACATGCCACTGGTCAAAAAGCTCGCATTGGACGTTTAAGATGTCTAGGACATGTAGAACGAATGGACACCAATACTCCGGCTCGCAGAGTCTTCGTTTCCCAGCCAGACGTCGGACGCAGTAGAGGAAGACTTCGCCTTAAGTGGCGTGCATAGTAGAAACCGACCTCAACCAACTTGCAGTGCGCAACTGGAGGCAGTAAGCTAAGGACCGGGCTAATTGGAGATGCATGTTGGTTGAGGCCCAGGATCATTCCGGACTGTAGCGACACTTAAGTAAGTAAGAATGAAATTTATTACCTGTGTTACGATTATTGTTTGAACTTATTTTACACAATTTGTGTACAACCAAATAGTTCTGAAAGTATTTTGTCAGTTTTGGCCAATTACGGAAAATCATTATAATTCACATGGACACAGATTCCTTCTAGTTCCGGAATAAAAGTTGTTATAATATTAATTCAACAATTTTTGTATACTTTTAACATCAACAAAATGAATATTATTGTGTATTATGGCCAAACTACGATAATCGTCAAATTATCGCATGCTTGGTATTTGATTATAATCGCCCAGCTCACTGTGAAAGAGAATGTTGCGTACGACCCAGTCAAGCACCCATCACTCTATTTTCTGATAATCATTTACTAAAATATGTCGTCAATTACCCATACACTGAGACGTTTTTATTAAGCCTTTTTCCGTACGTTGCTATACTAAGATCAATATTTGGAAATAAAAATATCTTACCACGCATTCTGTTATCGTTATTGAGTATATGTGGCCTTGCCTTGTCAGATAAAGTGAAGCCCAGTACTTAGCCTGTCTGCAAAGAATACATTTTTAGCATAAGCTCCCTGAATCAATTTCTATTACCTTTGTAATTTAATCACTTGTTTAAGTTTGGTATGTACATTCTTGAACTGTTGATTTGTATTGTTCTCTCCTGTTAAATGTCCGTTGACTTTATTTCCTAAATAAAAACTTTGTCAAGTAGTTGACGTTGTGCTTTAAACTTCTCATACTTTAATCTTTTTATTGAATCATGTAAATCTCATTTCTTTATTAATTGATTACTACTTTACAGCGTTATCAAAAAAAACCGGTAAAGTGGATTTAGAAAAATGAATTTACTCATCACAAGGAAATTATGTTTCGGTTTGATATTTGTATCTCGATGCTATGTCCGAAGATTCTGATCATGAATTTCGAGATAATTACTACGTGATTTAGTATGTCGATTGATAAAAAATTCAATTGGGAATATGTTTATTGTTAAATTTCGAGGTCTTATCTGTGCTTTGATTGTAATATATATTTTCTTATCGTATTTAAAATTGAACAAAGTTGATGTTTCTTTGGTGGTTCGTTTAGCTACAATTAGACGATTATTGCAATTTGTCATCCGGGTGGCTTTTGAAGTCACAATGATATCAACACAAATATTTTGTTTGTGCGATTTAAAGAAGAAAAAACATCGGCTTTTTAAAAAGAAAAAAAGGCCAAGAAATGCACACGATCGCGATTATGCACATCACTCGATTCATTATGTGCGTAAGTTTTACTAAAGTGTAAAACGTCAAAGCCAGGAATTTAAGGCGCCAACAGGATCCAGTCGATATGAACAAGGAGAGGCAAGCCCTTGCTGAGAAAATTAATAACTACTTCTTCATGCTGGTAAACGGCGATGACGAACAATCTTTCGCTGTCATTCAGAGGGAACCAGTCAATGTTGGCACCGACAGAAAACACTACTAAACCACCAAATGAGGGCTGGAAATGACGGGCTTGCTGCTGAGCTATATAAAGGCAGTGGTGATGATTTGTTAAACAACATACACTAACTAATTTTCAAAATTCGGACGGGTAAACGTATGCCTGAAGGATGGAACTTCAGCATCGTTTGCCCGTTTCAGAAAAGAAATAGACTCTCTGAACTCCAGTTACCAGCCTGATCTGCCCTTATCAGTGTAGTTACAGGACAGGAGGCTCTACTACTCATCAAATCGTCACACTTCAGCAGATACAGACACGAACTTTATAGAGCCATGTTTAGCTTGGGTATACCGCCCAACTCGTCCGTCTGTGCAAGATGACGATAGAGAAATCACGCTGCTTCATAAGGGTCGGCAACGTAAAAATACAACCAAACAAGGATTTAGGCAAGGCGAAGGACTGTCATGTGATTTCTTTAACATTATTCTTGAGAAGATTTGCAAAGCAACCCATCTAACAACAGGGGCACAATCTTCCATTAAGCTGTGAATAACGCCGACGATATTGATATCATTCATCGAACTCAACAAGATGTTTCATCCACGTTTTCTTTTATATAAAATGAATCCACGAAAATGTGTTAAAAAGTAAATGAGGGTAAGATCAGCATATGTTCTATGTGATATGATCAATAGGTTTTACCCAATTACCGTCAAATTCCTAGAATCCAAACGATTCCCACAAAAGGAAAAAAAAATTGATGTCGGAATACTTCAGACCAAATTAACAACGAGATGGCTGCTAAACTATGTAACCCATCTATGGAAATCTGATATAGAAAATCATAGAGAATCTAGAGCTGTTACTACTTACTTACTTACTTAAGTGGCGGAACAGTTCGGAAAGAACCTGGGCCTCAACCAACATGCCTCCAATTAGCCCGGTCCTTAGTAAACTGCCTCCAGCGGCGCGCTCCAAGTTGGTTGAGGTCGGTTTCTAATTGTGCGCGTCACTTAACGCGAGGTCATCCTCTACTGCATCTGACGTCTAGCTGGGAATCTAAGAAGCTGCGACCCGGAGTATTGGTGTCCATTCGTTCAACATGTCCTAGTCATCTTAAACTTCCAATGAGGAGTTTTTTTTACCGATGGCATTTCGCTGTACAGGTCGTAGAGTTCTTGGTTGAAACTTCGTCTCCGTAACCCGCCAACGCAAACCCGACCGACGATTTTTCGAAGAATTTTCCTCTCTAATCGACCAAGGATTTCTTCATCCGATTTTGAGACGGTCCTTGCTTTAGCGGACGCGGATTACAAAGGATCTTCTTATTAGTTCGAATAAGGACTTTATTACGAAATTGCTTTCTTAGCCCTAAGAAACAGCGGTTGCAAGTGTTATTTTTCGTTTTTTTCTGACGATACGCCATCTATTAACTCTGTTAACTCTGTTGTCAGAGTTAATAGCGAAGGCGAGGTAGACAAAGTCCCGTACTACCTCAAAGTTATATCAGTCAATGCAGACATTCTGTCCGATTCGTCGATGTTGTGTGTCGTTTCATGTTGACAGCATATACTTAGTTTTGCCCTCATTTACTGCCAAACCCATTTTTTCCGCTTCCTTCTCTATACTAGCTCACATGGCTATGACATCACGGTGAGGCCTACCAATGATGTCACTATCGTTGGAGTATGTTAGTTGTTGCACCGATTTTTTGGAAAATTGTGCCTCTAATGTTGGCTCGGGAGTTTTAAACAATCCTCTCAAGAACCAAATTGAAGAAGTCACATGACAGCGTATCGCCTTGCCTAAATCCTTTTTTTTGTATCGAATATGTCGGTGAGGTCCATTCCGACCCTGATAGAGCAGCGAAAATTCTCCATCGTCATCCTACAGAAACGGACGAGTTTGGGCGGTACACCAAAACTTGACATGGCTATGTATAGTTCGTCTCTATAAATGCTGTCTGATACGGCTTTGAAATCGATGAATGGGTGTGGTGGGTATCGTTTTTACTTCCTGGGTTTTTTTCCAGGATCTGCCGAAGTGTGAAATATTGATCGGTTGTGGACTTTCCTGGAATAAAAACACACTGATAAGGGCCGATCAGGTTATTGGTAAACGGTTTCAGGCGTTGACAAACATATTACGCAGATAGGATCTTGTAGGCGATGTTGAGGAGACTTATGCCTCTGTAGTTGGTGCAGTTCAGAGGGTCTCCCTTTTCGTGGATTGGGCAAACGATACTGAGGTTCCATTCTTCAGGCATACTTTCATCCGACCAGATTCGGATTATGAGTTGGTGGATGTTACTTACCAAGTCATCTCCGCCGGCTTTATAAAGCTCAGCGGGAAGGCCGTCATGTCGGGCAGCATTATTAAGCTTGAGGTTAGAAATTGCTTTTCTCACGTCACTCAGGTCGGGTGATTGGCAGTTTTCGCTGTCGTTGCCAATATTGAATGGTGCGCTCTGCCTGGCAGGGGAATGTTGTTCGTCATCGCACATCGCAGAAATGATTCTTCCATATCCTCAGCATCGACTCAGCTACAATATTTCTATGTTCATCTCGACAGGATTTCGTTCGAGCCTTGTATCCATAGCTTTGACGTCTTACACTTTGGTAAAACTTGCGAACATCGTTCCTGGAGTGGCACCTCTCTTTATCCACGATCGCGTGCTTTTCTTCCTCTTTTTTTTTCTTTCTGAAAAGTTGGTGATCTCCCCATCTTGTTTGCCTATAGAAGCTTAGCCTTGTAGGCCTCGTTCTTGGCAGCAATCATCTGTCGACATCAAACCAGAGGTACATCAGTTGCGCCTGTTCTAATGGCTTGTTGGCATCGTTGCCAATGTTCTTCGACATTCGATGCTGGTGGTATGGTGTTAATCGAGAGGTTAACGCGTTAAATACGCGTTGCGCGAAGGTCTTCGACAGTAATTTTTTTCACAGTATTTCTGGATTGTTGTGGTGTGGTGGATATGCGCATTCTTACCTTTCGTACAAGAAGGTAGTAGTCCGAGTCGATGTTAGCTCCTCGGAATGTTCGGACATCCAAAATACTGGATGCGTGTCTCTTGCCTATCGCAATATGATCAAATTGGTTGACCGTTCTTTGGAGACCGCGATGTCCCCTTATGGATATCGAGGTGAGGAAACCGTGTGCTGGCTATAGTGGCATTTCGTTCCGTAGCGAAGTCAATTAGCCCAAGTCCGTTACCAGACTTGTTGTCGTGCAGGCTATGTTTTCCCACAATACTACTAAAGATGTCTTTCCTCCTACCTTTGAATCTAGAGCTGTTGCCCCTGGGTATTTCGGCAGGATGGCGTATCATCAGAGATATTCTCTACCTCAAGGATCAATTCTCTCCACCCACTGTTTTCCTGCTGCACTTTTATTATATTTAGACGACAATTAGTTTTAGCGTTTTTAGTTTTGCAGATGATGCTACTCTAAAAACGACTGAATCAAAATGGACCTTTATTGCCGCTATTACTGTACACAAGAAGAGATTTCAATAAATCAGCTCTGTAAATGAAGAACTGCAAAAGATTATACAGTGGAATGGAAAACCTAGCTCAATTAAAGAACGCCGTATATAACCTTTACAAGATAGAACTAGTCCACAATTTTGCAAAACGAAATGTATGATACATATTCCTTAAATCCGAAGAATCCATGCATCTGCTAGGCATCAGAATTTGCTCAGATGTATAATTGCGAAAGTATGTTACAATGGTAAGTGCGTTGAACTGCCGACCTGAGGGTCTGTGTTCGATTTCCAGCTATCAACAGTTATCAACACCTACAAGTTTGGCCTCGAAACATACACTAAACTGACTGGACAAGTCGTATCTTACGTCAAAACTGCACATCGAAGACTTATAGGAGATCTGTCTCTTTATTACAGATATTATAACGACACATTTTCAGAGGAGCTAAGAGAAATCATCCCTAGACTTGTTGCATTTTAACGGCCGACTAGACACGCAGTTTTAGCTCACAGACGTACTGTCCATCTAATCGACACGAACAAAGCAATACCAAACGTCTTTTTGGCAAATAATGGAACGTCTAAAAAGAAGACATATTTCCAAAAATCTACAACAATTCAAGAGCGAAGTCAATAAACAACTGCAAGTATAATCTCAAGGCGCTCCTAGAGCATTATAGGTTTACTTCACTCGATAAAAGTAGCGTTATAGGCCCGCATCACATGAGAAAAGTTTATATAAAAAAAGAGCTCTCTTGTTAGTTGGCCATGTAAACCCTTGCAAATTAGTTTCGGCATTTTCAAGCTTGACATGAATAAATAGACCCTACCATGCCTGCAAAAAAAATGTCGCGTTGCTCATCCTGAAAAGACGTCCATTTTTTAATTGCAGTAATAATGTTAGCTTATCAAATTTAAACAATCTATTGCACAAATTCACAAAAATCCGAACCTTAAGATTAAGCCTCTAACTGTTAATTGTTTTCTTTCAGGTATCCCTTTAGATTTCGTCCAAAAAATATAATAAAATATTTATTTAGTCGTTGAAGTCCACATAAAACTGCTGTGATACGTAAACGTAAAACGTTTACCAAAATATACGAAACGTACTTGTTTTATGTAAAATAAAAGTCAGAAATATGTCACAGAATCAATCGTATTTCTGGCAGACAACCAAGCGCAATGTCTACCTAAAGCGTTCTGCCAAATACCACCTGCTCATGGTGCTTATGGTGATACTCACATTTTCAACAGTATGCCTGGCTGAGACAGAACCCAAATTAAACGATAACAATGCAGTTTTGCAAACGGACGAAGTAACCGTGAGTATTAAAAAAGAAACAGGTTTCCTATAATTACTGATCCTTCTGTTTAATTTTAGAAAATGATGATTCAAGAAAATACACTTAACAACAACAATGTCAATGAACCAAATGTAGTCGATTCACCGAATGAACCAAAACTGGAGGCAGCAAGTACCAAGGGCACCACTGGTAGTGGTGCAGACCTTGGTTTCATTCATGCATTCATCGCATCCATCTCAGTCATTTTAGTTAGTGAATTAGGCGATAAGACTTTTTTTATTGCTGCCATTATGGCGATGCGTCACGCAAGGCTAACTGTCTTCACAGGAGCCATTGCCGCATTAGGTCTAATGACTGTCCTCTCGGCGGTCTTTGGTATGGCAGCAACTATTATTCCTAGGGTTTATACATACTATATTTCGACGGCATTATTTGCTATATTTGGTTTGAAAATGTTGAAGGAGGGTTATTACATGAAGGCCACTGACGCCCAAGAGGAGTTGGAAGAAGTGCAGTCAGATTTAAGAAAACGTGAGGATGAGGTGAGTGCTATTCAAAATAAAAAAAACTCTTACATCAATGCTTGAGTAGAAGTAGTAAATAGCAAACAAAAAAAAATCATTTAATTGGCGATGCAAAATTCATATTTTGCTGCATTCACAAAAACTTGTAGGTTTGATTTCATGTTCATCCTTGTAAATTTTCATTTCTATTTCTTTTTATTTAAATTCCGACCTTTGTTGTTCTATAACTTAGTTGCTTAAATTAGTTGAAAAGAACTTGAAACTTGAGAACAAAAACAAAATTGTTCCTCTCAAACCGAACAAAATTATCATGCGATCACTTTATTTATGAATGTATTATGTTAACAAGATGTGACTAAAGATAGATCCATGTATTGAGTTGAACATTATGTAGAATTTGTTTAAATTTAATTTTGTATATTACAAGTGTATGTATGTAGTTGCACCTAGTGCTGTCTGTGGGCAAAAAAATTTCCATATCAAAAAGTAGCAAAAATGTTTTGTTTTCTAACAAGAAATTGGTTCATTCGAAGACTTTGACATCTAATCGACTAAGACGCGTTTAATAAATTTGTCTCCATGTTGGCTCATATTGGTATCCATTTGACTGACATTGTTAATTGGATTTCGAGGAAATACAGTTTTAATTAGGTTTATGTTTAGCATTTGTTTATATATTTCTGATTCGTCTAGGCGATAAAAGGCAAGTGATCCCATAAAATTTATTGTATCATAGCCCATGGCCCGTCAACGCAAACGGGACCGAAGATTTTTCGAAGAATTTTCCTCTCAAATCGACCAAGGATTTCTTCATCCGCTTTTGAGACGGTCCATGCTTCAGCGCCGTAGAGCAGGACTGGGATGATCAGGGTCTTATATAAGATCTCCTTAGTAGTTCGAGTGAAGGCTTTACTACTGAATTGCCTTCTTAGCCCGAAGAAACAGCGGTTGGCAAGAGTAATTCTTCGTTTAATTTCTGACGAGATGTTGTTGTCAGAGTTAATAACGGAGCCGAGATAGGCAGCAAAGTCCCGTACTACCTCAAAGTTATATCTCTCAATGGTGACGTTCTGTCCGATTCATCGATGTTGTGTGTCCTTTCGCGTTGACAGCATATACTTCGTCTTACCCTCATTTACTGCTAAACCCATTTTTGCAACTTCCTTCTTCATACTAGCAAACGTGGCTATGATATCACTTTGGGTCCGGTCAATGATGGCAATATCGTCGGCGTATGCTAGTAGTTGTACAGGTTTTTGGAAAATTGTGCCTCTGTTGTTGGCTCGTGAGTTTTGCACAATCCTCTCAAGAATCAAATTGAAGAAGTCACGTGATAGTGCATCGCCTTGCCTAAATCCACTGCGATACCAATGAAGGAAGGAACCCTGATGGAGCAACGAGAATTCTCCATCGTCATCCTACACAAACGGACGAGATTGGGCGGTATACCAAAACTAGACATGGCTCTGTATAGTTCGTCTCTATAAATGCTGTTGTATGCAGCTTTGAAATCGCTGAATAGGTGGTGGGTTTGGATTTGGACATCTTGGGTTTTTTTCAGGATCTGCCAGAAGTGTGAAAATTTGCCCGGTTGTGGACTTTCCTGGCCTAAAACCACACTGATAAGGGCCGATCAGGTTGTTGGTAAACGGTTTCAATCGTTCCCATATAACGGCAGATAAGATCTTGTAGGGGATTTTGAGGAGACTTATCCTTTTTTGTGGATCGGACAAACGATGCTGAGGTTCCATTCTTCAGGCATACTTTCTTCCGACCAGATTTGGCTTATGAGTTGGCGGATGTTTCTTACCAAGTCTTCTCCGCCGTCTTTGCAAAGCTCGGCGGGAAGGCCGTCATTTCCGGCAGCCTTATTAAGCTTGAGTTGAGATATTGCTAGCCTCACTTTACTCAGGTCGGGTGGTTGGCAGTTTTCGCTTTCGTTGCCAATATTGAATGGTTTGTTCTGACTGAGAGCGGAATGTTGTTCGTCATCGCCGTTTAACAGTTTGCAGAAGTGGTTCTTCCAAATCCTCAGCATCGACTCAACTACGATATTTCCTTGTTCATCTTGACAGGATTTCGTTCGAGCCTTGTATCCATAGCTTTGACGTCTTACACTTTGGTAAAACTTCCGAACATCGTTCCTGGAGTGGCACCTCTCTTTATCCACGATCGCGCGCTTTTCTTGCTCTTTTTTCTTCTTTCTGAAAAGCCGGTGTTCTTCTTTTTTTCTCTGCCTATAGAGCTCAACTCGTAGGTCTCGTTCTTAGCTGCGAGCGTCTGTCAGCATACCTCATCAAACCAGGCTTTCTTGCTGGTGGGCGCGAGAAACCTAGCACATCAGTTGCGGCTGTTTACCGTGTTTATATCTCTAGTAATTTTTTTTAGATTAAAAGCGTTTGTTTTCTAAATTTACGTAAAATAAAATCACAATAATTCACTGCTTTGATTTCTTCGAATGCATAATTTCTAAACTCCACAGCTCTGTTGTCTTAACTAAAATCAACTTTTGGTCGATTGCGTGTTTCTTACCATTTTTACCATTTTCATATCCACTTTAAAAAGCTTCTATATGCTCTTTTTTTGAGCTAATTTTAGAACGTTCTGCCCAACAAAGAATTGCAAAAAGTAGTACGAGAAATGAACAGAAAAACACTTTGGTACTTGTATATCTAAAAACTATATATTCTGTAGATTTTTCGTTTTGAGTTAACACTGAATGTTACAATGTTAATGTTAACATAATGTTCAATTGAAAAATGTAATTAATTGCACATCTTTACCTGTTAAATGAAAAAATGTGATCGTGCCTTAAGAAAACAAGAGCAGAGTAACGATTTATCACACAACAACGCAACAAAACTTCAAATCAAAGAGCAAAAGCAATTTCAAAACTGCACAATCTAACGTCACTTTAAAAATCATGCATTTTTGTAAAAAAAAACATGTCCATTCCTTTAGTTTTGTGTCTATTAAATGATTTCAAAAAAATGTGATCGTTTTTATTCCTTCTACCACTATCTATATCTATTTTATTTACTCTATTTATTTTCATTCACAATTACAATTGGTTCCCGCTTTTATCTGCAAATTGAAATTTTTTAAATTCATAAAAAAAAAATATATAAAAATAAACACAGCTCAAGCGCAAAATACATGGAGATTTCGATGATTCCGATGCCAAGGGTAAGCGCAAGAACAGCAATCCTGACAGTACAACCGATGCTATTGGAACACGTCTTGCTTCCAATTCTGAAATGCAACACCGTCAACGTAAACAGCTGACATCTTCCGCTCCAGTTAATAACAACAACAACGAAGACGAAAGCGATGACGACGATGAGAAATCCTCTCAACGACGGGCAATGCTTCCAATGTCAGCCACAACAACAATGAATGACCTCAACGAAAAGACTGCAACAGCAAAAATGCCTTCGTACAATAGTAGCCCAAATTTGTCTACAGCAACGTCTGTAACGAATGTTAAACCGAATCAAAATTGTGATATTAAAACATCGGGTGATAACAGCGGAAACGGAAGCGTAGTTGGTGATGGTGGCATTCAATCAAGTGCTGTTGTTGATCCCGGTGTGCATACAACTACCTCACGATACTCAATTGACCTGAACGCAACAAATAGTATTAGTAATAATAGTCTAAACAAAACAATCGCTGCTGGTCAGTCGAACGGTAAACTTAGCAATGGCGATGTCAATGCAAATGGAATGGAGTTGAAACAACTTGGTGGCAGCAAGAAACGGGTTAGAATTGGAAATAATATTATTTTCTGTTGCAGTTAATACTCATATCCCCTGACTGTGCCTCTATGAATGTTTTTTTTTTTTATTATTTTTTTTTTTAATAACAAAAAAGCTTTGGTTTATCCCGATTGCCATTCAAATTTAATCACATTGTGTTTCCTCTCCAAAATTTGTTACTTTTGTTTGAGTTTTGCTTTTCTTCTTAACATCACAATAACTGTTTCTTTGTGTTTCAAATTTTATGAGTTATTGTTTTCATATAGTTTTAAGGTTTTTTGTGTGTCCCTTAAAAAAATCATTAATTTATTTAATCCAAATAATAGTTTAATGTTAGGTATGTATTTTTACTGAAATGTGCACAAAAACAATTGTTAATTTTAAAGTAAAAATACATCGTTCGTATAAGTTTATGAAAAGCGTTTGAAAAATGAACGAAAGAACTTAATTCGAGTGCTCAAGCTCGTATATTCCCAATCAGCACACTATTTGCCTCAAAAAATCGCTCATAAATATTTATTCTGAATCATCTGTAAAACGTTTGTTAAGCTTATTTCGGTCGAATTAGGGTATAAATCAATTTTTTCTTGAGTATATTTAGGTAATTTTTTACTAATGTGAAAAATGTATGAAATGAAATATATAGTGTAAAACGAGGAGATTCTTCCCTCAGGATCGTGGGTTGGAAAGCATGACGATCAAGCACCGGATCCGTCGTGTTGATAGCAACGCCGCTTTCCGAAACTCTCTACTGTCCGAAGACCGCAGCAGACGCTGAACAGGCAGTTACCCAAATGATACCCAAAGTTTTCAAAGACTGTTTTTAGGTGTTTAAAGTCTGTTTTTAGGCGGCAAACGAATGCCAAAAAAAATTTCTTTATTTAACAAAATAAAATAAAACAAAAATGAATAAAAGAAAATTAACAAATGAAAAGTTGTATGGGTGTTGACTGTTGAAAACCCGAAGCCAAACAATATTATAAACGATCGAGTGTGTGTCACTCATAGAAAGTGGAGAACCTGACCGTAAGTGTAGCACTTTTCTAGACAGTGGAAGAGTTACCCGACCGTCACTGCGAAATGCTAAACCTGAGTGATCTTACATCGTAAAAAGCGCTGCTTTTATATGTTTCTGCGAGTGCCGAATGGTTTCAACTATCGTAATTGTTCTTACGATAAACCGCTTGTACGATTAAAACGGTTACGGTGTTTTATTTGATTTAGCGTTGTTGTTTTTTTTTATTGGATTAAGGGCTGCCACACTTATTTTTGGTTAAATAAATTTTCGTTAGGTTTGTTTAAAAGAAAAAAAAT
Source organism: Rhingia rostrata (assembly GCA_949824845.1). Lineage (NCBI taxonomy): Eukaryota > Metazoa > Arthropoda > Insecta > Diptera > Syrphidae > Rhingia > Rhingia rostrata. The sequence continues at coordinate 110,442,655 of OX463756.1, forward strand.
GAGCTTAAAATATTTATAACAAAATGTAATGAATGAATAATATAACAATTCATATATAGAAATAAATCTGGGTTGTTGCAAAAGTACATTAAATTATTTAATAAGCTGGTACTCATTATTTTTCATCAATATATTCTTCATCTGTGTCTTCCATCATTTGATGTTGTAGTCTCCTTAATATTGTGTAAAGATGATGAACTAGTGATTTTGGAATTCAAGGAATTAGAAGATATTTCCATCTCAATAAGAGTTATTTTAAAACGCTTGTTTGTATTGCGTTTGTTGTGAACCATCACATCTCCATTTTGATATCAGTTCTGAGGAATTACACTCTTTTTCAATTAAAGTCTCTTAAGCTGCCCATACACGAGCGAGCTAACGAGCCAAATGGCTTCGCGCCGAGCCAAAATCCGCCATGTGTGGGGAAACTCAGATGGCTTGGTGTGGCTCAGCAGACTCAGTTGGATTTTCGGCAAGTCCAAAATCCACGAGCCTGAGCCATCGAGCCATGGCTCGGCCTCGCCGTGTGTGGTATATCGCAGAGCCAAGTAGTTCTGTCTGATTTCAGATTTTCAACAGCGCCCACCACCAAACAAAAACACCACTTTCTCTTTCTCTCAAAACGAATACAATTCCTTGTTAAATCCACAAAAAAACATCAAAGTGTGACCATTTGGAGCAACGTATTATATGTCATCTCATCCATCCTTAAATAATTTTGCCAATCAGCAGGCTCGAGCGAGAGTTGTTGAACCAAATTTAAATGAGTTAATTGCTTTCTAGCTGTGAGCCATTTTTTTCCATTTACTTTTTGGTTTTCTTTTCTTTATCTTAATGCAAACTGCAGCGGCAGCTAAGTTAATGAAATCTTCCTCATTCATGTTTTAGTTAAGTAAAATAAATTTAACAGATGATTGTGACAAAGAGCAAACTGTCCAAAAAATTGGCTCGGCTCGTTCGTGTATGACACCCGAATTCGGACTGAGTCCAAATGGCTCTCTCGTGTATGTCCAGCTTTAAACGTCTTTCAAATTCAACAATATGCTTCTAGCTGTATGGTTTAATAAGTCCTTCAAGTTTATTTTAGCCAAATTTTCTCTTACAATGACTCGGGTACTGGGAAGTATTTTTTTTTTTTTGCTTTTTGGGAATACTGTATTACGGAAAAAGAGGATAATTTAAGATAATTTTTCAGACTAGATCATTTTTCGGGTTGGAAACACCTTAAATATTCGATTTGAGGCTTTAAATCTTTGAGCGTTTCTTCCGTGCAAGAAGCTGAATAGAGCGAACAGCTCCCAAGGTGTTTAATTAAATTAAATTTCTCTAAATTCATTCATACCATCATAAAAATGTCTTTTTGTTTAGAAACCGTAAACCAGGCGAAAATTTAAGCAAAATGATGATTACTTTCTTTGATTTTTTTTTCTTTAAACTAGATGCACACAGGGGCGATAAAATCTAGGGGCAGAATGAAGCACCATTTGTTTTTTTTTAGCTTTTTAACATCTTCCTTGTTGAGCCGGTGTAATTAATGTTCCCAATATCGCCCAATAATATAATAAAAGGTCAATAATATAAAATTGATAACAATAATATAAAAAATAAAAATGTGCACATTTGCATTAGTTTAAAATAAATTCAATATCTTTCGAGTTAAAGTTTTAATATCCATTAAAATAATTTTATTATAAAGTCAATACCTGCAGCAAAACCCGCGATACACAATATTAGAAAAATAAAAATTTAATAATGGGTGATCCATTTCGAGGTTCCCTACTTTTTTAAAGAAAAAAAACACAGAAAATTCAAATTTAATGGAGAATGTTTATTTATGTTTAAGAACATTCTTTGGCATTTATTTTTTGAAGATTATGTCTATCAAATGTTGACCGTTGCTACGTCGCAGATGGTCCATCCGTTGAGTCCAATTTTCGATCACTCGTTCGAGCATTTCGACTCGCAACTGGCGAATGACACGCGTGATGTTTTCCTCCAAGGCCTGAATCGAAGCGGGTTTGTCGGCATAAGCTTTTGCCTTTACATATCCCCACAGGAAAAAGTCTAACGGTGTGATATCACACGATATTGGTGGCCAATCGAACGGCCCAAAACGTGAAATTATGTGCTCACCGAAATGTTCTCTCAATAAGTCAATTGATTGATGCGATGTGTGGGAACAGAACAGAACACAGAACGTGAATTTTCATAATAAAGTTGAACAATTTGTAAACGTTGTTCACGCGTAAGTCTTTCCATTATGAAATGCCAAACAATACTAAACAAAAATAACATGACAGCATGACACGACTCGCACGTGATCTGTCAAAAAAGGCTATTGAAAAAAGTATCTCTACTTGGATCACCCTTTACTAAGCGGTATGATTTTTCCCCCAATTTCATTGATCTACAACGCAAGTTAACGATCGGGACTTTCAACTGAAGATAAACTCGCCAGAGTTTGTTTTTTGTGTTACGAAATGATCGTAACTCTTTGGTGAATCAAGGTGGTGAATTGGAAGAATTCTTCTGTTCCATTGAAGGGACTTAATTAAAACAGTTAAACATTTTGGAGTAGAACATCGTTACAACAGTTTTTAAAAACATCGTTGAAGTTGACGTTGCTGAGTAGGTTGTTTAATTTAACGAAGTCAGTTTAACTCAACTCAAGATTAACTCAAGCTGTCTCCCTTAATTGTTGGTAATACCACTCAATTGATAAAGGCCAGAATTGGAAAGATAATCAGTGAAAAGTGTCTTCTTGTCCGAGGAGGGATTTGAAACGATAAAGTGGGACTCATAATCTGATAGATTCGATCGAAGTTTAGGAATGTTAAAGTCTCCTAAAATTAAGGCAACATCAGTTGTTTTTACAACATTGAGCAGATGATCAATCGCGTCTATGGCAAGCTGATGTGATTCGGTGGGCTGGGAAGGTCGAATGTAGCAGCAGGAGATGTAGATGTTACGCCCAGATCTACTTATTTTTACACAAATAAATTCAAAATTAGCGGTGTGCGAGGTTGCGAAGAGTGTTGAGTCAAGATGGTAGTGTATTGCTAAAAGAACACCGCGACCAGAGGAATCGTCTTCTTTCTCACTACCATCGTTCCGAAAAACAACGAAGTCCGGGGCGAATAGTTCGCTGCTATGGAACTCGCAAGACAAATTGGTTTCGTTAAGTGCAAATATGTCACAGGGGAGCTTTTGATAGTTAAGAAATACGGACGATATTTTAGTTCGGAGGCCTCTCACATTCTGGTAATATACAGACAAACATTCGGGAGAGGTAACAGTGACTTTGTTTGGATTTGGAACTTTATCAGAAGGAGGAGCATGTGTTGATAGTTGGTTACGAGCGAATGAAATTATTAAAGTCGGTACGTGACCTTTGGAGGTGAGACGTACGTTTAGAGCCGATGTAAGAAGCGAACAAAGAGAGATCGTTTGCTACTTGGAGTGATGGTATGTTGAAACTCTCGTGGTATTGCACAAATAAATGCATCAAAGTATTCACATCACTGGGGAGACCCTCTTGGGAGATGGAAACCTTTACATTGGTATTCGTTTTTCCATCAATGCATATGGAATCAGTCTTATCGTGTAGAAATGCAAGATAAATACGGAAATTATCGTAGATTTTTCGATCTCTAAGTCGTGAGATTGCATAGCGATTATCGTAACCGGAATCTGTAAATTGTTTCGTAAGTTTAACAGTGGGAGGAAACAAATGATCTAAAAAGGCAGGTGAAGTAATGGTGGAGTTATTGGCTGTATTGCTTGGAGCTGTAAGGTCACTTGTGGCAGGTGAAGGTTTGGAAGCCGGGTTGAGAGTGTGAGAATGACTGAAATTAGGGTAGTTGGGTGGGTTTACTGGGGGAGTAATTGGAAGGCGATAGGTGGAAAGACATACGTTTGGCCTTAGGTTTTTGCTGTATTGAAATTAGGAAGTGGTCCCATTTTAAATTGCCAATTCGAGTTAGAGACGGGAGTATTTTTACCGTTGGGATTTAGTTGGATGACGGGAGGCTTAGGCTTAGTCTTATGATTAGGTTTCTTAGAGCTAAGGTTATTTTTCTTGATTTGATTTTTATTTTTATCCGGCTTGTTGTGTCTGTCTGTCCATTCGCAGATTGCAATGTTGAAATTATAATTGGACGGATTGCTGAACAGCCATTCATATTTGGACGAGAGGTCAAATTTAATGGTGGGGTTACCTTTGAAATGGGTTCCCGGGAACATTGGGCACTGACTGATGGAGAAACCGTATTTCTTTTCGAAGAATTTCTTAATCCAAGAAGCAATAGCGTTTCGAGGGGCACATTTGATGAGTAGGGTAGTAACCTGATCGTTTCCTGATCTTAGTTTGTCCAGCTTTTGCTGCCACTCGGAAGGTGTCAATGTTGTTCCAAAACGTATGACGGGTTGGTGTACAACTTCTGACTTTTGAATTGGAGAGACATGGTGAACAGTCTGATTGGGACTGGAAAATGGGGCTAAGTCAACTTCAGTTTCAAGTATTTCGTCGAATATTGATGTATTGTTGTTGACATTATGATTTTGTTGGTTTATTATAGTTAGGTCGTCAATTTTGTTGCTGATCGTTCCAGTGAAATTTCCAATATCAACTAAGCGTGTCGATATTAATTCATATCCAACCCCATTGATTCTATCGAAAATTATTTCGAGCATGGGATCGGGCTGCTTTGGTGGAAGGCCGTTTGAGTTGGAAAGAAAACAAGAGTTGACCGATTTCACACCTAACTTTGACCGGGTTTCGTTTGACATTTTAAAAAATTCTAAAAAAAATGCAATAATTTTATAAAGGGTTATGCACCTAAAAAACAAAATGCAAAATTTTGGCGCAAAAGGCTCGTTAGTACCCAGGGCCTAGCTTTTTTCTCACAACCATTCATGTGAGCGTGTGTACTTCTTTGCACGATGGCGGGTTCTCCTGTTTTATGCCGAATCTGAACGGCTAAGTTGAGATAAGCTATTCATGAGAATTGATACTACTCGGATGATTTGTCAGATCATCACGAGAGGAGGGCTAGTGAAAAATCGTTTAGGTGTAGCTGTTGCTACGGCTGGGAATCGAACCCAGACCTTCTGCGCGGCAGTTCAGCGCACTAACAATTGCGCCACTGAGCCCGTGAAACGCTCCAATATTAAAAAATACCATAAATGTCATTTAAAAACAGAATAAAAAGCAATGGGCCTTAATGGCTACCCTGCGGGTCACCGGATGTTACATCAATTTCGCGAGAAGTATAACCACCGATCTTGACCATTTGCTTTCTGTTTGTTAAATAATTATAAAACCATTTAACCATTAAGGGATGAAAACATAAGTTTTGCTAAAAGTAGGGTGTGTTGCAATCTTTCGAAGGCTTTTGTAAAGTCAGTGTAGAGTACATCAACTTGTAATCGTTCCTGAAAACTGTTAAATACATAATTTAGGGGTTTCTACTTCCCAGCCGTAGCAACACCTAAGTGATTTTTCACTGGCCCTCCTCTCGTGATGATCTGACAAATCATCCGAGTTGTATCAATTGTCATGAAAAGCTTATCTCAACTTATCCGTTCGGATTCGGCATAAAACAGGAGGTCCCGCCATCGTGCTAAGAAGTACTCACGCACACATGAATGGTTGTGAGAAAAAAGCTAGGCCTTGGGTACTAACGAGCCTGTTGCGCATTAATTTTTTTTTTAGGGGTTTCTACGGCTGGGAATCAAACCCTTCTGCGCGGCAGTTCATCGCACTAACCACCGCGCGCCAATGAGCCCGTGGTTTTAATGCAATCATTTAAGTAAATCACATTTAACTGTAAAAACATTAATGTCATTTACAGTAAAAATTATTTCTAAATATGCATTTAGTTTGTTTTGATTTTAGGGGTGTAAAATCAATGACATTATGTTTATTAAGAGATATCGGTAAAAACACTCCCATTACGAATTGATGAAGGATATCGATTTTTTAGGGTTCTGATTAATGCAAATTTGTGCGGTATTTTAAAGACCTGTAGCTCCAAACTGGTATTTTCTTCCATTTTGTTGAGACCATTTAGCTGTTATCTCAAGGTCATCATCAATTCTCTTAAAATGTTGCAATAACTAATCAGCGACTAACTTTTGACATTGGCGCGAGCAACAGGCTCGTTAGTACCCAGGGCCGAGATTTCCCACAACCATGCATGAGTGCGTGTTTACTTCTTGCACGATGGCAGGATCTCCTGTTTTATGCCTACTCCGATTTTTTTCTTGACAATTGATACTACTCGCATGATTTGTTTACTCGATTTTTACGCTTTTGTATTTGAATTTTATATGCTTTGCTGATAGTAACATCATCTTAAACAATAAAGAAGTAGCATTGCTTCTACAGTTCTTGAACGGTATACGGTGATGGGTGATCCATGTCATTTAAACTCACATATAATATTTTGGTTTCATATATTGTCTTCTTATTTATTACCTTTCTCTTATTTTTATTTCACATTGTTAACAATCTTATTAACCCGATTCTTTAACATAATCCATAATCCATTTTTTTTTTAATGAAATGCTTTGATTTTACATATTTCTACCTCGTCATAAATAATGTGACTAGAACAAATTGACGGCAAATACGACAATTTTACATTCTACCTCGCGATGAGACGCTTTGGCTGATCACTCGAAATAACACTTGATGAAAAATTGGACCAGAAAACGCATTAATGACTTAAGAATTTAGAACTTTCATGCTATAGCCAAAAACTAATGAAGCCTCCCATATAACGGCTTTGGTAAAACCAAAATTTCTTATAATCGATTTTAACGATTTTGATTAAACTTAATACAACCATCGCTAATGTTTGATAAAAAAACTGCATACCCAGTTTTTCCCAATCAATTTTTAAAAATCTTTAACTGTCCACAAACACAGTTAGTTGACTAAAACTGATTTCTAAGTTACTATTGATAATAATAACAATGGCTCATAATTCATTCAAGACTAAATATTTGAAGGTAAAAATAAAAAAAACAAGGAACATGGGCAAAAACTTAATTAATTAAATAATTTTGTTTCTTAAACAAATGCTCGTAAAGGCCGCCTGTTCAGTTTTACCGGACCGCCAAAGCTCATTCACACGCTCTGGTAAATATGTGAGGCCAATCAGTTTGTGTGTTTTTGTCGTTCGATAAACATGGCATCTGCGGATGACGCCCTTGAAATAGTGGGCTTATTGTTAGATATAAATAGTTCTATGTTCTATGTTTATGAATTCTAAGAGACACTAGTTACCCATATAAAACGAAAACCGTCTCCACACATGTAAATATTACTTTATAATGACGGCCGGAATGCCTGAGCCTGATGTAACACACGCTTCGGTTTTTCTAATACAGGGTTTTTTGGATATTTCTCCGACCGCCTGCTCAGGCCAAAAAACAAAATGACAACTTTATTATACACGTGTTCAGTTATAACTGCTTAGGCGGCCTGAACTGGCAAACCGGACAGTTAAAACTGTGTGCGTGTATCCGGATTTTTGCCTCGGCAAACATTATCAAAGTTTTAATTCAACAGGGCATAACTGCGACAAGGTTTGTTAAAGATTGAGTCGTTCAAAAATATCCCACTCCTTTATCAGTACAGATTTCAAGTTGCTAAGTTTCAGTGGAGGGTAGGTCGCATTCTTATCTTTCTCCCAAGCATGTCCCAAACGTTTTCAATGGGATTCATGTCTTCATGTCTTCGCAATCTATCATCACAATTAGTAAATATTAGTAAATTCAAAAATTTCTAGGAGTGTTGGTGAATTCTTTCAGAGAGTGTCAGAGTACAGGAACTTGCTTAGGTAAAACAAACTAAAATGCCACGTATTAAATGTCATAAAACGGTTAACCCCTTTGCTTAAAACCCTACTGATTTTCCGATCTCGATCATTTTATACCCTTTCCCATAGGGGTATATTAGTTTTGATACATAGTTTGTAACATAGTGAAATAATTTAGCTAGATATAGCTTAAGGTATATGGATCTATTCAGAATCAACAGCTTAGTCGATTTAGCCATTTCTATCCGTCAGTCCGTACGTCACCAGTTTTTGGGCCTTAAATTTTGAGCTAGAATGATGAAATTTGGTACACGTGTTTGTTGTTGCTCCCAGCAGAAAAGGTGTACACATTTTTTAAATCCGCCCACTGCCACGCCTCCCTTTCATAAAAACGTAGTCTTAGGCCAAACCGTTAGAGATTTTGAAACAAATTCTGGAGAACATATCTAGACAATCCTAATTTCTATATTTTATTCATAAAAGTTTTTTGACAGGCCCACTTTTTTGGGGCGTTTTCAGTAAAAAAAAACGTTTTTCAGTAAAAATTTAAACATTTCGAAAAAAAATTTGATGCAAAATCATTGCTTCTGTTAATATAAACATTTTATTTTAACCCTTTCCCACTTTTTGGAGGCGTTTTCATACAAAAACCAAAAACGATGTTTTTGTCGAACCATAAATGATTGTTTTTCAGAAATTGTCTGAACAATATGTTTTGACAATGACATTTTCAATATTTCATCGCGAAAAAGGCGACATTTTGAGGTTTTTTTTAAGTATGGGATAGGGTATAAAACGATCCACACACTAATTAAATGTCACAATAGCGTTCTTGTAAAATATTTTGAATACAAATGTTCAGTTCATAGCTGGGTCGTTAGTTAATCAAGCTTACAACGGCTTTCCGAATAAGAGTAAGGGTGCAGACTAAAATCTATCTTGTGTCGCTGTCAAAAGAGAGATACATTTCTTGGATGATGTTGCCCTTCATTCAACTACAAGTTACAGATTCACGAAGATACACATTGTGTAAACTTCTGACTCAGCTACAAGCGTCAGCAACAGATATGCACTCTGTGCGGCCCTTAAGCTTCAACCTCAAAATGAAAAACGTAAAATCTTTACGCAACGTTACTTTAAAGCGCTGTGGGCAAAGTGAAGGTTGGAAGAATTGTGAATTGTTAAAATAACTATTTGCAGTTGTTTTTTGTTTTTTTCTGAAAGGGCTGTGGAGTATGATATTTTAAGAAAAGATTTTAATCATTTTCGCTATTTTTGTAGCAGAAGCGGAAACCGCTGAGCAAGTGAACATTTCAAAGCTTGCGCAAACGACTTGGGCGTAATGTCATCAGTTCAACGCATGTATGCCGAAGATTTTTCAAAGAATTTTTATCTTGAAACGACCAACGATTTCTTCATCCGCTTTTGATACGGTTGATGCTTGAGCGCCGTAAAGCAGGACTAAGATGACCAGGGCCTTATATAGTTTCTCCTTAGTGGTTCGATCAAGGGCTTTATTACTGAATTGCCTTCCTCGCTGGAAGAAATAGCGATTGACGAGATGTTGTTGTCAGAGCGAAGCCAAGGTAGACAAAGTCCCGTACTACCTCAAAGTTATATCTGTCCAATTCGTCGATGTTGTATATCCTTTTGTGTTGACAAACTTAGTATTATCCTCATTTAATGCTATACTAGCAAACGTGGCTAATGACAACATAGTCGGCGTATGCTTTTTGCACAATCCTCTCAAGAATAAAATTGAAGACGTCACATGGCAGCGCATCGCCTTGCCTAAATTCTTTTTTGGTATCGAATGCGTCGGTGAGGTCGTTTCCGTTCCTGATGGAGCAGCGAGAATTCTCCATCGTCATCCTACACAAACAGACGAGCTTGGGCGGTATACCAAAACAAGACATCGCTCTGTATAGTTCGTGTCTATAAATGCTGTTGTATGCGGCTTTGAAGTCGATGAATAGATAGTGGGTATCGATTTTTACTTCTTGGGTTTTTTCCACGATCTGCCGAAGTGTGATGATTTGATCGGCTGTGGACTTTCCAGGCCTAAAGCCACACTGATGTGTTGTTGGTAAACGGTTTCAGGCGTTCACACATAACGGCAGATAGGATCTTGTAGGCGATGCTTAGGAGACTTATGCCTCCGTCGTTGAGTTCAGAGGGTCCTCTTTTTTGTGGATCGGGCAAACTATGCTAAGGTTCCTTTCTTCAGACATTCTTTCATCCTCGCAGGTTTGGCTTATGAGTTGGTGGATGTTACTTAACAAGTCATCTCCGCCGGCTTTATCAAGGTCAGCGGGATGGCCATCATTTCCGGCAGTCTGGTGGTTGGCAGTTTTCGCTGTCGTTGCCAATATTGAATGGCGTGTTCTGCGGAATGTTGTTCGTCATCGCCGTTTACAAGTTGGTTGGATGAGGCCCAGGTTCATTCCGGACTGTAGTGCCACTTTAGTAAGTAAGCAAGTAAGTAACAGTAGTCATTGTATTTCGCATCGTTATGCACTTATGGTAAGAAGATTGTCAATTGTTTTGAAAAAAGTTCTTGATTAAGCTGTGAAGATTTTATGTTCCGTAAAACTTTACGTCCTCTCCAATCTAGATTGTTCACGAAATTGTGCAACGATGTGGAAAGTCAGTACAAATCCCTTCTTCTGCACAAGCTTCATTTAGATTATTTCAACTTCGTGGTGAGTTGAAAGTTTTCCAACTGGACAAAAATATTTGTCTTGTCCCAAATATGCAAGTAAAGCTTTCGGAGATAGAAGTCAATTTTGAAAAAAAAAATAAATCAAACAATGAAACAGTTTCATTTCTTACACTAACCTGGAAAAAATAAAATTTGAAACGTGTTTTTCATTTTGTATATCTTTAAGAGTTGGGGTTCCGAAATTCGGGCCTTGTCTAAATCAGTTTGAGAAACACTGCTCTAGAGTGCAATTGCCAAAACGCTGCGAATCGCTTGGTGGATTATATTTTTATATTCACAAAAGCGATTCGGATTCTACTGACACAGAATAATGGAAAATTAAAACTTTTAATTGAAAACCTGACTTAGGAAATATAATTTTCAACACTAATCGCTTTTTTTATGCAATGTCGTAAAATTGCAACATGCCTACGACTAATGTTCCATGAGCGGCCCATAACCAATCAATTCAATATTTAATATGAATTTTCGTTTTCTGGTCTTTTGATTTTCTGACTTTTTTGTTTTTTTTTTTTAATTTAGACGCATATGTTTGACTCATAGATAAGACTGATCAAATGTCACAATGGCATTTCAAAAGTTTACGACGTTTATCATGCAAATTTTCATATCCAATTCATGTACCGAATTTCCGATATTGTTGTTTCCCATGCAAATTTGGAGAGTTCACTTACAAAGTTCTTTATTTGCCACGTTTACGTAACGGATGCCAAGAGTCGGCCCATTACCTTGTTTTACTAAACCGACCTAGGCCTTACCATACACAAATTAATGACATTAACTACATAAAAATATTTTTTTTAAATTTTTTCCAGATCACTTTGCTTGTATGTATTAGTCAATTAGCGACGAATCAGATTGGCCTTAAATTTTATATTATTTTTGTATAAATGTATTTGTATTTGTTTTCTGTTTTGTTAAGTTTTGGTCGATGTGTCGTTTTGAATTCCATTTTTTGATCATTACTTGTACGCAGGTAGTATACGATTACATTATATAAAAAATATAATTGCCGTGGAGTGAATTGAGTCATACATTTTATGCATGGGTGATCCCAGTTCCTTAATGTTTTTTTTATATAGAAACATCGAGTAAAATAATATATGTACGTAGTTCTTCTGTGGTATGAGGTAGTCTTAAGCTGTACTTGGTCCAACTAACGTGCTAAAGTGATCGTTTTTGTTCAATTGGTATTTATTTTGGATTGGATTTAACTGTTACGTTTTGGTTTTATTTTTTATTTTTTCTGTTTTTATTACTAGGCAATTATGATTTTCTGCTTATTTATCCTTAACCCATTTGTGTGAAATTGTTATTTTATATATATTAATATATTGTTGTTTTTTTTTTCCTCATTTTAACAGCTGGATCGTGAAGTATCATCCTCGTTGGTTCAAGATCCAGAAAGTGGAGTAATTCGTAAAAATGCCAAACGATCAGGTGCATATATGGCATCTAGAATTTTCATGCAAGCTTTTACAATGACATTTTTGGCCGAATGGGGTGATCGTTCGCAATTGACAACGATTATTTTATCTGCTCGCGAAGTAAGTACTTTTTAATTGATGTTTCCTTTTCTGTTGAATTTATGTTTTTAACTTGACAATATTTATGCTCGATTATGACTGTTACTCTAAGTGAGGATCGCAAAATAAGCAGCTGGAGCTGAAGTCTCATTGAGCATGGGAAGACCCTGATTCAGAAATATCTTTCAAACCTATCTTTTCCATTTATCTGTGCTTACTTACATACTTACTTAAGTTCCAGTCCGGAATGAACCTGGGCCTCAGCAACATGCCTCTGCAATTAGCCCGGTCCTTAGCTAACTGTCTCCAGTTGCGCACCCCAAGATGGTTGAGGTCAGTTTCTACTTGTGCGCGCCACTTAAGGCGGGGTCTTCTTCTACTGCGTCGAACGTATGGCTGGGAATTCGTTCTGCATGTCCTAGCCATCTTTGACTGTACGGCTAGTATAGTTCTTCTTTGAATCTTCGGCTCCATAGCCCGTCAACACAAACGGGACCGAATGTTTTTCGAAGAATTTTTCTCTCAATTCGACCAAGGATTTCTTCGTCCACTTTTGATACGGTCCATGCTTTAGAGCCGTAGAGCTGGAATCGAATTACCACATCAGTTATCGAGTCATACGTGACAAATAAATGTTGATTTGGTGTGATCGCATACGAGACATGAGTATCCAGTATCGAATTTTGGCATTCTGTCATCAGTGATCTAGCATATTTTTGTGCGAAAAAATGTTAGATATTTTAATTTTATTATTTTAAGAGTTCAATGTTTCTCACTCTGGACTTTTAATTCAAACTGTAATAAGTTTATGTTATGAAAAATATTTTAGGGTAAAAAAAAAAAAAAAATTAGTCTTACCCTCATTTATCGCTTAACCCATTTTTGCCGCTTCCTTCGCTATACTAGCAAACATGGCTTTGACATTCCGTTGAGTTCGACCAATGATGTCAAATTGAAGAAATCATGTATCGGAGAGGTCGTTCCCGACTCTGATGGAGCAGCGAGAATTCTCCATTGTCATTCTACACAAACGAACGTGCTTAAGGCGGTATAACAAAACTAGACAAACTAAATGCTGTCGTACGGGGCTTTGAAAGCGATGAATGGTTGGTGGACTCGACTTGCACATCTTGGGTTTTTTTTTAGAATCTGCCGAAGTGCGAAGATTTGATCAGTTGTGGACTTTCCACGCCCAAAACCACACTAATAAGGAACAATCAACTTGTTGGTAAACGGTTGTTGAAAAAAAAGTTCCCCTATTTTGTATATCGGCCAAACGATGCTGAGGTTCCATTCTTCAGTCATACGAATTGGTGGATGTTACTTACCAAGTCATCTCCGCCGGCTTTGTAAAGCTCAGCGGGAAGGCCGTCATTTCCCGCAGACTTATTAAGCTTGAATTTTGATATTGTTGTCGTCACTTCACCCAAGGCGGGTGGTTATCAGTTTTCGCTTTCGTTGCCAATATTGAATGGTTCGTTCTGACTGACAGCGGAATGTTGTTTTTCGTCACCGTTTAACAGTCTGCAGAAGTAGTTCTTCCATATCCCCAGCATCGACTGCGCCTCAACTACGATATTTCCTTGTTCATCTCGATAGGATTCGAGCCTTGTATCATGGCTTTGACGTTTACACTTTGGCAAAACTTGCGAACATCGGTCCTGGAGCGGCACCGTTCTATATACTCGGTCGCGCTCTTTTCTTGCTCTTTTTCCTTCTTTCTGAAAAGCCGATGTTCTTCCCTTCTTCTTTGCCTATAAAACTCATTGGCAGCTCTCGTCTTTACCTGCAGCTTAGCATTCCTTATCAAACCAAGTGTTTTTTGCTGGTCGGCCCATCGTTGTCATTGTTCTTCGACATTCGATGCTGGTGGTATGGTATTAATAGAGGGGTTAAAAAATACGCGTTGCGCGAAGGCCTTGTCATTCTCTTGTGATAGCAGTCTTTTGGCTTTAGTTTTTTTATAGTATTTCTGGTTTGTTGTAGACTTCTTGCGTAAGTCTGGCACTTATAACAAATCCGCTTCCGGATAGTCGCTGTTTCTGCTTACTATAATACGGTGCGAAGTATTACATGTCACAGTTTTTATCCCCTTTCTTCTGCACGGTCCACCCCATCATATGTCCTGGATGTCAGTAATGTATTCTTTGTAGCAGTTTAGGGCTTCCGCTAGTTGTTCGTCTACACATCTCCTGTTTAAAGTTCTTACATGCCAGGTGCAGATATGATCGAATATTGGGGATTTTATACGATTTTCGGATCTTTATGACACCAGATCCAGATCATTCTAAAAATTTCAAGCTGATGTCATAACAAAGTCAAGGTGCGGAACTTTGTATGTCTTTCTACAATGTACCCGTAAATTTTGTGATGGTTAGCGATAAGTCCACAACTGACGCCCTATTTAGAAAGCCCTGAGAGAATATTTGATATGCAATAGCTTTTTAAGTATATAAAGGTAATTTCCCGAAATACCTTTTGACATGTCATCTACGCCATCTTTTCACAGCCTACTCTTTCTATGTTAACTAGTACCTCGTTTTTCAAACAGATCTCAAATATAGCAAATAGTCTGCCTCTTGAATTGAAGGTTTGTGTCCCAATAGCGGTTATTCTGGTTATTGCCAGGGCTAGTTAACTCAAAATGCGCTTCGTCGCTCATAAGGAGCCACTGAGCTATAACTCGAAAATGATGTTTATAATAATTTCCCAGCTGTTGTATCAATTACATGAAATATCACTAAAAATGCAAATATTTTTCACTTAGCCGGCTGCTGGTTACACTGCCCGGTTAAGCGGTTTTCTCAACAAAAAAAAGTATGTTTTCACACGCATCCGGTAGCCGGCAAGTTACGAAATGTGAAATGAAATGTGAATGTGAAGCTTACCCTATTCATTTTTCTGTTCAAAGGTAAAGGGTTTTTCAATAAGAGCGCTACAAAAGTTTTTTTTTAAATAAAACAAAAACGGTTTTGGATATCAGTGAAATTCTTTATTCCTGTGAAAGTACGTGATTTCTTTTCATGGCCACCACGGGCACGCTTGAAGAAGTCCAGACGCTTAACCCAATTTTCGACGGTTTTCAAGCATAAATCGGCCGATAGTGCTGCAATTTCACGTTCGATATTCGTACGAAATTCATCAATCGCCGCTGTCTTGTTGGCATAGACCATAGACTTGACGTAGCCCCACAGGAAATAGTCTAACGGCGTCAAATCGCACGAGCGAGGCGGCCAAGCGATCCAAACTTGGTCCCATAAATTGATTGTGGCATTCGCTGAGTGGCTTGTGGCGCCGTCCTGTTGGAACCACATGTCCTCCAAGTCCATATCATCCAACTGGGGCCAAAAATATTCGGTTATCAGTGAACGGTAGCGATTCCCATTCACAGTAACGTGCCGGTCTTGATCATCACGGAAGAAGTACGGCCCAATGACGCCGCCGGCCCATAAACCACACCAAACCGTAATTTTTTTGGGATGCAATGATGACTCATGAAGTACGTGTGGATTGCTGCCTGAGCAATACCGCATATTTTGTTTCTTGACGAAGCCATTCAGCCAGAAATGAGCCTCATCGCTGAAGATGATTTTTCGATGAAAACCCGAATCATTTTCAAGTTGTTGCTCAGCCCAATTCACGAACATACGACGCTTCTGGTCGTCAAGCGGCTTCAGTTCTTGCGTCAATTTAATCTTGTAAGGATGTAGGCCAAGATCTTTTCGCAAAATTCGCCACAACGACGTCACAGAGATGCCCAATGCTTGAGAACGACGTGTGAGAGACACATTTGGGCTTTCTTCAACTGAAGCCTCAGCGGCAGCAATATTCTCGAAACTACGGGCACTTCTTTGTCTCACTGGCACGGGAACATTTTGTACTGTGCCTGTGGATTCAAATTTGTCCACTAGACGCTCAATTGTTGATCTGCTAGGACGATTATGACGACCATAAATTGGACGTAGCGCTCTTAATGTTGAGGCCACTGACTCCGAATTTCGGTTGTAAATTTTAATAATTTCGACTCGTTGTTGGATCGTATATCTTTCCATCATGAAATGGCAAACCTTACTGAAGAGAAATGTCAAAAGAGCGGCAAGAAATATGGCGTCGTTCGCTGTCCCTCAACTTTTGTAGCATCCCTGTTGAAAAACCCGATATTATATAATTCTGTAGGGATTTATTCCCACGCATTTTTTGTGGGATTTCGGTTTTTTGTAAGCTTCTCACATCAAGGGACTTGCTTCAACCAAGCTGATCAAAAATAGACATTTAAAAAAACTGTTTTAATAAATTCAAAAAAAAAACGAAAACAATTTAGACAACAGCAGCTGGAAGACTGAAAACCGGCTACGGCACCAAGCATATGTGAAGGCGCAATTTGATATTATGTTTCCACTACTGACTTACAAACCGCTTACCCAGTTTCGGCAGCCGGCTGTGGCAGTGAGCAAAGCCGGCAACATTCCGACATCCGGCTACCGGTTAACCGGGGACGGTTTCGGTTTTCAATTGTGAATGAATGCATCCACAAGGATGTATACCTAACGGCCGGGTAGTCGGTACCGGTTAGCCGGCTGCCAGGTATGTGTGAAACGGCTCTAGGGAAACTTGATATGTTCATATCCAATTCTTGTCCACGGCATCGAGGAACGGTACCGGACAGTTACACTCTTCCTCACTGCATCAATCTTTTCTGTCATCCAAATAAATCGCCAGAAATTGTGGAAAAAACCTTGTACATATTAGCTCATATATAATACTAGCGGACTCGGCGAACTTCCTCCCGCTCAAAATGATTTGTTCATGGAGTTATATCATTTGCACCCGAAATATTTTTTTCGCAATCAATAACATATGACGCAATTGGAATTTCAATTATTGATTGAATGAGACACTTTTTGAATAGCCTTTGTTAACGCGGAATGTAAAGGGGTTAAGGGAATCATGTCTCAGGTCAATTGAAAGTTTGTGACAAACTACGTTCTTCGTTTTGATTTCCTACACGCAAACGCGTCGCATATAATTCTTTATGCGAAAAGTATATGAATTCGATAATAGTCCTATACACTTCAAAATATTCGCCTTTTGATTTATTGATTTTTATGGCGAAAACAAGGCGAACCAAAAATTTAATGAGTTGGAATTCGAAAGGTAAATGAGTGGAATTATTGGAATGAGCACTTCCTCGCCACTGAATTTTGTTTTGAGTATCCTTGCTTTAATGGCAACATCGGTTTATTAAGGTTCCATAGCATGTTAATAAATGAATTGAGGTACATTGTATGGTAAATTTAAATAAAACACAAACAATCAAAGTAAAGGGTGTCCCATAATTCACGCAAAATGTAAATGACTCATGCAGCACCTTACTTTGAAACAACAAATCAACAACACCAATATCTTGAATTTTCGGCAACACAAATTCATTGATCTTGGCTCCTTAGCGATCTCCATTGAAAATAACACGTACTCCTTCCGCATTCTTAAAGAAATAGGGTCCAATGATGCCGCCTGCACATAAACCGCAATACATTTCTGGGGTTGTATTGGTAGATTGGATTGCCTCTAGCTGTTCATCGTCCCAAATATGGCAATTTTGCTTATTAACGCAGCCTTTTGACAAAAAAAAAGAGAGCTTCGTCGCTAAAAACAATTTTTCGATAAAAAAAAATGGATCACTCTGAAGCTGCTCACAAGCCGAAATTAATTGAAGTCGGCTTCAATACTTGAACGAGCTTTATACGCTTTTAAATCAAGATTACGCTTCAAAATGCTCCACAACCTTCCAAACCTTGAAAACTGAAGTCTTCACAAATACTCTCTGCTGCTGCAGCAATATTCTCATTATTACTGGCTCTACGCACTATGGTTTTTCGATAGTGCAAAATTGGTTCGAATTTGATTTTTTTTTCTATTTGGAGGATTATCAAGACCGAAATGTGGTCGGAGATCTCTATAAAAATTTTTAACTAAGCACTGATTTTGGAAATAAGTTTCCACAATTAGTAAGCGTTTTTCCGTGTATTCATGAGTATATTCATGATGAAATGGCTTTGTATACTGAACACACTCATCATATAGACAAGCCAGTTGACAAATAATAACTGTAAAAACAATGATATTGGAGAAAGTACTTGTTATTGGATAACCCGTTACAATGTTTACAAATTTTTCGATTTTTCGGGAAACTTTTCCAAACTTAGACGTGTGCAACCGTTTGAACTGCAATAATACAATCAAGAAGAAAATAAAAAAAGTTTTCTATACAATTTCAGAGATTTTCAATTTTCCTTTTTTTACTTACTTAAGTGGCGCTATAGTCCGGAATGAACGTGGGTCTCAACCAACATGCCTCTCTAATTAGCCTGGTCTTTAGCTAACTGCCTCTGGTTGCGCACTCCTAGTTGGTTGAGGTCGGTTTCTACTTGTGCGCCCCACTTATCACGCATCCTACCTCTGGCCGGAAATCAAAGACTCTTCTAGCCGGAGTATTGATGTCCATTCGTTCTACATGTCCTAGCCATCTTAAACGTCCAATGCCGAATTTTTTGACCAGGGGCATGTCGCTGTACAGCTCGTATAGTTCTTAGTTGAATCTTCGTCTCCATACCCCTTCAACGCAAACGGGATCGAACAATTTTCCTTTCAAACGACCATGGATTTCTTCATCTACTTTTGACTGCGATGATCAGGGTCTTATATAGGTTCTCCATAGTAGTTCGAGTGACGACTTAACTACTGAATTGCATTCTTAGCTCGAAGAAACAGCAGTTGGCAAGAGTAATTCTTCGTTTAATTTCTGACGAGATGTTGTTCTCAGAGTTAATAGCGGAGCCTTGGTAGACAAAGTCCTGTACTAAATCAAAGTTCTGTCCAACTCGTCGATGTTGTATGCCCTTTCGTGTTGACAGCATATACTTAGTCTTACATCATTCACTGCTAAACCCATATTTGCCGTTTCCCTCTCTATACTAGCAAACGTGGCTATGATATCACGTTGAGTCGTGCCAATGAAGTCAATATCGTCGGCGTATGCTAGTAGTTGCCCCGATTTTTGGAAAATTGTGCCCCTGGTGTTGGCTCGAATTGAAGAAGTCACATGATAGCGCATCGCCTTGCCTAAATCCGTTTTTGGTATCGAATGTGTCGTTGAGGTCGTTTCCGTTTCTGATGGAGCAGCGAGAATTCTCCAGGATCTGCCGAAATGTGAAAATTTGATCGGTTGTGAACTTTTCTGGCCTTAAGCCGCACTGATAAAGGCCGATCAGGTTGTTGGTAAACGGTTTCAGGCGTTCACATATTACGGCAGATATGATCTTGTATTCGATGTTGAGGAGACTTATGACTCTGTTGTTAATGCAGTTTAGAGGCCCTCCTTTTTTGTGGATCGAGCAAACGATGCTGAGGTTCCATTCTTGAGGCATACTTTCATCCGACCAGATTTGGCTTATGATATTGCTTCATTCAGGCCGGGTGGTTGGCAGTTATCGCTGTTGTTGCCAATATTGAATGGTTCGTTCAGCTTGACAGCGGAAATTTGTTCGTCATCGCCGTTTAAAAGTCTCCAGAAGTGGTTCTTCCGGTTCTTTTATATCCTCAGCATCGACTGTGTATCAACTGCGATATATCCTTGTTCATCTCGACAGGATTCTGTTCGAGTCTTGTACCGTTTGCTCTGACGTTTTGTACTTTGGTAAAACTTGCGAACATCGTTCCTGGAGTGGCACCTCTCTATATCCTCGATCGCGCGCTTTTCTTGCTCGTTTTTATTTATTCTGAAAAGACGGTGTTTTTCCCTTCTTCTTTGCCTATAGAGCTCAAAGGCAGCTCTGGTCTCCACCTGCAGCTTAGCCTTGTAAGCATCGTTCTTGGCTGCGAGCATATGTCGGCATTCCTCATCAAAGCAGGTTTTTCTTGCTGGTGGTCGTTAAAATCCTGGCACATCAGTTGCGGCTGATCGAATGGCTTATTGGCATCGTTGCCATTGTTCTTCGACATTCGATGCTGGTGGTATGGTGTTAATCGAGAGGTTGAGGGCTACGCGTTGCGCGCGGGTTTTGGCGGTCCCCTGCGATTGCAGTTTTTAGACATGGCATTTCTAGATTGTTGTGGTGTGGTGGTTATCCGCATTCTTACCTTGGCTTGTAGTCCGAGTCGATTTAAGCGGAATCTTCGGACATCCAAAATACTGGATGCGTGCCTCTTGTCTATTGCTATGTTATCAATTTGGTCTTAATGCGGTTTGTTACAAAGCGTTCGCTCATATCTTATTACTTATAACAAATTCCGCATCCAAATAGTCGCTGGGATGTGGACGTGGCTAAATACTTTATATCAATGAAAAATAGATTTTCTAATACCTTGTTCAGACAGTTTATTTTTTTTATTTCAACTTTTAACTGAAAATCGGGCGTATTTTGAAAATTTTTACGCCTGTTCTGCTTTGTTGGATAGAGAGTCTATAAAAGACATTTCATAATGGTGGGTCGATGAGTCGATCCATATACTTTAAGGTATATCTTGCAAAATTATTTCTCTGTATTACAAACTTAATGTCAAAACTAATATACCCCGTGGGTAGGGTAAAAAGACTACTCAAATCGCACAATATATTCTGAGTAATTCCCGGTCTTATGCAGTAATTCTGTTCTATATACATACACAATACCAACTTTTATTAAATAAAATTAATTAAATTAAAATGTATTACCTTTTCAGGATGTCTATGGTGTGATCGTCGGAGGTGTTCTTGGACATTCGATTTGTACTGGCTTAGCTGTAATTGGAGGACGAATGATTGCCCAGAAAATATCCGTACGCACTGTTACAATAGTTGGTGGTATCGTATTTCTTTTGTTTGCCATAACATCGCTCTTTATGGGTCCCGACGATGATTAAGCTCTAAAAATATTTACGAATGTAAATAAATAATTTCTGATATTTATACTTAGCATCAAACAACTCCACATGAAGTTAATTGTTCAATAACAATAACAAGGCAATCTGACTTTGCAAAAATATGTTTTCTCCTTTCTATCTATTTTTGTACGCATTACTATCTTTCGTAGTTTTCTCTTTAAAGTGCCTTTTCATTACCTAAAATATTCTCTTCATATAATGGATTACCCCATGACAATATCATTAAATATCCTTCGAGCGAAACAGTGACGAAAATTATATATTTTCAATACAATCTAAACTTTTGGGTATTTTTCATTATTGTTGAAGTTGAAACAAATTAGTTAATCAAAGAATTTTGCAAAGTCAACAGGTTTTTGTTAATTTCCTCATTCTGCTTGTTAGAAATCAGAAATATTTTGTAAATTAAATTCAATTTTTTTTGTTTATTTTTGTTCTTGTTTAGTTTTTGAGTTTTTGCCAAAATACTTAATTGTTGGGTGTTCTTATGAAAAGCATTTGTTTTTCATAAGTCAACACAACAAATAAATGAACAACATAATGTTGGGCTTAAGTTATCTTCGTTGTATATGATTCGAAAGAGATGAACTTATAAGTTATGTACTAACTAGATGATAAGTTAAAAGAAATGTTATTTGTATTGTATTAAAAAAATTAAATTTTAAAGAAAGAAATACCACACACAAATTGTATAATAAATATAAGCTTGCAAGAAAACGTTTTTTTTTTTTAATAAATGATTCGCAAACCCTAAAACCTCTAAGTAGGTTAAAGATAAGAGAAGAACCATCTAAAAGCATCTTTTCATGTCAACGAATTTTGCTCCAATAATCTCATTTTTTCCATTAGCATGTAGTTGTAGTAAATGTTGGTTGGATGTTGTAGAACGAGGGTAGACTGGTCTCATCCAGCCGACTGTGACTTGCTAAACGATAAGTGCGAGTGTTGATAACAAGACTGATGGCCCCATGTCCTAAGGGTATCTAATAAATTGGAACTGGCTCTCCAGACTTGGGGTTGTGCTTTGGGTAAATACCACCCATAGAAAAAACCTAATGTTGCGAAACAACCAATAGCCTCAGAAAGAACTGATTGAATATGAGAACATTAAAAAGGAGAGGTGCAGGCGAACAACTAGCGGAAGCCCTGAACTGCTACAAGGCTAATATTACTAACATCCAGGAAATTCGATGGGATGGGCATAGCAAAAAAAGGATGAAAAACTGTGACATCTACTATGGCTCTACTATAGTGAGCAGAGACAGCGACTCTTCCGAGGCGAATTTGTTACAAGTCCAGACTTATGCTTGCAAGACATAAGCTAACGCATTATAACAATTCGCATCAAAGACTAATTCGCCAACATAAGCTCTATATGCGATAATGCCCCGACGGAGGAAAAAGACGATATAATTAAAGGTTGATTCTACGAGCTCCTTGACAAAACCCATGAACGACTATCGAAGTACGATGTTAAAACCGTGATGCGAGATTTTAACGCAAAGGTAAGAAGAGAAAGACATATTAAGGCCCTTAGGCATCGAATGAAGAATAACTATGGCAACGATGCCAACAAGGAATTAGATCAGCTATAACTGATTTGCTAGGTTTCTCGTCTCAACAGCAAAAACCCGTGGTTTAATTAGGAATGTTCACAACCAAGAACGAGGCCTACAAGGCTAAGCTGCATGTGAAGACGAGAGCTGATATTAAGCTCTATAGGCAAAGAAGAAGGGAAGAACACCGGCTTTTCAGAAAGAAGAAAATAGAAAATTATGATATAGAGAGGTGCCACTCCAGGAACGATGTTCGCAAGGGTTACCAAATTGTAAAAGGTCAAAGCCAAGGATACAAGTCTCGAACAGAATCCTGTCGTAATGAACAAGGAAATATCGTAGTTGAAACCTTAGTGACCTAAGTGAAGTGAGGATAGCAATATCTAAACTCATGCTATACAAGGCTGCCGGAAATGGCAGCCTCCCTGTCGAGCTTTATAAAGCCGGCGGAGATGATTGATAAATACCGTTCTCGAACTCATAAACCTGGTCGGATAAATCTGATCGGATGATAGTTTGCCTGAACAATGGAACCTCAATATTTTTTGCCCTATCCCAATAAAAGGCTACTTATGCGAACTACAGTGGCATAAGTCTCCTCAACATCACCTAAAAGATCCTATCTGCTGTAACGCCCGAAACCGTTGACCAACAACCTGATCGGCGCTTATCAGAGTGGTTTTACGCCACGATAGTCCACAAGCGACCAAATTTTCACACTTCAGCAGATCTTGGAAAAAAAACCCCAAGAAGTCCAAATCGATAGCCACCATTATTCATCGATTTTCAAGTAGCGTACGACAGCATTTATAGAGACGAACTATACAGAGCCATGTCTAGTTTTGGAATACCACCCAAACTCGTCCATTTGTATAGGATGACGATGTAGAATTCTCGCTGATCTATCAGAGTCGGAAAGGACCTCATCCACGCATTCGATACCAAGAAGGTTTAGGTTTAGACAAAGTGATGCACTGGCTTGTGACTCCATTAATTTGGTTCTTGAGAGGGTAGCGCAAACACCATAGGCACAATCTTCCAAAAATCAGTACAACTACCAGCATACGACAACAACATCTCGTCAGAAATTAAACGAAGAATTACTCTTGCCAACCGCTGCTTCTTCGGGCAAAAAAGGTAATTTAGTAGTAAATCCGTCACTCGAATTGCTAGGGAGATCCTATAAAAGACCCTGATCACCCCAGTCCTGCTTTACGGCGCTGAAGCCGAACATGTAGAAGGAGTGGACACCAATACTGCGGATCGCAGAGTTTTTGATTCCCAGCAGACCGGACGCAGTAGAGAAAGACCCCGCCTTAAGTGGCGCTCACGGGTTCATACCGATTCATTCCTGACTGTATCGCCACTTAAGTATGTAAATATGTGGTCCGAAGAAGTAGGAAATACACGTCTCTGAACAGAAACTGTTTCGGCGGTGAAAGATATTGGTGTTATTATTTTGTTAAAAATTGTTTAGTATTGCAGATTTTTTGTGTTCTCTTATTCTGGGAGAATAGTTATGGATTAGAGTGCAAAAAATGTAAATGTGGCAGATGTATCTACTCAATATGAATGTTTTATTGTAATATCGCGCATACATGTTTTCCTCAAAATTAGGGAACTAAGTACCATATGGTTTTATTAGGAATTGATTGGTCCGTGTTGGACCAATGGTGGTCATTAGTGATAAATGAAACTGATACTATCCCCCAAGAGTTGAGAAACATAGAGGTATTCTCGAAGATCTCTCCAATAACTATTCGGTATTCATCCATCATGAATTAATTTTTTTTTTCTTCGAATGGATTATTGTAAATAGTTGGCATTTCTTTATTTCTTATCAGACGCAAAGATAGGAAGGTAAGATTTGAGTATGGGGTCTAAATGATTTGCCAATCGATGTTCTGATTCTTTTGGGTTGCTCTGAGGACACCGATTATGGTTCTGATTTTGATCTGTTCAGCATGTTTAGGCAGATGGAGCGCTTTTGGTAAAAGTTAGGCCAGAATTGCTTGTATATTTGCCGTTGAATCGTTGTGCCGTTTATTCATCTGCGATTTGCTTTCTTGATCGCACCCAGTTTGAACTGTAATTTACGTGTAGCTAGGGTCATACCTACCATATCTACTGGCGGTAAATTATCAAGGATAGTGCCGTGTCTGGCAACCTGGTGGTGTGGTCAGTGTTTTCTGTAATGTTAAGGTTATTCTGAATCTTTCACAATGATTGGGTGTCGAGGCTTTCAGTCCTGCACAAGCTGCGGTGTGTTTGCCGTAGATATCACTAGATGTAGTCAGGGCTGTCGCGAATAAATTTTCCCGGGAATATTTCACTAGTCAGCAATGTAAATCGAATTGCTGAAAGGGAGGAACAATTTCCCGGAAAAATTTATTCGCGATAGGCCTGAGTATAGCATCAAGGGCTGCGAAGGAGGTTGTTCTAAGAGCTCTGCTATGGCATATGCAAGCGGATCTTTGAACTTTTTCTAGTAGGTTGCGGTTAGAGGCTGTTTCTAAAGCCTTCCACCACACTTAGACACCACACATGAGTATACGTCTTATGACAAGGGAAGTCATTTCTTTCCGATTGTGGTTTTCTTAACGCTTTCTTGGATGTTGTCTTTTCAGTTCAATTTCTTAACCAAAACCAGACCCAGTTTCTTGGCTGATTCTGCGAACTTAGGACTGACGCCATTAAGTTTGGGAGGGTCAATGTGGGGGCCTTTACATTTCCTGCTGAAAAGGACCAATTTTTTTTTTTTTTTTGAGGGATCGCTCCGAGTTCACATTTGTCGGCCCTATTATCCATTTTGTAATATATCTCTAGGAGTATTAATGTATTTCCCTAATAAAGCTATTGCCCCTTTATTCGCGTAGGCGATCACTTTGCATCCTTCTCTTTCTAGATTTACTAGTAGCTCTAGCCAATAGCCACTAGATTCCAGAAAAGAGGAGACGGGACGCCCTCATTTTTTTTAATTTATTTATTTGCTTTTGCTTTTGCTTTTACATTGTTAAAAGCTCCTTCTGTATCAATAATGGCAACCATTATATACTCCTTTACTCTTAGTTTACTCATAATTTTCAATGATATGTACCAGTGAGTGAAGCGCTATTTAAACCTACTTACCTTTGCAGATCAATTAACCTTTCCAAGGTCTTAAACAGAAAATAAAATAGACTTATCGGACGGAGATCCTTCTGATTTATGTGAGAGCTCTGCTTCACTTTGAGGATGAATACAACTTCTACTTCCGTCAATGTCTTGGAGATATGTACTTACCGTAGACAACTGGTCATGATCGTTAGTAGCCATGGTAGCAGGATCTCAAGGTTGTATTAAAGTTCCGCAGGTATGATACCATCTGGTCCAGGGGTTTTAAATGGTCTGAAGCTCTTAATGGCCCAAAGAAGTTTTTCTTTGGTGATGAAAACTTTGGTATGTGGAATTGATGTACCGAACCACTCTGTTTTAGTATCCACGGGGTTAGAGGAGCTGCAAGGAAAGTGAGCGTCCAGAAGTAGGTCAATGGTTACCACCCTGGAGGTTCTCCATTGACCATCTGGTTTGAGTAGGTAGCTAGATAAAAGTGGATTGGTGGAGAAGATTTTACGGAGTCTAGAAGCATTTTTAGGTAGGCCATGATCTATTTTTTTCCTTCCTCAACCCGCTTTAGTGTCTCTTTGGAGCTCCTGGCTTTGTTGAAAAGTTTCGTGCATTTTTCCTGAAGGTGCAGAGGTGGCTTGGCCTTCTTATAGGACATGCTAACGATCTAGCTGCTTGTAAGAGGTTATCCACCAGACATTTGTGCAAGAGTGATGAGAAATTAGCCATAAGGCCATCGCTTGAAATGGTCATATGAACGAGATCGAATTCCATACTAAAGTTAAACATATTTACTATACCTGCAATAAATTTCAGGTCTCACGCAATCTGTTTTTTTTTTAATACAAAATTGTTGCGGCATTGATGGGAATCCCTAAAATCCCTGATTTCCATTTCGTTACAAAATCTGCATGGCTTTAAACTTCTGAAACTTCTAAACCTTGTCTGTCTATATATGTCACAATTCTGACCGAACACATATCCTTTTGTTTTTTTAACATTTTTATTTCTTATTTATGAGTGTACATAAAAAAGTCAAATAAAATAAAATTATTAATAATTTAATAAAAACAAATAAGAGAAACATAAAAGAACAGTTTAGATAGGATTTTATAAATTTACAGAACTATTTTTGTGCATTAGCTGTTACCGATCTCTTAGTGCGATCAATTATTATCACAGACTATTTGAGTGCAAGAGTTCTATCTCAAAATGCCTATAAAGGATATGTACAGCAAATGCACAGATTATACAAAAATAACACTACATACATATATGCGAATTCATTATATAAAACTTATTACAACAATATTGGAAATATATTTAAACAGTAGAAGTACTATTACTTCTGTGTCATTGGATCACGGTATATGCCGGTGAAGAGGATCGCCTGGGTCGTATGGTCATAGATAATGAACAAAAACGGATGATTGCATTCGAACTTTGTTGGCTCAACTGGACGAGCTGATCGAAAACTGAAGAGCACGGTAGCGGCAGCAGCGGTACTTCCCTCTTCGTCGACCTTGATTTTGGCTACATGCTTGGCATCTCCAAGGGAGAGTTGTTTGTCCAATGAGAAACCAGTCAGATCGGCATTGTCTGTGAACAGGTTTTTAATGCCCATTTTGTTAAGTACCTGTGTGAGAATTCGTTAAAATAGTTGGAAACAGATTCAACCTGTTAAACTTACGGGAACCAATTCTAGATTTTGCTCGAACTCGAATTTCGGAAGTGATACATCGATTTCACGAGCCATGCCTTCTTTCAGTGCTAAGCTTAAAGTTTCTGGGGTTAGTTTCTTCAACACATCTTCCAAGCTGTTCATTCTGAATGTTGGTAAAATAATGACCATTGAAATGTCGGATTGACTTCCGGTCAGATAGGGCATTTCCAAAATATGTGCCCGAAGACGTTCATCAACGGCCAAATTGTAAGTTCCACGTTTGTGCATCATATCTACAAAGGTGTGCTTTTCGCTTGAGGTGTAGAATACGTCCTTTGAAGTGAGATTGGCATTGAATTTTGATTCCCATTGACCTTTGAAGTATGCAGCATTGACGAGAACCAAGTTTGTTGAGGAATCAATTTCTCCTGGATTAAGAAGTTCCGGTATTTCATTTCTAGTCAAGTTACCAACCCAGTTGTTAATTTGTGCCCGACATTCTTCGGGATTAGCTTGGAAGTCCATTGTTTGCAGCTCCTCTGAGAAATAATCACTCATGCATTCGTGCAGCGTAGCTTCTTGCGAAAAGAAGATCTTATCAGCGGATGTGAAATCTACTTGGCTGTCTTTAGATCGCATAGCACGTCTTTGCTTTTCATAACGATATGCTAATCGTACGTGATTCTTGTTTTGTGCCCAATTCAAATTCAATGCCTTAATTAGTTCGCCTTCCGTTTCATTTCGCGCACCAAAATAGGCCAGCAATAGGGCATGGTATGTACTGTAAGGTGAGAAGAATATATTTTCATTCGGTCTAGCAGTGTTGATTGCATTAAGCATGGATACGGTGAAGGCCTGTTGTCCTCGGTATAATTCTGTTCGGAAAGATTTCGGAGGTTCCTTATCATCAACTTCTGATAGGCAATCACTGGATGTGCCATCTTGAACTAAAAATGTTATTGCCACGAAGGCGAACATAAATATTTGTAATAATCGGGACATTGTAGTCTTCTGAAAATATAAATAAACAAAATTTTTATTTTATATATATATAAACATATTTATTTAATATTATTATATTAAAAAATAATTCAACAGATCTAAAAAATAAGTTTTAAGCGTCTTTATGACCGGGATTAAAAAGAAAACGGCTTTCATACATATTTTTAAATATTTGTTGGTCTAACCTTAACACAAGGTGTAGGTGAGGTCGTTTTCGACCCTGACTGATCAGCGAAAATTCTATATCGTCATCCTACATAAACGGATGAGTTTGGTCGGTATACCAAAACTATACATGGCTCTGTATAGTTCGTCTCCATAAATGCTGTCGTATGCGGCTTTGAAATCGATGATAGGTGGAGGGTATCGATTTGGACTTATTTGGTTTTTTTTCGAGGATCTGCCGAAGTGTGAAAATTTGATCAGTTCTGGACTTTCCTGGCCTAAAACCGCACTGAAAAGGGCCGATAAGGTTGTTGGTGTACGGTTTCAGGCATTCACATATTACGGCAGATAGGATCTTTTAATTGGTGGCTTATGAGTTGGTGGATGTTACTTACAAAGTCATCATCTCAGCGGGAATGCCGTCATTTTCGGCAGCCTTACTAAGCTTCTCAGGTCGAGTGCTTGGCTGTTTTCGCTGTCGTTGGCAATATTGAAAGGTTCATTCTGCCTGGTAGCAGAATGTTGTTCGTTATCACCGTTTAAGAGTCTACAGAAGTGGTCCTTCGATATCCTCAGCACCGACTGCGCCTCAACTACGATATTTCCTTGTTCATCTCGATAGGATTCTGTTCGAGCCTTCTATTCTTGGCTTTGACGTTTTACACTTTTGCAAAACTTGCGAACATCGTTCCTAGAGTGGCACCTCTCTATATCCTCGATCGCGCGCTTTTCTTGTTCTTTTTCTTCTTTTGGAAAAGCCGGTGTTCTTCCCTTCTTCTTTGCCTATAGAGCTGAAAGGCAGCTCTCGTCTTCGCCTGCAGCTTAGCCTTATAGGCCTCGTTCTTGGCTACGAGCATCTGTCGGCATTCCTCATCAAACCAGGGGTTTCTTTTGGTAGGCGCGTGAAATTTAGCACATCGGTTGCGGCTGATCTAATGGCTTGTTGGCATCGTTGCCTTTGTTCAACGACATTCGATGCTGGTGGTATGGTGTTAATCGAGAGGTTAAGGGATACGCGTTGCGCGAAGGTCTCCTGCGATTGCAGTCTTTTGACATTAATTTTTTTCACAGTATTTCTGGATTATTGTGACGTGGTGGATATCAGCATTCTTTCCTTGGATGCAACATGGTAGTGGTCCGAGACACTGTTTGCTCCTCGAAATGTACGTACGCTCAAAATACAGTTTGTGTGTCTCTTTTCTATCGGAATGTGATCAGTCCTTATGGATATCGAGGTGAGGAAACCGTTTGCTGGCTATTGTGGCATTTCGTTCCGTAGCGAAGTCGATTAGCCTAAGTCAGTTACCAGACGTGTTGTCGTGTGTTTTCTGACAATACTGCTAAAGATGTCGTCTCTTCCTACCTTTGCGTTTAAATCTCCCAGCACGATTTTAACATCGTACTTCGGTATTCGCTAATAGGTTTTGCCAAGGAGCTCGTTGAAGCAATCCTTTGCTATATCATCTTTTACCTCCGTCTGGGCGTGAGCGCATATAAGGCTTATGTTTTCGAATTCGGCCTTGATGCGGATTGTTACAGTTTTAAGAGTTTTTATAAATGAGGAAATGAGAAATGCTGAAGAAGTCCCAATCGATACCCACCACCTATTTATCGATTTTAAGGCCGCATACGACAGCATTTATAGAGACGAACTATACAGCGCCATGCCTATTATTGGTATACTGCCGAGTTCGTTCGTCTGTGCAGGATAACGATGGAGAATTCTCACTACTTTATCAGGGTCGGGAATGACCTCACCGCACATACGATACCAACAAATATTTAAGCAAGGCGATGCATTGTCATGTGACTTCTTTAATTTGATTCCTGAGAGGTGCAAAACTACCGAACCAAAACCAGAGGCACAATTTTACAAAAAAATTGGTGCAATTAATAGCATAAGCCGATATTGACTTCATAGAAATGGAAGCTGCAAAAATGGGTTCAGCAGTAAATGAGGGTAAGACTGAGTATATGCTGTCAACACGAAAGGACACACGACATCGAAGAGTTGGACAGAACGTCACCATTAACAAATACTTATAACTTTGAGGTAGTACGTTACTTTGCCTACCTCGGCTCCGCTTTCAACTCTGATAACAAAAACTCGCCGGAATTTTAACGAAAAATTACACTTGCCAACCGTTGTTTCTTTGGTCTAAGAAGGCAGTTCAGTAGTAAGGCCCTGACTCGAAATGTAAAAGGAGATCCTCTAAAAGTCCCTGATCATCCCAGTCCTGCTCTACGGCGCAGAATCATGGGGGGATTAAGAAATCCTTGGTCGATTTGAGAGGAAAATTCTTGGAAAAATCTTGTGTCCCGTTTGTGTTGAAGCATTCTTAGAGACGAACTATGGAGACGAAGATTCAAACAACAGCTATACGAGCGGTACAGCAAAATGCTCATAAATACAAAAAAAAATTTTTTTTGGCGCAACAGGCTCATTAGTACTCAGGGCAGAGCTTTCTTACAACCATTCATGTATGAGTGTGTATTTCTAGCACGATAGCGGGACCTCCTGTTTTATGCCAATTCCAAATGGCGAATTTGAGATAAGCTTTTCTTGACAATTGATACTACTCGGATGATTTGTCAGACCATCCCGAGAGGAGCGCCAGTGAAAAATCATTTGGGTGTTGCTACGGCCAGCGACATGCTCCTAGTCAAAAAGAACTCCGCATTGGACGTTTAAGTTCTCTATAACATGTAGAACGAATGGACCGCAATACTCCGGCTCCCAGAATCTTCGATTTCCTGCCAGACGTCGGACGCAGCAGAGGAAGACTGGAGGCAGTATACAAAAGTTATTGAAAAGAAGAGAATTGAGAATTACACAAATGCATAACGGCTTGTGAAAATCCACTTCCGAAATGTAGATATTTTTTCGGAGACGGCTCAAAAATTTCGTGGATTTTTAGGTCACTGTAATGCAAGTTATCGCCAATCTGATTTATCAAGATATTTGAAGTGATGGGGCCAGTTTACGTTTGGCTTTACATCCAAAAGAAATCTATTCGTGACCGTTCGATTGGTCTAATGGAAAGATTTCAGCAGTAATTACTTGTACAGAATTATTTCGCTGGACTCGCCATTTTTTTCAGAAATGGAGATTTTTATAACAGAAAGACAAGATTCGACGCCCCATTGATTAAATAGCGCTGTTACTATGCAAAAATGAAATAAAACATTTCGTCAAAAAACAAACGAGTGCCATAAACCATGACACCGGCAGTACGTACTGTTAGATATTATAATAAAATTGACCTATTTCTGAAGCGGATAATGCCTGCTGATAAAATGTGGATCATTCACGACAACCTTAAGCAAAAAGGGTACTCTAGTCGAATCGCGGATTGACGGCCAAACATTTTTTTTTGTATGTTTGGTGGAATTGGCAGTAAATCATCTGTTATGAGCTATTCCCTACAGTAAAACTCTTAGTTCGAATTTATAGTATCAACAATTGGCCCGTCTGAAGAAAGCAATCATCTAGGAGAGAAATTGTGTTCCATCAGGACAACGCCAGGCCACACATATAGATATTGACTCGCCAGAAGTTTGGTTGGTTTGAAGTAGGTTCCTATGCATCCACCTTATAGTCCAGAACTGATTCGAAATGATTACCACCTGATCCTGTCCATTGCGGGTGTCCGAGTATGTTTGGCAATAGGGGGCGATGGCTTCTATGAGCGGGGCATAATCGGATAATTCATGCAAAAAAATGGATTTATTTTTACTACACCTGATATGTTTATTCGCAATAATGACGCCTAGGTCTTTTTTTAAACCTCACGCAAAATGTATAGTTATAACTTCTTTTCAAGACATAGAGTGCATAGAGTGCTTTAATAGAAGAACTTTTATAAAGACGCGCATTATTGAAAACATTAGAATAATTAAAAAAAAATAACTAAAACGTGATTGTGACTAGCCCAACTCAACTCGCACTTCAGTTTACGCGCCCACTAAAGCCGACTACACACAGTTGATCATAGGTATGTTTGTATAACCGCTTTTTGCAATAACCAGACATAGCTTCATGAAGTTAAGGTCAACAAATTAAGTAACAGCTCTAGCATTGGAAAAATCGGAATCTCCGCTGACGCATCTATGACATTGGCCAAGAAGCAAACCCACAACAAATGTTAAATAATTTTGGAATATCATAGTTCCGTTAGTGTTAATTCATGATGTTTCTAACACTAGTGAACAACCACACTGGCTATAAAGTGAGCTGGAGTTATGAGTTTATGACACATTGAGATGAGGACTGGGGAAACCTGTTTTGTTAGCATTTCTAACGAAAAACAAACAAAAAAAAGGCAAATAACTGGTAGGATAAATACACTTTGTATGTGCCCAAAAGTTTAGCTTGCGGGCGGATTATAAATAGATTTGAGAGATTTGATATTTGAAAGGATATTACTCGGTCGCTTACACCCCATTATTGATCAGAAACG
Source organism: Rhingia rostrata (assembly GCA_949824845.1). Taxonomy (NCBI): domain Eukaryota; kingdom Metazoa; phylum Arthropoda; class Insecta; order Diptera; family Syrphidae; genus Rhingia; species Rhingia rostrata. The sequence goes on from OX463756.1 coordinate 110,475,602, forward strand.
CACGCCTATTACCTGCCCATTAATTTGGGTTTAGAAGTAAACATTCGACTGTGCACCAAGTTCATCGAATTACTGATGTAATTGAGAAAGCTTTCGAAGAAAAGAAATTTTGCGCAGCCGTATTTCTTGACGTGTCGCAAGCTTTTGACAAGGTTTGGCATAGAGGCCTTCACTACGAACTAAGACAAGTTCTGCCTGAAAAATTATATAAAATCCTGGTGTCGTACCTTGAGCATAGACTCTTCCGTGTGAAACTCGGAAACGAATATTCGGAGTTCAAAGAAATATTGGCAAGAGTACCTCAAGGAAGCGTCCTTGGGCCACTCTTGTACCTCCTATTTACACGTGATGTCCTACAAACAAACGATACAATAGTTGCGCCTTAACGAGGTTAATGAATGGACAAAATCCTGGCGGATTGCACTTAACGAGAGCAAATCGATTCATTTAGATTTTTCGTATAAACGGACAAACAATTTGCCTGTATTTCTCAATACGGTTTGAGTCCCTTTTGCAAACGAAGCGAATTATCTCATTCCATGCAAAACTAAAATGGAAGTAAATGCTAAGAACTTAAAAATAAATACAGAGAACTGCACTGGTTACTCGGAAAATATTTGAAGCTTAACCTTGATAACAAAGCTGCTATTATACAAGCAAGCGCTAAAGCCGGTCTGTACATAGTGTATACAACTATAGGGTTGTACCAGTGAAACAAATCTAAACGCCGTGGTATAGAGGGAATGAAGATCTACGCAGAGATCTGGGTATGTCCGCGGTTTAAAATGAAACGAAAAAATGTTTATTGGGATACCTTACCACAACGGTCCTCCAAATTCTTGACGAAACAAATTTATTGCGTCGTCTTCAAAGAACGAAGCACTTAGATTTGGCCCGATAGTAACAAACCGCGCTATGAATTACGGAAAAAGCAGGAACTCTCACAGGAAAGTTACCTGCCAAACATTCATTACTTGTGATAAAAAATTGATAGATAAATCGCATACTTAGTTGCAATACAAAAATGGTGGTGGTTTTATTGGGTTAAAGTCGCACTACTACTTTTGGCACGTGCTCATCGCGTCTATTGTGAATTTCACAAGCCCACGGAAAAAAATCGCTGATTTTATATCGCCTATCAATAACATTGATTCAGAGCCATGTACATTTTTATTATATCGTACAATATACAATACATACAGTAGTGCAGGCTGACGATGGAGTATTCCAGCTGCTTCATCAGGGTCGACAACTCTCTCTCAGCACTTCTTCATTACATTACTGGGATTGCAATTTGTTACATGAGCCATATCATCGTCTGGATTACATTTGTAAAAAAAAAAAACACTTTCATCTCACAGTATAAACATCCAATATTGAGGATTAAAAGTTATTGTGATGAATGTATGGGACGCACGTAAGAGCTCCAGTCGAATGTCTTTTCACCAAGCAAAAGTCTTCAATTTCAAATTGAAAGCTCATATTTAGGTGCTGTGATGGGCTGTCAAATGTCTTATCTATACAATTTTTATCTACAATCCTCAATATTCTCTTAAATCCAATTTTATTTGTTCACCAATTGTTAACAAAGTTTATTTTTAATTTAAGCTGTAAAAGTTCGTTGGTCGGAAAGTATATTAAATACATGTATCTATTCAATGAATATCTAGGTAATCAACATAATTAGGCCTCGGATTACATAAAACCCCAGCTAGTCTCGAATGACAAGTCACCGATGCAAATTGAAATACAAAAAATCGCATAAGAAAAAAATAAAATAAAAAATGTGAAGCAGAAAATAAAGTAAACAAATAAAAGAAAAGTGAAAGTAACGGTTTCTACATAGTCTACGGCAACAAACATATGTGAACCAGACCTACAAATTGTTAGCTTGGCTTTGAGTATTTTACGTATGAGTAATCATATACGTATACGCACAATGGACTTGAAGATGCATGACATTTTGTTATTATGAGTATACCCCACAACATAGGACATAACTCAGATTTTTGCAAGCACCATTAGTGAGTCATTGGAAGATGCTTAAAGATGTGGTTTTCAGCTTTCCACGGTAAGTATAATAGGTGGATATTATAGCGGTTTTGTGCGCAATTTCTTTGAATCGGTGAAACTTTTTGCAGTGACTCGCAAACGCTGCATTAACTGTATTTCTTGTGTCGGTGACGAATTTAACCTAAATCACATCTTTCATTGAAATTGCAATTTGTTTTAGTACGAACTTTTTTAAGTTATTATTCGGCGTTACTAATAATCAAAAGCAAATGTCGACATTAGTAAGATATCAGATTAGTTCATAGTGCACAGGCGCACAGCTTTATTGAAACTCTACCAATAATCAAAACCCATAACTAACAATCGAGGATTCGAGTTTACCTCGATTGGATCTACTACAATCAAATAAACTGTCAAAACAATAGCAATCATCGATTTTCTTAGCAATCATGGCAGCATTATTCATTTTACTGCCGAGTACTTCCACCGATTTTCGTACTTATGGCTATAGGTTATGACACAAGAAATTTTGTATCTCCTGGGTCCTATTGCTTAAACAATTTCTTTTAGGTTTTTAAATCCAAAAAAAAAAATGTATGCAGCCATAAACAAAATTCCCATGACATATAACTTAAAAATGACGCTTAATACACAACTTTCTCACTACTAGCTATATAACTTAAATGTGACTTTCTGTACATTAAATATTAATTTATGACTAGCGCTAGTCTGTAATGTAAATTTGTTTATTGGTTAAGGATTTTTGGAAAGTGTGGAGATTACCGTTAATGTTGTTGCTAAAAGTGATTATTAGTAACGCCGATTAAATTGAGTTGATTGTCATAATACAAATTTAAGTTTCTGGAGTAACAGCTGATTGGAACCCAGGACCTAGGTTCTTATGCTGCTCACACTTCTATTCTCACATACTTGTTATTTCACTGTTCAAGTCAGTCTAACTGTTGCCGAAAATATGAAAGTATCATTCCTCGGGTTGATGTTGACTCCAAAGGTAGATTGCCGCACATACTTGTATAGCTTCATGAATATTAGCGATGGAATTGACTAATGATTTCAATAGTCTACGTACCTTAATAGTTCGACAGATTTGTTAAAGACAATACCTTCCGTGTCTACACCTGCCATAATCACTGTCTGTTCCAGCACGAGATTGAAGAAATAGCATGATAACGCATCTTTCCTGGCTATCAAACACGGCCTTAGGTTCGATGAAAATATGATGCGTCCCGAAAAACGTTTATCTTTAAAACGTTTAGAATCTGCTCCACCTGAGATTTAGTAAGTAGTCTTAGATGCATGACTGTTCCTATTCATCAATCAGCCATTTTAATCACGTGATTTTTGAGAGGATGGTTGGGTGTTGTGGAACGAGGGTAGACTCTGGTTGACTTTAATTTGGCAATGCGCAGTGGTTCTAACTCTGACTGCCCAACAAATGTGCTTATTTTTAACAAGTGGTACCCATCTGGTACTGGTCTCACCCAACCGGATGTGACTTCCTAAACGGTAAATGCGAGTGATGATGACAAGACGAAAAAAAGCAACACTATAAACAGTCAGGTCAGAATGGCACGGCCGAGACTGCTGTAACATACGAACCTAGAAAAGCTGCTTCGACAAATTTTAAAAACAGGTTGTCTAGGAATTTCAAGGGCAAGTCAGTCTTGGTACCGCATGAACCGAAGGGTCAACGGCAGCGCTCAATCCCACTGTGGATACTGATGGCTCCGTGTTCTAGGGGTATCTAATAAATTGGAACTGGTACTTCAGGTTGGGGGTTGTGCTTTGGGTAAACTACCTACCCATTTATAATATGTGTTACGAAGCAACCAATAGCCTCGGAAAGGACTGATTTTTTTGTTGCCGACCCTGCTTAACGAAAGACAGGAGAGTTGCAAGTGTACAACTAGCGTACAACTATGATCGAATACGGAAGTACGAGGTTAAAATCGTACTGGAAGAAACTGGAAAATACTGGGAGAGGAGCTTACTTGGTCTCGGACCACTACCTTGTTGCAGTCACAACAATCCAGAAATACTGTGAAAAATTTCGCGCAACGCGTATCCCTGAACCTATCGAATAACACAATAACATCAGAATCGAATGTCGAAGAACAATGGCAACGATGCCAACAAGCCATTAGATCAGCCGCAACTGGTGTGCTGGGTTTCTCGCGCCCACCAGCAAGAATCCCCCGTTTTGATGAGGAATGAGTGTACGACATCAAAGCCAAGGATACAAGGCTGGAAAAGAATCCTATCGAGATAAGCAAGGAAATATCGTAGTTGACACATAGTCGTTGCTGAGGATATGGAAGAACCACTTATGCAGACTATTGAACGGCGATGACGAACAATATTCCGCTGTCAGGCAGAACGAACCAGTCTATATTGGCAACGACAGCGAAAACTGCCAACCACCCGACTGAGTGAATCGAGGATAGCCATGTCTAAACTTAAGCTTAATAAGGCTGCCGTCATTCATAAGAAATTCATTAGCCAAATCTATACGGATGAATGTGTACCTACACAAAAAGGAGACCCTCTGAACTGAGGCATAAGTCTCCAAAAATCACCTACAAGATCCTATCTGTCGTAATATGTGAACGCCTGAAATCGTGGGGTTTTAGACCTGGAAAGTCCATAACCGATCAAATTTTCACACGTCGGCAGATCGTGGAAAAAACCTACTTTTATCTATTTGGAATAATTATTCTTTATAAGAAAAGTAAAAAAATATCTTAAGGCTGTGTGTCTATTGGGTTAAAATTTTAGCCAGTGGATAATTTTTGACATTAGTATGATAAATAGAGACTTCAACATTTTAACCTGCATAACAGCTCACTAAAAGGTATCCAGTGGCTAATTTTTGACATTTGGTATACCTTCCGAGGAGTGAGAGAGATTGAAAGCACACTCATGGATTAATCGTCATTACCAGTGTTCACATGTAGCGGAAAAATAGCATAACATTTGTTTTTTTTTTTTTTGCAAGAAGATATAATTACTATTTTAAAATAACAAAAAATGGGTTTATGAAAATGGATGGTTACAAAAATGTTATGATTTTAATCGTTTCGCTATATTTTATATGCGAAACAAAGTAAAATGGATGAACTTAATCATGAACACAAATCATACAACAATATTTTTGTTACTGATAATAATAAATAATTAAGGGATTTTTGATGATTTCTCCGAAATCTATTCCGTTTTTTTTTTAAACAAGAAAATATAAAGAAAGGAATTTTGTTTGAATTTAGGAAATTATTGAAAATAGTATTCAAATAAAATCCCATTTAATCCAATTGACACAGCAAAAAACCAATTTGCTTTTACCCTGGAGAAATGTCAAAAATATGCCAGTGAATAATATTTAACCCGCATTTTAACGCAATTATTGTAACACGGCCTAAATAAGCCTACATCGACAGGTCATTTTGCTGAAATCAGAAACATCTTCATGACAGGTCGAAGACAAGGGTTTATAGAAAACAAGGTTATATACTCGCGCACAACGTCACTCGAATAAAAACTGTTTGAGTTCTCTACTGCAATTTGAGTACCTAGGCAACCATTTATTTGCTCATAAAATAAGTATACCGCGCGTGATTAAAAGTTGTGCTTGTGATTTAGTAAAAATTAAAAATATGGCAATTTGTTCAATTGTTAATAGCGATACCCAAAATAATAAAAAAGAAAAAAAAATGCAACAGACGTGCATTTCCCAAAGACATGCAATTGACATTGCTTTGGGCCAGAAAAGATAAAATAAATGAGCAAATGTGCCAGAAAAGATAAAATAAATGTGAAAACAGCCTACAAATGCTCAAATAATTTTACCCGTGACCAGTATTTACGCAACTTACAACATGAGCTGTTCCAACAGAAAATAATTTCGGTTCTCTAAAATGCTGTCGAAATCCCTTCATGACTCGTACAATGCTACTAACATCCTTACTTACCGTCTTAACCAGGACCTGTTAGAAATGATTTCTTGAATGATAGATACATGCTAAAGGAGGACTATATGACCACCCAGGTTCGCTTGCATTTAAATACCGGTTGCGCACACGTTTAGTCGGTCGAAATGAAGGAATAATATTCAATGCTATAAATGTGCAGGCTTTTGTTGAATGTAACATTTATGAGGAAAGCAAACTGCTTATCTACTGAAGACGTTTTATCCTATTTTTCTTATAATGACGATATAAACCCAAATAATGACGACAGCATTACTATTGTGATCAACAACGAAGATAACTATGTCGGAAATTATATACGATTCCTTAAACTATCTTTTAAAACGTTACAAATCGAAGATACCGAACATGATGGAGACTTATGCTGTTAAAGAACTGTTATTCAGTTGACGTCACACATAAGAAAGAGATAGGATAACAACATATTACCTTGGGTCGAAGAAAAATAAGCTGTTTCACTGAAGTCCCATGTCACCTGACTAAAATATTCGATTGACCAATGAGGACAGTGCACTGCAAAGTTAACTTCGTAAAACTGATATCCGGAACACACCCATTATTGATTTTGACTCTCACTTATCAAAAATTAGCTAAGCATATTCGATCCCGTATCTATACCTATATTGCATGGTAGAATCCTGTAGTTGGTAGAATCTGGTAGCCCTGCGCGGTGATTCAAGTATCTCCTAGCAACGGTCACTATCTATACATAATATATATCCATATACATCTTGAACGCAATGCTTTCTGACATGTGATAGGTATCCCAGAATCAACTTGCGGTTCAGACATGCATTTCATTTTGAATGACGACACATTAAGGCGACTCATTCAAGTTATTCAATTAATGGCTTATTCTTATTTCCGCAAAAACAAGATTTTAAAATGACTCCTGGAATTCCCCAGTTATTTTCTGTAGGGGAAGGGAATCACCAACAATAACAAACTTAATTATCAACAGAGTAAACGAGCATTCTTGTGGTTTGTGGAAAATACCAATACGTAACTGTTTAGCGCCTTGTGTAAGAATAAAACGTCATCTTTTATAAATACAAAAAGAAATCTGATATCTAAATCTATCATATGTGGAACAATTTAAATTCATATTCATAAATGTCAATCCGATTACACAGTTGACGCGATAGTATAGCACATTTGTTCACATTGTATGTAAACAAATTTAAATGAGTGTTTAATATTTTATAATGACGTTTGCAAAGTGGTGTTGGTATGGTATAGTTAATATGTAATAGCTTTCGGATGTTAAAATTAAATATGTTATATTGTGGAATATTAAAGATATTTAACATCTTTGTAAAATACTTTGCAGCTATTGGTAAAAGTTTGCATTGATTCATGGAGAAAATAAAACCCTGGCCGATTGAATATTAAGGTTTATTAATTATTTAAGTAAAACTCCAATTCCAGCAAGTTCCGCCGGTGAAAGAGCTTAAAAAAGAGAAGGAGCTCATCATTTTCAAACGAATAAGAGCTAATTGCAAAAACTTTTGGAGTACTGTAAAGATCGAGAAAGCACAAATGGACGGCTCAGACATTGAACCTATATGGAGAAACCAGAGGTTTTATTTGTTAAGCACAACGGGATTCTCTCCATATACATGATGGCCATATAAAAAGAAAATTATGCTTCTCTGACGGAATATTCTGCATTGATATAAACATACAATAGGATTTTCATAATGGAATTTTTAACTAAGCAAAACTCTTAATTATGAGTGGAAAGTGCTGTAGAAAAAACGTTACATATTAAAATTGCAAGAGCACAAAACAAAAGATCCAAGGCACAGTACATCAGCACAGTACATCAGCACAACATTAGGGGTATAAAGTATAAATATACAGAGAAATAAATATATCGAGAAACAAGTTAATGTCGGTATGGAATATTTCATTAAACGCAGAAGAGAATAAGCGGAATTAGATTAAGCAGGCTAGGTGGAATAGTACCATAAAATAACGCCGAGCGATATAAAGCCGAATTACAAAATTCGGGGCTATTTCAATTTGTAAAAGCAAAACAACGCCGAATTTTGGAATTATTCGGCACATTGTTTGTGAAATAAAGCCAAATACAGAGAGAGCCGAATCATACGTGTATGACCTGCCACCAAAAAGCATTAACTCCTGCAGCTGTTATTGCCTTTTGAAATTGAAATTCTAGTCAAGTTTTTGTGTATGCAATGATTGAATGTGAGTGGGGGGCATGCAGCCCCTCTGCAACCCCCTTCAACCCTCTGCTTCGGCTCATTGTTGGATTTGGGTTGCGTGCGAGTTTGGATTCATACAAAGGAAATAAGCGCCAAAAGCAAAAGGCATTAACAGCTGCAGAACGTACTTCCATTTCCAAGGAGTAATAAGCCCGACGAGGGCTATCACAAGAATTTTTTTTTTTGGGAATTTATCCCCATGGGGCTGAATTCCGCGGGGGGTATTGCACTGTACCAAAACCACAATATTACAATCTGGCATCGTTCTCGGCACATCTTTGCTCGCATCGCCGGAGGCCAAAGTATTTCCTAGCTGAGTCATTACCCGCAATATGACACTCTGGTGAATACAGGAATGCATCGCTTATGGTGGCTAAGGTATGTGTTAGATGAATAGTGAGTCCGCATTTTGACGCTCTGTTGAATAGGGTAACTTATTGAGCATACATGTTGTATTTATTGAGCATACATGTTGATATTTAAATGTGCTTCAAGGGTTTGGTTAAAATAAAGTCTTAAAATAAACCGAAAAGTTGTTTGTCTTTCAAAAGTATAACTTCAGTATGTCAAGTAATCTTATTGCTGCTTACAACTGTTTAGTTGTGCACATTTCAAACTAGAAGCCGGTGCGCTCAATATCAAGCAAGGTCATGCTGTTTCTTGCATAGAAAAAAAAACTCACTAATAATAAATTAAGTACCACAATTTGAAAAATAACCAATATATCAAACCATTCTAATTCAAAAATTGATTAATCACACAAAAATACCAACATTGCTGTAGTTTTGAAAATAAAAAAAAAATAATAAAAATAAAACGAAGAGGTATTCCACAATCTGTAGATACATTTTAATATTACGCATTCAATATGTTACACTTCCATACATTTTTTTTAAACGTCACACCAATCTTCGGGGACCCAATTTGGTATGTCTAACTATTTATTATGCGCACAAGCGGGGTTTTCCAAATCCAAGGTCCAATGCTGTTGCGTATGTCTCATGTGTTTTATTTTTTGTTACCTGCCATCGCACAATAATGCAAATTTACCTTATTGAATTATGTAAAAAAAAATACTGTGTTTGATTAAGTGACTATATCTGACAGCAATGTCAGTGTGAGCTTGGGAGGGGAATAACCAGACAATGATTGGATAAACAATAATAATTAATTACACCTGGTGTTGGTGTTGCTGATCTACTTTGTTCTTGGCTGCCTTATTTGTCAATTAGTCAATGAACAATTGCTAATCAGCCAGATAAAGTGAAACAGATAACTTTCGATTGGAATATAAATTTGACATCACATATTAAAATCAGATAAGATCATAATGTTGACATGAGCTGAAATGGGTCAGTCACTATTTACTTGATTGACACTGTCATAATAAATAATAACAGGAATAGAAATATCGGAAAAGTTATCGAAAACTTTTGAGAGCTGTCCAATTATCATTTTCATTATGAAAACTCCATTAGGAAAGCCTTCCATTGATCCATATATAACATTGAACTTGAACGGAAATGATTAGATAATCAAATGAAAAACTTCACACATATTCACGACATGTTGTGACAATAAACCAATCAAAAAAGGAAAGTTTAATCTACTATAAATGAACTCATTTATTTTTTAGGCTTTATATTTGTGTTCATTCAATAAACTCTTCCAATTTCTATATATTTCGCTTAATTTTTCATTTTCTATGTGAACCATTCGCCAATATTTCTAAAGTTGTACCCAGCAGCCATAACAGAAACATTAGCGGTATTGCGGGCCATTAATCTGACAATGTATCAGAATTACACCACTCAACATTATACAAGAATAATGATTTTTATTTTTGTTATTCATGTAAGGTAAATGTATTTCAACAGAAATCTATAGAAACTATATAAAAAGTCATATCTGACTCATTTTTATTTTTTTTTGTATGGCATTGCATGGAAGCCGACCAGAAGTATCTTGCCGAACTGTCATATTTTATTCACACTTCAAACCATCAGAATACGTTCCACTCATTGGCCTGCGATGGAAATATTTTTTGGGATGTGTCAAATTTCACAGATAGTTGCTTTTTTGCCGTTTACAGTTCAGCTATAGTAACTAAGGGCCTTCATGCAACGCCTTAATTTTCCTACGTGCGAAAGATTGTAATTTTACGACGACGTTTTATGAAGGACCCTAAAAATGTACCACTAAATAATGCGGTAACCCACTGAATTGAATCCCAATTTAGTCATTTGTTTGTTGATAACATTTTGTTCCCATTGTTCCCTTTCCGTTCTACTTTTTTAGCAAAAACGTTTGATGTGTGAAAGTGACTGATTAAATGTCAAAATAGCATTTCAAAAGTTTACAACGTTTACCATCGTAGTTTACACGCCCAATGAGAACAGTCCGATATTGTTGGAAAAGATTTCCCATAAAATTATTGACAGTTCATTTCTCACGACGTAATTTCATCACGTTTACAACGTTTATGACGACTTTCCGACGTTGCATGAATACCCCTAATAGGAAAAGGGATTAAATTAAAACAGAGTGGGGCAAAACTAATAAAACTAAGAACATAAAGTGAATTATTTGTTTGTTAAATTTTGTTAAAAAATTGCAGCAACACAAAAAATCGCTTGTCATATGCCTATTTTATGGCTTAACACTGCCAAGGGAAGTAAACTTCACTAGACAATGAACAGTGAGCAATTACATGTTACTATTAGTATGAATGAAGTAAAAGAGCAACGTCGGTTTTGCATTTCAAAATACTCGGGGGTTAAAACAAACTATAAAAATGTACCACATGCCAAACAAAGCCCCTTATAAGTGCACCGGAACTGGAGTTTCATGCACCCTTAACATTCAGCAAGGAACTGAAACAAGTTCTAATCTACTGCTGCGAAAACAAGAAAAAGAGTTTGATCCATGTTGGGCCGCGTAACTGCAGACAAACACAATGAGCACGACAAACGTAGAAGTTTCCGCCTCCAAGCAATCGAAGAGATTGTCAGCTCTGAAAGAACCTATCTCTAGCTACTGAATGTTCTGATGGCGTTCATTGTGATGCCACTCAAAGAAGAGCGCATCCTAAATGATGGTAGTCACACAATATTCTTCGGTCAGATGGAGATGATTTACATTTTGAATGGAGAACTGCTTAGAGATATTGAACGTAAACAAGAGAACGTAGCACAAGCATTTCTGAAGATGGCTCCATTTTGCAAGTTGTATTCGGTATATGCATTTGATTATAAAAACGCTCTTCTGGTACTCCTCGAAAACACCGTGTCTCGACCAGAGGTGCAAAAGAAACTGAATTCGCTTATGATTGCCCACATTCAGAAGGTACCTAGGTATAAGCTGTTGTTAGAAGAGGTTCTTCTATATACACAAGCCTAGTCGAAACGGATATGAAACTGATGAGTGAATCTGTGAAGCTGGTAGAAAGCAATGTTACACATATACATTCTGTCATTGGAGATCAGGACGTGACGATGAAACTACTGAATCTTCAAAATTCCCTTCCGAATCGCATGCCAAACATATTGAAACCCAGTCACAAAGTCATTAAGGTGGGTATCATGAATAAAGTCAATCGCAAGGGCTATGAAATTAAGCGGTACTTCGTTCACGTGTCAGACATCCTTACGTCCAAAGGATATAGTGGTAGAGAACTCATTGAAGTGTTTCTGCATCTTTCCGTTGAAGAAGTGCAAGGTATCTGAAATGTTGCCTGGAAACTTTCAATTAACCTACCAGGGCGATGGAATTACTATCCGCACCAATGATATCCACTTAGGACGCATATGGGAAGCATTTATAATAGATGCCATCGACATGCACATCATGTGAAGGAAAACTCTTCGCAAGGAATCATAACGCAAGGAATTATAATGGATTGCATTATAAGCCCACATAAAGGTAAATGACACTACCAGACCGTCTACCGCAACAGACATAATACAGACTCTGAAGACGACAGGGATGGCAAGACGTCCTTCTTCCGACGTTTCAAAGACGCAACCAGATATAAGAAATCTAAAACACCACCCAGATTCCCTGTCTACAACAGTCAACTCCTCAAGGTAAAAAACAACATCTCCACTGCGAAACAAGGAGTACCACGACGTAATAGTATTTTAATGAAATCAAAACCAACGCCAATTATTGCCAAAAAAAAAAACAAGAGCACGACCCCACTTATGGATTTGCCACGTACTTTTCCGATTCCAAGTCATACTTTCGAGCGCAGACTGTAGAATCTATCATCGCCACGGCAATTACACGACAGGATTACATTAACGAGACGTCTGCAGAGGCTGAACATCTTAAAGGCATTCTTACCATGTGAGCGAATAGTAGAAAAGAAAACCAAATGCCCATAGATTCAACTTCTTTCCCAAGGAAGCTAGTCAAGTTCAATGACTCGCAAACGGCAGTCGCAACTGTGCCCAAGACCACGGCTTCTATGCGCGAACGGATAGTTGACTTTTTTGCTAAACATTTTTAATTTGTAAAACCAATTTGTTTCGTCCTTGAAGTGTGACTTGCACCAACTTGATTGTTCAACTATCCAGGTCAGTTCAATAAAAGAGTTGAGTGCGAGTGGTCCTAAATTCCATTTTATGTTGTCCTTACCACATGCATCGTATTTATCAAATTGGTTATGATGTCAACTTTTCCACACATTTTGGAAGGAACGTAGTATGTCGATAATTGTTGATGTTAAGCATTTCTCAATGCCATCATATTTGTCTTCAGCCTTCAGTGGGACTCTAGAAAACAACAGCCCGGAAATGAATCAACAACAATCCGCTGTGCGGATCATTTAATACCGCATTCCATCCCATCCTTGAAATAAATATCAACAATATGTCGGCTTTTTGGCGATGAGATATAAAAAATGTCATTGCCACAACATCTTTTTCAGACAGTTTATCAAAATCTTTTATGGTTCGACAAAAAACAACGTTTCTCACCTGGTTATGCACTGAGGTAGTGTATAGTTTCTTGTATGAAATGGTTTTTGTATGAAAACACATCCAAAAGGTGGGCGTGGGTTGAAATGATATATGGAAGATATGTTTATAATACCATATCCAATTTTGCATCAAAATTTGTTTCGAAATGTTTAAAGTTCTGCCGAAAAACGTTCTTTACTGAAAACGCCCCCAAAAAGCAGGCGTGGCAAAAAACTTTGTGCAAACAAAATATATCTAGACATTAGTATTGTCAAGATATGATGTCCAGACACTTCTTAAAAATCTCTAACGGTTTGGCCTAAAACTACGTTTTTCTGAAAAGGGCGTGGCATTGGGTGGATTTCAAAAATTTGTAAACTTGTTCTGCTGGGAGCAACAACAGACACGTGTACCAAATTTCATCATTCTAGCTCAAAATTTAAGGCCCAAAAACTGGTCAGACATGGCTTAATCGACTCAGCTTTCGAATCTGAGCCGATCCATATACTTTAAGTTATATCTAGCTAAATTATTTCACTATGTTACAAACTATGTATCAAAACTAATATACCCCTATGGGATAGGGTATAAAAAATAAAACTGACATATTCCCGAGAAAAAATGGTTCGTTTTGATAGATTCTTGTCAGCTATACTGTTAGTCCTGTGTATCGATGTATTCGTTCCAACAACCATCAACAAATCATGATGTCCAAGGCGGCAACGTTTTTACCTACATCTTTACGACAATGTATGTGAAAAATCAATTAATTCACAAACATTTGTGTCTGTGAGTGGAGCGAAATATCTTAGAATGACTCTCGAAGCAGATCTGAATGTGTGGAATGCAACTTGAAATTCAGCGAATGGTATTGCGTGGTATTAGGAAAGTTGTCCTTATCACAACTTCAAGTGTAGGGGCAATTGATATTTCATGTTTTTAAAAACTCTGGGTCTACGTATTTGACCACAGTAAAACTCTTCATTCTCTAATGACAGAAAAGGAACATTTAAGAAGGTGGTAATCGTGGATAAAGGAAGAACCGATATTCCATACCAATAGAAGACTCAAAATCCATTTAAATTTTTTTTTTTTAAGTTAAAATACGGACATAATCATTCATTGCTTGTGATTCACAATTTAATCAGTATGAATCCGCTGCTGAGCAGGGGCCTTCTGAGGTTATGATCACGGGTTTCGTAGAACGCATTGTGAATGCTAATTTTGGAAAAGATGTTATAAATTATTGCGGCCAACAATTTCTAATAAAAAAAATTGTATAAACAATATTTCAATTATTTGCTTAAAAAATATTCTCAATTTCGTTGATTCGTAGTCGGCATATTCGCTATCCTTACGGAAGTCATTTCGCATTTTTACTAAAGGGAATGCTGGAATTTGGCTTCGTGTTTAAAGAGGAACTACTTTCATATTGTCTCCTTATCTAAGTTAATGAACTTTGGTTCATGGATAAACGTTTTTACATTACGGTTAGCAGCTGATAGTGAATAAGTATAAGGAAGGTTGTTCCAAAGAATTTATACTATCCCAACACGTACTGAATTATAGTATAGTTATGCATTATGCATACAATTTTTTTTTGGTTATGAGATAACCTTGATAACCTTGTTTGTAAAAGCCGATTTTAAAACTATTCACTTGTTTGTTATTGTTAGGACTATGTGATTGATAAAATTTGTTTATAAAATAAATACAGGAAATATTTAAAACCAGTATATGATCGACAAAACGTTATTTTTGAGCATGTCGATTTTGCTTGACTTTACTGACTTCAACTGTGGGATTGCTCAACAGATTTTTTTAATAACTGGAACAACCTCTGCTAAGAATGTTATCAATTTTTATGATTTCACTTTCTTCATACATAATAATAATTAATTCGTTTCATGATACGTCAATTATATTTAGATGTACCTACTCTTTTAGCAAAAATGGTGATGAGCGATGAATATAAGAAATTTTAGTATCAGCTAATTAAAAAATTCTACACCTGGTCCCTCAGGAGTGATATCATGTTACACTTATAGAGGAGTCCCTTAGTAAAGCTTGTCATAATTATAATGTGCTCGAAAGCTACGACTTTTGATTGAAGTAGCTATGTTCCATCAATTTTCATGGAATAACAATCGGGTATTCAAAAGGTTAAAAAGCTTAAATCAAAAATGAAATGTTATTTCAGAAACTTTACAAGCCGTTGAGAACATTTTGTAATCCAACGTGAATTTGAGCGAAGATATAATTGCCGTTGAACGTTACCAAAATCGCCTTGAAGAGATTGATGTATACATCTCTTTTAGTCGAGAATATTGCGGGCGTATATGTATATCTTATGGAGACAGTCTTTTCTCAGACAGGAGATAGTTATGTAAGTAAATGGAGGCTCCATTGTCATCAAAGAAGTAGACGACCTATTGCCATTAGGCGTTGGTCTCTGCAACGCATCATCCGTAAAGTTCATCATGCCAAATTCCACAAACGTTCATCGGGTCTAATTCGTTCAAGGACGCCGAGTGTTTCTGGGACTGGTGATCGATACAGAACCTTGATTAATGAGCAAGTTGACGAATTGACGGCACAAACAATTACAGAGCTCGCACGATAGTTAATTTTTTTAATTGCAATAGCGTTTCCGAGTCGTTACATTTAAGATGCTAGGATCGCTCGATTTGACCGCTCAAGACCAAGTTGTTTGCTATTGTTAGGACTATGTGATTGTTAAAATTTGTTTATAAAATAAGTACAGGAAATATTTTTAAGAAATCAGCCCTATCGAGGTATCCGTTCAAAGAATTTCCGAAGCGAAAGTCAGTTTCGATCGGAAGTCAGTTTCCATCGAAGTATCCGTTGCGGAACAAATTAAATGAAGCATACAATCGCGTGTGCTTAACAATCTGTCAATCTTCTTTCGTTCTTGTCGTTTTTTTCTAGAACACTACTTTGTAGCCATACACAAAATAATTTTATTTATTATTTGTCACAATTTTGGGGTGGGATTTTCATTTTCATAAGGATTCCGCAACATTTTTTCGTCGGAGAACTTTCGAAGAAATTCAACGCGTAGCTGTCAAAAATTGTTGACTTAACGCATGAAGCATGAAATGTGCGATGCATTTCGTCGGAAGATCTGCTCGGAACCGATACTTCGGTACAAATTCAAGAAAAGAAAATTTTTCTCCCGACGGATACCTCGATATTGGTGAATAGCTGACATAAAAGCTGACACAGGTTTGCAAGAATTTACCGAAAAATATTCCAAGTTTCAGATTTTCAGCCCGCAGTTAAATAAGACCTGCCTTAAGTCATGCGCAAAAGAAGAACTTACCTCAATCAATTTGTAGTGTGCAACTGGATCCAGTTAGCTGGTACCGGGTTAATTGGAGAGGGATGTTAATGAGGTTCTTTCCGAACTGTGGCGTTACTTCAGTGGTAGCAAATGAAAGGTAAGGGTTTTAGACTAACCTGTGTTTGGAAGTTGTTCTCCTATGCTGAGCGATGATCGAATATTAAATAATATTTCTTTATGCCATAAAATTATACAATCACTGTCTTATTTTCTAAAATCTATGTACCAAATATTTTAACAAATCTATCATGAAAACGTTAAGTACATTTTATTCGGCTATAATAACCCAAACAGATGATGTTTGAAATGTTGTATTGCGGCATTGCGCTCGTCAATGTGCAAGGGGGTGTATTATGCGGGCTGATACGCGTAAATTCTAGTATCTACAAGTTTGTTTTCAATTTCCAAAATAATGCATACATACGTATAACATATTCTCATATAATCAAAACTGATATAGGAAAAGTTATAAGAAATTCTTAAGTTAATACTTATTTTATCGCTACTTAATTCTTATCAGTGAACTGACAAATTCTAAAAATAAAAGAATTCTAGTAATAACGATCCTTGCTTATCATGCTCCAGCGTTAAGTAAATAAAAAACTTAATCTGACAAGACAGCTCAGGCAGGCTGGTTTATTGTCAGTCGTGTGTTTTATTAAGTATAAATCAGCAGTATATACATACATCGATGTTTTAATATTGTATAACACAAAATTTTCCTTACAGATATACCCATGCAGTATTTTAATCCGAGGTCAGTTTGATGAAATCTTTATATATCAATAGTATTATGAAATGCGCGGACTTTCAAAAGATTAAGTTTGTTTGGGTCTTTACTAAATCAGAAAAGTGACTCAACCGAAACCAAAGTAAATCAAGTCCGATATTTGTTCGATCTCATTTCATTTTTCTTTTCATTTTTGCAATCAATGCAACGTGATTGAAATGGTAAGTGCCGAATTATCTGTAAATAACCAAACGTGCATATGCAATAAGTTAACCAATGTAAGTATACCTTGGTGCAAAAGGGAAAAACCTCCAATAAAGAAACACTAAGAAAAGTGTTTACTTTTAATTCGAAATCGTCTTTACTCACATACTCATAAGTATGTATACAAGACCGTACGTAAACAAACATATAGGAGGCGCGAGTTCATGTGGATCTACCTAACTACATTCTTACTCGTTGAATCAAAATGAACAACGACCAAGAGCAAACAAAATAGAGGAATGTGCAAGTATCTGGCATCTCCTTAAGAAAAGGATTCCAACCGAAAGCTATCAATATACACTCTCGCATGTTACATCATGCTTCTTTATGTTATGGGTCTGACATGTTATTCAACTGATTTTG
Organism: Rhingia rostrata; assembly: GCA_949824845.1. Lineage (NCBI taxonomy): Eukaryota > Metazoa > Arthropoda > Insecta > Diptera > Syrphidae > Rhingia > Rhingia rostrata. Next base: position 110,493,529 of record OX463756.1, read on the forward strand.
GGTAAGACCAACCAGGCCCATCCTGTCAAACCACTGGTAAGATCTAGGAAATAGAACCAAAGATCCCGTCTTCCACTCCTAAGTCCCAGGAAGTGTCCTCGGAACAGCCTTGCATATGATTCAGGCATTGAATGAAGCCAAATGCCCGAACGAGTGGAATGAAAGGATGACAGTCGACGAAGAGAAGGAAAAGAAAAGACTCCTCCTGAAAACACTGCGTACCCAAATTTGTTATTCAACTTTGCTCCCTTATAAACAAGAGTTCACTCTTATTCATTCTGAACCTTTTAATAAAACTGTAATAAATTTATGTTATGAAACACGTTTTAAGAAAATTAAAATTTAATTTGTGAAGATAAATTAATGATTACTAAATGTTTTCGTTCAATGGTCACACAATGTCCATCTTCTGACTCGGAATATGAAAACACAACCAGTAATCCATTTAAAAGTTAAGAATTTTTAAATACACGAATTTATTTTGAAAACATCCACAGAAAAACAATACGTTTGACATTTGTCAGCAGAATTTTGCTAGTACAATTTATACAGTTTTCAATGTGCATTCGATGCGCGACCATACCAATGATCGATATCGAGTCATTGGGGAAAGCCCCCAGTGAAAGAGACACTCATTCAGGATTTATTGGGAGCTCGGTTCATTATACGGGTACATCTCAATCAGTGACTACAACGATGGTAACGAAAGAATACGCGACACCATGAGAGAATAACAGAGAAACATAGAACCAAAAACCCATCTTACGAAAACAACATAGAAACGCAGTCAGGATAGTCATATAACTCTACACAGACCCAAGGTTAAGCATAGAGCAGTTCTAGTAAGAGCACTACAAATACTTGAAACTGCTTCTCCCCTAGCTGACAGAATCCTACACATCCTAGAAGACTTATAGTGACGAGTAGGGAAATCCTCTTGCTCTGCATCTCAGTTGAAAACCAGATATCTAAAACCGCAACATTAGCAGAATGCTATGAGAGAACCGGACTTGTTTAGAACCTGAGAATTGAATTTATTAAATCTTTTGGGTTCGTTGACATAGTGTACAATGTCGATTAGTCACTTAAGATTTATTACGGTGGCTGTAAAGTATTGCCTTCTTTGGAATTAAATTTTTGTTTGCCACATGGCTACTGTCATGTAAATATTACTTAGTTTGAACTGCTCTTGTTCATGAGCAGTATATGAGGTTGTATAGACTATTTTTCATACCGAATTTAATAACATATCTTCCCAGTTGACACAAAAAGCCTACAAGAGGCAAATACGCCAAAGGTTCTGTATTGATAAGTGTAACTAGGAATGAGCTTAGGAAATTTAAATCAGAGAAAGTAAGACCTTTTAATGGGAGTGTTTTTGAAAACAAATGGGTTGTCGAAGTATTTTTTAAAACTTAGTTGTGATTAACTGATGAATACCATATCCTTTTTGACAGATGGCGTGAATTTTCGTATCCTGTAAGTGCATGTAATATAAAAAAATAAATTAAAATTCGTAGATATGGCAGCACTTCCCTAGACTACTTGTGTCAAATAGCCATAGGCTGCTTGATTTTTTTAATTCCTCACATAACATCAAAATCTCAAAATATTTGGCGAGTTCCACTTACGTGCCCACACACATTTTCTTCCGTTAGCGTACTTACTTAAAAGTTGCAAAATAATGGCCACACTCTAGGTTTTCTTTAACCAAGTTAACTTTGCCGATGCTCTGTTCTCATTGGTTAAACGACCATTCTATTCACGTGACATTTGAGGGGAAATGACTAACGAAACGAGTTGAAAATTTACACGTGAGACTTCAGATATGAGTGAAACAGCGAATTTTTCTTCCACCTGTCATGTTGCATTCATATGCGAAGTACTGTGATGTCAATGTCAATCAATTACCATTTTGAAAACAAGAACGTTTTTCTTTAAGTTTTCTTTAAACCGGACGTTGTAGTTGGCGGATTTCAATTTTTGTTTACACTTGTTCTGCTTTGTAGGAGCCAGAGTTTTGAAATTTGGTATATAGACTCTCTATACAGCAAATTTCAAAACCAATTTGAAATTTGGTATATAGACTCTCAATACACCAAATTTCAAAACTCTAGCTCATAATAACTATAAGGCCCACAAATTGCTGACTCACAAACGAACGAACAGACATACATGGATAGTTCGGCTCAGCTAGCGATTCTGTGTCGATCCATATAACCACGTGCCCGAAATCATATTTAAACATTAATGGAATAAAATTATCCTTCCAATAAAGCCAAATCGATGGACATTAAAACGATTTTCTTGTGTTTTATTTCAATTCAAATATACCTAAAAAAACACATTTTACTTTAAGTTACAAACTTAATGTCAAAACTAATATATCCCTTTGGGATAGGGTAAAGGAGATACCTACTGAAATTTCTTGACAAATTTTTGCATATTGTCTATATTCTCTACCAGGTGACATTTCAGATGTAAGTTTATTGATCTGTTTATTAAAAATACTACGGAAATTTTTCCTTAATTTCCAAAAAGTTTTCTTTTTAATTCAGTTGTGCTGTGACCTCAAAAAAACAACTAATATCTTGGTTGCTGCCAAACTTATATGGTGCCGTTCTTTGATATATTTGTTTACGCATTTATCAGCCAAAATTTTACCACAACGCAACGCAAAAATGAATGTACATACATAATTTTTCTCAACACAAGAAGTCTTTCGCAGAATCTCACATCCTATTTTATTAAACCTTATGCTTGCACATGAAAATGCCAGCGGACTTATATGTACGGTTAGCCAAACTGTCATTTGCAATTATTTACTAACACGTCAATTGAATAAACTCTTGGTAATAATATTTTACCATTCAAAAAATGTAACCCAAAAAGCAAAAAATATGATTATTACCATCCAGCATTATATACAACTCTCTCTTTCTTGATAATCTTAATAAATATTAAATATGATTCTAAGGTCAAAGGCGAGTTTGAAATACCGCAAACAATATTCAAATAAAAATTCAGAAATTTACTATTCCGACGAAGTTCACACTTATGACGTTCATGTGTAAATGTGATAATATGATGGTATGCATATTTGATTAATTTCATATTGTGCATAATAATGCAATTCGAACAATTAAAAATAACTACTAACCTGTTTATATCAAAATTCCTATTATTTTGTTGCTTTAAATATAAGTTTGACTGATCAAAAATGTTTGCATCCAGCCGGTATTAGTAAAGATGGTTGGTAATGCTTCTTTTTTACACTTTATGTAAGAAATATAGATAAAACGAGTTTTCCCGTCAACTACAAAACTGTGCCTCACAACGTACCTACGTATATGGAAACTTTTACTTTTTATTATTTAAATATTTCTTTTTTCGCTTGTTTTATTCGCACTTTCAAAACTCGTTGTAGTTGTTTCGCTATGGTATTGTTTTAGGTAATAGTCACTTTCAGTTACTTGTTTATGTTTTAATTCCGTTCACGGATCTTATTTAATTAACAGGTCTATGATTAAGCTGCGTTTATCTAGTTTTGACTTCTAATAACTTTGGTAAATCGAAATTAATTGGCGAGGAATACTTTGTTATAACCAGTCGAAGCGTTACTTGAATGAACCACTGCCGCTCGATTCTCAATAAAGACTAAAACTTGATTTGAACGTTACACTGCGCCTTGGGCTTGCATACTAGCAGCTCTGGGGTTCATTCGAGCCAGTGGTTTCTGGGGGGGATGAGTTATGATTACTTGAATGAAGTGATTTACTTGTGCAGAAGCTAATCGTAATATGTATATATTTTTGTTAAGTATTGGTACGTAAAGAAACGTACTCATTGCCATACTATAGTACTAATCAATACTTTTATGCAGTTAGTTACATACGTTATCTACACCCACATCATAGATGTTGAAGGGCCTTGGCAAATGCAATATTTGTTAACGTTGATCTCCTTGATGTTTTTTGATACCTATTTTGTGTAAAAGACTATAAAATAAATTGATTATTCCTATCTAATTTGATTTCTATGAAATTAGATCGTTTTTTTTTAAGATATAGAACTTCAAACTGAAATAAAACACAAGAAAATCGTTTTAATGTTCAACAATTTGATTTTATTGGAAGCATAATTTTATGCCATTAATTATTAATCATTATCCATTATTCATCGATATTCATAAGGGGATATGGCGGTCTCCAGATCAACGAACGGTCAACCAAATTGATCATATTGCGATAGACAAGAGGCACGCATCCAGTATTTTGGGTGTCGAACATTTCGAGGAGCTAACATCGACTCGGACCACTACCTTGTTGCAGCCAAGGTAAGAATACGGACATCCACTACGCTACAATAATCCAGAAATACTGTGAAACAATTTAATGTCGAAAGACTGCAATCGTAAGAGACCGCCGAGACCTTCGCGTAACATGAATCCCTTAACCTCTCGATTAACACCATACCACCAACATCGAATGTAGAAGAACAATGGCAACGATGCCAAAAAGCCATTAGATCAGCCGCAACTAATGTGCAGGGTTTCTGTTTTGATGAGGAATGCCGACAGATGCTCGCAACCAAGAACGAGACCTACGAGGCTAAGCTGCAGGTGAAGACGAGAGCTGCCGTTGAGCTCTATAGGCAGAGAAGAAGGGAAGAACACCGGCTTTTCAGAAAGAAGAAAAAAGAGCAAGAAAAGCACGCGATTGAGAATATAGAGAAGTGCAAATCCAGGAACGATGTTCGCAAGTTTTACCAAAGTGTAAAACGTCAAAGCCAAGGATACAAGGCTCGAACAGAATCCTTTCGAGATGAATAAGGAAATATCGTAGTTGAGACACAGTCGATGCTGAGCATATGGAAGAACCATTTTGCAGACTGTTAAACGGCGATGACAAACAATACTCCGCTGTCAGGCAGAACGAACCATTCAATATTGACAATTACAGCGAAAACTGCCAACCACCCGACCTGAGTGAAGTGAGGATAGCAATATCTAAACTCAAGCTTAATAAGGCTGCCGAAAATGACGGCCATCCCGGCGAGCTTTATTAAGTCGGCGGAGATTACTTGGTAAGAAACATCCACGAACTCATAAGCCAAGTCTGGTCGGAAGAAAGTATTCATGAAGAATGGAACCTCAGCATCGTTTGCCCGATCCACAAAATAGGAGACCTTCTAAACTGCGGCAACTACAGAGACATAAGTCTCCTCAACATCGCCTACAAGATCCTATCTTTATAGATCCACTATTTATTCATCGATTTCAAAGCCGCATAGGACAGCATTTATAGAGACGAATTATACGGAGCCATGTCTAGTTTTGGTTTACCGCCCAAACTCGTCCGTTTGTGAAGGATGATGATGGATAATTCTTGCTGTTCCATCAGGGTCGGAAACGGCCTCACCGACACAGTCGATACCAAAAAAGGATTTAAGCAAGGCGATGCGCTATCATGTGACTTCTTCAATTTGATTCTGGAGAGGATTGAGCAAAACTCACAAGCCAACACCAGAGGCACAGTTTTCCAAAAATCGGTACAACTACTAGCATACGCCGACGATATTAATATCATTGGTCGGACTGAACGTGATGTCATAGCCACGTTTGCTAGTATAGAAAAAGAAGCGGCTAAAATGGGTTTAGCAGTAAGTGGGGGCAAGACGAAGTATATGCTGTCAACACGAAAGGACACACAACATCGATGAATGGGACAGTACGTCAGCATTGACAGATATAACTTTGAGGTAGTGCGGGACTTTGTAAATCCCTCACGCAAACTACAAAGGAGATCCTATATAAGACTCTGATCATCCCAGTTTTGCTCTACGACGCTGAAGCATGCACCGTCTCAAAAGCGGAAGAAGAAATCCTTAGTCGATTTGAGAGGAAAATTCTTCGAAAAATCTTCGATCCCGTTTGCGTTGACGGGCTATGAAGACGAAGAACTATATAAGATCCTATATAAGACTCTGATCATCCCAGTTTTGCTCTACAGCGCTGAAGTATGGACCGTGTCAAAAGCGGATGAAGAAATCCTTAGTCGATTTGAGAGGAAAATTCTTCGAAAAATCTTCGGTCCCGTTTGCGTTGACGGGCTATGAAGACGAAGAACTATACGAGCTATACAGCGACATGCCCCTGGTCAAAAAAAAAAAAACTCGGCATTGGACGTTTAAGATGGCTAGGACATGTAGAACGAATGGACACCAATACTCCGGCTCGCAGAGTCTTCGATTCCCAGCCAGAAGTCGGACGCAGTAGAGGAAGACCTTAAGTGGCGCGCACAAGTAGAAACCGACCTCAACCAACTTGGAGTGCGCAACTGGAGGCAGTAAGTTAAGGCCCGATCATTTGGAGAGGCATGTTGGTTGAGGCCCAGGTTCATTCCGGACTGTAGCGACACTTAAGTAAGTAATGTTTAATCATGATTTCGGTCATGTGGCTGGTTCGAAGAAAGCCAAATCTAGAGGTCCAATGTCGGAAATAACGCCACGAATTTTGGCTTCCAAGTCACCTAACGTTTCTGGTTTCTTGGCGTAGACGAGTGACTTCACATATCTCCAAAGAAAGTAGTCCAATGATGTCAAATCACACGATCTTGGTGGTCAATTGACAGGTCCATTCCTTGAAATTATGCGCTCATCAAATGTTTCCTTCAGTAAATCGATTATGACGTGCGCTGTGTGGCATGTTGCGCCGCCTTGTGGAACCACATCTCATCCACATTCATGTCATCCAATTCGGTAACAAAATAGTCGGTTATCATGGCTCTATACTTAATACTACTTATACCTAGGTATTAGTAGTAATCAACTTACTTACTTACTTACTACTAATACCTACCTCAAAGTTATATCTTCTATGACTAGAATATAAATTGAAAAATAATCGACTTAAGGATCTCTTGCACCAAAATATTTATCAAATGACTGGCAAGTAACAAGGCCAGCTAACCACTGGGTAGTTAAATAAATGCATTCATAAAAGCGGACCTGAGTAGGTAATTGCACATTCTAAAGAGGTACAAATAAACCCAATTAATATTGAGTGTTTAATTATTAATAGTAAACAATCGTTTAACCACAAGCTTTTTTCAAAGAAACTGACAAAGGAGTCATTTTGTCAAAACGTGATTAATATGGGATTTTCTAATGATAGTTATAAGAATAAAAAGGAATCGTGATGATTTTTAAAAGCGTAATGGTTTTAAAGAACCCCCTATATAGTCTAAGCACTTTCACAGGGCCATTAATCAAGCAGCGTCTATTAATAAAGACTTTTCATTACTTCGAAGAATTCGTTTACAGTTTAACAATTTTATACACATACAATAATAGAAATTTTGTATTCCTGCTTTTAATTGTTCTTTTACATTTACCGGTGGGATTAGTATCTGCATTAAAGGATCTTTCATAACCTTCCAATTTATAATAGACTAGTGGTATTGTCAAAACTCCTATACATACTTTGTGACAGTGACAGATACAATCGGTTGTGCGGATTGTTTAATACCATATCCCATTACATCCTTAAAATTAACATCACCAAAATGTGGGCCTTATGGTAGTGAAACATAGAAAATGAGATTGTCACGACATATTGCTCAGACAGTTTATCAAAATCTTGTATGGTGAGTCAAAAAACAACGTTAAGGTATGGCGTAGGGTATACAAATGTTTTTTTGTATAAAAACGCCTCCAAAAAGTGGGCAAGGGTTAAAATGATATATGGACGTTATGAACATATGGTATTATCAGAACCAATGATTTTGCAACAAAAGTTTTTTTTTCAATTTTTTTACAATTTGACCAAAAAATTATTTTTACGGAAAACGCCCCAAAAAGTGTGCTTGGCGAAAACTGTGTATAGCCGAAATATAGATATTAGGATTTTTAATATCTTGTTCACAAGCTTTTTCAAAAATTCCGTACCGTTTCGCCAAAAAGAAAGTTTTTATTAAAAGTGGGCGTGGCAGTTGGCGGATTTTAAAAATGTTTAAACTTTTTCTGCTTTGCTTTTCTAAATTGCTAGATAAGTCGCATACTTAGTTGCAATACAAATACAAAAAGAGTGGTCCTTACCTTACTGTGCCTCCAGTTGCGCACTTCAAGTTGGTTCAAGTAAGTTTCTGCTTTTGCATCTAACTTAAGACGAGGTCGTCCTTTATTGAGTCCAACATCTGGCTAGGGGTCGCAGATTTTTTAAAAGAGTTTTTAGCTAAAAGTTTTTTTTTGTTATAACCTAGTTTTTGAATAATTGGCACATCCACATTATGGGGGCGTTTTCTGTAGAAAAACGGGTTTGGTTAATATTTCAAGAAAACTCGAAAAAACGTTCGATACAAGAACTTTAATAAAGATAATATGAACATTTCGTCCATAAATCATTTTAACCCGGGCTTACTTTTTATGGGCGTTTTCCTACAAAATCCATTTGTATACATTATGCAATGGAAAAACGTTGTTTTTTTGTAGAGCCATAAAAGAAATTTATAAACTGTCTGAACAATATATTTCATAGCCAGTAAGGGATATTAATTTTAAGTATAGAATGGGATAGGGTATTAAACGGATTGTAACCTTCTAATATATTTTTGATAGGGCCCATGCTTTCGTGGTGTAGAGTATTACTGCAATGATCAGGTTTTTCTATAGGAGTCCCTTGGTAGTTCATGTGTGTGCTACAGCCAATTTAGTAGCTTTTTCCCCGTTGAAACAACGGTTTACAAGAGTAATACTTCGGTTGATTTCTGGCGAGATGTCTTTACCAGATTTAATATACTCAGCGTATGCTAGTAGCTGCACAGATTTATGCAAGATTGACGATATAATCTTCTGTTGGTGCAATTCAGAGGGTTTTTTTTTTTTGGATCTTCCATACTATGTCGGGGTTTTATTTTCCAGACATACTTTCAAATTTTGCTGATGAGTTGGTGTATGCTGCTTACCGAGTTATCTCTATCGGCTCTATGTAGATGGCAGGAGGGCCATCATTACCTGCAGCCTTATTGAGCTTAAGTTTAGATTTTGCTATCCTCACTTTATTATGGTAGCATCATCGTCATTAAACGGTCTTCATATTCCATATTGTCACCATTGACTGTGACACAACTACAATTTTACTCATACATCTCGAAAGGATTCTGTATTTCTGTTTGGGCCTTGTGTCCTTGGCTTTTGACATTTTACACTATGGTTAAACCAACCAAAGTCTGAAACGCACGTTCCAGGTAGGTATAGAAGATACTTACAATAACTTCAGTCCCAATAGAGGCCCTTATTTGCTTCGGAAAAATAAATTATTTTTTGTGGGAATATTCATTGCTTTAATAATATTATTTTTAAGCTAAATATGGTTCTATTAATGTTTATAGAAGTTTTTAAAATTCCTCTAGAGTTCGTCGTGTAAAACTATGTGCGTGAGTTATTTGGGTTTTAAGCAAACCACCATGACAGATGACTAAACACGAAAACGCGATTCATTTGGAATTCAACAGATTGAAGCTTACTACGTTCAAAATCATTACCTATTGTCTGGCTTGTTTAAATAATTATGTCATTAAAGCCTACTTACTCTGGAAATTTACGTGTTCCTGGTATTTTGAATAAATATAACTTTAAAATCAGCTTAGTAGTATATATGTATTTATTGTATAACTCAAAAGTCTAGTCATGGGTATATTTGAATGAGAAATCATATCGACACGAGAGCAATGCAGATAACGAAACATCGATTTGGAAAGCGACATATAAAACAACAAGTTATTTTTTATCTGCCAAGCACCTAGGAGTACACAATTGCGTGAAATCTCAGAATAACCTGCGCAGTCAATATTCAAAATTAAAATGTGAATCATAATCCAATTTGATTAGGAAATAAATGAAGAAGGGACGGGTGGGGGTTAACATCTAACTAAGCCGCAAGAAGTAAAAGAAAATTTCCAATGAGGGTTTTCAATGATATAACTGGGACCTTAGACATTGACAACCATTATTGACAACCATTTTTGGAAATTTTCTTTTACTTCTTGTGGCTTATTTATAACTCCAGCCATTGGCGAGTTAGTGTCAAAACAAAGCTTATGAGTGTTTAAACTTATTTTTCACTAATCAAGTTTTTTTTAGTGAAGTAATGATTGCCATTCCACCAATTCCTATAAGAAATCACACATTTCAATTACCATCAGGTGTTGTGTTCATTTCCAATGAAGTCGTTCAATGATAGCTATAACTGGGAACATTGAACAACTTCATTGGAACACAGAACATGACGGAACCGAAATTTTAACTCCATAGCTACTTATAGTATCTAATCAGAAGTGGTTTTCTAAGAAAACAAAAATTATAAATTTAAATATTTTTAGATAATCTTGTTCTAAAATTCATAAGCTTTGGTTTAAGACCAACTCGCCCCAGATTGAATTTAAAGAAAAGCCCCAAGAAGCAAAACAAAATGTCCAATGAAAGTTTTCAATGATAGCTATAACTGGGCCCTAACGGGTGACTTTTTAAGAGTTAAGTTTTTCAGGTTGGCAGCACTGGTTAGTAATGACGTCCAAACGTCATCTGTCAAAGTGAAATGTTTTGAGTATACTCAGCCATTAAATCATGGAAAGACATGTAATCGAGCAACGATTTCAAAAAATTGAAATTTATAATCAAAATTTGTGCTCTGTGAAAAATGTGCACCGTTTGTTACGACCATATTGTGGTCGTCATAATCGACCTGTGGAATCAACAATTTTTTGCTCCCCCCCAGTTGGCTGAGTTGAACTTGGTTGACATGTCGTTTCATCAAGACGGTGCCACATGCCACGCAGCTCGTGAAACAATGGAAATGTTGAAGAATGAATTTGGTGAGCAGCTTATCTCACGAAATGGCCCTGTGAGTTGGCCGCCATTATAATGCGATTTAACGTCTCCTGATTATTTCTTGTGAAGTCATTAGTCTATGTGGACAAGCGGAACACGATTGAAGCTTTACATGATAACATAGCACGCATAGATCGTGGAATACAGTCCGAAATGCTAAAAAACAAAGTGACGCAAAATGGGACTTGCGAATGGACCATTTGCAACAGAGCCCCAGACAATATTTTCATGAAGTTGTATTTAAAACGTATATGGAAAAGGCCTATTTATCGATTACAATAAAAAAAAACTTTAAATATTTTGAATATTTAATAAAACTACCAAAATGCACGCGTTAGCGTGATGGAATTGAAATGTCACCCCCATTGCTTCCAATAGGAATTATTGGAACATTGAAAACCCTCATTGGAAATTTTCTTTTGCTTCTTGCGGCTCGTTTTTAAGATCAATCATTTGCGAGCTGGTGTTCTATGAATTTTAAAACATGATTATCCAAAAATATTTGAATTTTGAATTATAGCATTCGCAGAAAAACACTTCTTACTTTTCGATGATAACCATTTGTATCCACCAAACTGAAACGAAATTATTGCAAAGAAGCGCTTATTACGTCAGTTTAAGATTGGCTTCCGATTCGCATTCGGGAATTATAATTATTTATGACAAGTGAAAATTAATAAGGTTTTATATACTTTCAGCCTTATTCATAAACTCATTATAAGCAGTGCACTCCTTAAAACTTAATTCATAAAACCAAAGATTATAAAGTCATACAGAAGAAACATCGAGGGCTAACAGAAACTTTGGCCCACCAGCTTCATGGTACGGACGGTTGGTGGCAGTGTGCACACATGAGAAATGAGATCAGAATATATGGCTGTGCCAGCACGACCCGCAATAGAACAATTTTGTTTCTATGCAGTGCGTCTTCTGTATGACTTTATAATCTTTGATAAAACTTATACAACGTTGAATAAAGGCTGCTTATCCTGAACCCATCTGATCGTTGAATGGTGCCTGCCTAAGCGTATTTTTATTTTTATTTCTGTTAACATACACAGACTGCTGAGCATAAGGCTTACCATTTACCAAGGGTTCAATTTTTAGTTGAAAACAAATTGTACAGGACATTTTTTTATTTTAGCAGTTGACGCCAAGAATTTCACAACCATACAAATTAAATTATCCCTAGGTAACTCTGCCGATCTATGGAACAGCTAATTGTAATAGATTTCCCTCTTTTTGGTAATTGATTTGACACAAACCCTGTATAACTATTATCGGCTATACAACCGTTGAGATGTGTTTTATGGCGTTTTCCATTGGTAAAAATATCCATTTTTTTTATCTAGATCTGTCAAAAGACCGATTTTGACAGTTTTTGTGTACCATTGGGCAAACAAATCGATTTTATGTTTGTCTCAGATCAATTTGTAGATCTGGATTTTTCGGCAGACTAACCCCACCTAGCGCTAAACTAATACAAATGATAGCTGTCAGTTTGACTAGATCGATTTTCGTTTTAACTCAAGATTATTTCGGTTGTGAAAAACGACTAGTACCCATTAAACTGTTTTAGTACGATATGAAATATAAATTATATCAAAAATATATAACTCATAATAAAAATCAATAATAAAAACCTAAGCAACCAAGATGTCAAATTGGCCACGAAAATAATCTGAAATCTGTGATAAAAATCTGAAACTCCAATTGAAAACGCTATAAATATGTGATAACTCTCAAAGACACAAGAAACCATATTGTTAACAAATCAACATTTCCTGTCTGTTTCAAAATAAGAATATCTTTGTAGGTATATAATATGCTACTTGAAGTCACATTATATTATTCATAATATTCACGTTTTGCTTATAAAGAAATGCTACGGTCTTCTAAAAGTCTGTTCGTCTTCATTTATATAATACACTATATAACTTTTTAACTATTTTAAAATAATCCATCTTTACCGACTTTCTTATTCCAACATTTCATCAACCCAAATCAAGTTCACAATTTTCAACAACACAGCCGCTGTACTGAACATTAGCTGTCAAACTGAAAATTTCCCTTTTTAAAGCGCAGCAACTTCACAAAGTGAAAATATCTATTGCGAGTGTTGTGTTGCAAGTGTGTCGCTGCCAAAATTTTCTTTAAAAAATGCTATAAAAGCAACGAAATTCCTAATAAAAATATCTCCTAATGGCTACCCAAAAGCCCAGTGAGTGGGCAACCTCATTACTCGCCCGATTTGAAGAGCAGGTGAGCAAAAATCGTGAATTAAAGAAATCCACCCAAATGAAAAATGCAAAAGTGCTGTCAAAATTTGTTCCCTATTGATCGGGAAAAGGACCGAATTGTATGAGCGAGTCCGCGATTCGCAAGCGAGATAGCATCAGTTTGTTTTGATATTGTTATGAATGAAAACTTACGTTTTGTTTACGTTCAACCGGCACAAGCAGAGTAGGGTTATTGCGATTAGTATTGAATGAATGTAGGAGGGTTGAAAAGTGATGAATGGACTCAAAGAGTTGTATGATTACATTCGCAAAGGGAAAGTTCATTCATTCATTCATTAATGTTGTTTTTGTTTGGTCATTGCAGCTTCCCAACAAAATTGGTATCTATGGCACCCAGGCCAGGCTAAGTCAGGATCAACTGATCAACTGTTTGATCCAGATATCGCGGTATCGATTTTCTTTGGTCATATCGGGTCTGACGAAGATGCTGCAGCGGGTCAACAGCGAAACAGCTGTAAGATAATTGAATTTAAAAAAACTCTCTTGAAGGTGATGATGTTTTTTCTTTTCCGTTCTAGAATACACAGAGTCGCGTACACGACGCGGAGCGATTTTGCTACGAGTCGTTGATTATTATTTTGACAACCCTTGAACGATGTCTTACCAACCAGTCAAAGGATGCTGCTCGGTTTGAAGAAGCGATGAATGTAAAGCTGTTGCTGCGGGAAATTTCTCAATTCATCGATGTGCAGAGTGAAACGAATTCAAATGCAGCACAACTGAAAGCGTTGGCTTCGAAAGTGTTGTTCGCGCTTTCGCAAAATCACTTCTCAGCTGTATTCAATCGAATATCTGCAAGGATACAGGAGTTAACAGCATGCTCGGAGGAAAACCCTGACTATAGTGACATTGAATTGATTCAACACATTGATATGGACGTAACAAAGCTCACCAAACTATTGCAGGGTATGTATACAAAAATAGAAATAATTTGTAGATCATCGCAAGTGAAACACAATAATTGGTTTTCAAACAATTTTTTTACCTGGTCTATGTATGCCCACTCGAACTTTGAAGACTTCGGTCTCAGAGAAACCACCATTTATTTAGAGTTCTGTAGTTTCATCAACTCGAAATTTTAAACTAAACATAAACTTCTAGGCATTTTGTATATGCTTAAGGATGTGTTTATTTTTTGTAAGAAAGATCACATCCGTTAGATTCACCCTGTTCAACTGGCGGAGCGGACAATTTCATTCCCTCTTTACCTCGGAAAACCCAATATGCAACTGCTGTTTCCATTAAAGTAGGATGTTCCTCTGTGAAATCTATTTGGTATTTTTAAATCTGGACCAGTCTGGGTATGCGTATTTCATAGCTTGACTTACTTTGTCGTATTGAACGAAAAGTCTATGCAGATGCATTGGTACCCTGTGTTGGTACATCGTTTCTTCGAATTTGAGAACACAAATAAAACGTTCGTTTTTGTAAACCCCTAATTTTTGAAAGTTTGACAATCAATTCTTCATTCTTCTCTTCTAGAAATTGCGTTTGCAAATGCTTTCTTATTGGGCTCAGAAAAATAACTTTTCGCTGTTTGGAAATATTATGCAGAGATGCTGGCAATTCAAAAAATCTTTCTTAAATTGCTAAGAGGGGTAACTCGAATTTATCATATCTCTGCGACGAATGTTCCTTCAGTCATCTAAATCGATTGTGACCCTTTATGATAGGCAAGTCGTTTATGCTTCAAAGCTGTGGTGGTGGACCCCCCCCTGAACTTCTTGGTTAAATACATGTATTCCAAAATGGATTCATTCGAAAGTTCCTAATATTTGGTCAGCTTTCCACTCAGCGAATATTGTGTTGTTCGGAAGAGAAGGCATTTTTAGCAGTATTTTCTGAATTGACTTCGCTACCGAACGAAATGCCACTATAGCCAACACACATCGTACTGCGATAGACAAGAGGCAAGCATCCAGTATTTTGGTTGTCCAAACATTCCGAGGGGCTAAAATCGTCTCGGACCACTACCTTGTTACAGCCGAGGTATGAATGCGGATATCCAACCAACATTCCACAACAAACCTAAAATACTGTGAAACAATTTTATGTCGAAAGACTGTAATCGCAAAAGACCGTCAATGCCTTCGCGCAACGCGTATTCCTTAATCACTCGATTAACACTATTAGATCAGCCGCAACTGATGTGGTAGGCCCATCAACAAGAATCCCTTGGTTCGATGAGAAATTACTTTAGATACTCGCAGCCAAAAACGTTACCTACAAGACGAGAGCCGCCATTGAGCTCTATAGGCAAAGAAGAAGAATTCCACTGTCACGAAGAACAAAACATTCAATATTAGCGACGACAGCGAAAACTACCAACCACCCGACCTAAGTGAAGTGAGGATACCAAAATCTTAACTCAAGCTTAACAAGGCGGCCTTCCTGCCGAGCCTTATGAACCCTGTATAGATGACTTGGTAAGTCCACCAACTCATAAATTAAATCTTTTCGGGTGAAAGTATGCCTGAACAATAAAACCTCAACATCTTTTTCCCGATCCACAAAAAAGGAAACCCTCTGAACTGCGCGAACTACAGACGCATAAGTCTCCTCAACATCGCTTACAAGATTCTATCTGCCGTTATATGAGAACTCGGCGATGTCTCGGGGCAGAACTGCTGATGTACTGCATGAGGTCTTAAGACGTTCACACAGTACGTTGGATATAATCTTATATGTGATATTTAGCAGGGAAAATACTCGGTAATTATTGCGAGACATGTTATGCGTGTTCTTGAAGATGGGCCGAATGGAACTGGTGTCCCAGTCATCGGGCAGAGTTTGTTCTGCTGATAACCACCAGAACCTGCTGCTTTGTTGTTCTTCAGCTTTTTTTTTCTTTTGTACTGTTTTTTAGCTTATTCAGAGTTACGTTACGCAGAGGTTTACGTCCTCTCTACGGTCAAGGTACAAGGCACACATTGATGGCAAGAGTCGAAGTTGGTATTGACCAACGAATTTAAAACGTCCATTTACTGCACTGAAATCAATGGTTTCTAAACACAAAAAAGATTCACTGCCAAACAAGGAATATGTTATCACCGCTTAACCTAAGAGCAATTATTTCCCGTAAATGCAATACCTAAGCTTTTGTTGCCACTACAACAATTGAAATCAGTGCTTATCTACATACATCTAACATATATATTCTGTTTTTCCTTTTTTTCAGAAACAATAACGAAATTCCGCTCCAAAAAGGCCCCACCATTAATCCTTCTCAACTCATTAGAAAAAGCCATATGGAATTGGATAGAATATCACCCACTAGAGTTCCAGGATTTGCAGAGAGGTGTCAACAGAGACATTGCCATGTATACACAAGCAATTGTCTGCTAGTTAATTCCTAATTAACTTTATTTATATTCACAGGTGTTGGGAACCTCTTCTTGATTTCGTGGAAGCCTACAAAGCTGAGAATAAGAAAAGCAAGACAACAGTGTGGTCACTCCAAATGCTCTTGCTTATCCTTAATCCTGTAATAATATAGTTTGCTTAATAATCTCATTTACTCAATTATTTTATTCCTTTTTAAGACTTCCCTTGAAGCAACAGTTAATGAACTTCAACAAATGGATAAGGAAAAAGAAAAGGACAAGGACAAAGACCGACTGCAAAGTAAAGCGCCAACATCGCGCGATAAGGACTACTCTGCCAAACAGTTTATAGAGAGCGTCAAACGTGGGCTAGGACCACATTCACCATCCAAACTTGTTACAGAATCAGCCGCAATAGCATGTGTGAAGCTGTGCAAGGCATCCACCTACATTAATATCAATGACTCTAACAATGTCATCTTCAAATTGGTCCAGTACATTATAAATGATTTGAAAGCGCTGCTTTTCAATCCAGTGAAGCCGTTTTCTCGAGGTCAGGGATACAATTTTGCTGACATTGAACTAATGATTGATTGCTGGGTATCATGCTTCCGTATAAATCCGCACAACATCGAAGCGTTGAAAGTTTGTTTAAATCTATCATCACCACCGGCTTATCACTTTGTGATCGTCTGTTCTTTGTTAAGGTAAGTCGCTCTTCTATTAATTGAAACGGAGTTTAATTTTGTTCACTTGATATGTAGACTGGCTCACATATATGTGGACTTTCGGATACCCAACAAGAATCCATTTAGAATCGTTAATCAACCTAGACTGCCATGGTGGCCACAAACTGATGTTGTTCACTATCGATCTGCAGAACTTAGAGCACTGTTCACAGACACACTTAATAAAGCAACACAGGGTTACATAGCCCATACACCCCTACGCATGATTACATCACTAACGCTGAAATCAAAGGACACACAAAAAGGTTTAACACGAGCTGAAGAAGGCCCAGCGCACAAAATGCTACTCTTACTGCTTGTACGTTTAATCCATGCAGACCCTACTCTACTATTGAATGTAAGAATGTCCTTTATCAATTTAAATCAGCATTAATGGGAGTTTCCTTTCTTTGTAGACACAAGGAAAAGTTGCCCACGAAGTTCAGAGCTCCACGCTTGAATTAATCAACGGCCTCGTAAGCCTTGTCCATCAACCAACAATGCCGGACGTCGCCCAGGAAGCTATGGAGGCTTTGTTGGCGTTGCATTCACCAGAAAAAATTGAAGTCTGGAATCCGGAAGCTCCAATTAACACATTTTGGGACGTTAGCTCCCAAGTTCTCTTTTCCATTTCACAAAAGCTAATCCAGCACCAGATAGCCAACTATACAGATGTTTTGAAATGGTTACGTGAAATTCTTATTTGTCGAAATACTTTCCTTCAGAGGCACAAGGACTATGCGCACGTTGGAAGTCAAATTGCCATTTGCAAGCAAGCGCACATCAAGCTGGAAGTAGTCTTCTTTATGTATTTGTGGTCAGTGGATTTGGACGCGGTGATAACTTCGTTGTCTTGTTTGGGTTTACTGGTTGAGGAAGCGGAAATACGTTATGGTCAAGATGAGATGGCTGTGGGATTTGTTATGCCAAATTACCACATATATCAGGAGTTGGCACAACTCTCAACAGGTGAGCTGTGTGTACCAAATATATTGCATTTGTAATACAATTTTTGTTTTTAAATCAGCCAACACCGATACACGATACAGTTTTTATGAGAACGTCCACGGAAATTCTGTGCTAAGTATGACTAAAAGCGTTTATTTAAAAAAAAGTTTTTTTTTTTGTAACTGTTAATTTGTATTTGTTTTAGGCCGCATGGTACTACAAAAGCGGATTATGCTGCTACTGCGTAAAATTGAAGTGTGTGCAAATGGCGTTCAACCGGCATGGGAGGAAACATTCAGGTAATGTTTGCGAATTAAAGAATCTTAATGAAACGGTTAGAGTCACCGAATTAGAAGTGCTGTGCCCTGCAGTAGTAAATCTATCGCGCCCCTCTCCAACTCGTTTGCTTTTGCCTGTGCATCACCAATGCAATTGCTCGAACTGAAGAAGCGTAAGCAATAACCGATGTATAGCGGGTTGTGAGTGAACATTTTGTGGGACGTGCAATGTAACTTGTCATTGTTACGTATAATCAAATTGTTATGTATAATCATAGCTAGTGACGTAGCCTACCAAATTCAACCTCAATAGGGCCAATGTTCCGATCCGGAATTTAATTTTATATGGCTGATATTCCATGTCCGTAGGCAAGTAATCTACTAATGTTTCATTTATAGAAGCAATTGACAGCAATTCAACTTTAAATGAATTTGATGCGCTGTGTGACTTCATCTCTAGAATTCGTTCCCTGCATTCTCACACTGAATTCGTCATTGCTGGCAATTTCAATGTACACAATTCTACGTGGCTTCAACACCCAAAGGAAGGTATGTTGAGATCTTTGCTGAGGTAAATAACCGACACGTATACCAGATGTTCACAGTCAAGCCGCCAACACCCTGGACTTGCTACTTACCTCTCACCCTGATAAATACACCACCAATGTATTGTCGCCTCTAGGTTCGTCAGACCACTTTGTCATATCATCAAATTTCTCGTAATCAAATCTCGTAAACAAATTCCTCAACAGACTGTGTGGCAATACGAGTAAGCCTGTTGGGAAGCGCTATTAATTGAAACGGAGTTTAATTTTGTTCACTTGATATGTAGACTGGCTCACATATATGTGGACTTTCGGATACCCAACAAGAATCCATTTAGAATCGTTAATCAACCTAGACTGCCATGGTGGCCACAAACTGATGTTGTTCACTATCGATCTGCAGAACTTAGAGCACTGTTCACAGACACACTTAATAAAGCAACACAGGGTTACATAGCCCATACACCCCTACGCATGATTACATCACTAACGCTGGGAAGCGCTAAACAGTTTTTTTGGTATGAGATCTTTTATTCCCACCAGAATAAAAAGTATCGGACCAAAGACAAAAGGGTGGTATGTCTTCAGCTGCAAATAAGCTATCAGGTTGAAAGAGACCGACTTTCGTTCATATAAGACCAATCCAACAGAGTAAAACCGAACAAAGTTCAAACAAGCCAAACGTGTCAAATTCCTCTGCGACCAAAAGTTGACGCAAAGAATTCCACAATGTCCCAGAGGTAGTAAAAACTTTTGGTCATTTGTCAAAAATATGAAAAATTCGGCCAATCTTCTAGCTGCGCATTTCGCAGCCAGTTTTACAATGTCAGATTGTGCCCAGTCTTCTCCTGTACTTGAGAACATTGACCATTCTCTGGGACAAATTCACTTTCGTACTCGTAGTTTTATTTGATCTTGACATTCAGAAATCCGCTGGTCCAGATGGTATATCTTCCATTATTTTAAAGAGGTGTTCTTCTTCGATAGCAAAACCACTGCGTAAGCTTTTCTATCTATCATTCTCATCATGACTCTTTCCGAGTAGATGAAAAACTGCATTTGTCCTGCCTCTCCAACTACCGACCAATTGCGCTGATAAATCGCCAGCTTATGAAATACCTCGATACACGACATCTTCTCAATGACCGGGCAGTATGGTTTTTGCATCAACATGTCCACTGGTGATTTGATGACATATCTCAGCGAAAAGTGGAACCAATCAAGCCACCATGGTGGTGAAAGCAAGATTGTTGCACTTGATTTTCCAAAAGCATTTGACAGGGTTTGGCATCAAGCCCTTTTGTCGAAAATGCGTGCATTTGGAATCGATGAAAAACATCTTCTATGAATTAGAAATTATCTTTCGACACGTTTAATTCAAGTTGTTTTGGGAGGTTTCAAGTCTGCAACTTACCAAATAAATGCGGACACCAGCAAGGCTCAGTTTTGTCTATAACTCTTTTTCTCATTTTTATAAATGATCTCCTGTCTGCAACTTCTAATCCAACTCATTCCTTCGCTGATGACAGTACTATCAGCTTCTCATATTCGTTTTCAGTCCACGTCCCTCATCTTTAAACGTGGACTCTGAACGACAAAATATATTAGGCTCATAAAGCGTTTATACTCCCTAAACTTGAGTTCAACGCCCATGTCTGGTCAAGTGCACCAAAAAAAAAACATTACACCTCCTAGATAGGGTTGCGTCTCGTGCGAAAAAAACTTAAAGGAGGCACTAGAATAGCGAACTCTTTAGTTTCGCTCCAACATCGTCGAAATATCTCCTACCTTACGTTGTTGTACCGATGTTTTAACAACCAATGCTCAAATGAAATTGCCAGCTGCAATCCTCCCATTAAACAATTCAGCTGCAATACTTGCTACGCTATGATTGCAAATCAGTTTACACTCAAGTCTATCTTCGGACGGACGCTGAAATATAGCGATTCGTGCTTAAACGGAGAACACGAATGTGAAATGATCTACCAAACTCTGTTTTTTCTTTTCCATTATAACTTACAGGCATTTAAAGCCAATATGCATCGGTATCTCGGGATAAGGAGATTCCTCAGCTCACAACCCCTAAAGTGCGCGCAAATTATAAAAAAAGATATTTAATTCAAATGTATTTACCACATTGTGCATTGTGCACGTTACTGTCGAATGTATTTCCAGACATTTCGTTGTCGTTGATGCTAATCGCTCCTCGCCGACCAGGTTCCATTGCAACCACATGAAGTGGAAATCTTAGACCTTCGATCTGATTAGTCTAGTTTCAAGCAGCAGAGTGAACATGAAATGTATTTTTCTTTGACCGGGTGGGTTCATTTGCCTAGTGATTATTGCATTGGACTACTAAGCACGGGGCCTCTGGTTCGAATATCGAAGCTAACACAACCTAATTTTATCTGTTAACTGTCATGAGAGCTTCGGATGGTCGTTGGGTACGGCCCTTTAAACTGGAGGTTCCATTCTCATTATATCCATTATATATCTTCGCAAAAAGGAAGGGTGAAGCTAGTTTTGAGGTCCTTTTTTAACCACTTCAGCTTTTAAGAGGGAGTTGCAAATGTTTTAGGTGCTGCACTATAGTACCCGGAATAGTCGTAACTTAGTATTGGTATTCATATATGAAGGGTTTTGGACAATATACGAACACTGATACTTTTCTCGAAGTCTCCGCCAGTAAAAACTATGAGAAGCGATTTACTCTCTAACCCTTCGATATTCAATGATAATTTAGGACGAGGAGCAAATTATATCGATGGATTGATTTTTAAAGAATTTTGTATCGAAAATCATTCGTTGGAGGTTCGTTATCCTTTTTATTTCCATATTGCCAGGTGTTTAAGGTGAAATCAAGGCACTGAGTACTTTGCCCAACAGATTAGGTATTAACCTCTATGCAAAGACATGGAAGAAGAAGGACATACTGATGCAATGGTTAAGAGACATCAGCGGAAGCGTTAAACAGGAGACCCTCTTCTTGTTGGCAAAAATAATAATTACAAATTAAGGGTGATGCTAGATTTGGCGCCCTATATGGGCCATAAATGCCACAGAACCAAGGCCCGAATAGAATCGTCTAGAGATGAACAAGCAATGATTGCAGTTGATGCTGAGAATATGCAAGAACCACTTCTGTTAACTTTTATACGGCAATGAACGAACCATTCAATATTGGCGACATCAGCGGCAATATTCAAACATACGCTTAACAAGGCTGTCGGAGTATTTGGTACGTAACATTAGCAAAATTCGGTCGTATGAAAGTGTGCCTGAAGAATGCCGCCTCAGCATCATTTGCCCGATCCAAAGGTTTTAATTTTTTGAAAAGACATGATTTGGTTATTGAGTTGGTGAAATGGAGTGTCCTGTAAGCAGACACGTATGTCCCATTGGTATACCCCTCAGTTGTTGTTAGCTCACGTCCTGTGAAAAACATCCACCAATGTCGATGTCTTTCGAAAACTGAGAAATGCGGAATTTCGAGTTTGTTCTTAGGTATTTTGCAGCAGTTGCTTCTTGGGGTTCTGCTTATGAAGTGTTATTTTGTTTCATTATGTGTTTATGAGATCATATCATCAGTGAGTTTCTCTACCAATTTAGACCATGAGATTCTCGTTCGATTCTTGCCTTACTCTGTTTAAAATTTCTATTTTAGGTCAGGTTATGTTATAGGAGCTGTTGAGTCGTCAAACTCGGATTGGCCTGCGTGGGCGGCCCATAGCGTTACCATAAAAAAAGGGTGATACTTATATGGTGATCGGCGTTGTTCCTTCCGCTTCAAAGAGGTATTTGCTCCATCCCGATTTGCAGCAGAAACTCACGATCTGTGCTTAGGGTGTTGTTGCCAGCTCCGTCAGGTCCTCATATTAGAGATACCAAGAATTTGTTACGACTTGCTGATCGCGGGGCAGTGACAGAGTAGGTAAGGTACTTCTGGGTCGCCGCATTTCTTTCATAGTCGGTGTGAGTCAATAAGTCTGATTCTATGGGAGTGCTAACCCAACAGATTGTGACCTGCTATCACTCATGTTGCTATACAAATGAAAGCTCTATTCAGAGCTATAAGCTTGTTTGATTTGCTGCCGCTTGATTTTGACCATAAGTCTTTGGTGTGTTTCAAATGTTGATGTTTTGCCATCTAGAATTTGTTACACGCGTGTATACGGTTTTTTAAAAGCACAAGTATGGGTCTAACCATACTGTCGCAACATAATTATATTCTCATGATTTTATTATGTTGGGTACCAGAGATTTTATGGCCGCTTGACTATCTACTTAAATAGAGATATCATCTTGTGATATGTCCAATAATCTATCCGATTCTGCAGCTTCGAGTATGGCTTGGATCTCTGCTTTGAAAACACTGCACGAGTTTGCCAGTCGAATGGATGTGTTTAACCCGATTCTTTCGGAGCCCACTCCTATTTCCATTTTAGATCCATCGGTATAGATTGCTATTTCGTTATTGGATATCACATTGTTTGATGAACATGCGTCTCTACCAGGTATTCTGGTTGAGTATTTAGTATTAAAGTCGTGATATGGGATGGTGTAGTCAGATGCCCCATTCTCATATTCTACTGATTTCAGTATAGTGCTGTGAATAAATATTTTGATACATAGGTTGCCAGCTTCTTCGAGGTGTGCTGCGGTTTTCGCTGATGTGTCAATCAGCTGTAGGTCGATTGGAGGGAGATTGAGAATTGTTTCCAAACCTGATGTGGGGCTGGTGCGCATAGCTCCTGTCGTGTGTTTTGTCTTTTTCGATAGAATTCTACCAGACTAAGCACCAGTAGAATTGGCCTGACGACAGCTGTGTATAGCCATTTCGTGACCTCCGAAGAGGGACCCCTTTTATTACCGCAGTTTCTACTGCAGCTGTATAGTGCAATATTAGCTCTCTTTACCCTTTCGTTTATGTTAAGATTCCAATTTAGCTTGCTATCAAGTATCACCCCAAGGTATTTGGCACTTCTTGACAGTGAGAGGGTAGACCCTCCCAGAATCGGTGCCGCAGACTCTGTGATTGATCTCTTGTTAGTAAAGAGGACTAGTTCAGTTTGCTAAGTATGTTTAGGTTTGTTTGCATCATTGCGCTTAGATTGCGTCGATGGGAATTTCCCACATGTCATGAGAACCACATCGTCTGCGTAAGCCACCGTTTTTATTGCGGGGGTTTATAATCTCCTCAATGCTTCGTTAAATACCAGTACCCAGAGAAGTGGAGAAAGAACACCCGCTGTGGAGTACCTTCTATTGAATACAAAAATGACAACAGTATTCTGTTGCAGAAATCTCTCCAGGCTATCCTTTTGGCTGTTCTTACATCTCTTTTGAAACTGTTGCACTGATTTTGTAGAGATTTCAGTCTGTTGCATTATTAGTCCTTTTGCCATCTTGAAGAGTTCCCTCGATTCCTTGTGTCGGTTGGCGAGTTCTTTGGACCACCAATGACTTCGTCTCCTGTTTTTCTTACATTTGCGTAAGATGATTAGGGAATTGCCATCAAAAAAGTCTTACCGCATGATATAAATGTTCATGCACCAAATATCATCTTACCTTCAACACATTTTTTTAATTGATTTTGCGTTTTAATGTTATTGATAAAATTATAATTTTCTTCACAGAAACTGGGAGGCCATCAGTAAAATTCTCCAATCGTATCCCAAGTGCAAAACGGAAGACGGTCAAGCTGAAGTATTCCATCGTGGTATGGGCAAACGTCGAGCTTCACACCAAAGCTCCGAACATGACCTGGAAGAACAAATTACTGAATGGGCAAATATGACATGGTTCCTCTTGGCCCTCGGTGGTGTATGTTTACAAAGACCACGTTCCCAACGTCAATCGGTTAATCCGAATCAAAATCTTCAAAACAATCAAAACCGGGAAATTAATGCAAATAATCCAATTATCACGCATAACCAACTACACAGTTCTAATATCCCTCAAAATAATATTTCGCATTCGGCTGTTATACCGCTCAATCCAAATATAAGTGTATCCTTGGGTTCATTGGCCCAGAACTCGGTGAACTCTTTGTCGAGTTCGGTGAGTTCCGGGCGAGGTTCCCTCCACCCGAGCACTATGTCATTGGTGAGTGCCACTATTGTGTCCCCATCACCTCAACAGGAAGTACAATATTGTCCAGTTACACAGTAAGTTCATCCTCGATGCAGGTACTATGCAGATATTTTGAAACGGTTTGTTATTTATAGATTCATTGGCCAGTTGCTAAGGTTATTGGTATGCAGCAATGAAAAGATTGGTTTGAATATTCAAAAGAATGTCAAAGAGCTGGTAGGAGACGAGATGTCTCCGCAGCTCTACCCCATTCTCTTCGATCAAATTCGCGCAATCGTTGAGAAGTTTTTTGATCAACAGGGTCAAGTGAATGGAACCGATATTAATACACAGTTCATCGAACACACGATCTACATTATGAAGTCTATACTGGATCCAAAACCAAATAAGGATCAAAACGATCAACCTGCTCCATCTGAACATTTAGGAGTAACTAGTATTGAGGGCATGATGTTGGGTATTGTTCGTTATGTTCGACATTTGGATATGACTGTGTATGCGATACGCATTAAAACAAAACTCTGTCAACTGGTAGAAGTTATGATGAAACGGCGAGATGACTTGGCTTTCCGACAGGAAATGAAATTTCGTAACAAACTTGTGGAATATCTTACTGATTGGGTAATGGGCACATCCCATCAAATTGCTCCACCTAGTTCAACAGATGGTTCAATGGTTTTCATTTTTCGCGATTTGGATCAAGCTTGTATGGAAGCAGTTGCGGCCTTGCTTCGAGGACTTCCACTACAACCAGAGGAATCGGATCGCGGAGATCTTATGGACGCAAAAAGTGGTCTCTTTCTAAAGTATGTTAAACCGTTACTTTTATTTTGGGCGCCTTTAAGTGTAATATCTGTCGTTTATTTTAGGTATTTTACTCTTTTCATGAATCTCTTAAATGACTGCATCGATAGCGGCTCAGAAGCCGAAAAAGAGCTTCAGAACTCTCAAATGTTGCCGCCACGTCCACGAATAGCAGCCGGCAAGCTTACAGCCTTACGAAATGCCACCATCCAAGCAATGTCTAATCTGTTGGGTGCCAACATCGACTCCGGGTTAATGCATTCTATTGACTTGGGGTATAATCCTGATTTGCAAACTCGTGCTGCATTCATGGAAGTGCTAACACAAATTCTGCAACAGGGCACTGAATTCGATACACTCGCTGAAACAGTACTAGCTGATAGATTCGAACAACTCGTCCAATTAGTGACTATGATAAGTGATAAGGGAGAATTGCCAATCGCAATGGCACTTGCAAATGTTGTCACAACATCCCAAATGGACGAACTAGCTAGGGTGTTGGTTACACTCTTTGACGCAAAGCACCTATTGGCGCCTCTCTTATGGAACATGTTCTATAGGGAAGTAGAAGTGTCCGATTGCATGCAAACCCTGTTCCGCGGAAATTCTTTGGGCAGCAAGATTATGGCGTTTTGTTTTAAAATATATGGAGCAAGTTATTTGCAGGCCCTACTGGAGCCACTAATTCGACCGCTATTGGACGATACGAATACTAGCTTCGAAGTTGATACGGCGAGGTATGAAATGATTTGAAATGTCACAACTATTTAAAAAAAAAAAAAAAAAAAAACGTTTTATTTTAGGTTGGAACAAGCAGATGACCTAGATGTAAATCGCTCGAATCTCATTGCATTAACACAGAAGGTGTTCGATGCCATTATAAATTCAGCTGATCGTTTCCCACCGCAACTACGTTCCATGTGTCATTGTTTATATCAAGTTTTAAGCAAACGGTTCCCTAATTTACTACAGAACAACATTGGTGCTGTCGGAACTGTGATATTTTTAAGATTCATTAATCCAGCTATTGGTAAGTTGCTATTCATTTTCCTTAACGTGGATTATTACAAATATTCTACACCATCTCCCTTTTATAAACCATCTTTACACTTTAAATAAATTTGACTACTTGGACAAGTCCCTGTGGAAATTGGAATTTAAACTGTCAAAAGTTTTAAATTTGTGATTGAAAAACTGAAAAAATTTGTCTTAGTTGCAATAACTAACAATACTGAAGGGTGGTGTTTTTAGTCAGTACCAATCTGATACGACTCTCATAGTTTCTACGAAAGATTTTAACGTAGCTTCAGGGGAAAAAACTGTGGTCACATGCACAAGTAGTTATACGCGTTGGAACAGCGTATATGGAGAATGTGCTGATCCAAGTTGTATATAATTACAGCTCACCCACCTGTGCATATAGAATTTATATTAATGCTTTTAAAATATTAGCCCATTGCACCAAACTCAAACCTAATTCCTACTAAGCTCAATCCAGTATCGACCCTTTATGCCAGATCTTCCACACAACGCTGACAACATTATTTCTAAAGATCGTTGTTACTTACTTACTTAAGTGGCGCTACAGTTCGGAATGAACCTGGGCCTTAACCAACATGCCTCTCCAATTAGCCCGGTCCTTAGCTAACTGCCTCCAGTTCCGCACTCCAAGTTGGTTGAGGTCGGTTTCTATGGTTAAGTGGCGGCACACAATTAAGGCTAGGTCTTCCTCTACTGCGTCTGGCTGCGAATCGATGACTCTGCGAGCCGGAGTATTGGTGTCCATTCGTTCTACATGCCCTACCCATCTTAAACGTCCGATGCGAAGTTTTTTGACCAGGGGCATGTCGCTGTAGGTACAGCTCGTATAGTTCTCGGTTGAATCTTTGTCTCCATATCCCGTCAACGCAAAGGGGACCGAAGAATTTTCCTCTCGAATCGACCCAGGATTTCTTCATCCGCTTTTGAGACGATCCATACTTCAGCGCCGTAGAGCAGGACTGGGATGATCAGGGTCTTATAAAGGATCTCCTTAGTAGTTCGAGTGAGGGCTTTGCGACTGAATTGCCTGTTTTTAGCCCGAAGAAAGAGCGGTTGGCAGGAGTAATTCTTCGTTTTAATTCTGACGAGATGTTGTTGTCAGAGTTAATAGCAGAGCCGATATAGAAAAAGTTCCGTACCACCTAAAAGTTCTGTCCAACTCGTCGATGTTGTGTGCCCTTTCGTGTTGACAGCATATACTTAGTCTTACCCTCCTTTACTGCTAAACGCATTTTTGCCGCTTCCTTCTCTATACTAGCAAACGTGGCTATAACATCACGTTGGGTCCTGCCAATGATGTCAATATCGTCGGCGTATGCTAGCAGTTGCACCGATTTTTGGAAAACTGTGCCTCTGGTATTGGCACGGGAGTTTTGCACAATCCTCTCAAGAATCAAATTGTCACATGACAGCCCATCGCCTTGCCTGAATCCTTTTTTCGTATCGCATCTGTCGGTTAGGTTGTTTCCGATCTTGATGGAGCAGCAAGAATTCTTAATCGTTATCCTACCCAAACGGACTGAGTTTGGGCGGTAAACCAAAACTAGACATGGCTCTGTACAGTTCGTCTCTATTAATGCTGTCGTATGTGGCTTTGAAATCGGTGAATATATGGATCTGCCGAAGTGTGAAACTTTGATCGGTTGTGGACTTGTCTGGCCTAAAACCACACTGAAAAGGGCCGATCAGGTTGCTGGTAACCGGTTTCAGTCCTTCACATATTACGGTAGATAGGATCTTGTAGGCGATGTTGATGTGACTTATACCTCTGTAGTTGGAGCAGTTTAGAGGGTCTCCTCATTTTTGTGGATCGGGCAAACGATGCTGAGTTTCTATTCTTGAGGCATTCCTTCACCCGAACAGATTTGGCTTATAAGTTGGTGGATGTGAGGTGAGGCCGTCATTTGCGCAGCCTTATTAACCTTGAGCTTAGATATTGCTATCTAATAGCAACCAGGTCGGGTGGTTGGCAGTTTTCGCTGTCGTTGCCAATATTGAATGGTTTGTTCTGCCTGACAGCGGAATGATGTTCGCCATCGCCGTTTAACAGCCTGCAGAAGTCGTTCTTCCATATCCTCAGCATCGACTGTGTCTCAACTACGCCATTTCTTTCTTCATGTCGGCAGGATTCTGTTCGAGCCTTGTAACCTTGGCTTTGGCGTTTTACACTTTGGTAAAACTTGCGAACATCGTTCCTTGAGTGGCACCTCTCTATATCCTCTATCGCACGCTTTTCTTGCTCTTCTTTCTTCTGAAAAGCCGTTGTTCTTAACTTCTTCTTAGCCTATATTACTCAATGGTAGCTCTCGCCTTCACCTGCAGCTTAGCCTTGTAGTTCTTGTTCTTGTCTGCGAGCATATGTCGGCATTCCTCATCAAACCACGATATTCGCTATAACCAAGGAGCATGTTGCGGCTGTTGCTGATCGCGGGGCAGTGACAAAGTAGGTGGGTGGGTGATGTCCTCCTCCACGTCTGGATCTCCGTATTTCCGGAATAGTTGGTGTGAGTCAGTTAGTCTAATTCCATTGGAGTGTTTACCCAATAGATTGTGACCTGTTTTCACTCTCACCGCTATAGAAATTGAAGCTCTGTTCAAAGGTATTTGGTGTGCTTGCAAGTGTTAGTGTTTTGCCACCTAGATTTTGTTACTTCTATTCTTTCGACTTTTCGAAAGTCGATATTGTAACGGTCGATTTTTTAAATCGACATTTTAAAAATCGGCAAATCGTACTCAACTTGGAGATGCAGCTGAACGATCCTAGTCTGGCTAGCTCGTCTGCCTTCTTATTTCCTGGAATGTAATTGTGTCCTAGCACGCAGATAATTTGGAGCTTATTCTGGTTGCATAGAGCCTTAAGCTTTGTGCGACCGCCCAACTACACGTGATTTTATTATATTGGATCCCAGAGCTTTTATGGCCACTTGACTATCTACGTAAATGGAGATATCCTCTTGTGATTGGCAGCTTCGAGTATAGCTAGGTGCTAGGATGCGGTTAGGCCGATTGCATCCAAGGAGGCCCCATTCGGAATAGATTCATTCTCGTATGATACTAATTTCATTATTGTGCTATGACCGTAGGATTTGATGCATAGGTTACCCGCCTCTTTGAGACGTGATGCTCTTTTCGGTTAAGGTTAAGGATTGTTTCCAACCCTACTGTTGGGCTGGTGCTCATACCTCCTGTTATGTATGCATGTTCTTTGAACCTTTGTTAGTGCACTCGTGTGCTTTGTCTTTTTCATGGCACCAGACTAGATCTGACAACAGGTGTGTATAGCCATTTCGTGACTTTCTGGGTTTGGCCCCATTTTTTGCCGCAGATTCTATTGTAGCTATATAGTGCAATATTTGCTTTATTTTCTCTTTCGTTGATATTAAGATTCCAATTAAGATTGCTGTCAAGTATCACTCCCAGGTATTTGGCGCTTGCTGACAGTGGGAAGGAGGCCCTTACCAGAGTCGGTGCCGCATACTCTGCGATCGATCTCATGCTAGTATAAAATAACGAGTTCAGT
Source organism: Rhingia rostrata (assembly GCA_949824845.1). Classification (NCBI taxonomy): domain Eukaryota; kingdom Metazoa; phylum Arthropoda; class Insecta; order Diptera; family Syrphidae; genus Rhingia; species Rhingia rostrata. Next base: position 110,523,996 of record OX463756.1, read on the forward strand.
TTTCTTTGGGTTTACATTCAGACCGAAGGATTCTGACCATCTGCTAAGTATGTTTAAGCTCGTTTGCATGATTGCGCTGAGTGTCGAATGGAATTTCCCACATGTCATGAGTACCTCATCATATGCGTAGTCCACAGTTCTTATTGCGGTGATTTATAATCCCATCAGTACTTCGTTGACTACAAGTAGCCTGAGTAATGGGGATAGAACACCTCCCTGTGGAGTATCTCTTGTCGTTGTTATCCTTTTCGTACAATCGCCAAGTGAGGATTAAATGATGCGCTTTTTAAGCATGGTTGTGATCCAGCTGCTGATAACCATTTCTGTACCTGCTTTTACAAGTGCCATCTCGATAGCTTCTGTTTTTATGTTATGGGAAGCTCCTTCTGTATCTAGGAAGGCTGCTAGTGTTTGAACTACATCATGTAGGGCAGTTTCAACCGATTTATCTTTAAAATAAGTGTGTTGGTTTGGGGATAGGTAGCCTGGATTCAAGTTACTACGTATTTGAATGTCTAGTAATATTTCAATAGAAATGAAAATAAGCTTATTCGCCTATAGTCTTTCTTAGTTGTGTGGCTGGATTTCCCTGATTTTGGTATATATTGCATTTACTTCACGCCACGCTTTGGGAAGGTATTTCAACTTCAGCCATACACCGAAAATGCTGACTACAGTTGGCATAATATAGTCACATCATTTAGGTTATGCCATCAGGGCCAGCTGTTTCATGGGGCTCAAAGGTGTTGTTTCCTTGCATATAGTATTATCTATATTGGAGTTGTCTCCAGACACAGGACAACGACGTTCGTATCTGCACCTGGAATGTGAGAACATTAAACAGAAGAGGTGCAAGCTAACAACTATTAGAAGCCCTTAATTACTACCGGGCAAAAAGAGGATGAAGAACTGTAAATATACTACGGACCGTGTTATATTTGTTATAAGTGCCAGGCATGAAGTCTTATGTTTCCAACATAAGCCTTACAAGCGCTCACGCCCCAACGGAGGAAAACGATGATACAGCTATGGATTGCTTCTATGAGCTCCTTGAAAAAACCCATAAGCGACTATCGAAGTACGATGTTGAAATCGTGCTGCGAGATTTTTACGCAAAGGTAGGAAGAGAAGAGATCTTTAGCAGTATTGTCGGAAAACATAGCCCACACCACAACACGTCGAACTTAGGCTAATTGACTTCGCTACGGAACGAAATGCTACTATATCCAGCACATGGTTTCCTCACCTCGATATCCATAAGGGAACGTGGCGGTCTTCAAATCAACGAACGTCAACCAAATTGACCATATTGCGATAGACAAGGGACGCGCACCCAGTATTTTGGATTTCCGAACATTCCGAGGAGCTAACATCGAATCGGACCACTAACATGTTGCAACCAAGGTAAGAATATGGATATCCAAGACGCCAAAACAATCCAGAAATACTGCGAAAAAATTTAATGTCGAAAGACTGCACCAGCATCGAATGATGAACAATGGCAACGAGCGATAAGATCAGCCGCAACTGATGTGCTAGGTTTCTCGCGCTCACCAGCAAGAAACCCCTGGTTTGATGAGGAATGCCGAAAGATGCTCGCAGCCGAGAACGAGGCCTACAAAGCGTAACTGCAGGTGAAGACGAGAGCTGCCATTGAAGGGAGAAGAAGGGAAGAACACCGGCTTTTCAGAAAGAACAAAAAAGAACAAGAAAAGAGCGCAATCGAGGATATGGAGAGGTGTTCCAGGAACGATGTTCGCAGTCGATGCTGAGGATATGAAAGAACCACTTCTGCTGATGATGACTTGGTAACTAACAACCACCAACTCATAACCCAAATCTGGTCGGATGAAAGTATGCCTGAAGAATGAAACCTCAGCATCGGTTGCCCAATCTACAAAAAAGGAGACCCTTTAAACTGCGCCAACTAAAGAGGAATAAGTCTCCTAAACTGCCTCAACTACAGAGGCATAAGTCTCCTCAACATCGCCTAAAAGATCTTATCTTCTTTAATAAGTGAAGTGTGAACGCCTGAAACCGTTTACCAACAACCTGATCGGCCCTTATCAGTGTGGTTTTAGGCCAGGAAAGTCCAAAAGCGATAAAATTTTCACACTTTGGCAGATCTTGGAAAAAAACCCAAGAACTCCAAATCGATACCCAAATCGATAGCCGCATTTGACAGCATTTATAGAGACGAACTTTACAGAGCCATGTCTAGTTTTGGTATACCGCCCAAACTCGTCCGTTTGTATAGCTTGACGATGGAGAATTCTCGCTGCTCCATCAGGGTCGGAAACGACCTCACCAACACATTCGATACCAAGGCAACGCCATGCGCTGTCATGTGACTTCTTTAACTCCCAAACCAACACCAGAGGTACAATTTTCCATAAATCGGTACAACTACTAGCCTACGCAAACGCTATTGAGATCATTAGTAGGACCCAACATGGTGTCATAGACACGTTTGCTAGTATAGAGAAGGAAGCGGCAAAAATGTGTTTAGCAGTGAATGAGGGCAAGACGAAGTATATGCTATCAATACGAAAAGACACACAACATCGACGAATTCGTCGAACGTCACCATTGACAGATATAACTTTGAGGTAGTACGGGACTACCTGGGCTCCGCTATTAACTCTGACAACAACATCTCGTCAGAAATTGAACGAAGGGCCTAACGTGGGCTAAGGAGAAAATTCAGTAGTAAAGCCCTCACTCGAACTACTAAGGAGATCTAATATAAGACTCTGATCATCCCAGTTCTGCTCTGCGGCGTTGAAGCATGGACCGTCTCAAAAGCGGATGAAGAAATCCATGGTCTATTTCAGGGGAAAATTCTTCGAAAAATCTTCGGTCCCTTTTGCGTTGACGGGCTATGGAGACAAAGATTCAACCACGATCTATACGAGCTGTACAGCGACGTTTAAATGGCTAGGACTTGTAGAACAAATGGACACCAATACTCCGGCTCGTAGAGTTTTCGATTCACAGCCAAACGTCGGACGCAGTAGATGAAGACCTCGCCTTAACTGGCGCGCATAAGTACAAACCGGCAGTTAGCTAAGGACAGGGCTAATTGGAAAGGCATGGTTCATTAGGCCCTGCTTCATTCCGGACTGTAACGCCACTTAAGTAAGTAAGCGTTGCACCAGAGCTTACATTTTCTAAGATTTCTTGCACCAACATATTTATTCTACTATCCAGATAATAACTTGTAGATATCAGAATCAATATATAAACGTGTTGCCCTAAGCTGGATACTAAATAAATTTTTTTAAATTCTAGTCGTGTCATGGCTTGGCATTACATGCCTCTCCAATTAGCCCGGTCCTTAGCTAACTGCCTCCAGTTGCGCACTCTATTCATCCATTCGCCCAATGCGAATTTTTTTGACCAGGGTCATGTACAGCTCGTATAGCTCTTGGTCGAATCTCCCACTCAATAGTAGCTTGTCAACGCAAACGAAAGGATGAGGAATCCATCGCTTCAGCGCCGCAGAGCAGGACTGGGATAACCAGGGTCTTATACAGGATCTCCTTAGTAGTTCGAGTGACAGTTTTACTACTAAATGCCAAGATTGGCAATTGGCAAGAGTATTTCTTCGTTTAATTTCTGACGAGATGTTGTCAGAGTTAATAGCGGAGCCGAGGTAGACAAAGTCATGTGCTACCTAAATGTTATATCTGTCAATGGTAACGTTCTGTCCAATTCGTCGATGTTGTGTGCCCTCTCGTGTTGACAGCATATACTTAGGCTAAGGTCACGCACTGAGCGATAGAGCGGCAACAAAAAATGAAACATGTATGGTTTGGGCCACGCACTCGCTGAGCGGCAAGCAATGTTTCTGAGCGGATGAGCGATGTCGCTGCCGCTCAGGGCGTCACCTTACTGATAAACCCATTTTTGCCGCTTCCTTCTTTATACTATCAAACGTGGCCATGACATCAGGTTGAGTCCTACCAATGATATCGTCAATATCGTCGTAGTGTGCTAGCAGTTGCACCGATTTTTTGAAATTTGCCTCTGGTGTTTGCTCAGGAGTTTTGCCCAATTCTCTCAAGAATCAAATTGAAGAAGTCACATGACAGCGCATCGCCTTGCCTTAATCCTTTTTTGGTATCAAATATGTCGGTGAGGTCTTGTTTGACCGACCCGGGTGGAACAGCGTAAATTCTCCATCGTCATCCTAAACAATCCGACGAGTCATGGCCCTGTAAAGCTCGTCTCTATAAATGCTATCGGCTTTCAAATTGATAAAGAGTTGGTGGGTATCGATTTAGACTTCTTGGGTCTGTTGATGTTTGAAAATTGGATCGGTTGTGCAACTCTTAGCCTTTCATTAAACTACTATATCATCACATCATAATTCTTTCCAACCATATTCGTAGCCCCATTTTGTTAACTTCACCTGATTACCATCATTAACCTTAAAAATGTCTAACATCTCTTTTAGTTTCACCACAAGAACTTGGAATAGTTGGTAAACAAGTGCCAAGCTCAGCGAAGCGTGGCCTTATGCTTATGTCGAAAATACTCCAAAACATTGCCAATCATGTGGAATTTTCCAAGGAGCAACATATGCTTTGTTTTAACGATTTTCTACGCGCTCATTTCGAATCTGGCCGACGGTTTTTCATTCAAATCGCTTCTGACTGCGAAACAGTTGACCAGACATCTCACAGCATGAGCTTTATATCGGACGCTAATGTACTAGCTCTACACCGCTTACTTTGGACCCATCAGGAAAAAATCGGTGACTATCTATCAAGCAGTAGAGATCACAAGGCTGTTGGACGACGACCGTTTGATAAGATGGCGACGTTATTGGCATATTTAGGTCCACCAGAACATAAACCTGTCGATTCGCAGTAAGCATATTAACGTACAAAATAAATGAGTGAAATATTTTATAAATTGTTCGTTGCAGCATGATGTTCTCATCATATGCACGATGGAGCTCCATTGACATGTCATCGACTAACTTTGAAGAAATTATGGTTAAACATCAAATGCACGAGAAGGAGGAATTTAAAACCTTAAAGTCAATGAACATATTCTATCAGGCGGGCACCAGCAAGGCAGGATACCCAGTATTTTATTACATAGCCAGACGATATAAGTAAAGTCGTAGTTACATATATTTGTCGATACTAAACATATTTCTGTTTCAGAATTGGGGAGACTAATGGAGATCTGCTGATTTATCATGTCATCCTAAGCCTTAAACCCTTTTGTCACTCTCCATTTGAAGTGGTTATTGATTTTACTCACACCTGCTCAGATAACAGATTCCGTACGGAGTTCCTTCAGAAGTGGTTTTATGTATTGCCCGCTGTGGCCTACGAAAATGTGCACGCAGTGTACATCTACAATTGCAACTCTTGGGTGAGAGAATACACGAAATTCCATGACCGAATCTTGGCTCCACTGAAGGTGAGAATTAAAATAATGTTGATAGTCAGTCATATTAAATAAAATCTATTTCCAGGGCAATCGCAAGCTTATATTTCTTGATTCCCCGAGCAAACTAAATGACTTTATCGATGCAGAGCATCAAAAGCTCCCCGGAGCTACTCTATCCCTGGATGAGGACTTAAAAGTGTTTAGCAACGCATTGAAACTAAGTCACAAAGATACTAAAGTTGCCATCAAGGTTGGACCAACTGCACTGCAGATAGCATCAGCTGAAAAAACAAAAGTTCTAGCACATTCAGTTCTTTTGAATGACGTGTACTATGCTTCCGAAATCGAGGAAGTTTGCCTCGTCGATGATAACCAATTCACTCTATCTATTGCCAACGAGAGCGGACAATTAAGCTTTATTCACAACGATTGTGACAACATTGTTCAAGCCATCATTCACATACGTAACCGCTGGGAGCTCTCTCAGCCAGACTCCGTGACCGTTCATCAGAAAATTCGACCCAAAGATGTGCCTGGAACACTTCTTAATATGGCGTTGCTGAATTTGGGTTCATCCGATCCCAATTTAAGAACAGCTGCCTACAATTTACTCTGCGCATTGACGGCCACATTTGACCTTAAAATAGAAGGACAACTTCTGGAGACCCAAGGACTCTGTATACCATCGAATAATACAATATTTATCAAGTCAGTGAGTGAGAAACTTGCTACAAACGAACCCCACCTAACACTGGAGTTTCTGGAAGAATGTATTCAAGGTTTTCAACGAAGTACTATTGAACTAAAGCACTTGTGCCTAGAATACATGACGCCATGGCTTAAGAATTTGGTAAAATTCTGCAAATCAAACGACGACTCCAAAAAGCTAAAAGTGTCACAAATTTTGGATAAACTCATATGCCTGACAATCGAGCAAAAGGAAATGTATCCCTCGGTGCAGGCTAAGATATGGGGATCCATCGGTCAGATCCCCGAACTTATCGACATGGTTTTGGATAATTTCCTTCATAAGTCAATAACCTATGGGTTGGGATCACCACAGGTGGAAATAATGGCAGATACTGCAGTTGCTCTCGCGTCGGCTAACGTACAGTTAGTATCGAAAAAGGTCATTACACGAATGTGTCGTGTAATGGACAAAACCTGTGCAAATCCTACACAATTCTTGGAACAGCACATGATGTGGGATGACATAGCAATACTGGGACGCTACTTACTCATGTTGTCGTTTAATAACTGTTTGGATGTGGCCACACACTTGCCATATCTTTTCCACAACATAACTTTTCTGGTTTGTTACATTAAAACGAAACACATTTCGCTCCTTGCTAACACATTTATTGTTCATTTTAGGTTTGTTCCGGATCGTTATCCATGCGTGCTTCAACCCATGGACTTGTTATAAATATAATCCATTCTCTTTGTACCTGCACAAAACCGTCGTTCTCTGAGGAGGCACAGCGTGTTCTTCGTCTCTCCTTAGATGAATTCTCTCTACCTAAATTCTATCTACTCTTCGGGATAAGTAAAGTGAAGTCAGCAGCAGTTACTGCATTCCGATCGAGTTGCCGTCACCCTCCAGACAAGTGGCTGGGAAATGAAAGAGTGACTCAATCGCTGCCAGCGGATCGTGAGCGATTGTCGTTGCCCTCACTCGAAGTAATAACCGATGCACTGCTTGAAATAATGGAAGCTTGCATGAGAGACTATCCCGATTGTGAATGGCTTCAAACTTGGACATCGTTGTCGAGAAGTTTTGCCTTCTGTTACAATCCTGCGCTGCAACCAAGGGCGTTGATCGTCTACGGTTGCATCAGTAAAAGTGTAACTGACCAAGAAGTAAAGCAGCTTCTTCGAATCTTAGTCAAGGCATTGGAATCATATAACGATATCATACTAATAGAGGCCTTAGTCATGTGTTTAACAAGGATTCAACCATTATTGCGACCTGTAAGTAAAGTTTTGCGCGTGCTACATACACACGTATATAACCGGTATTTGTTTTGCTAGGAATCACCAATCCACCGAGCACTCTTTTGGGTAGCTATATCCGTATTGCAACTCGATGAAATAACATTGTACGGAGCTGGTTTAGCTCTACTCGAACAAAATCTCCACACTCTCAAGTCGCAGGGATCTTTTGATAAAGTGAACATATCCGATGTTATGTTAAGTACTCGCGAACCACTTGAGTGGCATTTCAAGCAGCTGGATCATGCAGTTGGGCTTTCGTTTAGAAGCAATTTTCACTTTGCCTTGGTTGGACACTTGATTAAGGTAAGCTTTTACTTGATCTTATTATTTTATTTATTTTCAATTTCCATTTCCATTTTAGGGTTTCCGTCACCCAACGCCAACGACAGTTTCTCGTACAGCTCGTGTTCTTACAATGCTACTTGGTATCATTGCGAAACCAGTTCGACGGGATAAATTTGAAGTTACACCGGACAGTGTCGCCTATTTAACAGCTCTGGTCTCGGTTTCTGAAGAAGTTCGTTCCAGGTGCCATGTAAAGCATGCATTGCCACGCTGGCCAGCTGAAATCGGGTCAGAAAATGTCGACAATGCAAATCCAATTCTGCAAAACGTATGTATCAATGATTTGCGATGCATAGTTGAACCCAAAGTTGAAATTTTTTTGTAGCAATTTGGAATGCCGCTCTCAAGGAGACAAAAATCTTGGGATATTCTAGATCAATCTGCTCTATCGTTTGCGAGACATCAAAAGATACCAACCCATCAGGTAAGTTTTAGTTGATTGTTTAACGATTGGTAGTATCAAGTTCATGTAAGTAGGGAAAGGCCATTGATTTAGTAACTCAAATTAAATATTAAATATTTTAGAGGATCCTAGGGCAGTCTGTAACGTGAAGTAAAGTTAAGGTGGCTGCGTTGTTTCTTAATATATCTGCCTATGTTTAACATCACAGTCTTCTTATGAAGCGAAGTTTGACAGTTCATTTTGGTTGTCAAATATGTAGTCTCCCAAGTGAAGTGAAGAGCACTGGACATGACCAGATATTACTCTCCTGCTACTCCTCTAAAGAAGTCGTTGCTGACGATACCTAGTCTTTTCGTGCGTAGGCCTGTAAGGACACTGATGATGGTACTGATATATAATTTATTTTAGCTTAATGTAATTGAGAGATCAAATATAGGCCATTTGTCATTCTACAGTATGCTTTCTTGTAGCAAGAGGAATAAGTAACATTTCTACTTTTGGTAGAACATCAAGATGGAGCGTAGTCCGGCAGTCACGGCTGGGAATCGAAGACTCTGCGAGTTGTAGTATTGGTATCATTCCTTCTCAATGTAATATCCATCTCAAACGTTTAATGCTCGTTTAGTTCTTGGTTGAATCTTCGTCTCCATAGTCCGTCAACGCAAACGGAACCACAGATTTTTCGAAGAATTTTCCTCTCGAATACAGTCCATGCCTCTCCTTAGGATCTCCTTAGTAGTTCGAGTGAGGGCTTTACTACTGAATTGCCTTCTTAACCCGAAGAAACAGCGGTTGGCAATAGTAATTCTTCATTTTATTTCTGACGAGGTGTTGTTGTCAGAGTTAATAGCGGAGCCGAGGTAGACAAAGTCCCTTACTTTCTCAATGTTATACCTATCAATGGTGACGTTTTGTCCAATTCTTCGATGTTGTGTGTCCTTTCGTGTTAAGAGAATATATAATGTCTTAGCTTCATTTATTACTAAACCCATTTTTGCCACTTTCTTCAATATCGTTTGCACAATCCCTTCAAGAATCAAATTAAAGAAGTCACATGACAGTACATCGACTTGCCTTAATCTATTTTTGGTATCGAATGTGTCGGTGAGGTCGTTTCCGACCCTGATCGTCATCCGGTATCCGGTTTTGGGCCGTGAAGCTCGTCTCTATAGATGCTGTCGTATGCAGCCTCAAAATCGATGAACAGGTGGTGGTTATCGATTTTAACTTCTTGGGTTTTTTTAAGGATCTGCGGAAGGCTAAACATTTGATCAGTTGTGGACTTTCCAGGCCTAAAACCACACTGATATGGGCCGATTAGGTTGTTGGTAAACGGTTTCAGGCGTTCACATATTACAGAATTATGCCCTTTTAGTTGAGTTCAGAGAGTCCCCTTTTATGTGTATGGGGCAAACATGCTCAGTGGCGCGATGGTTAGTGCTATAAACTGCTGCGCAGAACGTCTGGCTTCGATTCCCAGCCGCAGCAACACTTAATGATTATTCACTGGCCCTCCCCTCGTGATGATCTAACAAATCATCCGAGTAGTATCAATTGTCAAGAAAAGCTTATTTCAAATTCGCCGTCCCAAAACAAGGTTGTCGTTGAACCTAATTTTCACAAGCGAATTCTGTTTAGCGATGAAGCTGACTCTTGATTGAATAAAACTGCCGTATTTGGAGTGATAATAATCCTCAAGTGTATGTTGAGACACCGTTACATCCACAAAAACTAACTGTTTGGTTTGCTTTATGGGTTGGTGGACTAATTGGTCCGTACTTCTTCCGAAATGATGCTGAAGAGTCAGTTACTGTTAATGGAGACCGGTATAGAGCCATGATAACCGACTATTTTGAGAGAAAGAGAAAAGTAAACACCGTCGTTATTTTTTGTTCTCGCTAAAGTTTTAATGCTATTGCATGAGAGAGCGATTTTTAACCGTTAAACATTCGTGAACGTAGATTAGGTTTTATTTACTTCACCGACTTCATTCATGCCGAGATCCCGAAGACGAAGGTAGTTCACTAGTTGGCGATCGTTTTTAAAACAAAGCTTTTGTCGTTTGGTGATAAGAATTTTAGTGTAATCGGTGGTACAACGATGTTGTTCTTGGATTTGAGACGAATTGGCTTTAAAAGTTGTGGAGAGTTGATTAAAAATAGCTGGTAAATTTTCATTTGGCATCAGTGGAACCCCATCAAAGGTACATCATTCATTGTTTCCTTTTGTTGTTGTTTCTCCTTATTCGAGTTGTTGGTTTTCTTCAAACAATTTGTCAATTTTTGTGGTTGATTGGGTTGACGGGCTCAGTGGCGCGATGGTTAGTGCGATGAACTGCCGCACAGAACGCCTGGGTCCGATTCCTAGCCGTAGCAACAACTAAATGATTTTTCGCTGGCCCTCCTCTCGTGATGATCTGACAAATCATCCGAGTAGTATCAATCGTCAAGAAGAGCTTATCTCAAATTCGCCGTTCGGAGTCGGCAGAGGTCCCACCATCATGCAAGAAGTACACACGCACACATGAGTGGTTGTGAGAAAGCTCGTCCCTGGGTACTAACGAGCCTGTTACGCCAAAAATTTGTATTTTTATATTTTTGATTGGGAGAAGATGGAGATTCGCCGAACTGTTCCCTATTCCGTTTTGGAGGCATTCATTTATGTATGGGTATGCTAGGGAAAGTGATATTCATCACTTTAAAAAACGTAAACAGAGTACACAATGGAAAATAAAATTTACTTCTTTAATTTTTTAAAAGTATTTTGAAACAAAATTAGATTTAAAAATGTGTACAGGGTTGGTGCAATCAATTAAGAAATGCTTGTTTAAGTTTTGAGTACACGGTATGGAATTTGTAACTACTTAAAACCAACCGAATACTGTCACACACGTCTGCTTAGTAACATATCTCACTGACTCACTGATATTATCACCTATAGTTAAAGTAGTGCGAAAACGATCCAAGGTTAACCGAATTAATTGCTTTGATGGACGCTTAAGTGTACCATAAAACGGACGGAGCTTGCGGTAAACTTCGCGAACTGAACCATTATTTTCGAAATAAATTTGCACGATTTGCAAGCGTTGTACATTTGTCAACCTGTTCATAATGAAATGGCAAACCAAACTAAACATAAATAACATTAGAGTTGCCCGATTTGACCAAAAAATATCAGTTTTATCTCTATTCGAAAACTAACCTCTAAAAAATCACTAAACTAAATCAATGGCCTAATATATACCGATATATAAACTAAAAAGTTGTTCTAAATTGGTGTAGTATTTACTCGTGATATAATCAGCTATATACATTTTAAACTAAATTACTGTTTCTTTTTCTCTGTTTTGTTCCAAATCTAATTTTGTATGCCTGCTGATTGACGCTTGCATTAAACTATCCTGGGTTTCTAAAATCAAAAATAAAATGAATCCATCAAACTTTAAAAACTAAACACTCTCATATTTGTTTGATGTTAACATATAATATAAACAAAACCATTTTATTGTTTGTTTTATAAATAACAACCTACACAATTGTCATTGAATTATTTGCCTTTAAATGTATTTGGTTTATTTTTTATGAATTGGTTGTAAAAATATTTAAAAATTATTAAATTACTCTACAAAATATATTTATATATTCATATTTATATTTGCATGTGTGTTTCATCCACCACAACGATTTTACATTTTTTTATTTATGTTGGGTTTTAAAACAAATATGAATAAAATAATTTAATCAATAACTATATAAAGAATGCACGAGTATTGTTTAAAACTCAACGGTCGTTTTCTGTACCAACGACTAAAGAACCAAATAACTCGAGTGGAATCGATGAACGACAGGTATTTTAAATATACATAGAACCACATTTTGATAAAACATATCATTTTGTTTAAAGAAAATGTCCCTCTCCCTTATTCACTATTTGTTTGTATTATTTCTATAATCTAAATACACTTTAAAGTTAATTAAAAAAAAAAACACACTTTTGCTCAAAATATAATAATTTAAAGGCACTGCATTGCTTTTTGGTTGATAAGAACACACAAATTTTATTTAAAAAAAAAATTTATTTCCAGCAAAATTTGGGTTTTGTACATAGTTGTTCAATAAGTCCATCCTGCAGTGCTTTTGTAATTTAAGTCTGATGGGCCTTTGAAGAACAATTAGATGACATTTTAACATAACTTTTATGTTAAGAAAGCTGTTAAATAAATAATGTCTAGACAGAGTTCATTTCAACGAAAACTACCCGTACTTTTTTTTGCTGAGAAAGAGGGAAAAGGCCAAAGTATGAAACATTGTTGAAGAGCCGACAAACAACAACTATCCGTCTACATTATAGGTTTATTTTTAAGAACTCAAGTATTAGCGAAAATCTTAAACCTACACTTTATTAATGAGAATAAAACTGATTTTTACTTTTACGCTCTACTTACTTACATACTAAAGTGGCGCTACAGTACGGAATGAACCAGGGCCTCACCCAACATGCCTCTCCAATTAGCCTGGTACTTAGCTAACTGCCTCCAGTTGCGCACTCCAAGTTGGTGTAGGTCGATTTCTAGTTGTGCGCGCCACTAAAGGCGAGGTCTTCCTCTACTTCGTCCGACGTCTGGCTGGGAATCGAAGACTCTGCGAGCCGAAGTATTAGTGTCCATTCGTTTTACATATCCTAGCCATCTTAAACGTCCAACACATGTCGCTGTATAGCTCGTATAGTTCTTGGTTGAATCTTCGTCTTCATAGCCCGTCAACGCAAACGGGACCGAAGAATTTTCCCCTCGAATCGACCAAGGATTTCTTCATCCGCTTTTGATACGTTCCATGCTTCAGCGCCGTAGTGCAGGACTGTGATAATCAGGGTCTTATATAGGATCTCCTTAGTAGTTCGAGTGAGGGCTTTACTACTAAATTGCCTTCTTAGCCCTAAGAAACAGTGATTGCACGAGTAATCTTCATTTAATTTCTGACGAGATGTTGTTGTCAAAGTTAATAGCGTAGCAGTGGTAGACAAAGTCCCGTACTACCTCCAAGTTATAACTCTCAATAGCGACGTTCTGTCCTACTCGCCGATATTGTGTGTCCTTTCGTGTTGACAGTATATACTTAGTCTTACCCTCATTTACTGCTAAACCCATTTTTGCAACTTCCTCTCTATACTAACAAACGTTGAGTCCTGCCCATGATTTCAATATCTTCGGCGTATGCTAGTAATTGCACCGATTTTTGGAAGAAGTCTCATGACACCGCATCGCCTTGCCTAAATCCTTTTTTGTTATCGAATGTGTCGGTGAGATCGTTTCCGACCATGATGGAGCAGCGAGAATTCTCCATCGTCATCCTACTCAAACGGACGAGTTTCGGCGGTATACCAAAACTAGACATGGCTCTGTATAATTCGTCTCTATTTATGCTGTCGTATACGGCTTTGGAACCGACGAATAGATGTTGGGTATCGGTATAAACTTCTTGGCTTTTTCCAGGATCTACCGAAGTTTTAAAATTTAATCGGTTGTGGACTTTACTAAAATCACACTGATCAGAGCCGATCAGGTTGTTGGTAAACGGAGTCATGCCATATTATGGCAGATAGGATCTGGTATGCGATGTTGAGCAGACTTATGCCTCCGTAGTTGGCACAGTTTAGAGGGTCTCCTATTTTGTGGATCGGGCAAACGATGCTAAAGTTCAATTATTCGAGCATACTTTTATCCGACCAGATTTGGCTTATGAGTTGGTGGATGTTACTTACCAAGTCATCTCCGCCGGCTTTAGACATTGATATCCTTCCTTTCACTCAAATCGGGTGATTGGCAGTTTTTGCTGTCGTTGCAATTATTGAATGCTTCGTTCTGCCTGACAGCGGGATCTTGTTCGTCATAGCCGTTCAACAGTCTGCAGAAGTGGTTCTTCCATATCCTCAGCATCGACTGTTTCTCAACTACGATATTTCCTTGTTTATTTCGACAGTATTTTATTCAAGCCTTTTATATTTGGCCTTGACGTTTTACACTTTTGTAAAACTTGCGAACATCGGTCATGGAGTGGCACTCTCTATATATCCTCGATCACGCACTTTGCTTGCTCTTTTTTCTTTCTGAAAAGCCGGTGTTCTTCCCTTCTTCTTTGCGTATAGAGCTCAATAGCAGTAAGCCTCGTCTTTGGCTGCGAGCATCTGTCGGCATTCCTCATCAAACCAGGGGTTTCTAGCTGTTGAGCGCGAGAAACCTAGCACTTCAGTTGCGACTGATCTAATGGCTTGTTGGCATCGTTGCCATTGTTCATCAACATTCGATGCTGGTAGTATGGTGTTAATTGAGAGGTTAAGTGATACGCGTTGCGCAAAGGTCTTGGCGGTCTTTCGACTTAACATTTTTCACAGTATTTCAGGATTGTTTCGTCGTGGTGGGTATCCGCATCTTTACCTTGGCTGCAACAAGGTAGTGGTCCGAGTTTATGTTAGCTCCTCGGAATGTTTGGACATCCAAAATACTGGATGCGTGACTCGTAACATAGAGTTTTTTTTTTAATGGATGGGTAGTTAACCCAAATCACAACCCAGAACCTGGAGGGCAATTCCAATTTATTAGATACCCCTAGGACACGGGGCCATCAGTATCCACTACGGGATTGAGCGCTGCCGTTGGCCCTTCGGTTCATCCGCCACCATCTCTGTTCCAGGGGCCTGACTTATCCGTGAAATTGCTAGATAACCTCTTGTCTGAATATGTTGAAGCAGCTTTTCGAGGTTCGCCTGGGGCAGCAGGTCGGGTAATCATTCCGTGCCATTCTGAGCTTGGATGAGACCAGTACCCGATGGTTACCACTTCTAGGTTAAAAATAAGCACTTGATGTGTAGTCAGAGTTACAACCAATGTAACTCAGAGTGTACCCTCGTTCTACAACACCCAACCTTCATGGTGGATCTGTAAAAGATATTGGCAACGCAACATTCGAATTTAACGAATCTAAAAAAAGAATAACCCAACCAATCAGTGGATTTTTTTCATGAAGCAGGACTCATTTTTGATAACTCAATAAATGTTGGGTCTTTAGATAAAAAAGAATTTGCATTTAAATAATTAAGCAGCGAATCATTACTACTAAGTTTTATTAAATATTCATTTTTGGTTAACAATTTCATCTGCCTTATGTCAAACAGTTGTTCGAACATTCATTCTCGCATTCGAAGGGAAAAATGTTCTCCCGGGGAATTCGGGCATAGAGAATTTTACTCCCGGTGAGGTTTTTTCGCCGGCCCTCCTCTTGTGATGATTTGACAAGCCATCCGAGTAGTATCAACTGTGAAGAACAGCTTACCTCAACTTCGCCGTTCGGAGTCGGCATAAAACAGGAGGTCCCGACATCGTGCAAGAAGTTGGGAGGAAGCTAGGCTTTTAGTACTAACGAGCCTTTTGCGCAAAAAATTTGTTTTTATTTTGTCTCTTTATAAGAGAAATCAGATAAGAAAACTCACTACAAATTTCGAATTCAATACAAATTGCGCCGTCCTGTTGTTGATATCAAATATCTTTGAAATCTTTTTCATTTATATCCAAAAAAAATTTGTTCATCATCTTATGCTAACAGGCGTCTACACAAAAGTCTCATTGTTAGTAATTTTTTAAATTCTTTATGTTTTTCGTCCTTCATAGCCTAGTCTTAATGGGGAACCATTTACTTCACTCATGCAATTTATATTTAATTAATTTGGTACTGAATGAGGATCATTAAGGTAGAAAAAAAAATATTATCGTTTATACGTTTAAAAACATTTTTTACATTCATTCTTACAAATGTTGACCATGACTACGACTAACATTCTGAAGCGGTATTTTACTAATGACGAGATTAATTGATTTTTTTTTCATTTTTGAAAAACTATGGAATTTGTGTTATAATAATGGCACCTCTAACTGTAGTAAAAAAAAATAAATTTATGGCGCAACAGGCTCGTTAGTACCCAGGGCCTAGCTTTTTTCTCACAACCATTCATGCGTGCGTGTGTACTTCTTTGCACGATGGCGGGACCTCCTGTTTTATGCCGAATCCGAACGGCTAAGTTGAGATAAGCTATTCATTACAATTGATACTACTCGGATGATTTGTCAGATCATTACGAGAGGAGGGCCAGTGAAAAATCATTTAGGTGTTGCTACGGCTGGGAAACGAACCCAGACCTTCTGCGCGGAAGTTCAACGCACTAACCATCGCAAAAAAAATATTTAAATTAAGGTTATTGGCGTACCCATTAAGACAGAAATGGGCCTCAGTCCTGACCATAATTTTAAACGATAATAATGGATTTTCTTAAAGTTCTTCAAGAACTCCAAAACAATGATCATTGGGGAGGTTGCCTGATTTCAATACTTGAATTTCATATTCGCCGAGCTGTTGCATACGACAAGCCAAAAGACCAAAACCACTATATTTTCATCACTAACTAATTTGGTCACGTATTGTGCAATAATGAAAATTGGGTGACACGCTTTTCATACTGCATTCGGTGATTTGCCGGGATTTTAATGATGAAATTTCGAGTTTGATGTCATTCAAGCCCCATCTGTCATAAATCCTTTACTCATTTAATTGGCGCTACATTGATGTATAATCCTAGGATTCATCCATCATACCTTCTCAATTAGCCATAACAGACTCCAGTTGCGCACATTGAATTGGTTGAGTTCAGTTTGTGTGCGCGCCACTCTACTCTACTGCAGGCTACTTCTGGCTGGGAATCGAAGCCTCTGAGATCCGAAGTGTTTAGTGTCCATTCGCTGTCGTAAAGTTCTTGGTTGTATCTTCATCTCCATAAACCAGCAACTTAAAGCTTAACTTAAACTTGAATCCGAGCAATATAGGGGCTAGTTGTACATATTTTTGGAAGATTGTGCCCCGGTGTAGTCTCATAAATCCCTACCAAAAATAAGATGTACATCGAAATGAAAAAAAAAAATCTGCCATTAAAAACACTATACATGCCCTCAAACCTAGCTTTTCCCTTCATTTATATGTACGAAATCAATATTTTCACAAAAAAGAAGGAGACCTCCTGAATAACGCCGGCCTTATCCGAACGGCAAATTTGATACTACTTGGTTTGTCAGAATTTTACAAGAGGTGGAGCAGTGAAAGAGCTAAGTAATGTCGCTTTCAAGATTTCAACCATGGATCCCAGGTCTGTAGTCCAACTACAGTCCTCACTGCACCCATAACAAAAAACAAAATCTCTAAATAAATTACCTATTGACAAACTTGGTAAATTAAAATTAATAAGCGGTGTGGTTCTTTTCACTGGCTATAAGTGCGCATAAACACTTTTTTTTTCTCAAATCTTAAGTACCCAGGGCCTAGCTTTTTCGCACAATTATACTTCTTGCACGACGGCGGGACCTCCTGCCGAAGCTGACCGGCTGAGTTGAGATAAGATTTTCTTGACAATTGAAACTACTCAGATGGCTTGTCAGGTCATGAGATGAGGAGGATTTTTTTTGTCCGTGGGTTGGCGGAAATCTAACAGACACGATGAGCACGTTCCCAAAGTAGTGTGAGACCTTAACTCACTAAAACCACCACCCTTTTTGTATTAAGTATGCGACTTATCGAGCAATCGAATAATGAATGTTTGGCAGTTTACTTTCCTTTGAGAGTTGCTGCCTTTTCGCAATTTAAAGCGCGGTTTGTTATTATCGGTCCAAATCTAAGGATTAAGTTCTTTGAAGACGACGCAATAAATTTGTTTCGTCGAGAATTTGGAGGACCGTTGTTTTAACGTGTCCCATTTGTTTGCGTGCAACATTTTTCGTATATCCAGATGACTTCATTTCTTATATACCACGGCGCATTGACGAATGATCTTAACATTTTGCTTTCAAAAGTTTGTAGAAGGTTTAGATTCGTTTCACTGGTACAACCCCATAGTTGTATACCATATGTCCAGACAGGCTTTAGCACTTGCTTATATATTGACATTTACATCACAGTACTTCGCACATGAATGCAACGAACTATAGACACCTAACAGCACTGGCGACTGAGGCCATCGGCTGGGACAGATCAAGACAGAGACAGATAGACACAAAGAAGGAAAGACATATCACATAAACCTACGTGGCACAGAGGAGGAGACATATATTTATATTGGCTCATATTATCGCACAGGTGGCCTCAGATAAGCTGGCAATTTTCGTAGAAAACAAATGCTTCCGAATCTGGGGCTTGAACCCCGCAGGGTTTGGCTTAGCAGACCTACGCATTCCTCTGAGCCATGGCCACCTGCTTGCTTATATAATAGCAGCTTGTTATCAAGGTTAAGCTTCGAATACTTTCCGAGTAACCAGTACAGTTCTCTGTATTTATTCTTAAGTTCTTCGCATTTCTTTTTACATGCGACTTCCATTTTAATTTTGCATCGAGTGTCATTCCGAGATATTTCGCTTCATTTGCAAAAGGGACTCGAACCGCATTGAAAAATAGTGGAAAATTGTTTATCCGTTTATACGAACAATCTACACGAATCGATATACTCTCGTTAAGTGCGATCCGCCAGGATTTTGTCCATTCATTAACCTCGGTAATAGCGTTTTGTAATTTCATATTTGTTTCCTCTATTGTTGTGCCAACTTCTAGTATAGCTGCATCGTCAGCAAACGTGGCAACTATTGTATCGTTTGTTTGTGGGATATCACGTGTAAATAGGAGGTACAAGAGTGGTCCAAGGACGCTTCCTTGGGGTACTCCTGCCAATATTTCTTTGAACTCTGAATATTCGTTTCCAAGTTTCACACGGAAGAGTCTATGCTCAAGATACACGAGGATTTTATAAATTTTATAAACTCGTCTTAATTTGTATTGAAGACCTGTATGCCAGACCTTGTCAAAAGCTTTCAACACGTCAAGAAATACGGCTGAGCAAATTTTCTTTTCTTTGAAAGCTTTCTCAATTATATCAGTAATTCGATGAACTTGGTCCACAGTCGAATATTTACTTCTAAACCCAAATTGATGGTCAGGTAAAAGGCGTTTGTGCTAAATATTGGGATGTAAGCGACCGAGTAATATCAAAAACTTTTATTTTATTTCATTCGGTGATTTTCCGGGTTTGAGAACCATAACCACTTCCGCGACTCTCCCCTGTTTTGGTATGTATTCTAATGTAATTGCTGCATTTACAATGTTGAGGAGTTTAGTTAGTACTTTTCGGGGCAACATTTTAAGAAGTTCTCCTGTAATAAGGCCATAACTCGGAGATGTTTTTAGGCTTTAATTTCTGTTTTTCCCGTTTAAGCTCGGCAATGCTTGCATATCTTATTATATTGCTATCGGAATACAATAACGTTTTATGTTGCACTTGGCCATCAAATAGCTTAAATGTTTCCTCGAGATGTGCGGCAAAAACGTCAGCTTTTTCCATATTTTTTGCCCAATCGTCTTGAGTTACTGGTGGCACAGCGTTTTTGGCCGTTTTATGACTCTAAATGCTTTCCAGAGTGAATAATTGGATTCCTTTCCAGTGGTTAGGCTTTATAGATAAGTTTCTACTGCATGGTTTTTAAAATTTACTCAACCGGAGGAGGAATGAGAAAACATTTTTGGTGTTCGAACGGTTTACAATCCAATCCAAGACCTTTTGCGCGCCACTGAACCCGTCCTTTACTTAAATTACCTTTTTGTACTAGACGAATCACAATTAGCGCTAAGGTGAACCTCTCGTATCACGTATTCGTGTGTCGCTTGTTGTTGCTTGTTGAGGTAAAATTTAGAAAGCGATGAGCCAGTGTCTTAAAGTAATCGCTTTCATCCTAACATGCCTTCCTAACAGACCTAATAGACAGTACTTCTGCGTGCAAAACTCTGGAAAGGTCGCACTTAATACGCATTCCATTTAGAGCCATAAATGTAAAGTATTGTTGTTTAAATTCCAAAAATGAAGTTTTGGTATCATTATCACAATCAGTCTGTTTTTCGACCTATCCGTGTTGGCATTAAATAGCCGTTTTAACTCGTAACTTCTATTAATATTGCTATTACGCTTGAAAAAAAAATTAGAAAAAAATCGTGTGTACAAAAATTCATAAAATCATTAAAAAAAAACCTAAGAAGACACTTTTGAGCACTTTTACAGTCATTTTGCACAGTACACTTGCATGTTTGTAGATTTAATAATCAGATTTTTATTTGTTTTATTCCTTTATCGTTGTTTCCTTTAAATTATGGAAAATAAGCCATTTCCTCTCTTTTTATAGGAACGAGGTTCTCGATCATCAGTGTCCAACGAATCAAACGTCCTCCTCGATCCCGAAGTTCTTCCAGATCTATCCATACAAGCACTTGTACTCACCGTACTCGCAACTTTAGTCAAGTATTCCACGGATGAAAGTGAAACAAGAGTATTGTATCAGTACCTGGCAGAAGGATCTGTAGTGTTCCCTAAAGTGTTTCCAGTGATGTAAGTGGTTAAGGTTGATTTGCCCTCTTATTGTACATATACATGTCTACTTTTAGTCACTCCCTCCTCGACCAAAAAATAAACAATGTCCTATCTGTGTCCCATGACCAAGTCGTACTAAATTCTGTACAGAATATTATCCAAAATATGCTCGCAAGTGAGGATCCATCTCAGCAGCAATTGCATTTTCTCCAAAGTTGTGGGTTTGGTGGACTTTGGCGATTTGCTGGACCATTCACAAAGGTAAGTATTAATTCTTATCTTAAACATCGATCAATACGATAGTCTGTTTTTTTTTTAAGTATAACATGATGGGTGAATCATCGGAGCTGTTTGTCAACTGTCTCGAAGCAATGGTTGAAACATGTCTGCCTGGAGATGAGACTATTCCAGTGCCACCATCACCACGACCATATAACCTAAGCTCAAGCTTGAGCAGCCTAACTTTGGGGTCACCGACAGATAAAGGTTTTTATGAAACAAATTTATGAACAAAATCAAAGTAGATTACCAGATCATCATGACATTAAATCATTCCCATTCCATTCATTAGAATGCAATTCAATATTTTTATATCGCTACATTTTGTTTCTTTTCTTTTTCTATTTTCCCTTGTTGCACAAAAAACAACAATAATCATCAAAACAAAATCTAAAAATTAAAAATTGTTAAAATTTTACAACGTCCTAAAAAAAACGAAAATTTAGCTTTTTCATCGGAATCATTAGATTATGATAATTTTGGTGGCAGTGTTAGTTCTTTGCGCCGAACATCATGCAGCAAAACACGAGTTAAACATCGAATAACCGATAGTCCATCTCATTAGAATGACAATTTGTACAAATATCTTAGACCTAGTTATCATTTTTACAGAATATATACTAACATTAAAAAGGCAGCTATTTACAGTAGTATAGAGATCGTTTATATTCATTAAGGAGGTTGATGATAGATTACAAAAAGCCGATACTGTAGAGTCTTGTTACCATCTTTAGAATTAAAAATGATTTTTGTTTGAGAGTATGCGTGTAGTAGATATGAATGAAACAAGGTTCCTGTTGTTATCTTCAGTATTTGCTTCTGAAGGCAGCTGATGATTTTTTTACATTAATGGTCTAAACCAATGCATTCATTGCATTGTAATTTTTGCTGGATTTCAGCTAAACAGTGGTTGGTTGAAAAATACAAGGGTGTAAGTGACCCTAAGTTACTTGTCTGTCAGTAAATAAAAGAGATGACTTCATCCCTGAAAACCATGTAAAAACATGATAAGCTGTTTTTGTTCAAAAAATGATTGGAATGGATAAATGGGTATCACAAAACATATGGTAAAGACCGTGTATGAAGACAGTTTAGGCACAGAGAAGATTCGCTGAGGAAGATATTTTAGAGAGAGGATATGTAGGTATTGGTCTAAAAGAAATTATTTCGTTGTGGGAGGACCGTCGGTTAGGATGGGAAGCAATGCTATCTGGCAGGAAAAGGAAATTTTGTTTGATTCTACTTATTATTGTTGTATTTCAAGAACTTATCACCTTTTGTGAAATGAAACAACCGCTAACGAGGAATTTTGGGATGGTCTGGTGGCAGGTGTTGGTTTCGAGGTGGGAATGTCGAGAAGATAGTCTACATTATCGAAAAGCAAGTTCAGCAATTTCGACCTCACAGATTCTGTTGATGTTTCTATTGAATCTACACGAATGTGATTATCCCGCGAAATAAATTTGTTTCGTCAAAAATTTGGAAAAAATGTTGTGTAAGAACAAATGTTGTGTAAGAAATAATCTTAACTAATTTTGTTTTCAAAAGTTTTAGCACTTGCTTGTATAAAAGCAGCTTGTTACGGAGTTAAGCCAACACTAAAGCCATCGAAATCGAAGTCATAAGTTTAATCAACAATTAAGTGGGGTTTACCTCTTGAGCCGGCACTGTGAAACACAAACTTAAGTCAAACCGTAGGTTAGGCTCCACGTGAGGCTTAAGCTCTCACTGAAAAACCGGGCATTCAAGTCAAAATTTTATTATTGAATTTACATAAGGTGGATGGCATAGCACATTGGGCTACTGGGGCACGATGCTGTCAGCTCTTTAGACAAAGCCAATCTGCTTGCTGCGCATTTCGTCGCCAGTTCTACAATGCCAGATTGTGCCAAGTCTCATCCGGTTTTTGAGAACATAGTTCGTTCTATGTGACAAATTCACTTCCGTACTCGTACAGTTGCAAGAGTTTTATTTGATCTTGACATTCACAAAACCGCTGGTGGTCCAGATGATATATTGCCTATTATTCTGAAGAGGTGTTCTTCTACTTAAGCAAAACTGCTGATCAGGATTCATTCCGATTAGATGGGAAATTGCATTTCTCTAGCCTGTAACAAAAAAGGCAAATCTTCATCTCTCTCCAACTACCGACCAATTGCACTTACGGGACTTAAGGTCATGGTCATGGAAACGCTTTTAAATCGTGAGTTTATGAAA
Source organism: Rhingia rostrata (assembly GCA_949824845.1). Taxonomy (NCBI): domain Eukaryota; kingdom Metazoa; phylum Arthropoda; class Insecta; order Diptera; family Syrphidae; genus Rhingia; species Rhingia rostrata. The sequence goes on from OX463756.1 coordinate 110,547,082, forward strand.
TATATCGAAACACGAAAACTTCTCAATGGCCGGCAGTATGTCTTTCGCAGGTCCACTGCCGATTTGATGACATATTTCACCGAAAAGTGGATCCAATCAATCATCCGTGGTGGTGAAAGCAAGATTCTTGTGATGTTTCAAAAGAGTTTGACAAGGTTTGGCATCAAGCCCTTATGTCGAAAATGTGTGCATTTGGAATCGATGAAAAACGTCTTCTATGGATTAATAATTATCTTTCGAAAAGTTCAAAGTTGTTTTTGATGGTTTCAAGTCTGCTACTCACCAAATAAATGCTGGTGTCCCTCAAGGCTCAGTTTTGTGTCCAACTCTCTTTGCCATTTTTGTAAATGATCTCCTGTCTGCAACTGCTAATCCAATTCATTCCTTCGCTCATTTTCGAACGTGGACTCTGAACGACAAAATATGTTAAGCTCATTAAACAAAATATGTTAAGCTTATTGAATTCTGACTTTGACAAATACAAGGGATAAATCCAACAGAGTAGAACTCAATGCTTCCCAAAAGCGAAACCAAAATCTAGAGCCAATATCCATTAATGGCACTTACATTGAAGAAACCAAAAAACGTTCCATGCAAGGTATGTGTGTTAGTAACGACTTACGTTGGAACGACCACATACTCCAAGTCGCTAAAAGCGCAGCGAAATGTCTACGTTTCCTTAATCGATGTAAGAAATGTTTCACGCCTTCTGATAGGGCCACAATATATAAAGCGTTTATACGCCCTAATCTTGAGTTCAAGGCCCACTTAATAAGATTTAGAATAGCGAACTTTTTGTTTTTCCCAATCATCGTCCGAATATCTCCTGCCTTACATTGTATTATCGCTATTTTAACAACCAATGCTCAAATGAAATAGCCAGCTGCACTCCTCCCATCCAACAATTCAGCTGTAATACTCGTTACGGTATAAATACAAATTAGTTTACCCTCAAGGCTATCTTCGGACGAACGCTGAAATAAAGAGATTCGTACATAAACCGAACTTCACGAATTAGGAATGCTCTACCAAACTCTGTTTTTCCTTTCCATTATAACATCGGTACTTCCATTCTTATTTTCCTGACGCCCGCAAAATATATTCAAGCCTGTATCGCATTTAGCATCGTTTTGTTGAGACTAAATTCCGTCCAGATCCATACCATCTAATACCATCATAATGACCTTTATCAATCATAGAATCGAAGACTCTGTGAGCCGGAGTGTTTGTATCTATTTGTTCCACATGTCCTAGCCCATGCGGAGTTTTTGGACTAGTTACATGTCGCTGCACAGCTAGTTTAGTTATTGGTTGAATCTTCGTCTCCATACCCCGTCAAGGCAAACGAGACCGAACATTTTTCGAAGAATACTCCCTTTAGAATCGACCAAGGATTTCTTCATCCCTTTTTGATACGGTCCATGCTTCATCGCCGTAGAGCAGGACGAGGATGATCAGGGTCTTATATAGGATCTCCTTAGTAGTTCGAGTGAGGGCTTTAATACTAAATTGCCTTCTAAGCCCGAAGAAACAGCGGTTGGCAAGAGTAATTAGTCGTTAAATTCTGACTAGATGTTGTTGCCAGATAATAGCGGAGCCGAGATAGACAAAGTCCCGTACTACCTCAAGGTTATATCTATCTGTCAATGGTGACTTTCTGTCCATTTTACTGCCCATTACCGTCATTTACTGCTAAACCCATTTTTGCCGCTCCTTCTCTATACTAGCAAACGTGTCTATGACCTCACGTTGACCAATGACTTCAAAATGGTCGGCGTATGCTAGTAGTTACACCGACTTTTTGGAAGATTTTCCTTTATGGTGTTGGCCTGGTAATTGTACAATCCTCTCAAGAATGAAATTGAAAAAGTCAACAGACATTGCATCGCAGTGCCTAAATCCTTTTTTGGTACCGAGTGTGTCGGTGAGGTCATTTCCGACCCTGATGGAGCAGCGAGAATTCTCCATCCTTATCCTGCAGAGACAGACGAGTTTGGGCAATGTACCATAACTAAACATGGTTTTGTATAGCTCGTCTCTATAAATGGGGTCGTATGCGGCTTTGAAATCGATGAATAAGTTTTTTCCAGGATCTGCCAAAATGTGAAGAGTTCATCAGTTGTGGACTTTCCTGGCCTGAAACCACACTGATAATGCACGATCAGGGTATTGGTAAACGCTTTTAGGCGGCAGATGGATCTTGTAAGCTACATTGTCTTCGTAGTTGACGCAGTTTCGTGGATATATTGTAACACATTTTGGAATAGGTCACGGTTATATTCGTGAGGTAGGTTGTGAAATCAATAAATAGAGTTGTTTTAAAAGATGCAATCCCAATAATCACGCCTATTTGAATAAAATCTTTAGATCTACTTTTGTATCGGCTTTTAGTAGTTTATTCGCCTTAAAAAAAAACACTAATCGTGCATCTTATTCGTTATTGTTTGCAATTATAAATTATTAATAATAGAATTACTATGTGCATGCTAGTGATGTTTCAAATTTCATGCACAAAACCTATAAAACGGTACTCAACATATTTTAAAAAAAAATAAAATTTGAATAAGTGCAACAAATAGCTATTTTTATTAAGAACGTAAAACGTACATTATATACTTCGAATAATATAATATAACTACATAGTACCGAACCAATATGAAGAAAACAAACACATGCAATTGAAAGTTAACTAAATTTAATATTCACGTTGCCCATACATGAAAAATGTTATTTGCTTAAACAAAAACACATCAAACACGATACTGTTTTTTTTTTTTATAAATTTTATTGTTGTATGTAGAATTTTTTAGTTTGCTGATGATAATTTTGTAACCACTTGATTTGTATAATTTAAAAAAAAGAACATTTTTTATATATATGTATATATATTATTTTAAATTTTTGTTGCATAATATTTGTGTTAGTAGTTCATGACAAATTATGTAAATCTTACCTTATTATGCTTCCTATCCCAGCATAATATGCGAAGCTATCCCAGCAGAGGCTCTAGTTGGCCCACTAAAATTTTAAGTAAATTTTTATATTTAATTTTCTTAAGTAAATTGCATGCTTATTTAAAAGGTGTAAAAATATTATTAATTACTTTTTGATAATGTACGTGATGTTATTTAAAATTATTAAATAATATGAGGGAGGACATTTTTTGAATCAAAGCTTTATCAATTTCTTTTTTTATAAAACTGATAAAGATATCTCTGGTATATGGTTTATCTCTGGTATATGCATCGCTACGCAACGTTGAAGGCATTTTTAGTAGCTTTTGATTTCATTGACTTCAGTTGAAAATAATTTCTGTTTTTTACTCACACGCATCTTTGAACCCGTTCCGTTCCAATTCGTCATAAAGTTAGTGTTAACCCATAGTCAAACAAGTACACACCCCATAAATGGTTGTAAAAGAAAATATAGGACCTGGATCCTAATGAGAATGTTGCGGTCTTTTAATAATAAGTGTGCATGCGCATCGTGCGCATCCACTGCAACCTAACCTATGAAACTCATACATGTGTCGTTATTATACAGTGGAACTTCCATAAGTCGAACTCTCAAAATTTAAGAAAACAAATTCGAGGTTTAGAAATTTCCACTTAGAGAAATAAAAAACAAAACTTGATTTTTTTTATTATAAGGATATTTCAAAGATAGAAAAAGGTTTTTAAGCTTTTTTTCATTCCATTTTGATTTATAATTTATAATACGTTTCGATTTCGTGAATTGTATTGAAAAACCGATCCGGCGATCACCTGGATCAGCATCAGCTTCATCTTCACTAACGGTTTCCACTTCAGGTGTTACCGAAATCAACATTTCGGATTCAGACGTCATATGACAAACAATAATCTCATTACCCAAGTTAATGTATTCTGAAAGGCTGCTGTATCTTGTGTATTTTGTGCTCGCGAAAAATCCTCTTCCATTTCTCTGAACTCCAGCTTTTGCCAATTTTTTTTGAGTCTTTCGAAAAAACATGTTTTTTTAAAAACGCTTTTGTATGGACACACCAAAGTCTGCGTGAATTTCATTGATTCTTAGCACTGCCAAAATAACGCCATCTTCTTCATTCCAAAGGGAATGTTTGCCAAATCCAGCCTTAATAAGAGAATTTCGTATTTTTGAGCTCTTTACATCGCAGTTCCATGATATTGAAACATTTTGTATGCAGTCGAGTAAAGAAATTTTTGGACTAACATTTCCTTCTTCCAGCGACGTAAGAATTTTGCTAATGATTCTTTTTCTGTAGAAACACTGAAAATCCTTAATGACTTCTTGACCCTTGGCAGTAAAGCTGTTGTCATTTTCGGTGGAAAAAAACAAGCTTTATAGATTTTTAATTTGTTGGCGATTTGTGGGCACTACAATTTGTCAACAAAAAGCAGGACTTTTCGCTTTTGATTAAAAAATACCTTGTCCCATTCTTTTAGCCACTCTTCAAAAAAGCCAGTTACCATCCATCATTTTTGTTTCCTCGAAACTTTACAGGCAAGGATTTAACTCCCTTTAAAAATCGTGGCTTATTGCTTTTGCAGATCAAAAGAATTTTAAGTTTTTCTTTTCCACTCATATTTGCAGCAATCATACATGTTACCCTTTCTTTACTATGTTTCCCACCGTGACATTTGGCGCCTTTGAACGCCAAGGTTTTGTTTGGAATACATTTATTAAAAAAGGCCTGTTTCATCTGCATTAAAGATGTCATCTTCGCTGTAGCCTTCGATTAGTTTTGGTAGAACGTTTTTTTGCCAATGCTCGCAGTCTTCTTGATTTATTGAGGCACTTTCTCCAGAAAGTGTTTTTTGAACGATGCCATTTCTCAAACTTTTTTGTGCGATTTGTTTCCACGCTGAACTTACCTTTTTTTAAATTTGTCAAGGCAACATGTACTAGCAGCAAAGCTAGTTTCTCCAAATGCAATTGCAAAGCTCTTAGCCTTCTCTTTTATGACATTGGCAAGTTTACATTACGGGCTTCCGCAAACCATTTTGAGACAGCCCTGTCAATGACACTTTTATATTTAAGAGTTTCTTTTTCTCATTGAGTTTTTTTCGTTTCGTGAAGATTCAGCATTTTTTTTAACACTTTCTCTGTTCTTCAGTATAGTGGATAGTGTACTTGGAGGTAACCATATTTTATGGCCACATTTTTCTTCTTTGTACCACCCTCTACTTCACTGATGACCATCAGTTTTTGTTCAAAGGTAAGATGGTTTAATTTTCTTCCCGACATAATCACGTTTACCTTACTTTTTAAGATGAATATGTAACACAATTTAAATAAAACTTGGAACTCCTGCGCTTACAAACGTTTTAGATATCCGTCCGAAATCGTAGTTCAAGTGAGACACATACAAATCGTAAAGGAAAACTAACAAAGCATCTCTACTCCCCAAAAAAACCTTCAAAAAAATGTAGTGACATCAAAGTAGACCCTATAAAATTTGTAATGGGGGGTTTCCCGATTCGGAGCAATAGTTCGTGCAATTGTACATTCTAAACAAACTTCCAAAATAATCGAAATAGGCTACAGACAGATTTTAAAAAATGAAAAAAGGGATTTCCCGAACTTAGAGAAAAAGTTCGAGTTAAATAGACTTTTTGCCATCAAACGCAATAAAAAAAATTCGAATGAAAGAGGAATTCGAGTTATGCAGAGCGAAATTCAAATAAATAAAGACGAAAAGGCAAAGTTATCCATAAAATTTTGAGTTGTGGAGAAATTCGAGTTATGGAAGTTTGACTGTATTCATTTGCAAGTATGTGTTGGACCATAGAGAGATATTGATCGTTGTAGACGTTTAACTGTCTGCAGATATTGTTCTTGCATACTATCATCGCTGAGGATGATTGACTGTGACAACATTTTTTCCTTGTTCATATCGACTGGATCAGTTTGGACCCTGTATCGCTAAATTTTTCCTTTTCCATTTCTTTAAGGCTTCTGCAAATCATTCCTAGATTGAAATGTATTAGTAAATACCTAAGTTTTGTTGTTATTTTTAGAGTTGCCTTGAAAGCAATATTTTAAGCTGCGAAAATCCTGCGGCATTTTTCGTGAAACCAGGGACTTATTGCTTGAACTGACATATGTTTAAAGATAATTTTAACCTGCACAATTCCTAATCTGGAGAGTCAGACCAATGTTATGTTTTGACCAATAATTCTGACAGAACTTTGATTTTAGTGTTGCTGTTTCTTTCTTCTGTGTCCAACAATCGCACTTATATGTTTAGCTTGTCAATAAGACCAGTCTACGATAGTTACCACTGGGAGGTAGAATAAGCGACTGATGTATAGTCAAAGAAAGATCCGGTTGGTATATGGTGGCTTTCATAAATTCGTTCGACTTTGGGAATCATACCGAGCTTCCCATAAAGCTTAGAATGTTATCTATTTTTAAATTAACTAGGTCACCTAAGTTTTCAGTAGAGAAGTAGAATCTCTCCATCCTGAGGATTTTCATGGTAGGGAAGCTCATAGTCTTACAGTCGCTCAATGTGGAGGTCTGTTTTTTCATAGATGTCTAATGTAAAATAGCATCCACAGAGTTTGGAACTACATAGAGTACGCATCACAGCTGAATTTGTGTATCCTTTTCGACGCGTGGGGAAAGTGCGAAGGGGAAAATTTCGTCGTTCGTTTTGCGTTGGCTAAGCTAGTGTTTGAAGCTGGGGTTCCAATACGAATTCTGGGGAATAATAAAATCAGTATCCCACATAGTAAAATTTCGGTGTATGAGATGCGTACTTTATGAATTTCTATACTCTTTGCTTCTATGCAAGCAGAGCTTTGAAATTTTCCCAGAAGGTTGCTGGTTGAAGCTTTATTTTGAGCCGATAAATAGACACATTGCCAGGTCCCAGAATTTGGTTTGTTGTTGTATACCTCAATTCTGCCCAAATGGAGCGTATATAATTGCCTGTGGTGATTTTCTTACGCCCACTTTATATTGACCATTCGATTGAATTTCTTGTCCAGGCCCAAAACCAGGTAATTGCTTAATTCAACAAATTTCAAATTGACGCCATTTAGCTCGGGAGGGAGAGTCAGTGTCTGGACTATAGATTTTTTTTTAAAAAGGAATCATATAGCAGAGCTTTTATTTAGGAAACCGACTTTTTTAAGCTTCACCGACGGGCTCAGTGCGGTGATGAACCAATGAAGATCTGGGTTTGATTCCCAGCTGTAAAAAAATATAAAAAGTCTTTTCACTGGCTCTCATCCTAGTGGAATAACAAATCATCGTAGTAGTATCAATTGTCAACATAAGCTTATCTCCACTCAGCCGTTCCGATTTGTTGTAAGACCAAAAGTACCGTCATCGTGCAAGCAGTACACAAACACACATATGAGTATTTGTCAGAACATAGCTAGACCCTGTGTAACTTTGATAAATGTACATAATGAGTGTTTTGAATATGCTATACGATCGGTGGAGCTAAAACAAAAGTGTCATTGTTCCCATGTTATGTTGGGTTAGGATGGTGGGATGATAAGGTAGTCGGTGTGCGTCTTCCTCATCACACTCAGGTGAATATTGACTCATTGTGATGCTCACTGGGGTTCCACGTGTATGGTTGGTTCCTTCATTATCCCGTTACTGTCCATTGTTGTTGGTCCCTTTCAAGCCATCCAGATGTTGTTGCATACCTGTTAAGATTAGAGAGAGGGATTTCGGATATATCCGTGAGGTCATGGGAAAAGTATTTGCCTAAGGTTCTCGTTCTTAATAAGCTGAGGCGTGGGCATAGAAAGTTGAGGGCATCCTCGTGTGTTTCTTCATCACCGCCGCCTCTACAGAGGTTATCATCTATAAGATGCATTTTCAGTTTGTGGCTTTTTAGTAAGTTGTGTCCAGTAAGAATCCCTACTAGAATCGAGACATATTTCCTGTTTCTTCGAAGTAGTTTATGAGTTCTGGCTTTGTAAACTCAGGCCACATCCTTTTGGAAGTTATACAGTGAGTTCCACCTGTTTTTGGCAATATTCATTGTTTTCTGTCCCACCCGATATTTGAGATCACATAGTGGTGGTTTGACAGACTGGTCTGCCTTGTCAATTAGATTTTATTTCGACAGCAGAGATGGCTTTTATTCAACCTGAATGTCAATTAAGATGGTGGTATCATCTGGTGTTATCACCAGCATTGAGATCGCTTTGGCTGCCTCTGTTACTGCCAATATCTCAGCCTGGAAGACACTGATATGCTCAGGGAGACGAAAAGTGTTGCATAGCTCCAACGCATACATCCATTTTTGAACCATCAGTGTGGATGGATATGGTTTCGGTGACCAGTTCCTTCCTCTCCCACTCTTCTCTGCTTGAAAGGATGCAGGAGAATGGTTTTTAAAAGTCATGGTGAGGTAGCTGAGCCCAGATATCTGTGTAGAATGTCCTTCTGAGCTCGTTTTCTAGCAGTTGAGCTGGCTGGTTCTTAGATCACTTTTGCCTGCAGATTCTTGCAAGTAAAGTTCTAGCAGTAGCAAGTTAAGGATAGTTTCCAGTCCCGCTGTTGGTTTGGTTCTCATTGCGCCATTAGCCATTTTTCATATGAGTGACTTTATTTGTAGATTGCCACTAGACAAGCCCCCCATAAGTATATATAAGTCTTACAATGGCCGTGTACGTCTATAGGATGATCCTATGGTTCGAACCACAGTTTTTTCCGAATATTCGGGTACACGTATAGAAAGCGACTGTGGCCTTTTTAATGCGTTCGCACACGTCAAGGCTCCAGTTTAGTTTTCTATCATGAATGATACCTAGATATTTTGAGCTATCGGATAGTTTGAGGGTAATCCCGTCGATAACCGGTAGAGGTCGAATATTGGTATCTTTCTCTTATTAGTAAAGACAACGAGTTCTGTTTCCTGGAGATTGATGCCAAGTCCACATTGTTTTGTCCACTCGTTGAGAGTTTTCAATGCGTGCTCGAGTAGCTCACTGATAGTGGGTAGGAATTTCCCTTTAACAAGTATCGCTATGTCGTCTGCGTAGGTTATGACTTTTACCCCACTGCGATTTACCTTGATGAGTATCTCATTGATGACTATATTCCACAACAGAGGTGAGATAGCGCCTCCTTGTGGTGTGCCTCTTGGTGCCACTACTTTGAGATGTGTGTCTCCCAGGTTCGCGTTTAGATTTCTGTGGCTAATAATACTTCCAATAATGTGTATTAGAGGTTGTTCCACGTTATTCTCCACGACGTTCCTTTTGACTGCATTTATGTTCACATTATTGAATGCTCCTTCAATGACGAGAAATGTAGCGATGAAGAGGTTTCTCTACTGTACTAACGATATCATGAAGGGCAGTTTCGACTCCCTTACCTTTCGTGTAGGCATGTTGTGCCGAGGATATGTATTGGGAGTCGAGTTTGTCACGAATGTAGATATCCATTCGTTTTTCGAGGGTTTTTAGTACGAAGGATGTAAGACTTATTGTACCGGGTGTTTTTTTTCATAGGTATAGAACTTCGAATGGAAATAAAACACAACAAAATCGTTTTAATGTCCATCAATTTGGTTTTATTGGGAGGATAATTTTATGCCATTAATGTTTAAATATGACTTTGGGCATGTGAACGCCGCAATAAAACCAAGTCTGGAAGTCCAATTTTCAACCACGAATGTTGACTTCCAAGTCGCCTAACATTTCTGGTTTGTTGGCTAAGTCGAGCGACTTCACATATCCCCACAGAAAATAATCCAATAGTGTCAAATCCCACGATCTTGTTGGCCAATTGATAGGTCTATTTCGCGAAATTATACGCTCATCGAATGTTTCCTTCAAAAAATCGATTTTGACGTGTGTTGTGTGGCGTGTAGCGCCATATTGTTGGAACCACATCTCATCCAATTTCATACCATCCATCGGGAACAAAATAGTCGGTTGTCATGGCTCGATGCCGGTCTCCATTAACGTTGACAGACATCATTTCATAAGAAGTATGGCCCAATGACTACACCAGCCCGTAGATCACACCAAACAGTCTGTTTTTGTGGAGGTAATGGCGTCTCAAGGGTCTCATGTGGATTCTCCTCATTCCAAATGCGGAGATGTGTACATTCATTAAAAAATGAGCCTCATCACTGAATAAAATCTTACGATGAATATCAGCATCGAGATCAATCTCATTTTCGGCCCATACACCTAAATCACAAGGCATTGCATGGTCTCGCGGCTTTAATTCTTGCACAAGCAGAATCTTGTAAGGTCTTAAGCCAAGATCTTTGCGCAAAATCTTCCATAAAGTTGATGGACAAAGCTCCAATTGCTGTGCACAGTGGCGAATCGATTCATTCGGGTCCCCTTCAACACTTTGCTCTACAATGGCAATTGTTTCTTCGGTGCGCACTGTTTGACGTCTCTGCGGATGCGTATTATCACATAAAGTAAACGTAGTGCGAACAAGATCCATGGTTAACCGAATTAATTGCTCTGATGGTCGATTATGTCGACCATAAAATGGTCGGAGCTTGCGGTAAACTTCGCAAACTGAACCATTATTTTCAAAATAAATAAGTTTGCACGATATGCAAGCGTTGTTCATTTGTCAACGTGTTCATGATGAAATGGCAAACCAAACTGAACATAAATGACATCCGAGTTGCCCAATTTGACCACAAGATGTCATTTTTAAATCTATTCGAAAAATCAACCTTTAAAAAAAACACCCCTTATTTCGCGGTCGTGTGGCTGGACTTGCCGGCTTTTGAAGAGAAGGAATCAATTTCATTATCGATTCTTTCTACACTTACCATATCCTCCATTGTTGCTGTCATGGGGTTGCCATTATTGACGGTTATGTCTGGAGTCCTACCGGAGTGTGAAGCACATCCTGGAAAGTGGGTTTCCGATAGATGTGCTAATGATTCATGGGTGGACTGTGTCCAGTCCCCATTGGGGAACTTGAGGTACCCTGCCGCTTCTTTGGCGATAACTTTTCTGAACCAAGCTGATTTAGAAGTTCTTTCTACACTGCAACAGAAGTTACACCAAGGGGTGCGTTTAGCACTGTTGACCTCACTTTTGAATTTGCGCTGATTAATCTTTTAAAGACCCCAATCGGTTTCCGAATTTGAGCTTCTTGCTTCTAATGCTTTGGAGCTCTTTCGTCAACCATGCCAGTGATCTTTGTGGTTTTATAATCTTTAGGGGACAGACTCTTTCATAGGCTTTGACTAAAGTACTGACTATTAGTTCCGCAGCAGCATAGATTTCAGACGGATTTTCCATCGGATGCGGTAGAAGAGCGTAACTTATTTTCCCTACTTCTACAACGAACTTATCCCAGTTGGCTTTCTTGCGATTTAGATGTTGAAAAGGGAGTTTAGTGTCGTCTTCTATTAAAAATTCTACTATTCTCTGGTCAGAGTATGATGTTTCTGATGAAACTTTTCAGTGACTCACAGCGAATTTATCGGAATTGTTGATGAGGGTAATGTCAACAACCCCTTCTCTACTTTAAGTGACAAAGGTGGGATCGTTACCCCTCTTCGCCACTAACAAATGATTGTCTTTATATTGAAGCAAGGACTCACCTCGTGTGTTGGTGTCTAATCTGCTCCATTTTATGTGATGAGAGTTAGCATCGGATCCCATTATGAGGTCCCACTTCTTACATTTACCCCTTTGCACCAGGGAGTCTGTTAGGGCAGATAGAGGTCGTATGGCATGTAAATGGCTGCGATTGCAATCGGAGATTCCCTCGCCGCTAATATTTTACCACTGTCTGGTCAGTCAATGTTACTGAGAGTAGAGAGGTTAATTTGTTTCTTAGCTACAATACATGATCTAGTCTTACTGTTTGTGTCGGGTGAGCCGGTATGATACAGTACTGTTTCATTACTGTTTAGTCCTTTGATACTGCCTCGGACTAATCAAGGTCTTGTATCAGGTCAATGTCAATGTCATTCCTATTTAAAAGGAAGACAAGATTGGCGCCTACCGCCTCACTGTGGTGAGGATTTATTGATGTTCCACCCATCGTTACGTCTTACTGTTACGAAAGGCCGTAACTTGTATCGGCTAATCCGGACTCGTACTGTGTACCCTTTCTAATGTATCAGTGGCATAGATTCGTAGCTGAGTAGCACCACGACTTCCGTACCGGTTTTCGTGTGTTATCCCAGTCCTTAATGAGGAATTCTGGGTTGAGGTTTTGTAGGCCCTGGGATGAGGATGCGACCTCAAGTTAAGAAGCTCTTTCATTTCGACGAAGCGAAGGTCTGCACTAGACCATGGGGCTTTCGTCTCGTCGATGAACTTCATCAACCAGCTCAATGTGATCTTATTCTCACATTGGATAATTTTGAATCCTTTGAACGTGGTCAGCTGTCCAAAGAGCGATTCCCAGCCATCTTTAGAATAGCGTCGTTTACTCCATCCATGATTCTTATTTCTAGCAGTTGCCATTGGTCATAAAATAGTTTTCGTTCTGGACTAAAAAAGTCGACAATAGCGACCCGAAAACTTTTCTTATCTATACATCTTTCATGTTAAAATTGTTTCGTTGACCACAAGGTTTCCGTATGTTCCCAAATATGGGTTGATTTGTGGAGAGTATTTTAAGAAGCTTCAGCGACGTTATCTATTTAAGTTGAGAACATACTTGAAGATATTTTCTTTTATTTCCTTAGTGCATTTTTCAGAGATTTCGGAGTCATTAATAATATGTCAAACAAAGCTTAAACTTTTCACAATCATGGTGGAAGTGTGCTGATCTGCGATCATCATCATAACTTTCACTGTCTTCCCTCTTTACTTGAAATGTAGCAGATATAATAATTTTCGCAATGACAGATCCATCTTAAGCCGTTGAAAATATTTGACACTATAATACCGTTTCGATAAATTGATTATTGCCAACAACAAAAAAGTTAATTTAAATGTTCGATTATAAACCTTAGACCAATTAAATAAAAAAAAATATTTTTATAATACCCTCCAATATTAATATTCAATACATTCTATTAAACTTCTAAATGTGATTTTGTTTTATTTTTTTATTTTTAAACATTTTTCCTTTTTTTTTCTTTCATATTTGTATCTTTCAGCTGCATGAATAACAACAACACCACGCACTAGACGTACAATGTTCGAAAGAATTTTTTGCTTTTTATCTTTTATAAAGAAATGTTTTTAAGGGCGAACAAGTAAAAACTAAAACAGAGTAAACAAAAAAACAATTTTTTTAAGCAAATTCATAAATAAATAAAAAAACAGAGATATATTTGAAATGTGAACAATGTTATTGTGTTTACGAGAGAATTTATATTTTAATGTTTATATACAAGACATTTGAATTGATATCATACGGAATCCTTCCTCACATATATAAATCTTATTAATAACTAATTAATTATTTTTTTGCATTTCTTATTTATTATTGTTTAAACCCAAAAGTCGAGTGTGTAAAACAAAGCATCACATCTATATCTTTCTATTCTCTACATAATATATATGTGACCTTCAATATATACATGTCTGTTACGTGTACATCCGCATTTGTGCCATAATTTATTTATCTAAATCTATTGTTATATATGTATAGTCTATGTATGTATTCTGTCCATTTGTCCATATCACTTGTTGCACTTTTATGTTAATTGTTGTGCAAAGAAAAGTATTTATTGCATCTCGCCTAAGCAGAAACAATACACACACACTAGCGACTCAAAAGGCCTTGTGCTGTGAGTGCAACGATTGCTTCTATGATAATGTGAATCTATGTGTCCTATTCAATGTACCGATAGTTAAATATTTTACTTATAAGAAATGAAGCGAATAATAAATAAAAATATATATACATATGTAACTTTCTATATATATGTTGTTGACAATTTAGAAGTGTAAATATTTATTAAATGAGAATTTTTGTTTATTTCTATCAAATTTGTTTAAATGTATTTATAAGGGGATGGCCGATCGTTATAGCATTTTTTTTTTATTGAATGTCTAAAGAATTTATGTGCGTTTTATGTTTAAATTGAAGGAATGTGTTGTAACGAAGGGGTTAAAGAAGAGAACGTGGGATGAAGCGGTATCTGTGTTCCCATTTCGCACGGACTTCGAGGTTCGAGGTAAAGACAATATAGATAAAAGTTGTTATTATTTCAATTCTTTTCTTTTTTTTTTAAATATTTGCAGACATTAAATTCGATTTATATTAATAATTGTATTGTATTTTTGATAAAAATCTATTTTTTTTAAATTCTAAATAATTACTAAGTGGAATTGAAGTTCCATATGAGGACATTTAACTCATTAATTTGTTTTAATTTAATTCAATTTTTTATCAGCGAATGCAAACCTTCCTTTCGTCCAATGCGGAGTATTTTGAAAACGGTAATGTCGCTCCACAACTTGTATAGTTCTTGGTTGAATCTTCGTCTCCATAGCCCGTCAAGGAATTCCTCATCCCCTTTTGAGACGGTCCATGCTTCAGCGCCGTAGAGCAGGAATGGGATGATCACGGTCTTATAAAGGATCTCCTTAGAAATTTGTTTGAGTGCTTTACTACTGAATTGCCTTCTTAGCCCGAAGAAACAGCGGTTGGCAAGAATAATTTTTCTGAGGTTATGTTGTTGCCAGAGGGAATAGCGCAGCCGAGATAGACTTAGTCCCATACTACCTCAAAGTTAAATCTGTCAATGGTTTCGTGTTGACAGCACATACTTAGTTTTACCCTCATTTGGTTCTAAACCCATTTTTGCCGCTTCTTTCCTTTTACTAGCAAACGTGGCTATGACATCATAGTGCATCTGGTGTTGGCTACGGCGTTTTGCACAATCCTCTCAAGAATCAAATTGAAGAAGTCACATGACAGCGCATCGCCTTGCCGAAATCCTTCTTTGGTATAAAATGTGTCGGTGAGGTCGTTTCGACCCTTATGTAGCAAAGAGAATGCTCCAACGTCATCCTACACAAGCGGACGAGTTTGGGCGGTATACCAAAACTAGACATGTATCTGTATAGTTCGTCTCTATAAATGCTGTCGTATGCGGCTTTGAAATCGATGAATAGGTGGTGGGCATCGATTTGGACGTCTTTGTTTTTTTTCCAACGCGTAGCGATGTTACCAGATGTGTTATCGTGTAGGCTATGTTTTCCGACAATACTGCGAAAGATATATTCTCTTCGTACCGTTGCTTTAAAATCTCCCAGCACGATTTTTACATCGTACTTCGGTAGTCGCTCATAGGTTTTGTCAAGAAGCTCGTAGAAGCAATCCATAGCTATATCACCTTTTTACTTCGTTGGGACGTGAGCGCATATAAGGCTTATGTTGGTGAATTTGGCCTTGATGCGGATTGTTACAATGCGTTCGCTAATGGCTTGGAAACATAAGACTTCTTGCCCAAGTCTTTTTATTGGGCCCATCCCATCGTATTTCCTGGATGGCAGTAATATCTGCTTTGTAGCAGCTTAGGGCTGCCCCTATTTGTTCGCTTGCACCCCTCCTGCTTAATGTTCTCACATTCCAGGTGCAGATACTAACGTCGTTGTCCTTTTTTCGTTTAGCAGGACCGTCAACAATAAAAACAGTCCTTTCCGAGGCTATTGGTTGCATCGTAACTTGTTGATTTTTTCCATGGATTGGTAGTTAACCAAAAGCTCAACCCCGAACCTGGAGGGCCAGTTCCAATTTATTAGATATCCCTAGGACACGGGGCCATCAGTATCCACTACGGGATTGAGTGCTGTCGTTGGCCATTCGGTTCATCCACCACCATATCTGTTCTTGGGGGCTGACTTACCCTTGAAATTTTTAGATTAATAACATAACGTTCAACCGGCCTTAAATCGCAGGAATGGATTATTGCTTAATATTGCACGATTTTCGAACTTCTCCTTTAGTAGATCAATTATTTGACCAGCAGTGTGGAGTCATTTAATTGATAAAATTCAGTATTTTCTTCGATCTTCTCATCAAATGATCGAGAAACTTACATTCGTATATCCGAAAATACTTGCATATTCATAATCATATCCTCTTTTTGTCACCAATCCAGAAAGTTTTCAAATTGCTCTTTTTCGTTTCGGTGTCGCAACAACGTGGTTGTCTTCGCTATAACTGCTGGTCTCCAATCTTAAGCCCGGTTCCTGAAATGTACACCAAGTATAGTACAGAAAACACAGGTCTATTTGCCGTCATATCACACATGACGAAAATATTTGTGGTGGTCATGTAAGGGTTTTCTTTTTGGACAGAATCGGCGTGAAGTACACTCGCAAATTTTTGGCACACGTTATAGTATTCCACGCATGGCATAATGTTGTTAACATCGTTTTCTCGTGACGAAAGACTACCATGTATCTGACGGTTTTGGGATGTCATGAATTTATTCGTAGCATGTATACAATTTCAATGAATCAATTCTACTGGAAGCGGTGGAATTGCACTTCAGAATATGTTCACAATAGGTTTGCTGGCACATGCGCCACTTTAGTCTCAAATTTCATGACCATTTTACAAAAAAGTAACTGACATGTGGCTCCGTCTTGTTAAAACGATATGAACTCGATATAAAAGTCACTCCTTGACCAGCCTCATTTTCTAAGTAGCATGGCCTAGTCGTTAGTTCGTTGTACTAATACTTGCGCTCCCTGGCTCAAATCCCGAAAGTGACAACACCTTAATTTTTTTCACTGCTCCAGAAGTTGGGAAGGTCTGACAAACATCCAAGAATAATACTATCATGAGAAGCTTCACAAATTTGCCGTTTAAATTCGCACACAAAAATGAAGGGGTCAGCTAGGTGTTTGTTTTTCAACAATCACATTGGGGTTTTAGAACGATTATCATTAACGAAACCACTATTCATTGTACCTCATCAAAACTTTTCGTAACACCGCTAGAAAAACTCTTATCACCGTTAAATGCACTCTTGTTTGTCGTAGGTGGAAATCAGATCAGCATCTGGCCAATCTATAAACTTTTTCGCTCTCACCCACTCCGACGTGTTAATGAACCCAGTAGAATAATCTCGAGCGATAACATTGGTCTGAATACCGAGAAACAATCTGAGATGCATTAGGTTTGAGTTTTAGGTGTAAGTGCTACTTTAATGTCCAAGTCAATAGTCATTCCTAATTCTGATATTTCCATCGATAAGATAGTCTATGATGTTTTTTTATTTCGTAGATCTCAGCTTAAAAGACGCCGCAGTATTCCGTCGAAAGAACGGGCTCAGTGGCGCGATGGTTAGTGCGATGAACTGCCGCGCAAAAGGTCTGGGTTTTGAGAAAGATCGGCCCTGAGTACTAACGAGTCTGTTGTGCCAAAAAATTATTTCACTGGTAGATACCCAATGCCTATGTGAAGACTCCAGCTTCTGTTACCTTCCCTTTCTTTGAACCACCTGTGAAGAAACGATGCTAGGAAGAAGTTAGATCGTCGCTGTAGAGTGTTAAGTCGGTAGAACTGTTATTCATCACACTGTGTCACTTTCATCGCCCTTCTATCCCGAAATGGTATTTTATGTTCGCTTACCATACCAATCAGCTTGATTATGGACTATTCCTCCGGTACAGGAATAGAAGGCCTCCAATTTGGCTGACGGCTTTAGTACAATTTCGTGAATGCAGCTTGTTTGGGATCAAAAAAAAAAGTTCTTGTTGATACGCTCATCGGCCTTTACTCAGTTCCACTGTCAGTATCAGCAGTATTGAATCATCATCTCCATCGTTAACTTACCATTAGGATTTCTAGGTTAAAAATGGCTAAAACTACACCCTCGCTATACTTGAGTATTCTCTTGTTCCCCGAATATTTTTGGGAAGTAGTTTAGCTATTTAACTTCCAGTGGTCCTCAAGTCATCAGACTTCTCTGCCTTGCTTACGTGGTAGTGAAAACTGAAAATTTAAGTGTTAGATGTTGATGGGTGTATTTTTATCAGTCTCGGCTTTTTGGCCATCTCCTGTATGTTGAAGTTTGTGAGTCCAAGGGCTCGACTATCGATCGTAAGAGATGTGTCCTATTTCCATGACGTTTCTTATATTCTTTGACTTTCTTTGTGTGCTTCTTCACCAGCCCTCTCTCTCTAGCAGAGAGGGTAAGCATGACGCAGCCGTAAATTTTCCTAAAGAACCTCAGAGAGCTTTTTAATATATCTTTGGTTTGTTGTTCTACTTGTTGTTCTAGTAGACAAAATTCTTAATTTCGATTTCAATCTGATAAATGTTCATTCAATATTGGAATGGTCTTACATTTAAAAAAAGAAATCAATGATCACCTTAATCCATTTCTCCCCAACCTCTAAACTGACAATCTTCATAATTAAGAACGAATCTAACAAAGCTTGTCGTCAGATATTAGTTGGACTACTTGTTAGCTTTTTGGTGATTTATTTGCTATCATATAAAGCTTTGATGCTTTTATTGAAGTGTATATATATGTTTATTACTAAAGTAGTTCATCCTCATGTTTTGAGTTTACTAAGTTTGATCGGCTGGTCCACCTATTTTTTTAGTTCACAAATTTTCTGTAAATAAAGGTATCCACATGTAAATTAGCTCTAAATTTCTAATCCGTTTAACAAACGACATATGAAAATCTGCAAATCCTTCGTGCGTTTAATATCCCCTTTTCATAGCATGACTTGACATCGAATTTTTTTCAGTCTTTATAAATATAAAACAATTTTATTATTTTACAGACAGTTAAATTGAAAATAAAATGGGCTTTTATTTTGTGTAAATCAAAAATGTTATCTAACAATAGCCTCATGTCTTCCACTGTCTCAACAAAAGTTAAAAACGAAAATGCATTTGTAAACAATGATTTTGGGTTATACAAACAAAATCTAATTTGTATTAAGTGATATAATGAAATACGATGTTTCCTTACAAAAAATCAACAAACCACAAATTATATTATATTATATGAATTATTATGAGAAATGAAATTATTTGTGAAAAATAAATAGAGAACACATTTTTATGAACCTATGCAGAGTGATACAAAGTAAAACAAATATTTAATAAAAACAAAAGAAATAGTATATATTTATGTATAATTTGCACGCACTACAGTTGTTCAAAATCAGTGAATGTAAAATGCAAATGCAAGCAATGACTAATGAAACTAACTTATAATGTTAAATACTTTCAGAGGTTATATCTATACTATTTAATTATTGTAATAAATGTACTTAAATTAAGAACTAAATGGTTTTATTTAACTATGACTATAGTATTGCTCATTGTTATTAATTTTTAGTTGATGTCATCGGCGCCACAGAGATTTGATGGCCAGCAGAATCCAGCTCTTGTGTAAATAGGCCAAGAGCCAGCGAAAAAAATGGTGACATAATTTCAGTTACAAAATATTTGGAACCATTGTAGTCTCAGTATAAATAAACATTAACAGCCGTATTTATTAGATTTTCCTTAAATATGTCCAGAGGTTGTTTAGTTAAGCATGCTTTAATATCTAATTTGTTTCTAAGCAACGTTGCTTAAATTCTTATCTGTAATCGATTTTGCATTGCTGCTTAACTAAACGATAATTGTATCAAAAAACGTAATAAAATTTACAAATCTACTATCTGTCGTCTTGCATCTAAAATGTGTATAATGGAATGCTTAAAGAATTATATTGAAGTGTAATATACTTCATTTCGACAGTAATATCTTACAGCAGCCACCTTTTGGAGATCAGCAGAAATGTGGCCACCCGTATTAGATCCTTCAAGAAGGGATCGCACAATGTTTATAGGCTTTTCCATTTGGGCTTAGAGAATTAAAAAAAAAAAAATTCAAAATGCATTCGACAGTGCTTAAATTAAGCGACCTCTAAGCAACGTTGCTTAGATATAAAAACCGATTATAAATACCGTTTTTTTATTTAAGTGATAATTAGAGGTGTTTTAGAGTTAAACAACCTCTAAAATTTATTTATAAATACGGCTGTAAAAGCATCGTCTGCCACTTACCCGTGTCGGTAGGGGGCTAAAGGGATAGCAACTATTAGAACAACAATTAGCGGAAGCCCTAAACTGCTACAAAGCAGATATTATTTACATCCAGGAAATACGATTCCATGGGCCGAACAAAAAGAGGATAAAAGAATGTGACTACGGACCGTGTTATTTTGAGTAGAAACAGCGACTATTCGGATAAGTATTTGTTATGAGTGTCAGACATAGGCAAGAAGTCTTATGTTTCCAATACATTAGCGACAGCACTGTAACAATCCGCATCAAAGCCAAGTTCGCCAACATAAGCCTTATATGCGCTCAGGCCACGACGAAGGAAAAAGATGATAATAGTTAAGGATTGCTTCTACGAGCTCCTTGACAAAACCTATTAGCGACTACCAAAGTACGATGTTTAAATCCTACTGGAATATTTTAATGCAAAAGTAGGAAGAGAAGACATCTTTAGCAGCATTATTGCCGGAAAACACAGCCTACGCGACAATGCTGCTGGTAACGGACTAACGAAATGCCACTATAAACAGAACACCGTTTTCTCACTTCGATATCCATGCAATAGACAAGAGGCACACATCCAGTATATTGGATTGTTGCAGCCAAGGTAAGAATGCGGATATCCACCACGCCACAAAAATCCAGAAATACTGTGAAAAAATATAATGTCGAAAGACTGCAATCGCAAAATACCGTCAATCTCTTGATTAACACCATACCACCAGCGTCAAATGTCGAAGAACAATGGCAACGATGCCAACAAGCCATCAGATCAGCCGCAACTGACGTGCTAGGTTTCTCGTCGCGCCCACCAATAAAACACCCCTGGTTTGATGAGGAATGCCGACAAATGCTCGCAGCCAAGAATGAGTCCTAGAAGGCTAAGCTGCAGATGAAGACGAGAGCTGCCATTGGGCTCTATAAGCAAAGAAAAAGGGAAGAACACTGGCTTTTCAGAAAGAAGAAAAAAGAGCAAGAAAAGTAGGCGATCAAGGATATAGAGAGGTGCCACTCCAGGAATGATGTTCGCAAGTTTTACCAAAGTGTAAAACGTCAAAGCCAAGGATACAAGACTCGAACAGACTCCTGCCGACATGAAGAAAGAAATGTCGTAGTTAAGAGACAGTCGATGCTGAGGATATGGAAGAACCACTTCTGCAGACTGTTAAACGGCGATGGCGAACAATATTCCGCTGTCAGGCAGAACGAACCATTCAATTTTGCAACGACAGCGAAAACTGCCAACCACCCGACCTGAATGATGTGAGGATAGCAATATCTAGGCTCAATCTTCATAAGGCTGCCGCAAATGACGGCCTCACCTCACATCCACCAACTTAAGAGCCAAATCTGGTCGGGTGAAGGTATGCCTGAAGAATGGAACCTCAGCACCGTTTGCCCGATCCACAAACTGATCTCTGAACTGCGCCAACTGCAGAGGCATAAGTCTCCTCAACATCGCCTACAAGATCCTATCTGCCGTAATATGTGAATGCCTGAAACTGGTTTCCAACAATCTGATCGGCCTTTATCAGTGTGTTTTAGGCCAGGAAATTCCACAACCGATAAAATGTTCACACTTCGACAGATCATGGAAAAAACCCAAGATGTCCAAATCGATACCCACCACCTATTAATCGATTTCAAAGCCGCATACGACAGCATTTAAAGAAAAGAACTATACAGAGCCATGTCTAGTTTTATTAGCTCCAAAAATCGGTACAACTACTAGCATACGCCGGCGATATTGACATCATTGGTCGGACCCAACGTGATGTCATAGCCACGTTTGCTAGTATAGAGAAGGAACCGGCAAAAAAGGGTTTAGCAGTAAATGAGGACAAGACGAAGTATATGCTGTCGATACGAAAGAACACACAACATCGACGAATTGGACAGAACGTCATCATTGAAAGATATAACTTTTAGGTAGTACGGGACTTTGTCTATCTCGGCTCCGCTATTAACTCTGACAACAACATCCCCTTAAAAATTAAACGAATAATTACTCTTGTCAATCGCTGTGCAAAAAAGGCAATTCAGTAGTAAAGCCTTCACTCGAACTACTAAGAAGATCCTATATAAGAGCCTGATCATCACAGTCCTGCTCTACCGCGCTGAACCATTGACCGTCTCAAAAGCGGATGAAGAAATCCTTGGTCGATTGGAGAGGAAAATTCTTCGAAAAATCTTCGGTCCCGTTTGCGTTGACGAGCGATGGAAGCGAAGATTCAACCAAGAACTATACGAGCTGTACAGCGACATGGCCCTGGTCAAAAAACTCCGCATTGGGCGTTTAAGATGGCTAGGACACGTAGAACGAATGGACACCAATACTCAAGCTCGCAGAGTCTTCGATTCCCAGCCAGACGTCGGACGCAGTAGAGGAAGACCCCGCCTTGAGTGGCGCGCACAAGTAGAAACCGACCTCAACCAACTGGGAGTGCGCAACTGGAGGCAGTAAGCTAAGGACCGGGCTAATTAGATAGGCATGTTGGCTTAATCCCAGCAACGTTGCTTAGAGACAACTTAAATATTTAAGCATGCTTAACTAAATAACCTCTTAGATACATTTTAGAAGAAAGAGTCAGAAATAAAATAATGTATACCCTTATGCGGTGTCCGTAGATTCACAAATCAATTTAATCTGACAATCATTACCAACACCTAAAAAATGTCAGGTAAAAACTTACTAATGCACCTGATATGGACTCCTAACATCCATAATACACGACTCATGAACTTACCGTCGCTTGACCAATGATTTATACTAAAAGGGAAACGCCGAACGAAAAGAGGATGAAAACGGACTCGAAAGTAACAATGGAAACTTCCTGCGTGCTACACTTGCCCGTGCCGAATAACCTCAAGGTTTTTTTTACTACCACCATCCACGGCCCAATCTTATTGTGTACTCTTTATTCCCACATAACCTTCGCATCCGCACAACATAATGGATACCGTTCAGGTAGCCAGCCACCGTTGTCTCAAGTCGCGCACGCATCACGCATCGCATGCCCATTCCGTAGGATCTTGTAAGCACCGATCTCATAATGTCAAGCGCCCAGCGGACCTTTTTCCACATACTATCACTCAATTTCCATGCGAACAATCAACTGTGCGTCCATCGTAATTCGTAGCGGCGGACAAGGAAAAAACAACAAACTTAAATGCGACAACAGCTGCGCAGTGTACACGCGTCCCTTCCCGAAGCGCACCAACGCCTACTCTTGGCTCCTGAGTATAGTACGAGGGGAAGTAATCAGCATTACGCTTACGTGTTCCTACTTTTTTGTCAAGTTTTTGGGTGCAGGTGACTCTAGGGATATCATCTTCGTTCGGGTGTGGGAATTGCGACAGAGAAGTTTCTCACGATCCTCAATGGATTGTTGGGTTCTGTTTTTATTGTTGTTACTTCTGGTGGATGTTGATTGGTTGACTAACGTGATCTACGAAGAGGAAAGAAAGCAAGCAAAGGAATTGAGGGAAACAACCACCGCAACGATGGATTGTTTGATTCATGTGCATGTGTGATGTACGTGTATGCCATGCGTTCGAAGGCAAGTGGAATTGCAGCGCACAATCGTCCTCCGACTCCAGTCTCCAGTGGTGGTTGGGCTTGTTAATCTCGGATCGGACTGATAGGGGGAGCGAAAGAACGAGAAAAGGAAAGTGTGTTACTCTTGTGCGGGAATTGGGCTCTCTTTGTATTTGTATGAGGTTTGGCCGAATGCCGATGTGTGCGCCAGTGTACGAGAGAGTCGTGTATTATCCAATTCATTCATAAGAATTAAGTACGACCCCTATATACAAAGGGTTTCTCGACTGGTTTGCGTTACTTGGTGGAGGTTGTGTTCGGTGTAGATTGTAGATACACGTGCATAGTGCACGTTAAGGCACAATACAGTAGGTAGGTACTGAGTAGGATAGGTATGGAAATGGAAAGTATTGAAGTTTGTTTTTTACAATAAGAACTGCCGATAGTGTTGCCATAGCGCCAATAAGATAGTATCTTTGATGTTCTGCCTTTCTACTTTCTCTTACAAATAGATAGATATGGATAGGTATTTCGGGTTATCGGGAATTATTTTTCCCAAGAAATTTTCCCCATTCAGCAATGTAAATTGTTTGCAACAGCCCATTGGATCAGCCTCAACTGATGAGTTAGGCTTCTCGCTCCCACCAGCAAGAAACGAGGCCTAGTAGGCTAAGCTACAGGTGAAGACTGGAACTGCGAATGACCTCCTCTATAGAGGAGGAAAAAAGGAAGAACACCGGCTTTTCAGAAAGAAGAAAAAATAACAAGGAAAGCGCGCGATCAAGGATATATGTAGAGAGTTGACAATCCAGGAACGATGTCTGTCGAAGCCAAGGATACAAGGGTCGAACAAAATTCTGTCGAGATGAACAAGGAAATATCGTAGTTGAGACACAATTGATGCTGAGGATATGGAAGACTGTTAAACGGCGATGACGAACAACATTCCGCTGTCAGGCAGATCATACCATTCAATATTGGCAACAACAGCGAAAATTGCCAATCTCCCGACCTGAATGAAGTGAGGATAGCAATATCTAAACTGAAGCTTAATAAGGCTGCCGGAAATAACGGCCTTCCCTCAAAAGGCCTTCCAAAAAAAGGAGATCCTATAAACTGCGCCAAGTACAGAGGCATAAGTCTCCTACATCGCCTACATCTGCCATCTGCCGTAATATGTGAACGCCTGAAATTGTTTACCAACAACCTGATCGGCCCTTATCAGTGTGGTTTTAGGCCACGAAAGTCCAAAAATCTATCAAATTTTCACACTAAGGCATATCCTGGAAAAATAACCCAAGAAGTCCAAATTGATACCATCCATCTATTTATCGACTTCAAACCCGCATACGAAAGCATTTATAGAGAAGAACTATACAGGGCCATGTCTAGTTTGTGTATACCGCCCAAACTCATTCGTTCGTTTAGGATGACGATGGGATTGCTCGCTTGAATTCTTGAGGGTAAGACTAAGTAAATGTATGCTCTGTCAACACGAAAGGACACACAAAAACTCTGACAACAATATCTCGTCAGAAATTAAACTCACCAACTAGTCGATATTTCACACTTTTGAAGATCCTGAACAAAAAAATCAAAATCAATTTTAACCACCTATTCATCTGACTCTTCCGTCAAAATCGGCAAGGACTTCACTTAAATATTTGATACCCAAAGAGATTTAGGGAATAAATTTCATATGATTTCATTTAAACTATTCTTGTAAGGATTGTGCAAAACTGCAGATGCAACACCAGAATTACAAGCTTCGAAATACTAGCATGCGCCGGCGATATTGAAATTATTGTTAAGACTCAAAGAGAAGGTACAATCACGTTTGTTAGAATATAGAAGGAAGCGGCATGGGGAAAGAAACGGGCAAACAACATTAATGAAATGGGCAGAATGTTACAAATGACAGATACAATTTAGAGGTAGTAAAAGCATCTTACTACCTCGGCTCTGTCATTGAATCTTACAACAACATCTCGGCCGAAATCAAACGATGGATTACTATACACTGTTTCTAGGAGCCATGATGTAGTAATAAGACCTCACTCGAACTACTACAGACATCCTACATATAGGTCTTATCATTCCGGTCCTGCTATACGGCACCAAAGCTTGGACCGTTTCAAAGGTGGATGAAAAAATCTCAGATTCTTTTGAGCGACATATTCATTACAAAATCCTTGGTGTGACTGCTGCAGCAGCAGTAGCAGGAACAGCAGCACCAGCCACAGCACCCTAAAAGAGAAAAAGTGCCACCCATCAACACCTAAAAAATGAAACGGAAGAATCGCACCAAAGCAAGATTGAAAAGTTGAAGAGTATCTCAGAACTCAACTACCAAGTGGGAAAAATTTAATGCAAGCGTTGCCAAATGTTCGGCCGCTGTCAGCATCCACCGAAAGAAGACAGACAGGCCACTGTACATCAGGCTCCAGCAGTGGGTTTGAATTTGTTGACTGCGTTGCGGGCCATTTAAGGTCAGGTAACTGGCCGTCAAAACCAGTTACGGGAGCAGGCGCACCGGAAGCACCTCACCCTACTCTTTCGATAAAAGAGCTCGGAATAATTTTTCGATTCTCTAAGACTGACTGAGTTCAGTGAAGAGAAGATTTTAATTTTGGCTGGGTATTTGAATGCCAAATACGAAGATTGGGGAAATCAATTACAAAATCCTATGAGTAGCCATCCATACAACCACGGTGTTTTTTCTAGATCTTTTAATACGAGATACAAGACTGACAATTACTGACGGAGTAGATCAACCACGGAACTGTTTACGGACGATTGAGTACGACAGTATTCACAACGGCTTCGTCGCCCTAAGCAGCTTCTGAACGAGCTTAAATCGTTGGAGAAGTATGTGCCATACAATTTGATAAGATGCTCTTCACCAACGTATTATCAAGTGAACTACGTTCGAGTTCCAAGCAACAGACAACTGAAAAACAACCGAAACACACGAATACTTACAACTAATGGACGAAACTATTCAAATATATAAACAAGACGATATCATTATACAAAAGAACGTGACATAACGTCCATGAACAGAAACGCGTACATTGACGCACTGTACAGACAAAAAAGTGGACTACTGACAAGACTTAAACAAGTCTCCTTCCGGGTATCAGCAAGGTATTCGAAAATATTCTCAATCGGACTCTGTTCAAGTGGTCTAAGGATTGTGAGGCCCAGTTTGGTTTCAAGGGGGACATTTCCAATGGAAAAGATTCTGGTGTTTTAGAGTGCATTATCTTAAAATCTGCCTTGGACACTAGTATCTGACTTCATCAAATATTATTCCAACCGGATTATAACAGGGCCAACATAAATAGGCAATTTTCTGGTAAAACTCATTCGGCTTCAAATTGCAAGAGCGATGTAATCGAGCAAAAGTGTCAACTTTGAGGCCTCCCAGTGATGAAAGTGCGCACTAAAGCGGCTACATTCAGCCAGAAGCTTTTCTTTATTGAGATAGTCGAGGACTGACGAAAGACAGATCGCCGGTTCCGCTAATCAACCACGTGTTGCGAAGAACTGTGGATAGGCGACTGAGACGTCGTCCCTCAAGGCAGAGGAGAGAGCCTGTGGTTCATCTGAGTCAAGTAGTATATCCGATTAGGACCGTCAAAGAAGGTTGCAACAGGTAAGCCTGTTATATGCCATGATACTTCATTTTTCTTTTGACGTTTGTCCGGTTCGGCAAGCATTGTAACAAATTGAAATAAAAATCGAATAAAAGAAAGTAAATCGAGAATGTTTTTATAGTTCAGAAGTGGGACTCGCGCTCGAATATTCGGAAGAAGCAACTGTGTCAGAGTTACTTTCACTTTAGGACCAGTTAGTGACTAGAAGAGAAGCTGCTGTCAACCGATGCCCAGACGATGACCGATGCCCAGAAGATAACCAATGCCCAAAGATAACCAATGCCCAGAATATAACCGATGCCCAAAAGATAACCGATGCACAAATGATGATCGATGTCCAGGAGAAAGAGTACCGCAGAATACACCCGATATCGATGCAGAGTTGATTCTTGCGCAAAAGAAGATTAAATTGCTTCGCAAACGAAAGGAGCTGCTAAGTTTGAAGGAGGAATTGGGTGCAACGGAAGCCAAACAATTTGACTTTGAAGCAATGGTTTACCCTTTTAATGACGACGACACATTCGACGTACGAAAGTGGTTCGGCGATATTGAGGATGCTTTCGGAGTACTTGGCTGCAACCAATGTGACAAATTCGTGAGTTTACGACGTGTGATGAGTGGTACGGCAACATTTTTCTTACGAACAACAATCGCACATACGTATGAAGACCTCAAGAACGCTTTAATTGATGAACACGGCCGCGTATACACGATGAACGAGGTATTTCAACAACTGAAATCACGCACATTGAAGCCCACCGAATCAGAGAAGCGATACGTGATCGAGATGCAGGAGATCGCTTCACATGCCAACATTCCTGAAGCCGACGTAATTGAGTGCATCATTGAAGGGTTGAACGATCGCAGCAGCAACCTTGATGGGTGCCACTTCCCTCAGACAACTGAAGTCACTGCTAGACCGTTATGAGTAGAGACGCGTGTACCCGACTGTCCCGATAAGATCATCTGTCCCTGCTACCCACACCGCTGCCCCGCTAAAGAAGCTTTATGCCCACGCTGTTACTTCCACTACGTCAAGTGCAGAGCTAGGAAATATCCAATGCCTTAATTGCTCACAATTTGGGCATTATCAGAGCCAGTGCTCGAAGCCAAAGCTACCACCTAATTCTTGTTTTGGGTGCCATAAAGTTGGGCATTTTCATTAAAACTGCCCAAAGAAGAAACGAATAACTGCTGCTGTGGAGAAGTGTGTTGACGACCAAAATGAGCGCAACCCTGGAGGTTTTTGAGGATGTGGTACTTATTTTAAACACAATCGAGCATAAGCCGATCGTATGATCAGAATGGCCGAACTGTAACAACCGTATTGTAGTAGTCTTGAAAATATTGCAATAGCATGTAAGCAAACCAAAATGTTTTAGTGACTTGGTACCATTGTAAGAAGATTAGTACTAAAGTTACCCGCAGCATCGTATCCGGCAGACGACGGCCATGATACTTCCTTTTCTTTTGACGTTCGTTTGGTTCGGTTAGCATTGTAACAAATTGAAATAAAAATCGAATAAAAAAAAGTAAATCGAGAGTGTTTTTATACTTTATATTTTCTTGTATTATAAAATAAGGAATACATTTCAGAAAGATCATCGAAAAACTTTTAATTATTTTTTATTATCAGCAAAAAAATATTTTTGTGTGATTTATTCACAAGTAAGGATATCCATCCTACTTTATTCAAGTAAAGCATATTTCGCATATAGCAATATAGCAAAACGAATGAAATCATATTATATTTGTAACCATCCATCGTCAAAAACCCAGTTTTAGTTGCTTTGCTTTTTACTTTATAAATTGAATGATGTGAAATTTTCCCACTACATGTAAACACTGCGGTAATGACGATTAATCCATGAGTGTGCTTTCCATCATTCTCAGTCTCACCCCTCAGTAGGTATACCAAATGTCAAAAATCTGCCACTGGATAAATTTTAGCGAGCTCTTTTCACCACACTAATGTAAAAAATTATCCACTGACTAAAATTTTAACGCAATTGACACACGGCCTTAAGTACAAAGTTGATGAGTGGTCTAGTTTGTATTTTCTTTTTTTAGTATTTAGTAGTTCTTAAGCTATAGAAAAATAAAAATGAAACAAAAAAAATTGGTTAAACATGTAGGGCAAAATGACACCAATACTTTACTTCGGTTTGTAGAGTCTCTGATTCCCAGCCAGACGTCAGACGCGGTAGAGCGCTCTCTGGGTCCTTTGCAATTTTCGCGTAGTTTTAAATGTTAACGTATAGATATTTGTTAACATTGAAAGATATAAAAAAATATCTGTTTCTTATTTTGATGCTCTAAGAAGTGGATCAATCAAAATAATCAGCTGCACTCTTTTGTCATAAAGGATAAAGAAATTAATCCAATGAATCGTAGTCTTAGATATTTGCCCGGTTTCCCGCGTGAGGAATCGCTTTCACTTACGAATTTTTTGAAGAGACCCGTAAGTGGAATTGAGCTGATTATCAAAAAAAAATGTATTCCGTATTTTCAGAACTTATCCACCGTTTTTTTTTTGTTAAAAATGTTAAATGGAATTACAGTTAATCTTTTTAAAACAAAAATATTTACCAAAAATGTATTAAATTAGTACTAAACTACAGTAATTGGCAGCACATTTGCCCATTTGTGCATTCTTCTGATACACAAAACCGAACCCAGTGCACACTTCTTGCGCACTGCGAAGCGAACCTGTTGTACACAATAATCTTTGAACTGTTTGGGCTGATGCCAATGCCGATGGATGGATGCCACCACCGTGCTATAAAAATACAAAGGAAAAGTAAAACAGAACATTCTCGCCATATCCCACACACACTTGCAAACACTTCCTACCATTCCGAGGGTGGATCGCATGATTTTGCTGGTATTTCTGTTATGTTGGTCACCAAACTGCCTGTGCGTACATAAAGGATCGACTCACCTTCCCTATCGGCATTCAAAGTTCAACTCCTGTTCGATGAACATCACTTGTCGGTCGTGATACCAAAACAAAGTAGCATAGTGCGTTGCAGTCAATCAAGGATTAAAGTGAAGTTCGTGTGTTGTGTATAAAAGTGATTTAAGAGACTGAATAAAAATGGCAATTGAAGGCCAAATGTTAATGTCAAAAACCCAGCACTACCGAAAGATAACCAAACCGCTTTTGGAGAGGAAACGCCGAGCCAGAATGAATCTCTATTTAGATGAACTAAAGGATTTAATTGTTGAGACAATGGAAGCGCAGGGAGAACACGTTACAAAGCTGGAAAAGGCAGATATTCTTGAAATGACAGTTCAATATTTGAAAACAAAAAGACAAACAGGCGATCGCCAAGAAGAACCGAAGTTAAATGCGGAAAAATTCCGTGCAGGTTACACTCAGGCAGCTTACGAAGTCTCCAAAGTATTTGCTTCATTTCCCGGATTGGATGTTAAATTCGGAACGCGTTTAATGAAACATTTGGGTTATCAGTTGAAAGATATGGAGCCCCAACCACTATCATCCTCCGACCCCTTGGATGGCGGTCCTTTTAGTCCAGAAATGCATCCCATAAGAATGTCAACACCACTTGATCATAATCCCCAAAAGGAAGAGGAACCACAAGGTGGGGATGTATGGCGTCCATGGTAAACAATTGATTTGAAATGCTGAATAGTTCCCAGGAGTTTAGAAGGATATTCCCAGATGGATAATATGAAATTTAAAAGCTTTATTTTATTATATATTAAGTAACAATGCACTTCCACTAGTAATGTAAGCCAAACTAATTATATAGGAACACTCATTTACACACAGCTTTATTAAATATTAAGAAAGATATATAAACATCTAAGTTATAAGATATTTTTCTGTTTGTATTTTGAATAAGAAGCACATTTTCATCGTACAAAGGACACAAGTCATTGAAATCGTTTGAATTGACGAACAAACGATTTATTTAATTATTTTGATTAGTTTATAATTGAACTGTGATAGGAGGATTTTATTTTTAATATTATGTAGTGTGATGCTTCCAGAAGAAGTTAGTTTTCCAGTTATAATACTTTTTAATTTTCAATGTAGTTGTATAGCAAACACTTTTGCACGAAAGAATAAAAAAAATCTTAAAATCAAAAATGGTTCTTATTTGTGACACATAAAGGGTGTTTTTTTTAGTGGTATAGAACTTCGAATTGAAATGAAACACCGTATGTCGGCATTACCGCCACAAATGTTGGCTTCCAAGGCCCCTAACGTTTCTCGTTTGTTGCCGTAGACGAGCGACATCACATATCCCCAAGGAAAGTAATCCAATTGTGTCAAATCACACGATCTTGGTGGCCAATTGACAGGTCCATTCCGCGAAGTTATGCGCTCATCGAATGTTTCCTTCAATAAATCGATTGTGACGTGCGTTGTGTGGCATGTAGCGCCGTCTTGTTGAAACCACATCTCATCCACATTCATGACATCCAATTTGGGAACAAAATAGTCGGTTATCATGGCTCTATAGCGGTATCCATTAACTAACTGACTCTCCAGCATCATTTCGGATGAAGTATGGCCCAGTGACTCCACCAGCCCGTATATCACACCAAACAATCAGTTTTTGTGGATGTTATGTCGTCTCAAGGGTCTCATGTAGATTCTCTTCATTCCAAATGCGGCAATTTTGCTTGTTGCCATTCATTCAAAAATGAACCTCATCACTGAATAAAATTTTTGATAAGAAAATCAACATGTCAATGATGAAATGGCAAACGAAACTGAACATAAATAACACTAGAGAGTTGCCCGATTCGAACACAAAATCTTCTCTATTCAAAAAACCAAACTCTAAAAAAAACACCCTATAGATACAAGTGCATTTGCATTCCATTGCTCTTTAGTTTTACTTTCTATTTATTGGTTTGTTGGTGATCCTGATAAACTTGCAGATATTTGTGTAGTGCAGTTCTGAAAGACGATGATCGTCTAACCTATTCGTTTTGACGATTCTTTTATTTTGTGTAATTTTGAGTATAATCATTAGATGGTACCCGTTTACATAGATAAAATCATGATACACAGAATACAAGACATGCTATCTTCGATTTGAAAGATGTGGTGTGACATTCTTCTGGTTCTGTTTGCAAAAAGTAAGACCATTTCACTTCATTGGATGGTTTTCATTAAATTTCTATTTTAATGTTATTATTACATAAAAAATACTTTATAAAGGTTCTTCATTCTAAAATAAAATCTACACTTAGAAAATAATTGCTTAACAGGCACAGCTTCTGTTTTTTTTGGGGCATGTATCTAAAAAGTTTCTTTTTGTATTCAACAGATCTTTATTGTATGTCATAAAACTATTTTCTAAAGCTCTTATGTTTTTTAGGAACTCTTCTTCAACCTTTAGATAATTGATCCACCCACGTAAAACCGGCTGACGTATTTATGGCATTCGCTTTTTTGCACTTCTTGATAATAAATCCGGCAAGATATTCAATAGCGTCTTCCTTCAAATATGAACATTCCAACGAATGAGGTGGCATTGACTTCCCTAAAATTAGACACCGTCTTATGGATGCAGAAAACGAATTTGAAATATTTGCATATTTAACTTTTTGACGATCACTTTGCTTAACCTCAATATATTTGTTCGTTATTTTGAAATCAAATTTTCGAGCTAAATAATATTCCTGGCTGGTACTGCTTTAATATTTTTTCCCGGTCAGGATAAATCCGGTGTCATTCAATGAAATGGTATCTAAAAAGCTTGAGCATATGCGGAATATCTGCAAAGAAGAAAATCTCTTTCATAGGGTTACTTGGATGAAATATGAATGGTTGTTGTGCCAAAATCGAAAGTTCTCTCCAAACAGAGACATTTGTTGGTCCCATGTCTGAAACTATTGATGAATTTTCAAAATTGTGGCACCCATGGATACATCAAGATAGAAGTAAACAAATTATTTCCAGTATTTGACTAGACCCCTCACTATCACAACTAGGGCATATTTTTTTACGTCCATCGCAATGTCATTTGCTTTGTCGTACTCATATTTTTATTATTATTATTTTTATTTGGTCAAATAAAACCCCCTAAGTCGATCATATTCTTCTTCGTTGCACTTAGACATTAAATGAATAACGCTGTTTAAAATACCTAATTTTATTTTGATTTTATAAGCCCAACTCCGCAAAGTTGGTGGAGCAGGTATCGGACAGTTTGTTTTCAAAGAAGTCTGTATGCTCTACCAGCTTAATACAACGACATTGCCGAGGAAATATCATCAGCCTTCCATATCCATCGTAGTTTCTTCTGCTCCAGTTTTTGTATTTGGGTGGAAGATAAAATTCAGTTGGCTTTAAATCATTTAACTTCCAAATGCATTTTCCTCCAATACCTTTCATATCCATTTTTCCATCTTGGTTCTTAAAGGTGGTTCGATGTTAATGGGCAGATGAATTGTTAGGACTGATCCCATCTTTAACAACCATTTATTTTTAAGAAATTTTAAGAGAATTTTCCGAAGTCTGTAAGCACTCTTTACAAAATGTTCTGAGCAAATACAAGAACATTTAACCGAAAATGTATTTTTATTTCCACACAGAATAATTCACTCTTTACCGACACTAGTGTTTTTCGCAAAATAGCGAAATCTAATGTTTTTTTTCACATCCCAGAACAGCACATCGACGGTTAACTATGAATATCTCGTAACTGACATTTTTTGTGAAATTGACTTTTTGATGGAATTTTGTTAAGAATTTCCACCTGCATCGCTGAATGCATCCATTATATCGATAGCAGCTGTCAAAATGTTTTTATTGTGAAGTTTTAGTACCTCCTATCAACTTGGCGTCAAAAATATCTCCCATCATCACATTTGCTTCAGATTTTGTTTAGGCACAAGGACCCGCAAGAAGTTTACGTGTTATATCTAACCAAATGAAAGTATTTGTTGAATTATTTTCAGTTTTGCTTTTAAGTTTTGCTTATAAGTCAATATTATAAAATATTATTGGCATAAGATTGAATGGTATTACTTCTATTATAAACAATTAGAGTCATACTACTAGTGAAAATTATATTAGGAGGTATTTTGTATGTTATTACAGGTAGACATAATTTCTCATTTCAACGAATTTGTTGACATTTTACTTTTTTTTAGTTGTTTATTAAATAAAATTACCGATCGTACCACAAATTCAAGTCTAAGGGGACCCTTCTTGGTGGGTTTATTAAGTTACAGGTTCAGCAAGCTATTTTAATTTATTATTTTTAAGTAAAATGTGGTCCCGGGCAAAGAAATGCTTCGATATGGCACGGAGTCAAAAGCCTACAACCTTTCTTAGAACCATTGAAATGACTATTGAGCCAGTTGCCAGCATCTCTCCAAGTACCAATGAAATGGCGATTGAGCCGGTTCCCACATTTTCCAGCACCAACGAAATAACTAAAGAGCCGTTACCCGATGTTAGTTCAGTGGTCGAAATTCTTGAACACCAAATTATCCACATGGAGTTTGATTTCGGCTGATGATACATATTGGAGGCAAAATAAAAAGAAACAACTCCGAATGCAAGGACTTCAATACCTTGGATATACAGGAAAAATAGAATTATTTAACAAGACTACATTCGAAAAGCCAAAGTCATGGGTCCTTCTTGTTCCTCCGAATACTGCAAAAAGTCCTCAAAAAGATTCTGTAGTATGTAAACATAGACAATTTTTGAAATTTTTTGGAACAAAATGGATTGGTCACAACGGAAAGTTTTCGTTTGCAACCACGTCCAATAATTGCAAGTTTTCAGAAGGCAACCTGCTGAAGGTTCAAGAATTTCTCAACAATTTTTTTTTACCTTCAAATGAAAAAGGTTACAGATTTATGTATAGATACTTATAACTTTTATTCTAAATGGCAATTTTTATAATACGTACAAAATTTGAAGTTTGTCGACCAATGCTACAATCTGCATCGGCGATCATTCTATTGACTATTGGTTAAGAAATATTTATTTTTCCATGCATGCTTCGGACAATTACAAGAAATATGAATGCAATGATCGGTCTGAAAGAAGAGAAAAAAATGTCATACAATTGTGTGACATACAAAAAAAATCAAATAAGACAGCTCTAAATAAATAACTCTGCTTGTCAAATCGTCAGAAGAACATGACGTCACAGCCCAAGTATATTGGCGATTTAGGTATACTTTGCGAGCATTCCTTGTAGACTATGCATGATTGTTAGAGTGATCCGATTTAGGTCAAGCAACAGCTTTTCTGATGATAGTATAATTATGCCTCTTTCATCAAGCCCTACTGGCAAATAAAAACCAGGAACAGTCGTTTTTCGCATTGGTTCTATGAACAGGAATAGGTGATAATAATGTCGTACATGGCTTTATAAGATGAATGCTTAAAGCTTCTTCTATTGGCAAGCTGGCCCCTTCCGAGACATTGCTTCCTTCTGACAGACCAATTGTTGACATTGCAGGTCCGAATTAGGAGTTTTGCAGTAGGTACACCCCTAATGCAAAACGAATATCGTTTTAGAATAAATTTTCTACGCAAGATTTAAACTTTGATAATGAAATTTCCCATGCAAAAATAATGAAAAAAAATTCCATCGAATGCTTTGTCACTTCGAATTATGTCAATCCTATTTATTATTCATTTGTTGGTATGTACCCTGTGTAGCCAATCGCTCAAAAAAACCAAGTAGGTAGATTTAAAAAAAGTGCAGCAGATAATGAAAAAATATATTTATATTATGAACGAAAACATAACATTGACTAGTTTTTTGTTTATCAATTACAACTTTTTTAAAGAACAAGTGGAGAACTTTTTGCTTCATTCAAGTCAATTCAATAAAATACCAAAGTGTAAAACTTCATCAAGGATACAAGGATCGAATTGAATCCTGACGAGATGAACAACGCAATATCGTAGTTGAGACACAGTCAATGCTGAACCAATTCTGCAGACTATTAATCGGCAATGACGAACAGCATTCTGTTGTCAGGCAGAACGAACCATTCAATAATGGCAACGACAGTGAAAACTGGCAACTATCTGCCGTAATATGTGAACGCGTGAAATTTTTTACCAACAACCTGATCGGCGCTTATCAGTGTGGCTTAGGCCAGGAAAATCCACAACCGGTCGTATTTCCACACTTCGGCAGAACCTGGAAAAAACCTATGAAGTCCAAATCGATATCCAAAATCTATTCCTCGAATTCAAAGCCGCATACGATAGCATTTATAGAGAAGAACCAAACTCTTCCGTTTGTGTAGGATGACGAGGGAGAATTCTCCCAACTTCATCAGAGTCGAAAACGACCTCACAGAAACAATCGATACCAATAAAAGGATTTATGCAAGGATTGTGCAAAACGACTGCCCCAATACCAGAGGCACAATTTTCAAAAAATCGGTGCAACTGCAAGCATACGCCGACGATATTGGCATCATTGGTAGGACTCAGCGTGATGTCATAGCGATGTTTGCTAGTATAGAGAAGAAAACGGCAAAAATGGGTTTAGCAGTATATGAGGGCAAGACAATGTATATGCTGTCAACACAAAAGGACACATCACTATTGACAGACATAACTTTGAGGTAGTACGGGACTTTGTCTATATCGGCTCCGCTATTAACTCTGACAACATCATCTCGTCAGAAATCCAAAGAAGAATTACTCTTGCCAATCGCAGTTTCTTCGGGCTAAGTAGGCAATTCAGTAGTAAAGCCCTCATTTGAACTACTTAGGAGATCCTATATAAGACCCTGCTTACCCAGTCCTGCTCTATGGCGCTGCAGCATGGACCGTCTCAAAAGAGGATGAAGAAATCCTTGGTCGATTCGAGAGGAAAATTCTTCGAAAAATCTTCGGTCCCATTTGCGTTGACGGGCTAATGAGACGAAGATTCAACCCAGACGAGCTGTATGACTCGCAGAGTCTTCGATTCCCAGCCAGACGTCGGACGCAGTAGAGGAAGACCTCGCCTTTAAGGGCGCACACAAGTAGAAACCGGCCTCAACGAACTTGGAGTGCGAAACTGGAGCTAGTTGGCTAAGGAACGAACTAATTGAAGAGGCATGTTGGTTGAGGTCCAGGTTCATTCCGGACAGTAGCGTCACTTAAGCATCCCATCATCTTTTTGGAACTTTGTTAATTCCAAAAGAAAGATTAAAAGTACTCCTATGTTTATGAAATACAATGATCAAACAACAGAGTCCGTTTCTGATATATGCAATATTTTTGCAAACTTTTAAGGAGATATATGTAACTGATAATAATACACCTGTGATAAGATCTATGATACTAATGTATTGTTCAATTTGTTTGCACATGCTGATGTACCTAACTTAATGTTACCTGACTTGGTTAATACCATTCAAAAGCTAAAATATTCGTATTCATCTAGTTTAGACAATGTCCCGTCTTGTATTCTGAAGAACTGCTGCGATATATAAGCTCGTCCATTATGTTATTTATTCAATTTTTCGCTGTCTCTATCAATATTCCCAGATGCTTGGAAATCGTTTTACATAATTCCACTATAAGAAAGGCCTACGAAACAATATAAATAATTATAGAGGCATTACAAAGCTTAATCATTTCGATGCAATGATAACTGAAGATTTATCACACAAAACTAAATCTGTTATTTATATCAAATTGTCAACATGGATTTGTGAAAGGTCGATCGATAGTTACCCACTTTCTGGAATTTCCACGCATGTATTCATTGGACGTAAAATGCAGACTGATGTCGTTTACACTGACTTTTCTAAGGCTTTCGATCAAAAAAATCATCAGATGTTGATCAAAAAGCTACGCTCGCCGTATTGGTTTGTCACCAAAATAGTCTTTATGGATTAAATTTTATATGTCATCGGGTGTACAATATGTAAAGTTTAAATGTCATATATCTGAAGTTTTCAATGTAAAGTCTGGAGTTCCTCAAGGAAGTCACCTCGAAACTATTTTATTTTGTTATTTATAAATGATCTACCTTCTACATTCATATACAGCAACGTTCACCGGTATGCAGATGATGCTAAAATTCGCCGTTCAAACAAGTTTACACACACATGAATGGTTGTGAGAAAGCTCGGCACTGGGTACTAACGAGCCGGTTGCGCCAAATTTTATTTTGTTTTTAGTGACATGGTGTAATGAAAACAATCTTTCACCCAACACTAACAAATGTAAAATTATGACTTTTGCTGGGATCTATTTGACTATTTTATTGTTAGAAAGCTAACAATAAAGCTAAAGCTTAAGTTTCATATAAGCACAACTGTTAACAAAGCCTCAGCCCGTTTACCTATGATTAAGCTTTGGCCTATAGAACTTAATGACCTATATGTAACTAAAAGCCTTTATGTTGGTATTGTTCGTTCTGTGTTGGAGTTTGGATGTCCATATTATGCCTGTCACATTTCCCGTATCGAATCTGTACAAAAACAATTCTATATATTAATTGATATATAGATTTTCAATTGCCACCATATCGTCAACGTCTAATTCTGATTGGTTTAAATACACTTGCTGATAGGTCAACAATAAATGGAGTTTTTGTTTTTAAATTGTTAACTGGTAAAATTAATTCGTTATATTTGTTATCATCAATATCAACCAATGTTCCGATTTATGAAAGTCGTAAATAAATAATAAAATTAAGGAATTCTTCAAGAAGTTATTTAAATAATGAACTGTTTTCATTGTTATGCAAACATTTTCAACTTTTCGAAAAATATTATTAACTTTAACTTATCCTCAATTGAATTAAGGAATCAAATTTTAAAATATAGTATGTTATATAGTTTGTTTGTTATTACTTAAATTTAAATACTCCAAATTAACTGTGATCAACTTATCTGTAGTTAAGTAAACAGATAAATAAATCAACACTAGCGTTTAATAGCTTTCAAATCAAATTTCAAATTTTCCAAATCTATGGCCACCAACACTCTTAAAAAATTCAATTTTTTTAGCGTATTTTTTCCTTAATCCTTTTTAATTCCTTATATTTTAGCTTCAGTAGCTTCTTTAGTTAACTAGTCTACGGGAAATATAGCGTGTTCAATAATTTGTACCACATGAAGCACAGAAGAATTTGGCATTATATGATACCATTAATATTCACTAAAAACTTCCTTGGTGTTCTTTTCAAAAGCATTGGCGTTTATGGCAAAGGAACTGACAGTTTTTAAGATAATTGCATATCCTTTTGTTATCGATTTTTGTTTACTTGTATGGATTAATTTATTTGATTTGAAAATATAAACGTCTTAAGATCTCTAGACAAACGCTTAATCATAGCTAAACGGGCTGAGGCCTTGTTAACAGTTATCTGTGAAAAATGGAAAGGTTTGCAAAAAACGTCCAAGCGTTATTACCGCTATTTAAGTTTCCCCTACCTTGCTTAGACCTATCAATACTAAGGACAGTAAATCTAAATCCGCAGATTCATTCGCCGCAATCCGTGTTACTTGATATTGTTTTTTTTAGACAATTTAGTCTCAACCAATATTTTTGCAGAATCACTTACGTTAAGTATTTTTCCATATGAAAAATCAGTTGCATAGAATTTTTTTTAAAGCAGATGCTATTTATGGATATATTGAGGCAATGTTCACAATACGTATTATTTTTGTTCGATACGAGTGACCTACTTGTACAGGGAACACTATTCCCATTGCTGAAGTCTTCTGTGGTCATAAGCCAACAACAAAAAAATAAACAACAAACAATTTTTGGCGCAACAGGCTCGTTAGTACTCAGGGCCCAGCTTTCTCACAACCATTCCTGTGTGCGTGTGCCGTGTGTACTTCTGTGCCGACTCCGAACGGCAAAATTGAGATAAGCTTTTCTTGACGATTGAAACTACTCGGATGATTTGTCAGATCATCACGAGAGGTGGACCAGTGAAAAATTATTTAGGTGTTGCTACGGCTGGGAATCGAACCCAGACCTTCTGCGCTGCAGTTCATCGCACTAAACATCGCACAACTGAGCCCGTCATAAGCCAATCATCGTTCTTTATTGAAAAAATCAATTCTTGAAGATTTGTTCAATATTTTTAAAAATAACTTGCATAGAAAAATATTCTTTTTAGCTATATTATCACAATGCTTTAAGTTATAGACTTCCATAAACATCTTTAAAGTTTCTTTATGCTTGTGTCCAAGTTTCTCCAACATTCCTCTTCCCTAATTATTTAAGTGGCGCTATAGTCCGGAATGAACCTGGGCCTCAACCAACATGCCTCTCCAATTAGCCTGGTCCTTAGGTAATTGCCTCCAGTTGCGCACCCCAAGATGGTTGTGGTCGAATCGAGGACTCTGCGAGCCGGAGTATTGGCAATCTTAGCCATCTAAAAAGTCCAATTCGGAGTTTTTTTTGACCCGGGCTATGTCGCTGTACAGCTCGTATAGATCATGGTTGAATCTTCGTTTCCATAACCCGTCAACGCGAACGGGACCGAAGATTTTTCGAAGAATTTTCCTCTCGAATCGACCAAGGATTTCTTCATCCAGTTTTGATTCGGTCCAGGCTTCAGCACCGTAGAGCAGGACTGGTATGATCAGGTTCTTGTATAGGATCTCCCTAGTATTTAAACTACTAAATTTCCTTCTTAGCCCGAAGAAACAGCGGTTGGCAAGAGTAATTCTTCGTTTGATTTCTGACGAGATGTTGTTGTTAGAATTAATTGAGGAGCCGAGGCAGAAAAAGTACCGTACTACCTCAAAGCTAAATCTGTCAATGGCGACGTTCTGTCCAATTCGTCGATGTTGTGTGCCACTTCATGTTGACAGCATATACTCTTACCCTCATTTACTACTAAACCCATTTTTCCGCTGCCTTTTTATATGACTATGACATCACGTTGAATCCTGTCAATGAAGTCAATATCATCGGCGAATGCTAGTAGTTGCACAGATTTTTAGAAAATTGTGCCTCTGGCGTTTGCTCGGGAGTTTTGCACAATCCTCTCAAGAATCAAATTGAAGAAGTCACATGACAGCGCATCGCCTTGACTAAATCCTTTTTTTGGTATCAAATGTGTTCTTCCGGTAAAAGTCTCAAATATCTCCTTTATTTTTTCAAAATGTTGAAAATGATTTAAATTCAAATCCAACCGTTATGTACACGAAATAACAGTTGGCTGAAGGATTTATCTTTTCGAAATAGAGGTGGGTGCACCCTTGTTTCCTGTTCAAAACAATCACTGAACGTACATCGTGTTCACTCGACCAAAGACACCCCGAAAGGAAAATGCACACGTAACAAGTGCTAGTTAAGTTGAACCCTAATCATAATAAATAAGTGAAAACTCAAACCCTTCTTGCAAGACATGCAAACTAACCCCGTAAGAGGAAAGAGAAACCCAAGACCAACTCTCAACAAAACGGAAGAAAACAATTTGATCAAACGCCAATCGTCGCCGACGGTCGACCATGATTCGTACAGAGCTCACTTCTATCTACTCCCCCCATGCGACTCACGTTCGTTCCGCGTGGCAACACCAACTTGAAATAACAGCAATCTTACAAGGAGTTTTTTTTTATTGATCTTTATAGCCGTCATGCCAAGAGTGTGTCCATCTCATGGCAAAACTAATTCCTCTTTCCCCATATGTATACGAAAACACACAGGAAAGAAGGAATCCCCTTAGCAAAGAAACAAAAAGGAATCTTTTGAATGTTGGCCACAACCCGAAAGTGAATCCTTGTGAAAATGTTGATGTTCCCACGGAATTTCGGCATCAAGGATGTTGTACTTTTACAATGCACACAAAATCAGGATCGATTGAGAATCCTATCAGCTATCATGATCCTGTGCCTTCTTCCAAGTGTTTTTTTTTTTGCGCTATTCATTCCTTATGCGACTAACAAGGATGTGATATAGAGAAGAAGAAGCAAAACAATTTATACACACACAAATGCACACTCTCCGTGAACATACAAGAAACGGTTCCTTTCGCCAAAGCGAAAAAGTTGCACAGCTGCGTCAAAATCCCATACCCAATAATATATTTGGATTCCTCTACATCTTTTCGGGGTAGATTCCTTCGGTTTTTTCTGGCAGGTGGGCACACAGAAATCGTGTGAGAAACCAACTCCGAAAGTGATTCCCACGGTTCGTGTGGTTCGATCATTTTTCCTTCTTCCCTTTTGTCGAATGCCAAGCTAAGACACGCAGACTGAGTACTAAGATCCCTTTTTTGGGCGAAAGTACAAGGGGACAAGGAAGCGAGAGCACAGCGAGCGCACATGAGGGTTGATTTTTCCCATACCGATACACAAGGGTGAGTGCGTGTTCGGCAGGATCTCCTTCTTCGTGTGTTCCTTTTCGAGGGAAATCGTTACGCTTAGGTAGGCCATATAGTATTAGCGTTAGAGGTATAAAAGGCAGGCGAAACAAGCAGACAGCAAGCATTTCGTCTTAACATTCCGTAGAGTGAACAGCTCTCTGAGAATCCCTGTGATAAAAAGTACGAGTTTATTCGTGTAATATATTTCTTTCGAACAAACAAATATTTTCCAAAAATGTCTGTCAAAATGGAAATGTCAAAAACCTACCAATACCGTAAAGTGATGAAACCAATGCTGGAACGTAAGCGCCGAGCAAGGATTAACAAATGCCTCGATGAATTAAAGGATTTAATGGTCGCCACACTCGAATCAGAGGGAGAACATGTTACCCGATTGGAAAAAGCCGACATCTTGGAGCTGACAGTTGCACATCTTCAAAAGCTGAAACATCAACGCAAACTAACTGGCGATACGAATACAACTCTTTCACCAGCCGAAGGTTTCCGATCTGGATACATCCATGCAGTCAATGAAGTTTCCCGCACACTTTCCGAGCTCCCAGGAGTGAACGTTACTTTTGGCACACAATTGATGACACATTTGGGTCAGCGATTGAATCAACTTCAACCAACAATAAAGCCACCGGTACCTGTCACGTCCCCACTGTCAGTACAGATAACCGCTCCCAGTTACCGCGGACATTATTCAGTTCCACTATCCCCGGTTTCGAGCTACGCTGGAAGTCCAAACTCATCGGCTTCCGAATTGAAGAACATTTCTACCTCGCTTTTAACCTGTGTATCCCAAGCAGTACCAGTAAAGGATGATGATGAGAATGTATGGCGACCATGGTAAATACCTAATCGACCGAAAACTGTAGTAGTACGTCTTCCATTGAAAAGAAATGGGAATACAATTGGTATTCCTATGTTTAGTTAAAAACAAAAAGCTTTATTAGTTAACTATGTGATAGATACGATTGTATTTTTTTTATTGAATAAGAACTTGTTAATGTTTGTGTAGATGAATTTCTGTCACTGAGTCAGTTATGTTGATTATCGACTTATTTTAAGTCCCGACAAATAAGATAAAATAAGAACTTATTACACTTAAAATTTGGTACTTTTTCTTCATCGCTTAACACTTTCAGGTTAAAAGCTTTTTACTGCTCTTAGCAATGCATAGCTGATCATTGGTACTTTTTCTTCATCATAAAATTTGGTACATTTTCTTCATCGCTCAACATTTTCAGGTTAAAAAGATCATTGGTACTTTTTCTTCATCGCTTAACACTTTCAGGTTTAAAGCTTTTTACTGCTCTTAGCAATGCATAGCTGATCATTGCCTTGTTTTATTTTTCTATGGATAACCGGTTAATGAGGTTAAAGCTTTAAAACCCATGCTTTCATATAAACAAGCGCAAATGTCAAAAGTTAAAGTGTTTTTATGAACGTCAGAAATCTATGCTAGTCCAACCGTCTTCCTCTTTGTTGCATTAATGAACACACTGGCAGTGTTCCGGATTTTAGTTTTACAAAGTAAACTTTGCGTTTGCACTATTTTCATTGGTCAATCGAGCATTTTTATTCACAAGACATGGCTGATTGACCAATGAGAAGAGTGTATCGGCAAAGTTAACTTGGGAAATCAAAAATCCGCTACACGGCCACTCATACTGCAGAACAGGTCTGCTTAAGTATTATTTTAAGTATCCACTGAATGTTCATAAACGTTAGAAAAAAATTAAAAATGACAGCGAAAGAATTTGTGTTCAATATTAATTGTGAACTAATAACAAAGAAGAAGAGAAGAATAGATCAACCATTGATCTATAATGATTTTTTTCTATTTCCCAGAATTGAATTCTTTTTCCTTCAGGATTCTTTAATGAACTAATAGCTTAGTTCTCGCCACATTCATTCCATAGTGAAGCTTCACACAATTTATTAAAATATTGCCAATAAAACTTTTATTTTCGCACTTTTTTTTTTGCTGCGCTTTTTGCAGTCACCAAAATATGGATGCACAATCTGC
The DNA here is from genome assembly GCA_949824845.1 of Rhingia rostrata. Classification (NCBI taxonomy): domain Eukaryota; kingdom Metazoa; phylum Arthropoda; class Insecta; order Diptera; family Syrphidae; genus Rhingia; species Rhingia rostrata. The sequence continues at coordinate 110,591,571 of OX463756.1, forward strand.
CAGATGCTGATGAGACTTATGACATATCTTCTGCACTTCATCTGGGTCTGTTCGATCAAAAATCTCACCTTATGAACACGTCTAACGCAGATCTTAGTTAGGCAGATGTTTATGAAAACACAGCCAGCGATTAGCTATTAACCGTTAAACGCGGAAAAGTGGTTTGATCGAAATAAATTTTTTGAATTCCTGACGTTTTTAGACCGCAAATATTTATCCGTCGGAGTGGAATATTCTCCGATTTTGTACGATTCGTAAGATCTTAGCTTCGAGATATTCCTCCGAAAAGCTGTTCGAAATATTTTTCCGACCCTTTTTTGAGGCAAATTGCATTGAAGTGCATTCAGGTGGATTTTTCGCGCAATTTCTGACAGTTAAGTGCAATTCTTTTTCTCCGAAACAAATTCTTTGCGGAATTTATCTACGAATTGTAGTGAAGTTATTTTATTTCCGATGACACATACCTCGAATGGAACTTGAACCTCCGACGACATATGCGCTGCGTAAAATTGTCCGCTCCAACGGATACCTCGCTAGAGTAGATTGACACCACCGTTCACAACTAACGATCACATGGAAAATGACATTCTCTTCAGTACAGCTGTCCTAATTTTTCTTCTTCCTCTTTTCAATGAACGACTGCACAGCGCAAACATTTTTTAGCATTTCAAGTGGCCGCAAATAAAAAACAAATATTACGATTTATTACTTACGCTTATAGGAATTTAACTTTTTTTCCACGATTATACGACAGTCAAACAGGAAAATATATCGCTCGTAAGACTTCAATCCAATTTGTCTTGATTTTAGATTCAAACTTGAAAAAAAAAACGATTCGTAACCCAAGTGACTGCGAAAGAAAAATAAATATTTAAAGAAAAAAACTAATTTCACAAATGTTATAGGCGTTATACGCCCAAGGCTAATTTCCCACTGTACCGATTAATGTTTTGTTTTTTAAGCCATGTATGTGGTTTCATACTTATACCCGTGTTACGACTTTCCAGGAGACGAACGAAAACCGAACAAATGATAACGCTAAATGTAACTAAGAATTTCAAGTTTAATTCATATTATTCAATTTTATTAATAATTTAGCAAGGGGAAAATATATTGGAGTAGAATACAAAAGTAGCGGTCTTTTCAAAATCTTTTAACACGACTTTTCCTTTTCACGACTTAACAAAGAGTGAGTGAATTCTTTTGCAAAAAACGGTAAGCTACATTTAGTACATAGGAAAGTAAGTAAATAGAAACAGGGTAAGCATTTAACTGCGGACTGTTAGGAACTTCACTTCTCATCTGCGATTTGTTTCTACATTCGGCCATCTTGCATTACGGCTGACTCAGGCGTATCGTGTAGTTCCGCTTCCGCATCATCTTCATCATCGTCTTCGTCTTCATCAGAATAATAAGTCTTCCATGGCTTCATATAGTCAGCGGCTGTCGATGTGACATTGGGCCCTTCGTGACTACCAATTTTTCGAACTTCATATCGATCATGGCGTTTTACTTTTGAGACTTCGTAAGGGCCATAAAATTTGGGACATAATTTTATGCCTGCCCCGAATTGGGTGCGTTGAATAGCCACCAAATCACCCACTTTGTAAACGGTGGCGTCTTTTCTTTTTCTGTTATATGCTTTCCTGTTTTCGTCTTGGATTTTTAGAATATCTTCCTTGGACTGCTCACGAATTTCTCGACGGCTGCTTTCGAACTCCGTACGGATTTCCTCTTCTAAGATTTCGAAGAGATTTGCGTCGTTTGGTGTAAACATCTCCACACCAATAAGCAGATGAAAGGGCGTTCTTTTCGTTGCTCTAGATGTAGTTGAGTTTAGAATGCGTTGAACTCGGCTGACGTGTTGGTACCACCTCAGAGGATTTTCTACAGATAGTTTACGCAGCATTTCAATGATGATTTGATTGATCCTTTCGACTTGTCCGTTTCCTCTGGGGACGCCGGTTGTAACAGCATGATGAAAAATCTGATGTTCTTGGCAATACTCTTTAAAAATGTTTGAAGTAAATGCGGAACCTTTATCAGTAATTATTCTGTGAGGATTACCGAAAATATCTGCTTGCATCACCAATTTTTTAATGACCTCGTCTACTCCTGTGCTCTTAACTGGGTATATCCAACAAAACTTTGTGAAAGCATCCATGACGACTAACAAAAACTTGTAGTTTTTCGCAGTGGAGTTCATTGGGCCAACGTGGTCCAAATGATAATCCATCCTGCTTGCCTCCTTTTCTTGCAGCGAGAATACAGTTAATGCAATTAGTTATAACAGTTTGAACAACTTTGGTCAACTTGGGAATAAAATAATCTCTGCGAATAATAGCTTCAACTTTACGGGCATGAAAGTGACCTTCCTCATGAACTTTTCGTATTAACTGTTTCTGCATAACCTTTGGTACTACTAAAAGATAGTTTCCATCAACAAACTTATATAGTATACTGCTCCTTAAAACGTAGTTCTCAAATTCGGATGTTTCGAGTATTTTAGTGATGACTTTGCAACTTTCATCCATGCTCTGTGCCTTCTTTACTGAGAGAAAAATGCTATCCTCAACTGTGAACACGATTGGATATCGACTGAGCGCATCTACATGTTGCATGGATCGTCCACTTCGATGATGTACAACACAGTCGAATTCTTCCAACTGGAGAGCCCAATTCGCTACTCTAGTATTCAGATCCTTTTTAGCCATGGTTTGTTGGAATGCTTTACAATCGGTAAAGATCTCGAATTTCAGTCCCAATAAATATTGGCGTAGTTTCCTCAGTGATTTAACAACGGCCAGTACTTCCAAATCATAGCTTGAGTAGTTTTTTTCTGCGGGTTTTGTTTTGTAGCTTAGATAGAAAACTGGATGGAACTTTTCATCGTCGCCTTTTTGAAGAAGTACGGCTCCATATCCATCTTTGCTGGCATCAGTATGCAATTCCGTAATATGAGCCGGGTCAAACAATTTCAGCACTGGTTCACTAGTTAGCCTCAATTTAAGTTGAGCGAAAGACTGTTCCTCATCAGCTCCCCAAACAAACTTGGTATCCTTTCTTGTGAGATTTGTTAAGGGTTTTGCCAAAATAGCATATCCTTCGATGAACTTTCTAAAAAATCCTGTTAATCCCAGAAAGCTCATGACATCCTTTACATTTGCTGGTGTTGGGAATCGCTGTACCGCTACGACTTTTTCATTTGAGGGTTTTATAGTACCTTCTTCAATTACATGACCCAAAAATTCAACCGTTCGTACTAAAAATTGACATTTGCTCCATTTAATAAAAAGACCATTTTGCATACTGACATCCAATACTTTTGTCAGGGAATCGATATTTTCAATCTCATTGACTGATGGAATAATGAGATCATCCATATAAACTAATACAATATTTTCCCGTATAAGCTTACGAAATACTGTGTTCACAAAACGCTGAAAAACCGATGGAGAGTTGCATAACCCAAATGGTGGTTTCGTGAACTCATACTGCCCATCAGGCGTGACAAAAGCAGTAAATTTACGACTAGCTTCTTCTATGTTCACGTGAAAAAACCAGTTTCTAAGGTCAAGAGTGGAAAAGATACGAGCTTTATGCAAGTTCTCAAGTAGTTCCTCCATGTTTGGCAAGGGATATCTATCCTTTACAATTTTAGAGTTTAATTTTCGGTAGTCTATACAGAGCCTGCAGCTACCATCCTTCTTCTTGGCTAATACTATAGGACTGGCGTACGATGAGTTGCTTTCTCTAATAATTCCTTCATCCAACCAATCCGATATCTGCAACTGGACGACTTCTCTTTCTTTTGGGGCTAATCTTCTGGGTCTCTGATATACGGGAATTTCGTCATCCAAGGTGATTTTCATCTCAACAATCGAGTCCTCTGATTTCTGTGGCTTGTAACTTTTAATAAGCTTCACTAACTTATCTCTTAACAACGGTTGTCTTATCTTCTCCAAAGTTTTCAGGATATTGCTCGTCCTTGACATAAACCACATTGACTTGAGCTAGAAATGTGGAATCCTTGTTGGCTTTATATATGATGGGCCTTCCGTTCTCAATCACCAACGATGCATTGGAAAAAAAATTCTTACCGATAATCATGTCAATATTTAACCAGGAGTTAGGGACGACGTGACATAAAATAGAATATGATTCCGAATCAACGACAAATTCAACAGTAACTGCACCAAGGGTATTTTGATTATTTTGTGCAAAACCTACAATTGGAATTCCTGATTCTTCATATTTGAGACGCCCTAGACTCTCCATTAATGATAGTTTAATAATACTGATATCGCTACCCGTGTCAATAAGTGCAGTATACTTATTTTCATTGACTGCAATTTCAATCATGAAATCTGGAACATTAAGCCTTCGAATATTTGTTTCTATTTAGGCGCATTTAGGCGCAATGTGTCCGAATTCATTGCACTTAAAACACCTCATGCCTTTCGATTTGTCTGGACATTCGCTACGTAAATGGGAAACTGATCCGCAGTTTGTACACCGCTTCGATTTCTTTACCAAAGTGTTTTGTTTATTCGTGGTACCGGCTACTACTTGATGTCGATCATTCCTTCCCCTTTCTCGGCTTTGGTCTTCCTTCATTTTTTCATACGACTTAAGGTTTTGCTTCAGTTCATCTAAAGTATGTGACTGATAAAGAATTGACTTACTAACTACATCGTCAGCGATACCACCTATGATATAATTAATAAGATGAGACGTTTCAACATTTCCTTTTGTAGCAATTTTCTTAAGTCTATAAAAATACTCCAGATAGGATTCTTTAAAACATTTCTTTGAATTTCCTAACAGCACATGAACATTTTCTACATTCTTTTTCCCGAACTCAGCAGTCAGCAATGCCTTAAGCTTTTCCCAGTTGGTAATCCCTTTCTCTGCTTCCACCGCCAATCGGCTAGCACCAGTCAACAGTCTTCTAGCATACAGGTACTTCTGAACACCATTCCAAGAGCATACTTCTGCGATATTATCAAAATCTGCTAACCACACTTCAACTTCTTTACTCTCCCCATCGAACTTCTCTAGCGATTCTTCAACATCTTTAAAAGTATAATTATTTTGAATAGGATTCAATATCATTAATTCTGCAATCACTTCTTACTACGCAATATAATAAAGTGAGAATAAAAAAAAAACTATGTGCTTCTTGTAAGTGAAAAGTGCTTTGGCGAGCTGTACTTATGTACTTCGCGTATGCGATTTTTTTTTGTTTGTTTATTTTTTTTTTTTTTTATTTTTGTTATATACAAATCATATATTGGAATCATGCAAATTGGAACGAACTCACCGGTTTCTATGTAAAATCGTATTAACTCACTTGACATGCAGTAGTTAAATAGCTAGTGGAGCTTTTCTTAAATTATGTGGTATAAACAAATGTTATTAGTTATCTATGCACGCAAAGTAGTATATTTTTTCTTAACAATAATCTTTTAAACTTTCGTTTTTCCTTTCTTAGCTTGGTTTTTCTTAGCACTTTTCTTGTTTACTTTTCTGTTATAAATTCATAGCACAATTACTTTTTTCACTTCACTTTTCCTTTTCAAAATTCTTAGCGCACTTTTCTTAGTTAACTTGTTTTTCTGTATATTCGAATTTATTGTACAAGCATGACGCGACGTATCCCACTTCTGACACCATGTGGTTTCATACTTATACCCGTGTTACGACTTTCCAGGAGACGAACGAAAACCGAACAAATGATAACGCTAAATGTAACTAAGAATTTCAAGTTTAATTCATATTATTCAATTTTATTAATAATTTAGCAAGGGGAAAATATATTGGAGTAGAATATAAAAGTAGCGGTCTTTTCAAAATCTTTTAACACGACTTTTCCTTTTCACGACTTAACAAAGAGTGAGTGAATTCTTTTGCAAAAAACGGTAAGCTACATTTAGTACATAGGAAAGTAAGTAAATAGAAACGGGGTAAGCATTTAACTGCGGACTGTTAGGAACTTCACTTCTCATCTGCGATTTGTTTCTACATGTATTAAAATTTCGTAAATTATTAGGTATGCCGTAAGCCGTATGCCGTATATGTAAACGGCACAACCTGCTAAATATCCAGGCAAATCTGGCCAAATTTTAACCAGAAACGCTCCATCTGCTTAAAAAAGATAAACAAATCAATCATCCGCACCATAATCGGTATCGCTACATGAGACGAACAACAGCAACATTATAAGCATAGCCTGGTCATAACGGCACGGAATACCCGACTATTAAGAAGCAACCAATATCCTAAGAATGGACTGATTTTATTATTGGTAACCCTGCTCATCGGACAAACACGTTAGAATCTGCACTTGGAATGTGAGAACATTAAAGATGAGATATGCAAGCGAACAACAAGCGGAAGCCCAAAGCTACTATAACGCAGACATGACTGGCATCAGGGAAATATGATGGGATGGACAAGGCAAAAAGAGGATGAACAACTGTGACATCTAACTTCTACGGACCGTGATATACATAGTAAGTAGAAACATATACTATTCGCATGCGGATTCGTTATAAGTGCCAGATTTAGCCAAGTAGTCTTATGTTTCCAAGACATAAGCTAACGCATTGCAAAAGTTCGTATCAAGGTCAAATTCGCCAACTAAAGCCTTATATGCGCTCACGCCCCAACGGAGGGAAAATATGATATAGCTAAAGATTGCTTTCACGAGCTCCTTGAAAAAACCTATGAGCGACTTCCGAGGTATGATGTTAAAATCATGCTGGGGGATTTTAATGCAAAGGTAGGAAGAGAAGACATCTTTAGCAGTATTATCGCAAAACACAGCCTACACGAAAACAATTGAATTCGCTACAGAACAAATAGCCAAATTAGCCAGCACACGGTTTTCTCACATCGATATCCATAAGGGGACACGGCGTCCTCCAGATTAACAAACGGTCAACCAAATTAATCACATTGCGAAAGACAAGAGGAACGCATACAATATTATGGAGGCCCGAACATTCCGAGGACAACATTACTCGGACAACTTGCAGCCAAGGAAAGAATTTGAATATCTACCACGACACAACAAACCAGAAATACTGTTAAGAAATTAAATGTCGAAAGACTGCAATGACAACAATACCTCCAGCATCGAATGTCAAAGAACGATGGCAACGATGGCAACAAACTATTAGATCATCCGCAACTGGTGTATTAGTTTTGATGAAGAATGTCGACAGATGCTCGCAGCCAAAAACGAGGTCTACAAGGTTAATCTGCAGGTGAAGACGAGAGCTGCCATTGAGCTCTATAGGCAAGGATATGGAAAGAACACTAGCTCTTCAAAAAATAAATACACATTTTTGGCGCAACAGGCTCGTTAGTACCCAGGGCCGAGCTTTCTCCCATCCATTTATGTGTGCGTGTGTACTTCTTGCAAGATGGCGGGACCTCCTGTTTTATGCAGACTAAGAACGGCGAATTCGAGATAAGCTTTTCTTGACAATTGTACTACTAGGATGATTTATCAGATCATCACGAGAGAAGGGCCAGTGAAAAATCATTTAGGTGTTGCTACGACTGGGAGTCGAACCCAGGCCTACTGAGCGGCAGTTCATCGCACTTACCATCGCGCCACTGAGCCCGTCAGCTCTACGGGAAGAAGAAAAGGAAGCAAGAAATGCGAGAAATTAAGAATATAGATAGGTGCAACTCCAGTTTGGATGTTTTACCTAAGTGTTAAATGTCAAAGCTTAAGATCGAACAGAATCCTGTTGAGATGAACAAGGGAATATATTAGTTGAGACACAGTCGATGCTGAGTATAGGGAAGAACCACTTCTGCAGATTGTTAAACGGCGATGGCGAATGCTATTCCGCTGTCATTCAGAACGAACCATTCAATATTGGCAACTAAAGCCAAAACTGAACTAAGTGAAGTGAGGATAGCAATAGTTTAACTCGAGCTTAATAATGCTGCCGGAAATAACGGCCGTTCATCTAAGCTTTGAAAAGCCGGCGGAGATGACTTGGTAAGTAACATCAGCATCTTTTGGCCGATCCAAAAAAAAAAGCCACTGAAGTCTCCTCAATATCGCCTTTAATATGCTATCTGTCTTAATACTTGAACCCCTAAAACCGTTTACCAGCAACCTGATCGGCCCTCATGAGTGTGATTTTAGACCGGGAAAGTAAACAACACTTCACACTTCGGCAGATCCTGAAAAGAACCTAAGAAGTCTAAATCTATACCCGCTATCTATTCATAGATTTCAAAGCCGCATAGGACAGCATTTAAATACACAATCTATATAGAGCCATGTCTAGTTTTGGTACACCGCCCAAACTTAGTCTGTGTAGGATGACGAAGGAGAAATCTAAAGGTCGGAACGATCTCACCGACACATTCAATACCAAAAAATGATTAAGGCAAGGCGATGCACTGTCAGCGACAAGCCTCTGGTCAAAAAACCCCGCATTGGACTTTTAAAATGGCCAGGACATGTAAAATTAATGGACACCAATACTCCGGCCCGCAGATTCTTCTATTCCCAGCTAGACGTTGGACGTAGTAGAGCTTCCTTAACGTCACCTTAAGTGGCGCGCAAAAGTAGAAAAGAGAGGCATGTTGGTTGCGGCTCAGGTTAATTCCGGACTGTAGCGCCACATAAGTAAGTAAATAAGTATGGAAAGCACTTTTGCTTTTGATGGAGAAAATGTTATACCATCAAAAATTTCTGCTCAAGAAGAGATATCCTTACTACATTTTATAATTTGTCTACTAAGAATGAATAGTCGAATTCTCCATTCAGTTGTTTAATTCTAACTCTGCTAACGCTGTAGTATTGAAGTCCAGCAGCAGCATTAGCAACATAATTGAAAAGGAATTATAAAAAAGGCTATTTTTCAACACTGATCCACCTCCGGAAAAATCAGACAAACATCCAAGCAAAGCTTGGAGAAGCATAAGAAGCTGCTCAAATTCGCTGTTCTGATTCGAACACTGAAAGGAGCTGTATAGTTTGAGATCCTGTATGGGCCCCTAATGCTGGATATTTAATTTCATTTCTCATGAATAACTCTATTTATTGTGTTTTTCGACAATACTGCTAAATTACTCTGTAGTTAAAATAAACTACCCGGACCTTAGCATCACACTTCGTAGTTGCTTGTAAGATTTATGGATTAGCTCATTTAAAGAGTTCTTAGATAAAAAATTCATAGATAAAAATAAATCCGCATGTGAATAGTGATTAGTCACTTTGTTTGCTTTGAATATACAACCGTAGTAAAAAACCTAATATTACACAGCAAGTAAATCATAGCTCATGTAAATTGTTCGGTCGAACTTAGAATTCCTCTACTACCATGCGTAAGTTGATAGCAAATTCTGTCCGTTCGGATCTGCTACCTCGAAGATTTTATAAAGGGGGTGCCCCATATTTATCACTGGTTAAAACCTGCAAGTCCCATATATCTTATTCGGTGTAATCAATGGCCATAATATGTCTTTTGCTGCAATAAGTAACTGAACCTGAATCGAAGCCACAAACAAATGCTGCTTCGAAGGAAGTCATGAAGATTCACCACACGCCCTTCTTCCAAGCGTTAAAAGAAAAATAATGACCTTCATACCTTTATTAAACCTTAAAGATGGTCAATAAAACAATCATTTAGGCTTCATAATCACTATTCAAGGGCAAATGTGGACTTAGGGAGATGTTAGTAGGAGTAAGATATCAATTGTCTCTTACTATGAACGTATCAATCCTAAACTAACCTTCGCATTGCTGATAATTGCTGTTGGATTAATCATCACAAGATATGAGCCAGTAAAACAGCAGTTCCTAGCAGTATGAGTGTAATCACTCAAGTTAATAAAATATATCAACCCATGTGTATATAAAATATGAATACTCACAATATCTTTAAAAAAAAAAACTAATTACTGCATCCTTACAAATTATTTCATTTTAAAAACAGGATGTGACCTTAAAATTTTTATCTAAACGCGTACCCAATCGTTTGTGAAGACACAGCCACAACCACAAGCATTCATAATTGGTTTCAGTCGCAGCGCAGCACGTGAAGACGACGCAGTTCACTTTATATAAGTGGGTCAGATTGCGTCTGGTTATTTTCGTCTCAGTAGGTTCACTTTGCACCACATTTGGTATTTGTTGGCAAACAATGGTTGAGATAAATTGAAAGAGATTAAGCGGGTGAATGGATTGTTGACATGCGGGTATTGGGTTCGATGCATCCTTATGTTGTATTGTGTGTCTCAAAAATGTCTTTCGACTTCATTCAGAATTTATTTTTGAATTAATGGAAAAAAAATCCTTGTGTGTAAACGCGATTTTAATATTTTTTTCTAATTCAATTATGAGTCTGCATATCACTGCTTAAGATAACATAGGATAGGGGTACGTATTTTACTATTTATGCCGCGGATTGTGTTGTTCATTTGCGCAAGTGCACATTTACTAAAAAGAGAGATGTAAATGAATTTGATTTCTGCGAAATGTATAAGAGGCTTATTTTCAAAAGCCTGTTACTAAATTATGTTTCTTGCAAGAAGATTATTATTCATGATTGTCGACTATAAAAAATAGTAAGTAAAAAGTAAAATTATTTACATATGAATGAACGGAGTGAACCCGGGCCTCAACAACTTTGCCTCTCCAACTGGAGAATATCATTTAAAAGTTGCATATAAAGGCCGGATTATTCATTTGCTCTGCATTTAAGGCGATAAAGCTGCTTCCCTCGACGTCTGTTTTCGAATCGATGACTCGAGTCATGTCCATAGTTGAATCTTCGTCTCCCTAGCCTGTTAACACAAATGGGAGCGAGCAATTTTCGTGGTAATTTTCAAACAAAACTACCATGGACTTCTTCATTAGCTTTTGGTCCATGGATCCATGCATAAACGATGTAGGCTATGACTGCGATAATCAGTGTCTTACATAGAATCACCAAAGTGGTTAGAATAAGTGCATTAACAATAAATTGCCCTTGAAGCCAGAAGATAATATGCTGCCGACAAGATTAATCCTTCCGTTTATTTGCATCGAGATTTCGTTGTCAGAGTAAGTAGCGGAAACGAGGGAGACAGACTTACGTACTATCTCACAATTGTAGTTGTCGATGGCCACATTTTGCCCAATTTCTTGTTGACAGCTTGGTTTAACTATCATTTACATATTTGACGCTTTCTTCGTTATACCAGCAAGCATGGCTATGAAATCACGTTGAGTCCTACCAATGATGTCAATATGGTCGGCGTATGCTAGTAGTTGCACCGATTTTCGGAAAATTGTGCCTCTGATGTTGGCTTGTGGGTTTTTCACAATCCTCTCAGGAATAAAATTGAAGAAGTCACATGACAGCACCCCACTTGGCCTAAATCCCTTTTTGGTATCGAATGTGTCGGTGAGGTCGTTTCCGACCCTGATGGAGCAGCGCGAATTCTCCATCACCATGGACATGGCTCTCTATAGTTCGTCTCTATAAATGCTCTCGTACGCGGCTTTGAAATCGATGAGTAGGTGGTGTGAATCGACTTGGACTTCTTGAGCTATTTACACGATCTGCGAAGTGTGAAAATTGGATCAGTTGTGGACTTTCCTTGCCTAAGACCACACTGATAATGGCCGATCAGGTTGTTGGTAAACGGCATAAGGCGTTCACATATTACGGCAGATATGATCTTGTAGGCGATAATGAGAAGACTTATTCCCCTGTATCTGGTGCAGTTTAGAGGGTCTCCTATTTTGTGGATCGGGCAAACAATGCTGAGGATCCATTCATGCATACTTTCTTCCAACCAGATTCGGCTTATGGGTTGGTGTATGTTATTTACCAAGTCATATCCGCCCACTTCAATAAAGCTCAGCAGTGAGGCCGTCATTTGCGGCAGCCTTATTAAGCTAGAGTTTAGATATTGCTATCCTCACTTCATTCAGGCCGGGTGGTTGGCAGTTTCCGCTGTTGTTGCCAATATTAAAGTGTTCGTACTGCCTGACAGCGGATTGTTGTTCGTCATCGCCGTTTAACAGTCTGCAGAAGTGGTTCTTCCATATCCTCAGCATCAATTGTGTCTAAACTACGATATTTCCTTGTTCATATCGACAGGATTCTGTTCGAGCCTTGTATCCATGGTTTTGACATTTTGTTCACTTGCGAACATCGTTCATGGAGCGGCACCTCTTTATATGCTCGGCCGGTGTTCTTCCCTTCTTCTCTGCCTATGGAGCTCAACGGCAGCTCTCGTCTTCACCTGAAGCTTAGACTTATAGGCCTTGTTCTTGGCTACGAGTATCTGTCAGCATTCTTCATCAAACCATGAGTTTCTTGCTGGTGAGTGCGAGAAACCTAGCACATCAGTTGCGGCTGATCTAATGGCTTGTTGGCATCGTTGCAATTATTTTTCGACATTCGATGCTGGTATTATGGTGTTAATCGAGAGCAAAAGGCAGGAGATCGCCATGTCCCCTTGTGGATATCGTGGTGAGGAAACCGTGTTTTGGCTATAGTGGCATTTCGTTCCGTAGCTACGTCAAATAGCCTAAGTCCGTTACCAGACGTATTGTTGTATAGTCTATGTTTTCCGAGAATACTGATAAAGATGTGTTCTCTTCCTACCTTTGCGTTAAAATCTGCCAGCTCTTCGGTATTCGCTCATAGGTTTTGTCAAGAAGCTCATATGCCTTCTCTAACGTCTTGGAAATGTAATTCTGGCGCCTGTAACAAATCCGCATCCGAATAGTCAAGGTTTCTGCTTACTATTACACGGTCCGTAGTATCTTAATGTCACAGTAGATGTTAGATATTCATACTCTTTTTGCAGGGCCCATCCCATCGTATTTCCTGGATGGCAGTAATGTCTGCATTGTAGCAGTTTGGGGCTTCCGCTAGTTGTTCGCTTGCGCCTCACCTGTTTAATATTCTCACATTGCAGGTGCAGATACGAACGTTTGTCCTTGTTTCGTTTAGCAGGTTCGTCAACAGTAAAATCAGTGTCTTAGGAGGCTATTGGTTGCTTCGTAACAATTAATTCTTCCATGGTTGGGTATTTAACCCCAAGCTATCAATGATAGCTATAGCTTGAACCTTAACCTTGAAAATCCATACTTTTCGCATGGTCGCAGATTTTAAATTTGTAGGCAAAACAACATTTGCCCGGTCATCTAGGTAAACATATTTTTTTTTAAACAATTTATTTTCGAAATTCAGAATACAGAGACAAATTCAAAAACGTTTTTCCTTATAACATTTACTATTTTGAATTCGGAAATGTAATTTTAAATACTACATTTGTTTGATTATAATTTGAACTAGAATCTTTTATTGTAAACAACAAAAAGGGCTTATACTATTTTGGGGACTTAAAATCGCAACCTGCAGAACCAAAAGCAAATGATATGTCTTTCAAATTTACAATCCACATGAGCCTAGCGTGCGTTTTCGAATCATACATCTAATCCTACATATACGCCCACATTTGCATTGTAACATAAATCAGCATAAATCAATACTCAGACAAAAACCCCTTATAATAACATGTTTACAAAAAACACAGACTTACCTATGTTAAAAAGTCACGGCTTCATGCATTAAACACCCTTCTTTACAAATAGAAAATCCTTAATTTGATTTCCTTGCTAAACATAACAAACCGTTCACTAGAAAATCTTTAACATAATCTAATAATACGTCCAAAACACCCACATCCTTACAAAGGGAAAACCAACTTTGACCTAAGAAATCTAAACACAACACACATAGGTGCAAACAAAAGCAAACGAACCTCAGTTGAGAACAATTAATCTTTCACTGATCAGAAAATACGTGATTTTAACAAAAAAGGATTTCATGTCTCCTTTTTATTTGAAATGAAAAGGAATTTAATAAGAATAAAAATTGGTCTGACACTCTGACAATCAATCGAATTGAAAGGTTGGAGATAAAAAAAAGATAATTATAGCAGGAAATACCAGCCATTTCTAAAAGGACCCTAGGAGAACAAAAATAAACCCAATCTTCCTTTGGGAAATTATCAACCAATTTCAACCAATTATACATTTTTTTCTTCTTACCGCTATTCAATAGCACTCGACTCTAGATAGATGTGCAACTCGCTTTTTACAAACAGGTAGACGGGTCGCGACAGTATTGTTGGCAAGAAAATTGTTATTTATTGTGGTAAAACGTGCACTTTGGGGCCAGTTATAGCTATTATTGAACTACTTCGTTGGAACGCAAAACATGATGGAATGGAAATTTTACCTACATAGCTGCTTAATGGAGTCATTGGAAAATTCTTTTTCATATCAGTGGAATGGCAAACATTATTTTAGAAAAATAAATTTTGACGATTCATAAGACGATTCTGAGAAAACTGTAATTAAAAATTGAAATATTAATGGATAATCTTGTTTTTAAATTCATAAGCTTCATTTTGACACCAACACGCCAATGATTGAATTTTTAAAAACATCGCAATGAGTTAAAAAAAATTCCGATGAGGGTTTTAAATTATAGCAATAACTGGACCCTTTTAAAAACGCAGAAAATGTATATAATAGCTAATTTTTGACATTTTGCATGCCTACTGAAGAATGAAAGTAATGAAAACTCGAATGGGATGATTCTACCTCAACAGATGCAAATAGAAAAACAACCGTAGTTTGCTGCCAAAAACACCCACTCAGTTTTTTAATTACCTCGTTCACGTTTTGAATATTGTTCTACCGTTCTGTTTTCATGTTGCAATTAAGGTCAAATCGAAAGATTGCAAGAGCTACAAAAACAAGGTATGAGAAGCATCCTGAAATGAAATCGCTTTAGTCTTATAAGGCAAATTCTGGATACACTCAAATGGTTGGATGTTAAGCAGAGACTGGAACTGAATGCATTGCTTACCGTTTTCAATATAAAGTATGGCGAAGCACCAGCGTATTTAACACTGGAAGGCAGACTTGTGAGTGAAGCTCAACCTAAAACCTACGAAACTAGAATGATTTCCGACTAAATTCGCAATTATCAACAGATGGTCAGAAGACGTTACTCTACAAGGGGATAAGGCTTTTTAACATCAAATATTTATAAAGAGATATTTAAAAATTACTGTAAAATGAATAATAAATGTAATTATAAAGTATTTAAAATACTAATAAATATATATACCTGCTTCTGATACTACCCAGAAATGATATGCCAAACCTGTAGTATCCCCTAACAAAATTGAAACGCATAACTAGAAGACTGCAATCCTCTGCACGAATCCATCCAATTCTCTTGTGAAATTTAAGATCCCCAAAAAGAAGGCAATGAGTATAGAAAATGGTATCGTCTACATATTATCTAATGACACTTTATCTAAAATTCATTTTGGTTTGACCAAAAACCTACGTTTTTCTAAAATAATATAAAACAACACTTCGAGCTCTTATAGTGAAGGCAATCACAATGAGCTTATAAACGAAATTTCACTATCATAGTTCAATACTTTCGGAGGGTTCAATAAAACCAAACTACCGAAGTACGGTGTAGAAATCGTACTGGGAGCAAAGGTAGAAAGAAAAGACATCTTTTGCAGTATTTTCGGCAAACATAGCCTACACGACAACACGTCAGGTAACGGACTTACTCTAATTGACTTCGCTACGGAACGAAATGCCACTGTAGCCAACACACGGTTTCCTCACCACAATATCCAAAAGGGAGCATGGCGGTGTCCAGAGCAACGAACGGTCAACCAAATCGATAAGATAGCGATAGCCAAGAGACACGCATCTAGTATTTTGGATGTCCGAATATTCCGAGGAGTTAACATCGACTCGGACAACTACCTTGTTGCAGCCAAGGTAAGAATGCGGATATCCACCACGACACAAAAATCCAGAAATACAGTGAAAAAATTTAATGTCGAAAGACTGCAATCGTAAAAGACCGCCAAGACCTTCACGCAACGCTTATCAGTAAACCTCTTGATTAGCACCACACCATCAGCATCGAATGTCGAAGAATAATGGCAACGATGCCAACAAGCCATTAGATCAGCCGCAACTGATGTGCTAGGTTTCTCGCGCCCACCAGCAAGAAACCCCTGGTTTGATAAGCAATTCCGACAGATGCTCGCAGCCAAGAACGAGGCCTACAAGGCTAAGCTGCAGGTGAAGACGAGAGCTGCTGTTGAGCTCTATAGGCAGAGAAGAAGGGAAGAACACCGGCTTTTCAGAAAGAAGAAAAAAAGAGCAAGAAAAGCGCGCGATCGAGGATACAAAGGCGTCTCACTCCAGGAAAGATGTTCGCAAGTTTTACTTAAGTGTAAGACGTTAAAGTGAAGGCTACAAGGCTCGAACATAAATCTTTCCAGATGAACGAGGAAATTTCGTAGTTGAGACAGAATCGATGCTGATGATATGGAAGAACCACTTCTGCAGACTGTTAATCGGTGATGTCGACTAACATTCCGCTGTCAGGCAGATCATACCATTCAATAATGGCAACAGCAGTGAAAATTGCTAACCACCCGACCTGTGTGATGTGGGAATAGCAATATCTAAACTCAAGTTTAATAAGGCTGCCGGAAATGGCGGCCTTCCCGCCGAGCTTTATAAAGCCGGTGGAGATGACTTGGTAAGAAACATCTAACAACTCATAAGCCAAATCTGGGCGGAAGAAAGTATGCCTGAAGAAGGGAACCTCAGCATCGTTTGCCCGATCCATCTACAACTACAGAGGCATAAGTCTCCTCTTATGCCTACAGAGGCATAAGTCTCCTCAACATCGCTTAAACGATCCTATATGCCGTAATATGTGAACGCCTGAAACCGTTTACCTACAACCTGATCGGCCCTTATCAGTTTTAGGCCAGGAAAGTCCACAACCGATCAAATCTTTACACGTCGGCAGATCCTGGAAAAAAACCTAAGAAGTCCAAATCGATACCCACCACATATTCATCGATTTCAAAGCCGCATACGACAGCATTTATAGAGACGAACTATACAGAGTTATGTCTAGTTTTGGTAAACGGCCCAAACTCATCCGTTTGTGTAGGATGACGATGGAGAATTCTCGCTGCTCCATTAAGGTCAGAAACGACCTCACCAACACATTCGATACCAAAAAAAAGGATTTATGCAAGGCGATGCGCTATCAGGTGACTTCTTCAATTTGATTCTTGAGAGGATTGTGCAAAACTCACGAGCCAACACCAAAAGCACAATTTTCCAAAAAGCGGTACAACTACTAGCATACGCCGACGATATTGACATCATTAATAGGACCCAACGTGATGACATAGCCACGTTTGCTAGTATAGAGTTTAGGCGAAAATGGGTTTAGCAGTAAATGAGGGCAAGACAAAGTATATGCTGTCAACACAAAAGGACACACAACATCGACAAATTGGACAGAACGTCACCATTGACAGATATAATTTGACGTAGTACGGGACTTTGTCTATCTCGGCTCCGCTATTAACTCTGACAACAACATCTCGTCAGAAATCAAACGAAGAATTACTCTTGCCAACCGATGTTTCTTAGGGCTAAGAAAGCAATTTAGTAGTAAAGCCCTCACTCGAACTACTACGGAGAGACACTGATCATCCCAGTCCTGCTCTATGGACCGTCTCAAAAGCTGATGAAGAAATCCTTGGTCAATTTGAGAGGCGTTCGGTCCCGTTTGCGTTGACGGGCTATGAAGACGATGAACTATACGAGCTGTACAGCGACATGCCCCTGGTCAAAAAACTCCGGATTGGACGTTTAAGATGGCTGGGACATGTAGAATGGAATGGACACCAATACTCCGGCTCGCAGAGTCTTCGATTCCCAGCCAGACGTCGAACGCAGTAGAAGACCTCGCCTTAAGTGGCGCGCACAAGTGAAAACCGACCTAAACCAACTTGGAGTGTGCAACTGGAGGCAGTTAGCTAACGACCGGGCTAATTGGAGAGGCATGTTGGTTGAGGCCCAGGTTCATTCCTGTCACATAAACCAACTGGTGTATCTTGTGGGTGAATTTTGTAGTCATTATAGATGCTCAAAATCTAAGGCCATAGAAATCGGTGAACTACAGACATTGGTCGTATGAACAAGCAGACATGGCTTCATCGGCTCAGTTAGCGACTTAGGTCCATATGTATTCACTATAAAAAGCCTTTTCAAATTATTTCTCTATGTTACAAACTTTATATCAGAACTAATATACACCTACGTGATAGGGTATAAACAAATGGTGGATGCTATTTAAGATTTTTATTTAATCTCGGAAGTAGTAAAACATATGATTAAATCGGGTACAGATAACAAAACGTATAAAACAATACAATGACAATATGCTTACTTTTTTAACAGGCTGTACTTGTATGCCCCATCCAGTAACGTATTTTGATTGATAGCATACGCAAGAAGTAGCTCACGATCACGACCACGAACAATTCGAACGACCGGCGACAACTCTGACGACGATCAGTGAACACGTGTGCAACCAAAAGAACACAAAAGTAAACCATACATAAAAGGAGAAGTAAGAAAAACAAAAGTGAACAAAATGAAAACAAGAAACCGTAAACGAAAGGAGATAAAATCACCGTACATAATCAGTTTATTGTGGCACTGACCCAAGGGTAGCATTTCTTGCGTAAAATGTACCCCTATATCCTTTTGTTTACCATCACGATATTGTACAATAGACCCAAAAAGAGATAAAAAAAGAACAAAACTAAGGTGCATGCATGGATCCCATAATTCTGCTCTTCGGAAGGTTTTTGAATATCAACATTTTTTTTCCATGTACTTATAAATTTAAAAAAGTATGATGAGTTGTCGTTTGTAACAGGACCTATTAAATTTTAAAATAAAAGTAAAATAATAATTACTAACATATTCGTTCAATTTATTTCAAAATAAATCATCTTTTACAAGTCGTTAGTTTGTCTTCAGTTGTTGGGCCTTAAATTATAGGTTGGACTGCTGTAATATGGTACATAAACCCTTTGAACCATAATTTAGTATATAAAATTTTTGTGTTAACTCGAAATCATAACTCAACTGTTAAGTTACCAAATTCAAGTAAATTATTGCGACCTTCACGCCTCAAGTTTAAGAAAATAAAATACTGACTTAATAATTATATTTCATTGGTAGTATTATAACAATTTTTACAGTGTATATCAAAATTGTTTTGTAAGGATATGATTACGTTGAGGTTAAGCTTAGAATACAATCTAATATAAAATTCTTTGTTTAGGCATTTAATACAAATATTAATCATTTTAAAATCCGCCCACTTTGCAAAAAAAATCGTAGATTTTGGGCAAAATGTAAAGTGGCAGAAAATGTTATTTAGTATTATTTAATTCATATAAAGTTTTTAATCACGAGATTAGATATTTAAATTAATAAAAATACAAATTTTTGGCGCAACAGGCCTGTGTGCGTGTGTACTTCTTGCACGATGAGGGGACCTCCTGTTTTTTGCCGACTCCAAACGGCGAATTTGATAAGCTTTTCTTGACAATTTATACTACTCGGATGATCCGTCAGATCATCACAGGAAGAAGGCCAGTGAAAATCATTAAGTTGTTGCTACGGCTGGGAATCGACCTTCTGCGCTGCAGTTCATCGCACTAAC
This sequence comes from Rhingia rostrata, assembly GCA_949824845.1. NCBI lineage: Eukaryota > Metazoa > Arthropoda > Insecta > Diptera > Syrphidae > Rhingia > Rhingia rostrata. The sequence goes on from OX463756.1 coordinate 110,611,211, forward strand.
AATCGCACCACTGAGAGCACTATTTCAATTTACTAAGCAGTAAACTGGTACTTAATTATTGATTATGAATAAATAGACAGCATTAGTCTTAGATGTTTCACATCTGTAGATCAATACAAGAGAAAGATTTTGTGACACCCAAGCGCTTGAACCTAGCTGCTTCCTGGATATGTGTCTGCGAAGTTACATCTTGACAAAACAAGGAGTAGGTACTTCCTGTTTAACGACGAATATTGAAATGAAATATTTTGCTCCAAAAATAATTTGATATCATTCGAGAAGGGATAAGTGTTCAACAGCAAATTTTTATGCATTTATGTGTAAACATGTATTTTTGAGTATTAAAAAAGAACTCAAAATTCGAAATTCAATTTCGTCTATGCTTAAATAAATCAATTTATTTTGGTACAAATAAGATCATTTGAATCATTGGACATATACAACTTCTCTTTTTTGTAATATTTTCATCCACAATTGTACGATTAATATATTCTTCAGTCTGGCAACAGCCAACAGATCTAACGGTTTTAGCCATCCATCCTCATAGATGCTGGCCACGTTGCTTCTAGTCATTTATTAGACTGAATGACTAGAAGCAACGTGGCTGGCATCCGCGATCACTTGATCCTAAAACTGGAGGTACAGGGTGGGCCAAAAGAAGTCACCCGATGTTGTCTGACTCTCAATTTTTTTTTCTAAATGAAAAACTTCGATTCTGTTTTTTGATTATGTTTATATGAACCTGCAGAACCTTATTGGTCAAGTCAGGAAGATGATATCGGCCAAAACGGCGCCGTCACAATTGATTGCCAAACGGATTCGTTTTATGACATTTTTCGTCATTTCATCGAGAACTTCGGGCAACAGATTCTGGCACTCGTGTCGAATGTTGTCCTTGAGGGCTTCTAGGCTGTCGGGCTTGTTCACGTAAACACTTGACTTCAAAAAACCCCACAAAAAAATTCGGGAACAGTTAAATCGGGCGATGTCGCGGGCCAGTGCAAATCTCGCCAAACCCAGAGATAAGGCTACCCGGGAACGCCACCTTCAGAACATTATTTGTGGCTCGCGCAGTATGTACCGTTGCTCCCGTTGGAAACTCATATCCTCCACTCCTAATTCCTCCAATTGCGGCAGAAAAAAAAAACTCGGCTAGCATGGTGCACCGTCTACTGTTGTCGTTTGACCAGCGGCGTTCTCGAAAAGATGACCCGATGACTCCTCCAGTGTGAACAGCGCACCATGCAGTAACTTTGAGCGGGTGTAATGGCTCCTCGTGCATTACTCGTGGATTTTCGGTGCCCCAGAAGCGATAGTTTTGCTTGTTCACGTACCCGCTGACGTGGACATGAACCTCATCGGTCATTATGATTTAGGTCGAAAAATTGTCCACTTCGTAATCGATATTGAGGATGGCTTAAGCGTAGATTACACGCGTTTGACGGTCGACAGGCAGCAGCTGATGCACGGACTAGACTTTGTATGGCAACATGCGCAAGTCTTTGACCAAAGTTCGCCGTAGGGACGACCGGCTGATGGCTAATTGCGAGGGACGGAGTCTGATCGGTGTTTCCGGCGATAGCTCAACATCCTCGGCAACAGAGGTGATAATCTCGGTACAACGGGCTCTCCGGGGCCGGCCACTCCTGGCAACGTCTCGTGTGGTCCCATACTCCTCAAGGTCGGTGGCCAAACGGCGCAGTGTTTGCGCAGTCGGTATCGGACGGCCGGGGAACCGTCGACGGAATTCGCGTTGCGCCAACACTACAGACGAATTGTTAAAATAGATACGATTATTCCACGTTCTAAAGGAGTGTATCCCTACATGGCGTGTTCAGTTGTATTCTACATCTGTCTTGTCCACAAATGTCTGCTGCAAAGAAGCTATTAGGTTGAAGGAAACAAACTTTCGGTTATACAAGACCAACCCAACGGAGGAAAGCCGAACAAAATTCAAATAATAGTGTCAAATTCCTCTACGACCAAAAGTTGAGGCAAAAAATTCTACAATATCCCAGAGGTAAACAAAAACTTTTGTCAAAAATATTAAACATTCGGCCTCATCATCAGTTTCGACGCTCATTCACAATGAAATTCCAGCTATCAGCTCCTTAGACAACGCCAATCTACTTGCTGCGCATTTCGCAGCCAGTTCATTGCCAGATTTTGCAAAGTCTCCTCCTGTACTTGAGAACGTAATGGTCTACGTTCTAATTCACTTTCGTACTCGTACAGTCGCAAGAGTTTTATTTGATCTTGACATTTTCTTCCATGGATTAGAAATTATCATTTGAAGCGTTCAATTCAAGTTCTTTTGGAAGGTTTCAAGTCTGTAACTCACCAAATAAATGCTGGTGTCCCTCAAGGCTCAGTTTTGTCTCCTACTCTCTTTCTATTTTTTATAAATGATCTCCTGTCTGCAACTTCTGATCAAATTCATTCCTTCGCTCAGGTCCACGTCCCTCATCTTCAAACGAGGACTCTTAACGACAAAATATGTTAAGCTCATTGAATTCCGACCTTGGCAGCACCATCAAATGGGGTGAATCCAACAGAGTAGAATTCAATGCTTCCATAACATAATGCTGTCTTCTTTCATTAAATAGAAACCAAAATCTAGAGCCATTATCTATGAATGGCACTTACGTCGAAGAAACCGAAAAACTTTCCATGGTAGGTATGCTTCTTAGCAACGATTTACGTTGGAACGACCACATATTCCAAGTCGCTAAATTCCAGCGAAATGTCTAGGTTTCCTTAATCGATATAAGAAATATTTCACTCCTGCTGAACTGACCACAATATATAAAGCGTTTATACGCCCTAAACTTGAGTTCGAGGCCCACGTCGAGTCGGGTGTACCAAAAATAACATTGCACCTTGGGGTGTAGGATTATACAACAAAGTATGTTTTAAAAATCAAACCTCAGAAAATCGTTTGATTGATATATAAAAAGCTTTTCTTATCTGGTCTTCTCGTAAATTGCTTCGTGTTTTTAACTTTCTCTAACAAAGAGCAAAATATTGTTTTCGTGAAAATTTTCGACTTCGAGATTTTGATTGATTCTTACATTACGATGATAGCGGAACCCAAGAAAGTGGTTTTTGAAATTCCGTCCGTCGGTTCATCGGTTCGTCTGTCCGTACACGTCTCTCCAGCATAAACGACTTGACCGATTTTCTTTAAACTTCGCATCCAGCGCTTTTGTTTGCTTTGTTTTCTATTATCGGTACCTGCTATATAAAAATCATACTTAACCTCAATTTTCTCAAAAACGGCTTTAAAGATTTTGATTAAACTTCTTATATTATATGAGCATATTATTTCCAGCAAAACTGCATACCCATTTTTTTTGAGAAAATCCATATAACGGATTTTTGCATTTAGGCCATATAAAGAAAATTGTCAATTGCTCGCAAACTATTTTGCCAAATTGAATGAAATTTAACTTGTATACTACTATTACTGTTTTCATGAGTTCGACATAATTGGTTTTGGCGCAATTATCCCCAAATGTAATTTTCAGTTTTTTATTTAAAGTTTGCTATGGACTTCTGTTCTAAAGGTTCGCAGTTTTGTTTGTAACAATCATTCCCACAAGTTTAGAAGTCAAATACATATATCCAACTAAATCCATTAAGTATACCATTTTTTGTGTATGATGTTTAAAACTTTGTCATTGCCACTTTTTGTCTGAAAAAACACTGAAAAACCATACGAGAATTTAAGAAAATTGTGTAAACATCTCTAAAAAATGTCGTTATCAACGTTTCGTAAATAACATAGTTTTGAGCGGCGTCCATTTTTTGAGGCAATTTTTTTTTAAAATCAAAAATTAGTTATATTTCCTTTCCGTCTTCAGAAAACTGTTACTCCCGGCAAATTTTGATGGAAAATCTGTCTTTTTTTTTTTAATTAGGCCTTATTTCACATCAGTCTGAGTTGATCCAGAAGTAACTAACCCCGAACTAAATTTTCCGTGATTGTGAGTATGGTGACTTGAATTTGGTAGCACTCATAACATATCGATTTCTCTGTCAAAAAGTTATCGATATAGAATCTACAACAGATCAGTTATCAACTGTTTTGTTTATTTTTCCCCAAACAAACGAAATTGCTTTTGTCGCGATCTTCAAAGTATTCTTCTTCTTAAAACAGTCAAACTCAATATTAAAAACAGTTTCAAGTGGCTGGGATTTGATCGTACGCGTATTTGCTTTCTAAATTTTTTTATAAAATATCCAAACAAATGGAATTTTAATTGACTGAAAAACTACTTTACCGAGTTAACTCGAGTTTAATCCCGAAACAAGGATGATCTCGCACTAGGCTTAGGCTAGTAAAGTAACCTTGATAGGGAGGGTAATGAGAAAATGTCTCGCATTAGTCATACCAACCAGACGAGAAGATTGTCATGATTTTTTTTTGTTCTGCTAGCTCAAGAGTCAAGTCCCACACCTACCGACGAGCTAAGAGGGGAACAAGGCATGCACAGAAAAGGTCTACGAAACAAAACATTAGGTAATACATATTTATTTTCACGCACCCAATACGTACCCTCATAAGAAAAAAAAAGAAGATAACACAAGAAGAGGTCATTCTATATACGATGGGTAGGCAAAATCAAAGATTTCTGGATTCACTACTAAAAGATACAAGCGCACATATACTCGTAGACATATTATACAGTTTATGGAAACCCAAATAGTGTGGGAACGAGTTCTTCACTCTTGATATTGTATTGCTTTTGCTTGTATCGTGTGTCCTTTTATGTTAGACTTCCTTTCAAATTATAAGCCTCGTCTAATCGTTAGACACAGGGGACGTAAAGTAATTTTAAAAACTGATCATCAAAATGGATAAAAAAATTTTTTTTCGTTTTTTTATTGTGTTCCTTTTTTTGTTTGTGATGTCCTGGTGTTAGCACGTGCGCACACAATTTCTTAAGGCTTAAGTATTGGCTTGTGGATGTTTTGTTGTTATTTCTTCTTTGCTCAACAAGATTTGCCTTAGGTTTACCCGCAAACCAAGACAATGTAATAAATTATGTCATTAGACAAGAAAGAATTTGATATACCTACCTTCAAGAGTTTTACGAGATCCTTTTGTCAAGAGGTTTATCTACTTAACCAACATTACGATTTCATAGTTTTAAATTACAACATTTGCTAGCCTTGTGCACTTTGAATTTGATCCTAATTAGACAAATTTAAAGATTGATTGTGCAAATTAGTATGTAGACTTAAAGAAGTACTTAAATATACTCTTAGATATCAGATCCTTTTGTATTTTTGATATAATAGGATAAGACAGAACATATACTAATATTGGAAATATACAGAGAAGTTTAACAAGGCCACTGCACAAGGAACACGCAGAATCGTTAAGCGTTACACATTTTTGGGAGATGGTTATCGACAACAGACTGATATTCAGGGATTATTACTCCCGATGGCACATACATGGAAAGCACGCTTATTTCGGGCTTTATTCACCAGAGGCATTGGTTTATATCGACTCGCTAGGGTTCGTTCAAGAATGAAATGGAATCCGGATTTAACATCACTGGCTGGTGCGAGACGGGTACGTCGAAAATACTCAAGAGTTTGTCGGCTTTAGCATAGGCCCGTCAGCGTGGCGATATCAAATCGCGATAAGACAGATGCAGAAAGGCAGCGCAGCGAATTTAGTTGGCAAGTTTAAAATGAGAAAATGTGCAGAAATGCACTTCGTCAGGAATTTAGAGACTAAAAGCCTACTCTTTAGTTTTAAGCACATTTAGTTAAGTAGAAGTTCTTATGTGAGACTTGTCCAGGATCTGGTTGATGTTCCATCACGGATGGCGTAATTAGGATGGAGACCACGCGTGGCACTCGGACCACCATTATCATATTTAAGTTAAGTTTCAGTATTTAAGAATTCGATTCTAAGTAGGTTATGTTTTTTTTTTTCAAAAAACAAAAAAAAAACGATGAAACAAAGTTTTCATATTTTCATTCAAAATGATAAAATTAAGTAATCGTACAATATAAAGATCATACCGAAAGGCATTAACAAAACCTCAAAGAGATAAGCTTGGAGTGCCCTCTACGGTCCAGAAAATTAGATATAGAAAACCTAATGAAACTTAGATTTAAGTTTTTTTCTAGTACTTAATTATTATGGAGGAGAAATATAAATATTAAATAATTTATAAGTAAAGACTTTTCAATGACATCGTCATGTCATGTTTATTTGAGGTCTGCTCCTTAAAAGCATTCTTAATCAAAATAATTGTCTTGACATATGAAATAGACGTGCCCCGAAAATAAAGTAACGGATGATCCATAATCGAAAAAAACGAGCTGCCGATTCGTTAATTTGCAAATAAAATGTTTGGTCACACACCACAGGAACATGCTTACTTGCGCCGGTACTGTTGGAGACTGAAAACATTTTATACCGGGTTTCTCATAAACTTTCGAATTTTGCCAAAGAATAAAAAACGATAACAATGTGACAGCTGACAGTTCCGGGTTTTAAAAAAATGAAGCGCTTAACGAAAGAACAACACATTTTCATTGTTGAGCGATATTTAAAAAAAAAGTACCATGCGGCTAATCAGGCAGTGACAACTGGTGTTAGTTATCGTGGCAGATCTTAAGATTTAACGCTATTGCAACTTTTTTCTTTGTTGGTTTTGAAGGCAAAGGTTTATGCAAACAAGCTTACGACCACCAACGCCTTGAAAGAGGAAATCGGGCGGTGTATTAATGAATTTCTGACACATTTATACGAAACGGTCAGAGCAAATTTCAATAAAAGAATACGTACTTGCAAGCAAAGCTATGGCTGCCCTTCTATCCAATGTGGTTATGAATACATAACCCCAATCTGCGTACTAGGTATATGATTCAATAAAAATCAATTAAAACTTCACAATAAATTTAAGCTTTTGGTGTGAATTATCAGACACTCTTTATATTTATAAATGGTTATCACTTATGGCTTTAACTCGGACCACTACCTTGTTCCAGCAGAGGTAAGAACGTGATTATCCAACACGCCACAACATTCCAGAAATAATGTGAAAAAATTAAATATCAAAAGACTGCAATCGCAAGAGACTGCCAAAAACTTCGCGCAGCGCGTATCCCTTAACCTCTTAATTAACACAATACCACCAGCATTGAAAGTCGAAGATCAATGACAACGATGCCAACAAGCCATTAAATCAGCCGCAACTGATGAGTTAGACTTCTTGCTCCCACCAGCAAGAAACCCTTGGTTTGATGAGCAATGTCGAAAGATGCAAGCCAAGAACGAGGCCTACAAGGCTAAGCTACAGGTGAAGACGAGAGAAGAAGGGAAGAACACCGGCTTTTCAGAAAGAAGAAAAATAACAAGAAAAGCGCGCGATCGACGAGATAGAGAGTTGACAATCCATGAACGACGATTGGAAGTTTAAACAAAGTGTAAAACGTCAAAGCCAAGCATACAAGGGTCGAACAAAGTTCTGTCCAGATAAACAAGGAAATATCGTAGTTGAGACACATTCGATGATGAGAATATGAAAAAAACTCTTCTGCTGACTTTTAAATGGCGATGATGAATAACATTCCGCTGTCAGGCAGAACGCACCATTCAATATTGGCAACGACATGGAAAACTGCCAGCCACCCGACCTGAGTGAAGTGAGGATAGCAATATCTAAACTCAAGTTTAATATGGCTGCCTGAAATGACAGCCTTCCCGCTGAGCTTTATAATGCCGGCGCGCGGAGATGACTTGGTAAGTAGCACCCATCAACTCATAACCAAAATCTGGTTGTATGAGAAAGTTTGCCTAAAGAATGGAACCCGAGCATCGTTTTTCCGATCCATTGCGATTAATTGCTAAACTGCACCAACTACAGAGGTATAAGTCTCCACAAAATCGCCTACACGATCCTATCAGGAAAGTCCACAACCACTCAAATTTTCACACTTCATCAGATCCTGGAAAAAACCAAAGTCCACATCGATACCCACCGCCTATTCATCGATTTCAACGCCACATACGACAGCATTTATAGAGACGAACTATACAGAGCCATGTCTAGTTTTGGTATACACTGTCAACACGAAAGGACACACAACATCGACGAATTGGATAGGACGTTACCATTGACAGATATATCTTTGAGCTACGACGTGACTTTGTCTACCTCGGCTCCGCTATTAACTCTGAAAACAACATCTCGTTAGCAATTAAACGAAAAATGACTCTTGCCAATCGCTGTTTATTCGGGCTAAGAAGGCAATTTTGTAGCAAAGCCTGTCACTCGAACTACTGAGGAGATCCCATATAAGACCCTTATCATCCCAGTCCTGCTCTATTGCGCTGAAGCATGCACCGTATCAAAAGCGGATGAAGAAATCCTTTTTTTTTAATATACATGCACTCAAGGGGTTTTGCACTCGAGCGTTTTGAGAAGTCTTGGTCGATTCGAGGTGAAAGTTCTTCGAAAAATCTTCGGTCACTTTTGGCTTGAAGGGCTATGGAGACGATGATTCAACCAAGAACTAAACGAGCCGTATAGCGACATGCTCCTGGTCAAAAAACTCCGCATTGGACGTTTAAGATGGCTAGGACATGTAGAAGGAATGGACACCAATACTCCGGCTCACAGAGTTTTCGATTCCACGCCAGACGTCGGACGCAGTAGAGGAAGACCTCGTCTTAAGTGGCGTGCACAAGTAGAATCCGATTTAAACCAACTTGGAGTGCGCAACTGGAGGCAGTTAGCTTACGACCGGGCTAATTTGAGAGGCATGTTGGTTGAGGCCCAGGTTCATTTCGCACTATAACGCCACTTCAGTAAGTTACTAAGTATACTCGTTACCTATTCTATACACAAAGCCATAAGTCTTGTTTGGGCATAAGGTATACCGCCAAAAATCGAGTATTTTATCATGACAGCGAAAGCGGATGCTCTTTAGTCTATCAAGGACAGCAACCTCTACATTGAAACATCAACACTAGGACATCCATACGCTGACCCAAAGAGCTTTTAATTGCTAGCCAGATGGTTGATGTAGAAGAGAAGTACGTCGGTTCAAGTGGTGCACAAATAGAAACTGACCTCAATCGATTTGAAGTGAGCTATATACCAGGCTATTTGGTTGTGGCCGAAGCGTGCCTCAAAATGTTGCGCTTATTAAGTAAGTGAATCCACATTGATGTTTTTAAAAAAAACTTTCTGACATAGTTAGTGTGTTCATAGTATGTATGGTGTGTTTAGCATGGTTTACTAGATAGATAGATGGAAAACACTAACTTTCGATGCGGCCTGGTATTTGCGAGGCATTTTTTAAATGCGAACTCTGCCTGAATATGGTTCATTGGGATCGACATTGATTACTTGGATTAACTAGTGTAAGTTCGAGGAGAATATTTTATAGAGTTCCAAATAGGAATCGTTGGCGGCCTGATTTATCATTAAAATGTTAGTATCCTGACCTGGATATGACGGAGATATTGAAAACATGTAATTTACCCATGCATCGATAAAATGGCTAATACTAAGGTCTGAATTATTCATTGTCAACGTTAGCTTATAGGTATTTCAACCCAATTCCGATGATTATATCATTTGGTACAAGTTCCCCGATAGCTTACATATTCTCTAAATCGCACACATCTAATGCCACCATAGTTTATGACAGAATGCGTAACCAGCCCAAAATATTTGTTAAGCCGAATATAAAGTCGTGAACATATATGAAAGCTCAAGAAATGTGTATATCCATGCTACGTTTCTTCATTTATCTAACCCATAACACCTAATAGGAACGTATTAAATGTTAGAAAGATATAATATTGTCGTTCCCACTTTTCATAAAATAATCCTAACTATGAACCCTTGGTCCGTAATAATAAAAACGTAGAATAACAGGTTTCGATCTAACTCCCTTACATCGGCAATGTCAGAACAAGTTTGAACCCTTATGTTATGACTCTGTTGTCCTTGACAGCGTGTTTGCATAATTATACAGGTAACGGATATTACAAGGCACCAACGAACTTGTGCGCACCATGAATTCCCTTCAATTATCTTCTTCTTCTTCGCACAAATCCTTGAGCCTCCGAAGCTTGACAATTTTCCACCTTAGAAATCACACCGAATACTTTTAAATTGATTCTACAAAATGGAGCTATCATCCCAAGTCTACACAGGGATCCACATCTGGCAGAAAAATCCAGTTTGCCAGCAGCACATGCTACATCAGCCCCCACCCGATCAGACCAATTGAACCACACAAGCCTTCGTGAGGAAAATATGCAATAAATCGCAACAAACCTAACCCCTTGCAGCAATCGATCGGCTCATGCTGTTGCAGTACATGTATGCTGCGACAAAGAACGACCAGAGCGTATAAAAAGCGCTTATTAGGCGGTCCTCACTTGAGTCCCCTCCAATTTCGTTTCCTCCCGTAAAAAGGCATGCCTTTAGATAGATATACAGCACAAGCACATCGTCATTATAATCGTTAAGACAGCGTGCCACACGGTGTGCGCACGGTCAGCTACCATTAATTTCCATTCCCCCTGTTTGCTAGCAATCAAAGCACTCAGAGCTGCGCTCTCCCAGCCTTCTCAATCTTACTTCATGACTATGGTCTATGACTATGATGCTTGGCAGCAGCCCGCAGCGGTGGGTTGCTGCCTGGTATTGCTTCTGTGTAACCGATGTACACGGTCGGCCTGCGGCGGCGACGGTGACGCGGCACAAGGCACAACAACACTAATCATGAATACGAAGACCACGAAAGAAGGTAAGAGATGGAACAAAGGAAGAAAAAAGAAAACGTAACGATCGTGATCTTATGGAAAAAGGGCAGGTGTGTCGATCGTGTGAGAACCACGTTCCAAAGCATTTTCTCACGATCATCTTGGGTCTTTTGTTTGAATGCGGGGATTGGGTTTTCTTCTTTTTCCTCTTCGTCTCGTCGTCTTCTTATGCTTTGTTGGATTCTTTTTATTATTAAGGCCTTACCCTCTGCCTCTTGCACCTCATTCGTTACGTTAACGATACTCGCTCTTGTCCCCTGGTTGTCTTTCGTTGAGGGTTTCCAGATTGGGGTTCGGGAACGTTTCGTTCCTTTTGCCTCATGAATATAAACGGTCTTTCATCAGACGAGGGATCTCTTGACTGCTTGTGCTGCTGTGGCAGCGGCTACACTGTGGTTGAGGTTGAGGTGCAGCTTATCGTGTGCACGGTTGTTTGGAGCGAAGAAGTGGCTGTGGCGTGCGGTTGTGCGGACGTTAGAAACCCACCGAAGTGATTTCGAACGTCGATGGGAATTACTTCATAATATCTTTTGATCTACATTATCTTTTTGTTGACTGAGAGTTGTTTTCCCCCTTTATCAGGCAAACCTTATTGGAATGAGTCCAAAAAGATACACTAATAAAATGGTCCATTATGCAGGGTACTGGCATGATATCTGGTGTCCGTTCTAACACAAAAGACAAATTAAGAAAGGTCCAATGCGGGTTCGTATGTGGCGGCTCTTATCTGAGACTAGCATTTCGGGGGCTTTTGGTAAGGTGATTGTCAGTCGATAAGGATGAAAAAAATGACCTCTAATTAATTTCCCCTTTCTTGTTTTTCCTTACCCGTTTTCGGTTGCTGTAGATAATTATACACAGTTGAGGAAAGACTTAATTGAAAATTGAGGCAAAGACGTTGAGACTAACGACGATCTGAGGTTTGGGGCGGAAGTCGGGGTAGTTAAATGGAGACGGTGAATGAATGCTTCTGGAAGACGATGCTGTTTCAGTGGTCGTCATTGCCGCTGATTGCAGAGACTGATGTCCGGTAGCGCGAATGGTAAAACGAATGACCGAATGGTAATGATATGAATGAACGGATGAGGGTTCTTGCCACGTGTTGCAGTACCTGATGTCATGCATGTATTTTTTTTTTAAATTCATAAATTGGAGTTCCTTTTTTTTGGATGTTTGGATATTTTTACTAAATAACAAAAACACGCATGCATGTTATTGCAGCCGCCATAGATTGTTTCGAATATTTTTATAAGGCATCCCAATTAACAATTTCACTTCGATAAACCACTGTCGAAGATATTTCTCGCCCAGCAATATAACCTATATGAAGTCTTATGAAAAATCATTTGGTGCATTTTTAAAGAGTTATTTACTTCTATAAGACTTTTTTAAATACTTCTAAAAAGCCTTACAGAAAAAAATTTCTTTGCTTCTAATAGGCCTTATAGAAAAAAATTATAGAGAAAAAAAGCATATGAGAAGGCTACAATCCACTGTGTGGATCGTTTTATAACCTATCCCTTACTTACTTACTTAAGTGGCGCTACGGAATGAACCTGGGCCTCAACCAACATGTCTCTACAATAAGCCCGATCCTTAGCTTACTGCCTCCAGTTGCGCACTCCAAGTTGGTTAAGGTCGGTTTCTACTTGTGCGCGCCACTTAAGGCGAGGTCTTCCTCTACTGCGTCCGACGTCTGGCTGGGAATCGAAGACTCTGCGAGCAGCAGTATTGGTGTCCATTCGTTCTATATGTCCTAGCCATCTTAAACGTCCAATGCGGAGTTTTTTGACCAGGGGCATGTCGCTGTACAGCTCGTATAGTTCTTGGTTGAATCTTCGTCTCCATAGCCCGTCAACGCAAACGGGACCGAAGATTTTTCGAAGAATTTTCCTCTCAAATCGACCAAGGATTTCTTCATCCGCTTTTGAGACGGTCCATGCTTCAGCGCCGTATGCCAGGACTGGGACGATCAGAGTCTTATATATGATCTACTTAGTAGTTCGAGTGAGGGCTTTACTACTGAATTGCCTTCGTGGTCCGAAGAAACAGCGGTTGGCAAGAGTAATTCTTCGTTTAATTTCTGACGAGATGTTGTTGTCAGAGTTAATAGCGGAGCCGAGATAGATGAAGTCCCGTACTACCTCAAAGTTATATCTGTCAATTTTGATTTCTGTCCAATTCGTCGACGTTGTGTGTCCTTTCGTGTTGACAGCATATACTTCGTCTAGGCCTCATTTACTGCTAAACCCATTTTTGCGGGTTCCTTCTCTATACTAGCAAACGTGGCTATGACATCACGTTGGGTCCTACTAATGATGTCAATATCGTCGGCGTATGCTAGTAGTTGTACAGATTTTTGGAAAATTGTGCCTCTGGTGTTGGCTCGTGAGTTTTGCACAATACTCTCAAGAATCAGATTAAAGAAGTCACATGACAGCGCATCGCCTTGCTTAAATCCTTTTTTGGTATCGATTGTGTCAGTGAGATCGTTTCCGACCCTGATGGAGCAGAGAGAATACTCCATCGTCATCCTACACAAGCGGACGAGTTTGGGCGGTATACCAAAACCAGACATGGCTCTGTATAGTTCGTCTCTATAAATGCTTTCGTATGCGGCTTTGAAATCGATGAAGATTTGGACTTCTTTTTTCCAGGATTTGCCGAAGTGTGAAGATTTGATCGGTTGTGGACTTTCCTGGCCTAAAACCACACTGATAAGGCCGATCAGGTTGTTGGTAAACGGTTTCAGGCCTTCACATATTTCGGAAGATAGAATTTTGTAGACGATGTTGAGGAGACTTATGCCTCTGTATAACCTATCCCATCCAATCTAGAAATTTATATCCCTAAAATGTGGGCTCAATAGCAAAGAATATTAAAATTGACATTTTTGCAACGTATTGGCAGTATTCAGGCAGTTTATCAATACCTTGTAGATATGGTTCGACAAAAAAAAGTTTTTCTACTGCAAATGGTTTTTGTAGAAGACTACTCAAAAAAGTGGGCGTGGGCTTAAATGATGTATAGACTAAATATTTGTTTTATCAAACCCAATAATCTTGCATCAAAAGTTTTTTGGAACATTTTAAAATTTTACTGAAAAAAGTTTTTTATTACAAACGCCCTCAAAAAGTGGTCGTGGCAAAAAACCTTTTATGAAAAAAATATAGATATTCAGGTTGGCTACATATGTTGTTCATTCACTTTTTCAAATTTCCCTATTGTTTGGCCAAAAATAACGTTTTTCAATAAAGTGTTAGTCGAAGTGGGCGGATTTTGAAAATGTTAACACTCGAACAAAGATCACATGTACCAAATTTCATTATCCGACCTAAAGACAGACGGACGGACGGACAGGCCGACGTGGCTTAATCGACTTATCTAGCGATTCTGAGTCGATCCATATACTTTAAGGTATAACTAGCTAAATTATTTCTCTATGTTACAAACTATGTATCAAAACTAATATACACCTTTAGGATAGGGTACAAAAATACAAATTTTTGGCGCATCAGGCTGTTTATTACCAACGGCCGAGCTTTCGCACAACCATTTATGTATCGTGTGTACTTCTTACACGATGGCCAGACCTCCTGTTTTATGCCGACTCCGTACAGCGAATTTGAGATAAGTTTTTCTTGCCAATTGATATTACTCGGATGATTTGTCAGACCATAACGAGAGAGTTTGGGGTTGGTACGGCTGGGAATCGAACCCAGACGTTATGCACGGCAGTTCATCACACTAACCATCGAGCCACTGAGCCCTTCAGAAGCGAATTATAGGCTTTGAAAAAAGTCTTTCCGATATTATTTGCAAGCCTTCTCGAACTTGATAAATACCATCTGATGACACTTGGTAATGTCCGAAATAGCTATAATTCTAACCAAAACAGTGTTGGCTGTAGACAAGTTGTTGTTGTAATTTCGTTCATGCAATTGATATTCGGCAACAATTAACCAACAGAAATTACCAGGGGCTGTCCCCTTAAGAATTAGAATCGTTGTTATATCTAACTCACCAACTACCATGCGATGATAATTGTACTGCTTTGCACATTGACTTTGTTCCATCAATATACTCTTCTCTACCTATAAGATATCTGGGGAAACAAAAATCTCAGCATACTTAAGACAGAGGAAAATATAGAAACAAAGGACCGAAAAAACAACAACAAAATGTGTGTATAAACACCAAAAATGCTAGTTGTCAGCCTTTCAGTTCATTCAATTGAGCAAATTGACTCTCCTCAAAACCAAGACCTCAGTGGCGCCGGTTAGGGAATTAAAAATTCTGTTAATAATCATACAGAGAAGTGAACGTTTAATTAGCGTCACTATTAGAAGGAATCTGATGAGGTAATGTCCGAAATAGCTTTAATTCTAACCAAAATAGTGTTGTCTGCACACAAGTTGTTGTTGTAGCTCTTATCTACAAGCTATTCACTAGGGTGTACTCTGGACCATGAAAGAGCAGTAAAACCCACGAAGTACTTGAATCGTGTTGACTCATTTTCCGGTATGTTCCCGATCTTTTTGCCTTTTTCCTAATCTTTTCACCTTTCCCCGATCTTTTCAACTTTTTCTCCACCATTTAACCTTAGCTTTTTTAAGCCTTCAATTGTAAGCTCTATACAAGCTTTACTTCGGATTAACTTCGTGAGAATTTCTACTGAAACATCATAACGTATTTTACATGTACACAAATCTCCGGAAGCTTTAAAACAACCTTGGAGAGGTTATACCATCATAACTTTGGTTATGCTTGTGAATTAATTTTTTTGCATCATACAGGAATAATTGTTAGTTGGGACACGCATTTTCGAATCAAGTTAGGAGTAATTAAAAACCTTTTGCTTTTTCATACCAGAAATAAAAAAACTTTGAGAAAGTGTGACGTGTCTTTTCATTAAAGCACCTCTTCCTTTTATCAATTAATAACGCTTTCTTAAGATGAAATCGAAATCTATAGCTCCAGGTATGGTAGGCAAAATGAAAAATCCAACAAAATCGTAAACTCTCACTATACCTACCTAATGGATAATTTTCGGTTAACATAAGTTTTAAATTTTTAAACAAAAGAGTTGATATAAAAACTGAAATTCTCAATTTTTTAGGATTTCCAAAGGTTATAGAGTTTCCTGATCTTCAAAAGTAATTTGGAAATTAGAATTTGGTATGGAAGGTATATTTTAACAAGAGTTTCCGTGCAGCGAAGAATCAACCAACCATTTCTTCATCCGCTTTTGATACGGTCCATGCTTCAGCACCGTAGACCAGGACTGGAATAATCAGGGTCTTATATAGGATCTTCTTAGTAGTTCGAGTGAGGGCTTTACTACTTAATTGCCTTCTTAGCCCAAAGAAAAAGCGGTTGGCAGGAGTAATTCTTCGTTTAGTTTCTGACGAGATGTTGATAAAGTCCCGCACTACCTCTAAGTTATATCTGTCAGTGTAAATCTCTGTTTAGTTCGTCTCTATAAATGCTGTCGTATACGGCTTTGAAATCGAGTAATAGGTGGTGGGAATCGATATGGGCTTCTTGTGTTTTTTTTCAGGATCTGCCGAAGTGTAAAAATTTGATCGGTTTTAGACTTTCCTGGCCTAAAACCCCACAGATAAGAGCCGATCAGGTTGTTGGTAAACGGTTTCAAGCGTTCACATATTACTGCAGCTATGATCTTGTATGCTATGTTGAGGAGCTAATGCCTCCATAGTTGGGGCAGTTTAGAGGGTCTCCTTTTTTGTGGATCGGGCAAACGATGCTGAGATTCCATACTTTCTTCCATACTTTCTTTCATACTTTCTTCCGAACAGATTTGACTTATGAGTCGGTGGATGCTGCTTACCAAGTCAAGCTCAGCGGGAACGCCGTCATTTCCGGCAGCCTTATTAAGCTTAAGTTGAGATATTGCTATCCTCACTTCATTCGGTCGGGTCGGGTGGTTGGCAGTTTTCGCTGTCGTTGCCAATATTAAAGGGTTCGTTCTGCCTGACAGCGGAACTTTGGTTGCCATCGCCTTTTAACAGTCTGCAGAAGTGGTTCTTCCATATCCTCAGCATAAAGTGTGGCTCAAGAACGATATTTCCATATTCATCTCGACAGAACTTTGTTCCACCCTTGTATCCTTGGCTTTGACATTTTACACTTTGGTAAGACTTGCGAACATCTTTCCTGGGGTGCTCCTCTCTATATCTTTTCTTGCTCTTTTTTTCTGAAAAGCCGGTATTCTTCCCCTCTTCTCTTAATGAAAGCTCTCGTCTTCACCTGCAGCTTTATGCCTCGGGCTCGGCTGCGAGCATCTGTACATCAGAAGCGGCTGATCTAATGGCTTATTGGCATCGTTGCTAGTGTTTGATGCTAGTGTTTGATGCTAGTGGAATGGTGGTAACCGAGAGGTTAAGGGATAGGCGTTGCGCGAACGTCTTAGCGGTCTCTTGCGACTGCAGTCTTTCGACATTTAATTTTTTCACAGTATTTCTTTCTTGTTGTGGCGTGGTGGATATCCGCATTCTTACCTTGGTAGTGATTCGAGTTTTCTCACATTAAAGGTGCATTTACCAACATCGTTGTTAAATCACTTCTTTCTGAGGCTATTGTTTGCTTCGTAACATAAAGCAGTTAACCCAAAGCACAAAACCAACCACTGGGCCATCAGTATCCACTACGGGATTTAGCGCTGCCATTCGAATTTCGGTTCATCCGCCACCATCTCTGTTCAAGGGGCCTGACTTACCCTTGAAATTCAAAGACAACCTGTTGTCCGAATATGTCGAAGCAGGATGAAAGTCTGCGTAAAGGATCCAGAAAGTTACCGTCAATTATCACGGAAGCTAAATACCGATTAAATTGAATGGTATTCATTTGAGAATTAATCTGAAAGGCCTTTACTTGTTGTAGTCATGCGTTATGCTAAAAAGATGACATAGTTAGCGATCTGAAAAACAGACAATACAAAGTTTAAGATGCCCTTAACATAACATAAACTCCAAGACAGTGGAAAGTTGCAGAAGTGATTATAGCTCTCAAACCAAGAAAATCACCGAATGAAAAATTAAAATGGAAGTCGCATGTAAAAAATAAATGCGAAGAACTTAAAAATAAACACAAAGAACTGTACTGGTTACTCGGAAAATATTCAAAGCTTAACATTGATAACAAGCTGCTATTATACAAGCAAGTGTTAAGCCCGGTCTGGACATATAGTATACAACTATGGGATTGTACCAGTCAAACGAATCTAAATATTTCACAAACTTTAAAAACGAATGCTAAGATCATTCGTCAATGCGCAGTGGTATATAAGGGATGAATCTCTACGCAGAGATCTGGGTATTCCCGCGGTTAAAGATGAAACGAAAAACGTTTATTGGGACACGTTAACACAACGGTCCTCCAAATTCTTGACGAAACAAATTTATTGCGGCGTCTTCAAAGAACTAAGCCCTTAGATTTGGCCCGATAATAACAAACCGCGCTATAAATTGCGGAATAAGCAGGAACTCTCACAGGAAAGTTACCTGCCAAACATTCATTACTCGTGATAAAAAAGTTGCTAGATAAGCCGCAAACTTAGATGCAATACGAATACAAAAATAGTGGTGGTTTTAGTTAAGGTTAAAATCCCACACTACTTTGGGCACGTGCTCATTGTGTCTTTTGAGATTTTCACCAGCCCAGGGAAAAAAAACAAAAATCAACACTCCCATTTATCGCTTAGCAAGTCAAATCGGACCAGTATCCGATGGTTACCACTTGGAGATTAAATACAAGGACATTTTATGTGCAGTCCGAGTTACAACCACTGGGCATTGCCAAGTTAAAGCCAATCAGAGTCTACCCTCGTTCTACAACACCCAGCCATCTAGTTACCTGCAAGACCGAAAAACTTCTACAATAACCTGGTATCTGAACAGATTTTAAAAGACAGTGCCTTCCTGCACCTAGCTGTTCCAGCACAAGATTGAAAAAAATTACATAACCTCGCATCTTATTGTCGGAATCCGGCATTCAAAGCCAACGTTGCATCTCAAATCGTCCAGCATATATCGTGACAGAAGCTCAAAATAAGAAGCAAATAAAAATAATTAATGGCTTAGTGAACTTCTTTGCTTCACTTATTGTAGGTGCCTGTTTTCAGTCATATTTCGAGGCTGCAGTGTGTATCCTTGTATCGGTTTTGTATGGTCGTTTTTATTAATTAAGAGTAGTATGAGCCTGGTTGAGGGCCAGCTTCATTCCGGACTGTAGCGCCACTCAGCTAAAAAAAGCGGTATGTAAGCAATATGCGCCTTAATGTATAGAACCGCTTTTCGTAATAGAGAAAATAAGTATTGATGAGAACTTTTTTTTGCATAAAGTTTTCTAAGCCTCAAAATCTACAATACCTTAACGACTCGGAAAGAGTGCAATCAGCAACATATATTATGTATATATGGTCTTACAAGGAAGACGAACAATATTTTAGATGGGCTATTATTCGGTTAATAAACTAAAGAAGTTCTCGATTGAGCTAAAAACCCATTTCGAAGCACTATACCACGATTTGATATCACTCGCAGTTTGACATAGCGTTTAAAAAAAAACGTTATATTAGAAATGTCGGGTTTAGGGATATAGGAAGCCTAAGAAGGCTCTTTTGGCTCTAAAGCCTCTAAATTCAAAAACCCAAAAGAGGCAATGCTTGCAATATGAATGATAATAAGAAGTTTTCGATAGGGTTGTCGAGCTAAAAACTGATTTTGAAGTAGTATACCACGATTTGACATCACGCAGTTTGACAGTTATCGCAATGGGAACACAGCGTTAAAAAATTTTTTTTGTTTCAAAAGTCTGGTTTAATTTATCTAGGAAGCCACAGAAGACTCTAAGGGATCTTAGACTTATATCATACATAAATTTCAAGACACAAAAGAGGCAATAAATACTTCCAAATATGTTTGAACGGAGTCTTCCTTTTTATAATTCCTATCAAATTATATAGCTGAAAATTGGCATTTCTGTTATTTTCTGCGATATTGAGATTTCTTGAAACCCATTAGTTACATTGTAAAATAAAACATTTTAATAATATACAGGGTATCCGCTGGGAAGGTATACAACTTTATTTTGCCGCCATTTTGGTAAACTTTAGTCTTGACAGTTCAAATTTGTAGTCGTGAAGTAGCACGTAACAAATTTATTATGGAAAAATATTCGATAAACCAACGTGTTTTAATCGTTTAAACATTTTATCAAAATCAGTCATCGATTACTGTGACGACAAAACGCACTATTTATCGTGTAGTGAATGATTTCGATGAATGAGGGTCTGTAGGTGATCGGTCCAATCTGCTGAAAACATTACTGCTACTCAAGGAAGTGTTCAAAGCAATCCAACATCAATTTGATCCAGTGCTAAAAAGCTTGGTCTTCAAAGAACAACTTTGGCCACAATTTTGCACAAGGATTTGCATTTGTTTCCATTTAAGATTCAGTTGACACAAGCGCTTCTTCCACGAGACCATTTACGCCGCCATACATATGCCAATAGGATGTTACAGCTAATCCATGACAACCCCGATTTTCATGAAAAATCAAAATGAGTGACGAAACACTTTTTTGTTTGAATGGATATGTGAAAAAAACAGAATAGTCGGTTCTGGACAATGGAAAACCTTGAAATTATTCATCGATCGTCTTAGCATCCATTAAAATTTACAGTCTGGTTTGCAATTTGGTCAGGAGGAATCATTGGACCTTACTTCCTTGAAAATGAAAATGGTATAACGGTAGCTGTGAATGGGAAGCGATATTGCGATATGATTGAAAACTTGTTTAACGCCACAACTGCATGCTTTGGGCTTGATTAACATGTGGTATCAACAAGGCGGTGTCATGTCGCATACAACCAGGATTCCAATGGAATTACTGTAAGACCTCTTTCCACAACAAGTTATTTCATGAAATGGTGATGTTGATTGGCCTCCACTGTCGCCTGATTTGACTGCTCCGGGCTTCTTTTTGTGTGGATATCTGAAAAGCAAGGTTTAGAAACGCTTGAGCAACTCAAACAAAATATTCTTGATGAATTTAATGAAATACCGCGTGAGAATGTACTAAAAAATGTGCTTATAAGGGCTCGCATTTGTGAGACTAACAGAGGCGGACATTTACCTGATATTGTTTTCCATACATAATTGCCGACATTAAATTAAGTAAAACATTTCTCAATATAAGATCCATTCCCTTTCATTTAATCAAAAATTATAAACAAACAAAGTAGTATACCTTCCCGGCGGACATCCTGTATAATCACAATCAACAATGCAAATAGCTGATATAGTTTCCATACCGCGATTATTAAGAAATAACCATTTTCAAACCAATATCCATTCAATATTCAACCTTACCGTGAAACCTAAATCCATATTATCTGATGCAATGAGGACTGCATTAAATGCGATTACGTATTCTTTATGGCACACTCACTCGTTTGTCATCATTAAGTACCACGTCCATAATACGTTCTAATAGAGAGGATAAATAGGTTCTCAAGATGAACCTACCACTTTGGAAAGGAACAAAATTATAAACCTACCTGTTAGATGCATCAAAGATGACCACCGGAAGCCAACAATTAACGTGTAGTCTAGAAACGATATCGGTATCGGACAAAGAAGGATTTTCGACCCATTCTGAAGCAGTTGATCTTGTCTGCTGTTTTATGATACATTTTTCTGGTTTTGTAAAAAAGAGAAGCGTAAACTGGTTTTAAAGAATGAAGCGGATGAATGGATAAAAACCGAAAGAGACATTAAAGAAACCGAAATTATATGATCGAAATAAAATGTTAGACGGTAGTTAATTGCGTTACGCTATACACATCCCTATATGCTACCGGATTCGTTCAAGTCTTTGCATGATCTAAATATCTGACTATTGTAGGTATTGTGGTAATAAGATGAACCAGCGCTACTATGCACTTCCTGTTTCTGAACTGTGAAGATGAAGGTAGAAATATGTTTGGATTTTAGTACAGGGATGTGTTTATGCTACCACAGTGCAGATAGAATTATATCCTAGATGCATTAATAATAATTGGCTTGTTAGCAAACATTTTACAATTTATAGAAATGATACTTTGTATCTTTTTATTTCGAAACATAGTCTTATAAATGTGTTATCAATAACATTGAGGACTATAGATTTTACATTGTTGATTTTTTCAACCAAATGAACATCAATGTGTGCATGCTAAATCATTTTAAGTTCCTAAGGTCTATTGGGGCCTATAACTTGGCTTCTCCATTCATTTGTAAGAGTGAATTCATATTTTTGCAAAAGAGAATACTTGATCTTAATTTTTTGTACAGGTTAGCTACAAGTGTCAAATTTATCTTTTCTAATTTTGTCTAGAACGAGGCAGTAACTAGACAACGTAGATCTTTGCAGAAGCACCAGAAATAAAACATCAATTGACAAGAAGCTAGAAAAGGTTAAAGAACGTTCTGTAAAACGAAAGCAAAGAACTGGCGAATAAAGGAGAAAGGCTGCTGAAAATAATGCTGCAACTTCGGTAGTGTCAAGTTGCACTAGCACTTGTTTCTAGCTTTACTTCTAGTTGTTCTAGTAGCGCTACTAATACTAAGGATAAGCGAGAAGATGAGTTTGTTCCGACCCTACGAAAAAATACACACAGCTCTAACAGTCGCAGTGACAGGCTTCCATCCACTAGTAGTATTTTTACAAAACATATTACCAGCGCTCTGGTAACAAAATAACCGATCGGGAAGCAGAAAGATTGATTATTCCTTTGTCCGCTGCTCTTGGTTGCAATCCTGCTTCACTCCGAATTTCACGAAGCACCATTCCACGAGCCAGAAAAAAAATGTTAGGATAGAAGTCAGCGCACATCTGAAAGAAACATTCAAACCATACACTATTAATACATTGGGATGGAAAAATATTACTTGATATTACTTTTGATAATAAGAAGGTGGACCGCCTCCCGATTCTTGTCTCTGGAAATGGTATCGAAAAATTGTTAGGTGTACCTAAACTAACTGCAGGGACGGGAGAAAATACATCTGATGCTGTTTTCTACACCATGGAACAGTGGAACGTCACAAAGCAAGTCCGAGCTATTAGTTTTAACACTTTGGGGCTAACACCGGTGCTAAAAAAGGAGCATGTGCTCTCCTAGAAGCGAAGACAGGGCGTGATATTTTATGTTTTACTTGTCAGCATTACATGTTCGAAATAATGCTTTCAAAAATATTTAAACTCTGCTTTTGGCCATCCAGCTCTCCCGAAATTCTGTTATTCAAGAGATTCAGAGATGCGTGGGACACATTTTCCCGAGATCACTACGACTGCCTTCATTCCAGTTCCAGGATGAAACAGTTTGCTGAAAGTACTCTTGGAAGTCTTACAACTGCCTTAGCTGGAGAAAAACAAGTTCGGGATAATTACAAAGAGCTGATGGAGCTCACAATGATAGTTCTGCACAAGTCACCTGCGAGGATTCATTGGCGTTCTCCGGGGCCAATACATCGTGCTCGTTGGATGGCAAAACTGCTGTATGCTATAATTTCTTTCTTTTTCGGAGTAATTCAGACATATTCCATCTGGCGAAAAGAAAAGAAAAACAAATTATTAGATTTGTTACTTTTGGTGCACTCATTTACACCAAGACTTGGATCGAAGCGCCTTTGGCAGCAGATGCACCTATAAATGACTTACAACTTCGGAAGAGATTGAAATCTTATGAAGCAATTGATTCCGAAGTCGGTGCAGAAGCGAGTATTGTTTTAGAGCATCATTTGCGGTACTTATCCGATGAGCTAGTAGCCTTTGCTCTATTTTCCGACAAGATGTGCTGTGATGAGAAAAATGCTATTGTTCAAAGAATGGATTTTAAGGACGGTCATCGTTCAGTAACAGGTAACTTCTCTAAGCTATCAATAGAAACCACCTTGGACGTCTTTGTATCGGAGAGAACATTGAAAACACTAGCAGACTTAGATTTGAGGGACTCAATCTTGAAGCTACCACCTGAGACTTGGGGTGAGAATGATGATTACCTCCTAGGCAAACGTTTCATAAGAAGTTTGTGTATGGTGAACGACACTGCGGAAAGACGTGTTAAATTGTTTGAAGATCACAATACAATACTCAGTAAAAATTAAGAAAAAAAAAATGTATACTTCATGTTGTGGAACAAAACCGGAAAATAGTTTCTACTGAGACTTCAAAAAAGGCGTTAACAAATTTAGTCTTAAATTGAAAAAAATTTCACTATATTAACTTTAATTTATGTTTTGATTTGTTTCTTTAAATTTTTACGTACACATTTCAATCAAATTTTTGAATATAACAATTTTTTTCTGAATGTAATGCAATTATTCATTTCTCAATTTTTTTTAAGTTTTTTTTTTATAGAATCAACATATTTCAAGGTCGATGATGACATATTTACGTAAGAAAGGAGTCTGAAATTTTACAATGGTAATATAAAGGGCATGTGTAACAACATAATGGGGTGGCGGGACTTCTTCTTGAAAAAAAATGTTTTTGCCATACATATATGTGGACCACCCTAGTA
The DNA here is from genome assembly GCA_949824845.1 of Rhingia rostrata. Classification (NCBI taxonomy): domain Eukaryota; kingdom Metazoa; phylum Arthropoda; class Insecta; order Diptera; family Syrphidae; genus Rhingia; species Rhingia rostrata. The sequence continues at coordinate 110,635,612 of OX463756.1, forward strand.
TATATTTATATGTCTATGGGTATATGGATTGACGCAGAATCGCTAGCTGAGTCGGTTGAGCCATGTCTGTCCGTCCGTCGATCTGAATGTCACCGATTTTTGGCCGTTAACATTTTAGCTAGAAGAATGAAATTTGGTACATAGGATTATTGTGCGTTGCTTCAGAACAAGTGTAGAATCAGCTTACTGCCACTCCCAATTTTCAGAGAAACGTTGTTTCTGGCCAAACCGTGTGACACTTTGAAAGAGTATCTGAGCACCATATTTAGACAATCCCAATACTAAACAAAATTTGTTGCCAGTCCCATTTTGGGACGTTTTTATTAAAAAACAATTTTGAGTCAAATTTCAAAATATTCGGAAAAACTTTTTATGCGAAATCATTGGTACATGCATATTTCATGGATTGATCATTTCAGCTAACATCCACTATTTGGAGGCCTTTACTTACAAAGACCATACCCCATAGCATATGCCATAGAACTTGTCGAACTAAAAAGTCTTAAATAAGTACTCACCAGTATCGAGGTATTCGTTCGGATTTGCATTTCGAACAGATCTTCCCACGAAATGCATCGCACACGATCACACGACGCGACGGGCTAATTTTTGACAGCTACGCTTTGAATTTCTTCGGAAGTCCGAGACAAAAAATTGTTGCGAAAGTCTAACGAAAATGGAAACCACCCTAATAACTAAAATTATTTTGTGTATTATTACAAAGTCGTGTTCTAATAAAAAAAACAACAACAAAGCAACAAGAAAAATTTGTTTAAATATTTTTTTTACAGTTTCACATATAATTACACAGCTGACAGATTGTAAAAATAAGCGAATGTATGCTTCATTTATTTTGTTCCTCAACAAATACTTCGTTGTTAAACTATTTTCACTCGAATGATTTCGCATCTCTCATTTAACGTTTTTATATAGAAAATATTGGCTAAGTAAAAAAAAAAAACATTACGATAGTGGGAAGCAGAAGAATGGGTACAGCAGTTATCGGTGTTTCGATCTGCGCACGCATCTGGAGCCTTGACAGCTGGACGAATTCAATTGATTTTGATTTGGATTAATTTCAAAGGTTTTTGGTTTTGATGTTATAGAACTAAAACTAACTGTAAACTCTCAATTTCTTAAAGCGATAACAGTATATATTTTTAACTTAATGCGTTCATTAACACTTGTGTTTGGAACTAAACTTAACGACCAGCTTTTATCAAAAATCTATGAAGAGAAAATTATATAATCTATATAATCTAACAGACAACAAAATCTCGTCAAAAATTAAATGAAGAATTACTCTGGCCAACTGCTGTTTCTTCGGGTTGAGATGGCAATTCAGTAGTAAAACCCTCACTCGAACTACTAAGGATATCCTTAATAGACCCTGATCATCCCAATCCTGATCTACGGTGCTGAAGCATGGACCGTATCGAAAATGGATGAAGAAATGTTGGTCGATTTGAGAGAAAAATCCTTCGAAAAATCTTCGGTCCCATATGAGTTGACGAGCTATGGAGACTCCGCATTGGGCGCTCGCAGAGTTTTCGATTCCCAGCCAGACGTCGGACACAGTAAAAAAAAATACCTCGCCTTAAGTGGCGCGCATAAGTAGAAAACGACTTCAACGAACATGGAGTGCTTTGTTGGATACAGTTAACTTATTACCGGGCTATTCGGAGTGGCATATTGGTTTGGGCTCAGGTCAGAAAGAACAGCGATAGTTGAGAGTAATCCTTGGTTTTATTTCTGATGTCAGATTTAATAATGTAGCTGAGGAAGATAAAGCCCTTAATTTCCCTAAGTTATTTCTGATAATGGTGACGTCATTTCCGACAGCCGTGTTAAGCTTAAGCTTAGATATTGCTATCCTCAATTAATTTAGGTAACCACTCGACCTGAGTGAAGGGATAACAATAAACTAAACTTAAGCAATCTTCGCTGTCGTCGTCAACATCAAATGGTTCGTCACTCCAGAAAGATGTTTTCTGTAGTGACACCTCTCTATCGCGCATATCTTCTTCTTTTTGGTGGTTTCTGAAAAGCCGGTTTGCCTAAATTTCAACGGTAGCTTACTTCCTCATCTGCAGATTTGCTGTAGGTGTTCTTCATTTAACCAAGGACTTCTTCCTGGTGGGCTATAGAAACTAATATTGTATTCATGTTGTTCGGTTCATCCACTAATGAACAACATGTTACGAGTACAGTAATACGTACCCACCAAGCCCAAACGCGTATTGACAAACGAATTTATATAAACAAAAATTTTTGCGCAACAGGCTCGTTAGCACCCAGGGCCGATCTTTCTCACAACCATTCATGTGTGCGTGTGTACTTCTTGCATGATGGTGGGACCTCCTGTTTTATGCCGACTCCGAACGGCGAATTTGAGATAAGCTTTTCTTGACAATTGGTACTACAAGGATGATTTGTCAGATCATCACGAGAGGAGGGCCAGTGAGAAATCATTGGATTGTTGCTACGGATGGGAATCGAACCCAGACCTTCTGCGCGGCAGTTCATCGCAAACAAATTGTCAAAGACAAATTTTGCTGTAAATTTTTCTCGTCGGGATATTGAATGGTATTCTCGCAACTCTTTGTACATGTGTTTGGCTACTTTTGTTTGTTCTGTCAACGTAAAATGACAGACAGTGAGGTCAAATATGAGGATAAATACAATTTTAGAATTTAATTAAAAATCGACAAAATTCGAAAATAAATCATTTTGCGATAAAACTCATCATCTGACAAGCATGATACAGGTACGCATTGCAAAAGCGATTACGACTTTCCTTTGTTTTTAAATTTTCTTAGCTCGGGATTGAGCTGTAAGCAAAAGACACATATACTCATTCTGATAAGATCTTTAAATCCTTAGCATATATGTAATCATCATACCAATTCGCATAAAATAATCTGAGCGATCATTGCCATATCCTACACCTATTGATACGTTCCTAGTAAATAAACATCTGGTCAGGCAATAATATTTTCTTTAATGGCTTACTCTTGATATTTCCCCAAAAAAATGTTCGTTAAGCCAAGTTATGAAATAATTCTACCAACCTGATATATAGTCCATAATGCTATTATGTGTGGAAAGGTAGTTTGGTGCCCAACTGAGAAGCTTAGCGGTTTTGTTATGATTTGCGCAATCGAAAATCCCAAAGACATTTTGCGGAACTGACAGTAAGTCGCTACCACTGGGTATACTCTTTGACAAAGAAAAAGTTCACGCTATTATCATACAACTGTACAATCTACTTGGCCTAGAAGATATACGCAAAGATACTCAATTAAATTGCAGTAAGCTTTTCAATTAACTAACAGTAACATTCATTCTTTTTTATATGGTCTGTTCTATTTCCACGGGATAAATTTTAGGCAAATGGTGGGCATTAGTTAATCTCTGTTCGATAAAAGGTCATTAGCATTTTTTTCAACCGATTCCACCATATTTAAAATCATTCTCGATCATATGATAATTTTCGTTTAATCTATTTTGTTTTACAAGTCTAAATTTTTCTTTGTTGATATTTGTCACTTCGAAGGTCATGTAGAAATTAGTTCTTTAACTAATTGCTATCTTTTGTGGGTTTTAAAGAGAGTCTTTGGAATCGCTCGGAGGCGTTAATTTATTAGGAAAGGTGCTTATTAATTTTATTTTGTTTGACTTACTAAAATGTACCATTAATCATCTAACATCATCTAATGAAGCTATCTACAGAAATATGAATATTTGTCACGTGATATATTGAAATGATGTAGGGGAAGATTGGAACTTCTCATATTTTATTATGCGTCAGCAACATAGTGCTGTGGGGACCAAAATCTTTTTGAGTAACCAATTGCTCATCAACAAATTGGTTTTATAGCCATGGTGTGGTTGTAGCCGTCAATAACCAGACTTGCGGTAGATAAATTTCTAGAAGAACTTATCAATATCCAGACTTGTTGTGGATACATTTCTAGGAGAAATGTAATTCGACGCAAACAGTTCCAGTTACATAAAACTAAATGGTTTCCCATAATTCACGCAAAGTTTGAATTTCGCGCCATTTAATAGTACTGTGTCCAACGGACAAAAGGACAACACTGTTACATTTCACAGTTCGGGGTTAGTACAAATAGAGCGCATTTACATTGTTGATCATCAATATTTTAAAATAATGAGGGTTTGTCAGCTACAGTCTGTAATGAAAATAATTTAAAAATCCCAATAGACAATTGAACTTGTGTCCTGTCATAAGTCGTTCAATAGAAAACATCGAGGCATTGCGCGAGAGTATTTCTGACAATACACGAAGATCAATTCGGCACCGTAGTCAAAAATTGGGCATTTTGGGAAGCTCTCCACAGCGAATCCTAGCGAATGACTTGAAACCTCATGCTTATAAAGTTCAATTGACTCAAGAACTGGATAGAGAGAGAGAGAGAGAGTTCGTTGAACGAATTTTGAAACAACAACAAATGAATGCTAATTTTTCGTACAAAATAATCTTTAGTGATGAAGCCCATTTTAGTCTTGATGTATTCTTTAATCGTCGAAATTCTCGCATTTAATAGTGCTTTCACATCGAACCGAAAACTGAGTTCTCGCAAAAATACCTGAAACCTTCATCGAAAACCTGAGTTCTCCTATATATTTGCAGTTTCCAAAAACTAGTAGGTTACACCGTAACCGTCTCAAAAATACTTAGCAGACGCATTCACAAGTACGGATTTTGGGCTGTAGACATTATCGCGTTGCCACATGCCATACAGCCAGAGAAACAATTCAATTACTGAATGAGTCATTTCCTAATCGTATAATAGGAGGTTTTTTTTTTTTGATCAGAATTTTTAGAGAGATTTTTCTTTGTTTTTTTTTTAAATCAAATCCATATGCAAAAAAGACAACAAACGCCAGTTGAAAGAAAATATTGAGGCGCGGCGTATTATTGAAATTAAACCAAATTTCTACGAAACGGTCAGAGAATGTTTAAAGAAAAGAGGACATAGTTGCAAGCACAGCCTTGGCGGCCATTTATACGATGCGCTTTTTCATACCTGTAGCCCCAATCTGTATATGTACTTTGTAAATCAAAAAAAAAAGTTAAGCACTCTAATTAAAAATTTGTATTTGCTATCGAAAAAATATTTTGCTTCAATTATAGGACACCTTTTACTTGTTGAACATTATATTGGCGGACCATTGGCCAATATAACGCTGTAAAAAAGAGGTTATTGTAGTAGAAATACTTCAAGTTGGTTGAATCTTTCCTCACCGTATCAACCATCTGTCTGGAAATCAACTATTCTGTCTTTATAAAACTCCAATGCAAAGTACTTTTGACCAAGGCATATACTGTAGTACGATAGTTGGATGTTATTGAGGGTAGACTCTGAATGGCTTTAACTTGGCATTGGCCAGTGGTTGTAACTCTTACACATCAATTGTGCTTAGTCTTACATCCAAGTAAATATCGGATACTGGTCTTATCCAACCGGATTTCACTTGCTAACCGATAAGTGCTAGTGTTGATAACAAGACGAAAAACAGCAACACTGTAAACAACCTTACCAGGATGGTACGGAATACCCGACCTGCTGTCCCAGGCGAACCTAAAAGAGCTGTTTCGAAATATTTAGATAACAGGTGATTTAGATTAACTACCCACACAGGAAAATATTTACCATTGTTACGAAGCAACAACCCTGATAAACGAAAAAATATCAACGACAACGAATGTTAGAACATTAAACAGGAGCAAACAAACTATCGGAAGCTGGTACAAAGCTAACATTGCTGCCATCAATGAAATACGGTCCGAGTTATAGTAAACAGAAACAACGAATATTCGGATGCGGATTTGTTATGAGTGCCAGACTTAGGCAAGAAGTCTTAAGTTTTCAAAACAGAGCAAACTTGACAAAACCTATTAGGACGGATGATGTTAAGACTCCGCTGGGAGATTTTATTGCAAAGATAGGAAGAGAACACATCTTTAGCAGTACTGTCGGCAAACACAGCATACACGACAACACGTCTGGCAACGGACTTAGGTTATTTGACTTCGCCATGGAATGAAATGTCTATATAGCCAGCACACGGTTTCCTCACCTTGATATCCATAGGGGGACATGGCCGTCTCCAGATCAACGAACGATCAACCAAAATGATCACTTTGAGATAGACAAGAGACACGCATCCAGTATTTTGGATGTCCGAATATTTCGAGGAGCTAACATCGACTCGGACCACTACCTTGTTGCAGCCAAGATAAGAATGCGGATATCCATCACGCCACAACAATCTAGAAATACTGTAAAAAATGTTATATCGAAAGACTGCAATCGCAAGATACCGCCAAGAACTTCGTGTAACGAGTATCAATTAACCTCTCGATTAACAGCATACTACCAGCATTGAATGTCGAAGAACAATAGCAACAATGCCAACAAGCCATTAGAACAGCCGCAACTGATGTGCTAGGTTTCTCGCGTCCATCAGCAAGATACACCTGGTTTGAGGATCGCCGAAAGCTGCTCGCAGCCAAGAACGGGGCCTACAAGACGAGAGCCGCTATTGAGCTCTATAGGCAAAGAAGAAGGGAAGAATACCGGCTTTTCAGAAAGAAGAAAAAAGTGCAAGAAAAGCGCGTGATCGAGGACATAGAGAGGTTCCACAGCAGGAACGATGTTCGCAATTTTTACCAAAGTGTAAAACGTCAAATATATGGATACAAGGCTCGAACAGAATCCATGTCTAATAGGATGACGATGGAGAATTCTCGCGGCCCCCGCCGACACATTCGATACTAAGAAAGGATTAAGCCAAGGCGATGTGCTGTCATGTGACTTCTTCAATTTGATTCTTGAGAGGATTGTGCAAAACTTGCGAGCCAACACCAGAGGCACAATTTTCCAAAAATCTGTACAACAACTAGCATACGCCGACGATATTGACATCATTGGTAGGACCCAACGTGATGTCATATCTGCGTTTGCTAGTAAAGAGAAGGAAGCGGCAAAAATGGGCTTACCAATAAATGAGGGCAAAACAAAGTATATGTTGTCAACATGAAAGGACACACAACATTGACGAATTGGACAGAACGTCACCATTGACAGATATAACATTGAGGTAGTACGGGACTTTGTCTATCTCGGCTCCGCTATTAACTCTGAAAACAACATCTTGTCAGAAATTAAACGAAGAATTGCTCTTGCCAACCGCTGTTTCTTCGGGCTAAGAAAGCAATTTGGTATATGTAAGACCATCCATGGACCGTATCAGCAGCGGATCAAGAAATCCTTGGTCCAGGAAAATTCTTCGTTAAGTACCGAGACAAAGATTCAACCAAAAAATTCACGAGTTGTACAGCGATGTATCCGTATATCCGCATTGGACGTTTCAGATGTCTAGGCAATTTGGTTGAGACCCAGGTTCATTCCGGACTGTAGTACCACTTATAAGTTTTCAATATTTACTTTGGGTAAAAAATAAGGTCGGCGATGTAAGCTGCCGAAATAATATTTATTTGGATTATTGTTCGAGTTACTTGCCGGAATGTACTGAGGTGAAAATACCAGAGTGACTGGGGGAGCCTTATGTAGAGCTTCTTCTTCTCCGAATGGAATGGTTCCAGATCGAATTCAGAGTTTTTGATTTTACATCGGTACCTATAGATGCTGGAATAAAAACATGAATCATCCTAGAACTCGTTTGGTGAACTACTTGACAACTTAAGAAAGTCCATTGGCTGATGGTTTTTGACTTAAAATCAAGTATAGCAAGAGCTCATGCACTCCGAAGTCTCAAAAAATGTGAACGATTTGTGTAAGTACATTTCAACATTTGTCGAAACAAACAATATTTTCGATTTTGGGACACTCTGACTATCGCAATACATAAATTTAACCGTTTTTTTTTTCGATTTACACTGGCTGTCAAGATTACATGATATAAGTAGCCTTTTTCTGTTCTTTCTCAAGGCTCAGCGATGCAATGATTAGTGAGATGAACTGCCGCGCAGAAAGTCTGTCCATTCGTTTTTCCCGCTAATCTGATAAATCATTCCTCCAGATTCGTCATAAAACAGGAGGTACGGCCATGCTTGGTTGTGAGGAAATGCTTGGCCTAAGTTAATATCTAGCCTGTTGCGCCAATAATTTGCATTTATAAAAATTTCTTTCTATAGGGTTACTTTATTCTAAGTCACGGGGGAAAATTTATCTACAAGTTCAAACTCTGAAGAATATCCATCCAAAATGGAATAAAATGACTATCCAACGTTCTCATGAAAATCATAGAATATGCAGCCCGAATTGAAATCAACAATGGCGTCTGCCACTGAAGTGATAATTTGTTTCAAGTTGGTGGGACTAAAACTTCAATACCCAAATTAAATAAAACAAGTCATACATTAAGGCCAAGCTTATAATTATGTCGGTCTCAATTACTATGTATCTAGGTGTAGATATCGTCATGCACCATGTAATTCAAATCAAAAAGCATATCTTGGCTTAGTTTTGAACTCATTAAAGTCCTCTCTCCTAGTAAAAAAACCAACCTAATCCTAATTTACCCCTCTCCAAATATATTGCGTCTCCATTCACTTAGACCTAATTTACTCCCCTTGGAAAGTCAGATAAACTGTTATCATCGTGTAATTTCTTTCACTACATCGAAACGTTCCCATCATATTGTGACTCAATCCATATTCTCGAAACGTGTAACTTCCGCAATTACCCGCATAATTTCACACCCAACAAATTCTCACGCACAGCTCCGAACTCCGAAGAACCTTTCCGTGGAAAAATTATATTTGCAACCAACTATGTGTCGCGCAACAACCGGCGATAAAACATGCAAAGACCTTCATTTCACTCGACCTTCTCAAAGTCGTCAGCGCCAAGAAAATGAGAATAAAACAAATCAACGTTCAACATAAAACAACAACAAAACCGATTGAGCAACCAGCAAAACGTTGCGCGCGGACACTCCACACCTACCAATTCTCCTAAACCAAACCCAATATATCTTATTAACTATAAGCGTAACCTAACCACGCCATGAGCCATTTTGCCCACCACCTCTAGCCCATAAAACGTTGCTACAACTGCCATTCGAGAGACTACCTACCGTTCCACCCGAACTGTAAAGGCATCGCCCTGGCGCGGCGGTTAGTCAGACCAAGCGCTTAAATCACACGCAATCCATCCATCCATCCATCCAGCACAAAGACGTATTTACTTTGTTTGCGCGCTCGGCCCATGAGCTTCGTGAAATATTTTAGAAAATATTTTCTCACACTTTTACCAGCACCATTAAGAAGAATTGGAGGCGAATGAAAGGGGACAAAGCCCACTTAAATGTAGCCGGTCGCCAACTCTACTGCCGCTGGGTGCGACGACAGCGAACTATGTTAATTTTTTCTTTTTTTTTATCTCTGATTCATGCTTTTCCTAGTCTTATGAGCAATATCTGTCGAAGTTGAAGATTTGTCACGTAAGTTGTATAATTAGGGCCGACAAAGGGACAATCACTCTTGACGCCATGGTAAAAGCAAGCGCCATATTTTGAAGGTTCTTGTTACAATTCCATAATAATCCGTTCTATTTTTTAAGAGTTTTTAATTAAGACTGGGCGACTATGTAAAGGCTATTCAAAAATCAATGTATCTTCGTCATGAATTATCAAATATATCTATAGAATGTGGGCTGTTTATGGGTATTTTACGGGTGGGTTGTGGTGAATATGCCCATACATAATTCAGTAGCCAACCGAAAGCTATAAATATAATTTAATACAATCAACTAGGATGTGAGAATCTCTATTAACTTCAAAAAAGGTGCTAATTCAGGGCAGAATTGAAAACTCTCATTGGGCATTTGTCTCCATTTTTGGAGCGTTCTGGTCACATTCTGGATTTCAAGGGGTTAAACTTAGCTGGAATATTTCGACCTAATTCTTTCGACTATCAGAGCACCACGCTGATAGTCGGTGAAATGACGAATTTCACCGACATCATTGTAAATGCCATTGCAAGATCAATTAATCGAAGTAAAATGTCCGGTAGATCAGATAAAGAACTATAGAACGTCAATAAACGATACAATCCACAAATACGACAATTGCACTGCACCCGGGGCTTAAACGGGTCCACCTCCACAGGCTGTTTACTGACAGATACTTCCCGGAGATGACGATATTGCAGTTGTTGATCAAAAATCTAAAACCAATTTTGGAGAAATACAGTAAATCTTTGGAGATAGTTTCAAGCTTTAAAAACAAGTAGTTCGCAAATTTTCCCACAAATAAATAAAATGTGTCCGGCTGTTGCTTTTAATTCGAAAAACTTTCGCATCGAATGATGAAAGATTCTCAAGAGATAGGGAAATTGCTAAGTTCCTTTTTTGACAAAGTGTAAATGTTAAATAATCCCTTATTACTATATTGAAGAATGTGCATTCCTGAATCATATTTATCTGCGCACGGAACTCTAAACTTGGCGATATGAGACTTGCAGTTGATAATGCTGGTGCAAAAAATTAACTAGTGGATATCTTTGTATCGCCGAAATATATTTGAGAGGCTGATGCACTGAATAATGCACATTTTCTTAAAGAGGACAAGGACAAAACAAATCTTGGCAATCTTCGTCTATTAAGACTTTTTTTTGGGGCAAAGCATGACACTGTTCATGCCGCGCCGAAGTAACAATGTAGCTAAAAAGTTGGAAAGGACGAAATTCCTAAGAAAAATTTGATAGAAATTAAATTTAACCAAACAAAAGCTTAAAATTATGTCTACACTTATCTTAAAGTCAAAGCAGGCAACAATAAAAAAAAAAACAAAATTTAAACAAATACCGCGGCCATTGGAAATGCGATCGGATCTTGAACGTCAAAACCAAAAGTTTGCACAAGCTACAGTAAGCTTGAAAATATTATTCGCAACAGATGTACTCCACCTTTAACATGAATAGATTTTTATAAAATTCATATGTGGAATGCCAATGGCCATTCGCAGAAACTTGGACAACTTGAATTATTTATACACAAACTCACGCAAAGAGTAATTCCAACTTAAAGGTTAATGGTTACCTCGACAAACATGCTCTACTTCCATCAAATAAGGCTAGAGGTGGAGCATCACTTTACATAAAAGAGTGTTTCAAACATACGATTGATTTTAGATTATAAGTCGAAACAATTCAAGTTTGCTCTATACAAGTCAAAAGCAGGCAAGGCTTTCTGAAGATATTTCCATTTGTTTACATACTTACTTACTTAAGTGGCGCAGCAGTCCGGAATAAACCTGGGCCTTAACCAACATGCCTCTCCAATTACCCTGGTCCTTAGCTAACTGCCTCCAGTTGCCACTCCAAGTTGGTTGAGTTCGTTTTCTACTTGTTGGCGCGCACAAGGCGAGGTCTTCCTCTACTGCGTCCGATGTCTGGATGAGAATCGAAGACCCCGGAATATTGGTATCCATTAGTTCTACATGTCCTAGCCATCTTAAACGTCCTATGCGGAGTTGGGTGCCTTTCGATGTTGTGTGTCCTTTCGTGTTGACAGCATATACTTAGTCCTACTCTCATTTACTGCTGAACCTATTTTTGCCAGCCAGCTTGAGTTTAGATATTGCTGTCCTCACGTCACTCGGGTCTGTTTTCGCTATAGTTCCCAATATTGAATGGTGCGCTCAGCGGAATGTTATTCGTCATCGCCGTTTAACAGTCTGCAGAAGTGGTTCTTCCATATCATCAGCTTCGACTGTGTCTCAACTATGATATTTGCTTGTTCATCTCGACAGGATTCTGTTCAAGCTTTGCCATTTTACACTTAGGTAAAACTTGCGAACATCGTCCCTGGAGTGGCACCTCTCAATATCCTCGATCGTGCGCTTTTCTTGCTCTTTTTTCTTCTTTCTAAAAAGCCGGTGTTCTTCCCTTCTTCTCTGCAGCTCTCGTCTTCACCTGCAGCTTAGCCTTGTAGGCCTCGTTCTTGGCTGCGAGCATCTGCTTTGTTCACAGTATTTCTGGATTGTAGTAGTGGTCCGAGTCGATGTTAGCTCCTCGGAATATTCGGACATCCAAAGCATGTCTCTTGTCTATCGCAATGTGATCGTTTTGGCTGACCGTTCGTTGATCTGGAGACTGCCGTGTCCCCTTATGGATATTGGGGTGAGGAAACCGTGTGCTGGCTATGGTGGCATTTTGTTCCGTAGCGAAGTCAATTAGCCTAAGTCACCAGACGTGTTGTCGTGTAGGCTATGTTTTCCGACAATACTGCTAAAAATGTCTTCTCTTCCTACCTTTGCGTTGAAATCTCCCAGCACGATTTTAACATCGTACTTCGGTAGTGCTCATACGTTTTGTCAAGAAGCTCGTAGAAGCAATCCTTAGCTGCATCAACTTTTTTCTCCGTTGGGGCGTGAGCGCATATAAGGCTAATGTTGGCGAATTCGGCCTTGTTGCGGATAGTTACAGTGCGTTCGCTAATGTCCTTGAAACATAAGACTTCTTGCCTAAGTCTGACACTTCTAACAAATCCGCATCCGTATAGTCGCTGTTTCTGCTCACTATAACAAGGTCCGTAGTAGATGTTACAGTTTTTCATCCTCTTTTTGCCCGGCCCATCCCATTGTATTTCCCCGATAGCAGTTGTAGCAGTTTAGGGCTTCCGCTAGTTGTTCGTTAGCACCTCGTTGACATACTGAGCTACTTTACATGCTTAACGAAAAAAGTCAGTAATCATGGCTCTATAGCGGCTACCATTGACTGTAACGCTCTTTTTAAAGAAGTGCGAACCAATAATTCCACCAACCCATAACGCACATCAAACAGTCAGTTTTTGTTGATGTTATGGTGTCTCAACATACTCTTGAGCAATATCATCACCCCAAATACGGCAATTCCGTTTATTGATGTATCAATTCAACCAAAAGTGAGCTTCATCGGTAAACAGACTTCGCTTATAAAAATTGGGATCAGCGGAAATCTTACGTTGGGCCCATTCACCGAATCTACGCCTTGCTAGGTGATCCTGTGGCTTCAATTCTTTCAAGAGTTTGATTTCGTTAGCACGGTAACCAAGATCTTTCCGCAAAATCTTCCGTAAAGTTAATGGATACTTATTCACTTATTCCCCCGTGCACGATGGGGGATAAACTGATTTGGGGGTTCCTCTGCGCTTTGATCTACAGCAGCAATGACTTCTTCTATACTCACTGTAAGACGTGTATGTGGATGCGTATTATCATCTGGAGTAAACGTGGAGCGAAAACGTTTCATACTTGATCGAATTAGTTGCTCTGATGAACGATTGTGTTGACTGTAAAATGGACGTAGTGCGCGATATGTATTTCGAGCAGACCCATATTTTCCAAAATAAATTTTGACAATTTGGAAGCGTTGTTCAAACGTCAGTCTATTCATGTTGAAATGTCAAACCAAACTTAAGATAAGTCACTTCACAGCTGACAAAATGGCCACCAGTTAAAAGTTGTACACCTGTATAAAAAAAACAGCCCTTACAAGTCAAAGACCGAATGTATTAAAGGTACAGAGTTGTGATGTATCTAGTTGACGTGAACGTTTAAAATGAATACTTTGTATCGAGTCTTGGGTGCACTTAAAGTTGTTGCTAAAATATAGATGAGTCTCAACCTAAAATCTGTTTATCATATCCTGGATTAGTCTTAGTGTGAAAATGTTGTTGTCCCTTTGGAGATGGTTGGTAGACTTGACAACTTTATGTCCTTGCAAGTCGGTTGCCATCCCTATTTCATAAAGCCAGAATGTCCACTTTATGTTTCGTTGCTTCGATTTTTTTTTAAGTTGGGATTTTTCGAATTTCCATTGCAGTGGATGATGCTAAGCACGGAGTCCCTGGTTCAAACCAAAAAAGTAACAACACCTATGTTTTTTTCATTGCCTCAAGTACGTGTTGCGAAAAAGTATAAAAATGTCATGAGAAACTTCTCAAATTTGGCTTTCGGAATTAGAGATAAATTGATTGCAAACATATAAATTCGCACGTACAAAGCTATGTTTGAGGCTTTGCATGAGCCGTTAATGCCAGGTATTTTATTTTTATGGAAGATTGTGTTATTTTTATATACTGTTTCCTTGATTTGCATCGCGCCTCTTAAGTCACTTTTTGATACTTCCAAACATCATTATAGGCGTCTTTCTGAAGGTGAAAGCCAATTGTTGGCTATGAGGGTAAAGCCATAGTGGTTCTCCACTAAATGCTTAGATAACATAACCGTATGTGGAGTCTCAGGTAATTGTTCCATGCCGATCTGACGACAAGTAGTTTTTAAACGACTGGTGCTGATCGCTGACTGGTGACATATGAAGTGTTGGATTTCAGCAATTTTTTCTAAGTTGCGATATGTCTGTCGGTTTTGTGTTGCCGGTGCCAACCTAACTGGGTGTAATCTGTTAACATTCTCTCCGCTGAAATAGAAGTTATTTTAGCCTTTCTCGGCGCACAACATTTGATCTAAAAATGTATCTTACTTGCTCCAGATCTTATGATAATAAAACTTCCGTACTCTTCCTTTGCCTCACTAATGGGAATTTTGAGCCCAGTTCGGCTGTCATGTGGTCCATCGGGTTATATTAGCAGGTTTTCTTTTTGGGTCATTTCGATACTGGATAACGCTGTTCCAATTGATTTAAGTTTGAGGTTCATCCTAATATGCGTAGGACAGATGTCCCTTTGCTAAGATCACGATTTCGTCGAGTCTTACATTCTTAATTTTTGGAGACTTCGTACGTATAGACATAGCTGGACTTGCGTTTTGGAGACAACAAGAGTGGCGCTTTTTATCGCCTGTCTCTTGATATCTGCTTTTTACGTAACTGTTTTTTTTTAAGGGGAGCTTATTTTGTGCCTGCGTTGGTTAACTGAACTGGTAAGCGTTGAGACCTCTTGTTAAATCCGAAATAGTAAACAAATGTTTTCCTCTGCCCAGCTTGAAAAAGTATGATAAACATACAATTGTCATGGCAAGCTTTAAAAAATTTTCGTTAAAGTTTTGCATCGCACACACAAATGGATTGAGATAATTGGTTTGAGACATTGCATGAGCCCTTATTGCTTAATATTTGTCTTTAATCCTTCTTATTGCATCCTATTGCTATGGAAAGGATTGATGTAGGCGAACAACTAGCGAAAGCCTTAAGCTGCTACAATACAGATATTACTGCCATCCAGGAAATACGATGGGATGGACTGGGCAAAAGGAGGATGAAAAACTTTGACATCTAATACGGACCTTGTTATATTGAGCAGAAACAGCGACTATTGGGATGCGGATTTGTTATAAGTGAGAGACCTAGGCAAGAAGACTATGTTTTTAAAGCTTTACCAAAGGAATTGTAACAAGCCTCTTCAAGGGAAAATTAGCCAACCACCATGCCGTGACAAAATTTAATGTCAACATAGGCCCATGTTCACCGATTTTTTTCTGCCGCAATTGGACGAATTAGGAATGGAGGACATGTGGTTCCAACAAGACGGAGCAACGACTCAGAGTGCGCACAAGCCACAACCGATATTCTGAAGGCGACGTTCCCGGGTAGCCTTATCTCTCGTTTAGGCGATTTGCACTGGCCGGCAAGATCGCCCGATTTAACCGTTCCAGACTTTTTTTGTGGAGTTTTTTGAAGTTCAGTGTGTACGTGAACAAGCCCGACGGCCTAGAAGCCCTCAAGGATAACATTCGACACGAGTGCGAGAATCTGTCGCTCGAAGTTCTCGCGGAAGTGATGAAAAATGTCATAAAACGAGCCCGTATGGCAATCAATTGTGACGGCGCCCATTTGGCCGATATAATCTTCTCGGCTTGACCAATAATTCTAAAGGTTCAAACAAACATAATCAAAAAACAGAATCCAAGATTTTCATTTAGAAAAAAATGGGAACCAAACAACATCGGATGACTTCTTTTGGCCCACCCTGTATATATCATATAGCTTTAACCTATCGATTAACATCAAAATACCGCAACATCTGATGTCGAAGAACAATGGTAACGATGTCACCAAGCCATTAGATCAGCCGCAATTGCTGTGCAAGGTTTTTCGCGCATTTCAGCAAGAAACCTTTGAGATAGATGTTCAATGTTAAGAATGAGGTTAAGAGAGCTGTCATTGTATAGGCAAAGAAGAAGAGAAGAACACCGGCTTTTCAGAAAAAACTGAAAGAAAAATTCGCGATCTAGGCTATCGAGTGGTTCCACTTCAAGAATGATGTTTGCAGTTTTACCAAAGTGAATCCTGCCGAGATGAACAAGGGAATGTCCTAGCTGAGACACATTCGATGCTAAGAATATGGAAGAACCACTTCTCCAGACTGTGATAAATGGCGATGACAAACAATATCAATGTTGCCGACGACAACGAATTTGTTGATTGCTGATTTAAGAACGTTTATCCACGGCTTACTTATGCAACTTAACTATTTGATCGGCACCTTGATGGAAGAATACAAAATGATTACAATGATTGTTTCAAATCAAAGGTGAAATCACCTGCAAAATTTTTCATTTCGACAAAATGTTAGCAGCCAAATCATTAACCTGAACCCCAGAAATGTTTTTCGAATTTAGTTTTCACAATAAAAGAATAATCCAAAGCGACCTTCTGAAATAGAAAAACCCTAATAAAAGAAAACAGAGAAAATATCTTTTAAGTTGCATTTTATTTGTTCAACTGTTCTGATATTTTTTTTTAGATTTTACTTTTTTTTATGTTAAAGCATTTTTTTTTATAAATCACAGTTTTCATCCCTTCGGTTCATTTTCGAACGGGATCATTTTGTATGTGTTCACATCACTTTACTGACTTCAATTTACAATAAATCCCACATGAAGTCTCTGTTGTCTGGCTTCCTTTTGCAGTCCACTTGAGTGAAGCTCTATTTCACAATCCTCTCGCGTTGGCATTGTTCTGCAGTTGTCTTCGTGCAACCATTTTTAAGCTGCCACCGATTAACTTCTCCTTCACCAAGGACGCCATACACTTGACGATTCACTGGGGGTTGGGCTGCATGTTCCACTATCACTACTGCACTCGGAGGGGGGAGGTGTTATTATCACAGGACTACGACTACTCTCAGCTTCGTAAAATCCGCCAATAAGTGAAACTGGTGATACCACTGGAAATACAGCGGCTGGCGAAGCACTTGTTGTAGCTACCGTCGGCACAACCACTTGCAAATAGTTCAACCGATGTCCAAGATGACTCATTAGTTGGGTTCCCAAGTCCACACTGACACCAGGTACTGTGGCCAGGGTTTTTGAAACTTCATTTGCGGCGTGTACGTATCCAGCGCGAAAACTCTCTGCAATTGTGACCTTTGGATCCTGCAGACCAGCTGAGCTTCCTAGGCGCAGTTGCTTTTGAGCGCGCAACTTTTTCATATGTTCAACGGTCAATTCGAGGATGTCAGCCTTTTCCAAACGCGTTATATGCTCCCCCTCCTGAGTGAGACACTCAACCATGATATCCTTTAATTCGTCGAGGCACTTGTTAATCCTTGCGCGACGTTTACGTTCCAACATTGGTTTCATCACTTTACGGTACTGATATGTCTTTGACATCTCCATCTCGAGAACCATTAATAAAATATCACAAAACAAATAAACTCAAGAAATCAAACTCCGTCAAGAGATCTGCTCTCAGCAGCGACTATGCAATGAATGAGTCGACTTGCCGACTCGCCGATCCCTTATAAAGTCTTCTCCATGCCCGCACTGCCCACCGCAGCCGGCTTAGTAGGACGGGGTTTAATGTGCGATCGTGCTGTTTGCCTGCCTGTTTGGCCTACCGATCATCGCCGGTCGCGTCGGATACTCACATAAAATAATAAAACAGCTCACAGAGATTGTTATACCGTGGGAAACTATTCCGGAGTCGATTTCTCACAGTCCCCCAGAGTGCACACACACTCAGGCTTGGGCATTTTGTGTGCGCACATGCCTGTGTGCCACTCCACATAACAAGACGTGTTTTCTTATAAAGTGGTGTACGTCCCCTTCGTTGCTCGTCCTTCGTCTTTTGCTGGTTCTTTTGATTTGATTTTTATTTCTACGTTCCTTTTCGTTTTCTTTCCTTGTGTGTTTTTTTTTTTTTTTTTTTTTAATAATGCTGTTGACTTGATTGTGTATAGAAGTAGAAGAAGAGCCCGCTTGTGTTGTACCCGTGCTATGTAGGTACCGCTCATTACCCGCTGATCCCGCGTGGTGCTGCTGCCGTTGCCATTGCCGCTGCGTGCCGACGATCATCGTTTGTCGTAGTCATCGTCTTGGTCGTCGTAGTTGTCGTTCGTTGATCATCTTGATCTTCGTCATAGTTTCGTGCGACCTTAAGAAGGGGTTAAGAGGGGCCTGAGGTTTTACTTGCTGCTGCTGTTGCATTACCCACACATCGTACTCTGGGAGTACCGATACCGAGTACGTTGTGTGCGAGATTATCTTTTATAGTGCGCGAGGTTGGATTGAGTTAGCGGCGGGTGGTCAGAAGTGGTGCTAGTGGTCGTTGTAGTTGTTTATCTGAGTCCGCACGATCGCTGGTGATCGCACTCTCTGACTGCTGGTGGCAGATTTCAGCTAAGCTGATGAGTTTTGGAATGCGCCAAATTAAACTACTGTACTTTACTGTGAGGGTAGTGTAGTGGTTGGTGGTAGTTTATTATCTTATTCGCCTTTGCCCGGAGTAGTATCTATGTGAGAGAATGGCTGTAGCTGGATACTATTATTCACCTCCTGGTAGGCTATAAACTCGAATAATGGCGAAGTGAATAGTATTTCGCATGTGGGTATTAGATATTGCGTAGATACTACCGGCCCAGCTGAATGCAATATTGTAATGTAGGTACAAAAGGGGTAGTTGATCTTTTTGTCTTCTTTTGCGTAACAGTTTATGCGTCTTTCATTTAGAAGTGATGGTGCATTAGTTTCCTTTTCTTACCTACGTAGAAACGTCCCTCATTCGGAATGTTGATAACTTTTTGGGTAAACGATATAATGGAGGTATGCATAATATAAAGAAATTAACTGTGATTCAGAGAAACCAGTCTCATTTTAAGGGATTTGACACACGCTTGTGAAATTTTATGAACAAGGGTCCTTTTGCGCCGTGTGCTATATGTAGTAATATTAATTCACTATCCACAATGGGATTAGATATATACCTACATTTGTGTACACCCATACATTTATACGGGATAATAGGATACAAAATTTGCATTTACTTTGAATTTATGTCTTTGAAGCGAACTGTGACAAATCAACTATGTGGCTGAGCCTAAAAAAAAAAATATATAAAGTTGGAGTGATCCTTTATAAAGGTAGAATGATGACGTCTATAAAGTTATAATGATGACTAGTCATCAGTTGAAGGTACTTTGATATAAGCATAAGCTTAGACACTCATTTTCAAAAGTTTTTCACCATTAACATCGTTTGCCCGAACTATACGATTAATGCATTAGAACTTCTTGGTGTTTGCTTCCATCAGACCAACTGTTAAGAGTACAGGTCCGAATTAGAAGTTCTGTCGTAGGGGAGCAGCGCATAGTAGATGAATTGCTAAAAATCCCCCCAACTACACAGCAAGTCATTCCTTCCAGACAATCCTTTTTGCACCGGCTCACTTTTAGTATTGAAAGAAGATTCCAAGAATTGTTGCATCATTGTAAGAGATTAATCTCTGATTTCTTTAACTTCAGCCGATCTTTTATTTCGTAACAAAAACGGTAAAAAAGGAGATTCAAGTTTTTTGTTTTGTTGTTGTTAATACTTTCTTCAAATCCACCCATACCTAGCTACTAAAGCCAGACACACCTAGTAGCTCGTTTGAAACATCCATTCTATATATCAAAGGTATAGGTATGCTTACCAAATAACACTCGTTACGCCGCTAAGAGTCTTAAACATTGAAATTTCCCAGATTTGATGGTATATTACCTGCGGATCTCGACTACAACTAAGAAATCCTTGGCTACTTACCATCACGACTATTTGTCGGAGGCTTGTCTTAAAAGATTAATAGACCATCATCCATGTACTGGTATTGAAACAACTTCTATCTTCAACTCCCAAAATGCATTATTGTAAAGGGAAGTCAGTTGAGACTGTTCTTAAGCATATTATTCCGCTTTCCATTGCAACCAAAGAAACCTTATCCTGACTAAAGTGTAACTTCCACGAAAAAAAGCAGAATCCTCGGCGGCATCCAAAAATCTCTTTTGCATCAAAAATAACTGACAATAATAAGTGGCGCTACAGTCCGGAATGAAACTGGGCATCAACCAACATGCGTCTCCAATGAGCCCTGCCCTTAGCTAACTGCCGACGTCTGGCTGAAAATCGAAGACTCTGCGAGCCGGAGTATTGGTATCCATTCGTCTACATATCCTAGCAATTTTTAACATCCAATGCGGAGTTTTTTTTGACCAGGGACACGTCACTGTACAGCTCGTATAGTTCTTGGTTGAATCTTCGTCTCAATAGCTCGAATCGACCAAGAGCAGGACTGGGATGATCATTGTCTTATATAGGATCTCCTTAGCAGTTCGAGTGAGGGCTTTACTACTAAATTGCCTTCTTAGACCGGAGAAACAGCGGTTGGCAAGAGGAGTTCTTCGTTTAATTTTTGACGAGATTTAGTTGTCAGAGTTATTAGCGGAGCCGAGGTAGACAAAGTCCCGCACTACCTCAAAGTTATATCTGTCAATGTTGACGTTCTGTCCAATTCGTCGATGTTGTGTGTCCTTTCGTGTTGACAGCATATACTTTGTCTTACCCTTATTTACCACCAAACCAATGGCGCTTCTTTCTCTATACTAGCAAACGTGGCTATAACATCACGTTGAGTCCTACCAATGATGTCAATATCTTCGGCGTATGCTAATAGTTGCACCGATTTTTGGAAAATTGTGCTTCTGGTGTTGGCTGGGGAGTTTGGCACAATCCTCTCAAGAATCAAATTAAAGTCACATGACAGCGCATCGCTTTGCCTGAATCATTTTTTGGTATCGAATTTGTCGGTGAGATCGTTTCCGACCCTGATGGAGCAGAGAGAATTCTCCATCGTCATCCTACACAAACGGACGAGTTTGGGCGGTATACCAAAAATTGACATGGCTCTGTATAGTTCGTCTCTATAAATTCTGCCGTATGCGGCTTTGAAATCGAAGAATTGGTGTTGGATATCGATTTGTATACCAGAATTTGACGAAGTGTAAACATTTGATCGGTTGTGGACTTTCCTGTCCTAAAACCACACTGATAAGGGCCGATCAGGTTGTTGGTAAACGGTTTCAGATGTTTACAGATTACGGCAGATAGGGTCTTGTAGGTAATTATGAGGAGAATTGTGCCTCAGTAGTTTTCGCAGCTCAGAGGGTCTCCTTTTTTGTGGTTCAGTATGCCTAAAGCACGATGCTGAGGTTACATTCTTCGGCCATACTTTCATCCGACCAGATCTGGTTTATGAATTGGTGGATGTTATTTACCAAGTCATCTCCGCCGGCTTAATAAAGCTCAGCGGGAAGGCCATAATTTCCGGCGCAGTATTAAGGTTGATCTTAAATAGGTTGGCAGTTTTTGTTGTCGTTACCAATATTGAATGGTTAGGTCTGTTCTGCGGAATGTTGTGCGTCATCGCCGTATAACAGTCTGCAGAAGTAATTCTTCCATATCCTCAGCATCGACTATATCTCCACTGCGATATTTCCTTGTTCATCTTGACAGGATTCTGTTCGACCCTTGTAAATATCATTGGCCTTGACATTTTACATTTTTGTAAAACTTGCGAACATAGTTACTGGAGTGGCATCTCTCTATATCCTCGATCACGCGATTTTCTTGCATTTTTCCTTCTTTCTCAAAAGCCGGTGTTCTTCCCTTCTTCTTTGCCTATAGAGCTCCATGGCAGATCTCGTCTTCACCTGTAGCTTAGTTTTGTAGGCCTCGTTCTTCGCTGCGAGCATATTTCGACATTCCTCATCAAACCATCTTGCTGGTGGGCGTGAGAAACCTAGCACATCAGTTGCGGCTGCTAATAGCTTGTTGGCATCGTTGCTTTTGTTATTCAACATTTGATGCTGGTGGTATGGTGTTAGTCGAGAGGTTAAGGGATACGCGATGCGCGAACCTCTTAGCGGTATCATGCGACTGCAGTTTTTCGACATTAAATTTGTTCACATTATTTATAGATTGTTGTGACGTGATGGATATCCGCATTCTTATCTTAGCTGCAACAAAGTAGTGGTCCGAGTCGATTTTGGTTCCTCGCAATGTTTGGACATCTAAAATACTGGATGCGTGTCTGTCGGAATGTGATCAATTTGGAGACCGCCATGTCTCCTTTTGGATATCGAGTTGAGGAAACCGTATGCTGGCTATATTGGCATTTCGTTCCGTAGCGAAGTCAATCAGCCTAAGTCCGCTACCAAACCTGTTGTCGTGTAGGCTATGTTTTCCGACTTGCTATAGATGTCTTCTCTTCCTAACTTTGCACTAAAATCTACCAGGATGGGTCTACGCTAATTGTTCGCTTGCAACACTCCTGTTTAAAGTTCTCACATTCCAGGTACAGATACGAACGTCGTTGTCATATCTATGACACGTCTTTATATTCTGGTTATGTCTACAAAAAAGCTTTAATATCTGTTATTTCAAACATTAACACCATACCAAACATTGAGGGCATACAGCAGCAGTTTCACAGTATATGTATGATGAATATATATCGATATCTTTTTTTTTGGTTCATTCTTTTTTAATTTATGTCTTGTGGAAAAGGATAAAATTCCAATTAGGGAGATAAATCTAATCAGAGTTTATCCCGTGTTCCAAATTTTTTTCCTAGGATTATGACCTCAAAATCCAGCTATACTGTCAAGACTTAACGCTGAACTATAATAGTCGGAGGCAATCGGAAGCTAATGTCAAAATTCTACTTTAAGTTTTCTTCAGTACTTTCAATTACTCAAGTTGCCCTTAACAGACTTTTGTGAATGGAAGCAATTGTCAGAGTGGAAGTCGGTTTGCACAAAAATTTCGTTGCTTATGAACTTACAAATTTATATGTACAGAGCTGTTGAAGTGAAATGTCAAATTTTTGTATGAATGAACAAAAGAAAGAGCGAATGAATTTGCTTTTTCGCAAGTAAGCAAAAGTGAACGAAAACAGAACGAATCGAAGAGAAAGCTATTATGGTCGTACAATACAAATTGCATACGGAAGTGGTCATCCGCAACCATCTTCTATTATAGTTCAGCCTTTAAATGAATTTTTCTGAAAGTCCGTGACTTATGAAAAACTTCGAAAATCAAGTGGTCATCAATATCCTGCACTAAATTTGGCGACAATGGTCTCAAGATCTAACCACACACCTGGACCGGAAGAGTTGAAAATAATTTGAAGAACTCGCTTATAAGAAAGAGAAATAAAATATAGTCTCAGGGGTCAAAAGGTCTCCACAAAGAATCTACATTGATCTATAATGGGTTGACGTCAAAGGATTAAAAGCAAACCTAACATAACCATTTCTTTCAAGCCAACTTCTATCTCCTTTTTTCCATTTCATTAAGCATTTTGGCTCATTCCTTTGTTTTGGTTTTCTTCGCACAAAGAAGACGGTGCGAATCTTCTTATGAATACTTTAAGTGGGGGATGGTGCCATCATGACCAGCAGACATGACGTGGAAAAAATCGCACGGGATGGATCTGTGGGATTTTTTTCCAAAGAAATCAGCTTCTGCCGATTCATGATTGAGAAGGAAATTCCTTTGCACCTAGTCATGCGATGGATGTTGATTATTCTCAGTCTGCGTGCAGCGTGATTTCTGTTCATAAGAAACGTGGAAATTGTTGACTTTCTGGAAAAATTACGTTCCGAATTCTGCTCGCCATCAGCAGTTGAGGTAAGCTTGATAATTTGTTGGGAGTGTCAAGATAAGCCTCAAGCTGACTTTGGTGTTTGCTTTATAAATAATTGATTCCTCAGATATATTACGCGGTAAAACGAAATTACGGGTATCATAATGTAGCAATCAGATTATGATATCTATGTTTGTGACTACCAGTTTTTTACATAGACATTGAATTTATATAAAAACGAAAAAAAAAAATTCACGAAAGAACCTGACCTTAATTTTATTTTAAGACCTCTTATTGATTGGATCTTGGTACCAAGCAATGGTAGTCTTTCGACACTCACAGAATTTCATATTTGTTGTGACGTAAAGGATATTCAGATTCTCGCCTTGGCCGCAATGGTCCGAGACGTTGTTAGATCCTCGGAATACAATTTATATCGTGATGTGGTTATTGATGATTACGTGTAATAGAAAGAGTGTAGACATTGAGTGGTCTTTACTTGTAGTTTAACTTTGATTAAGTATTGTTCTTATTTTAAATCCCAGTGGTAGCTTTTTATTTTGCTTGCGTACTTTAGTGGCGCTACAGTCCGGAATGGATATGGGCCTCAACCAACATTCCTCTCCAATTAGCCCGATCCATAGGTAACTGCCTCCAGCTATGGAAACAAAGATTCGACCAAGAACTATAAGAGCTGTACAGCCGCATGCTCCTGGTCAAAAAAACTCCGCATTGGACGTTGTAGAACGAATGGACGCCAATACTCCGGCTCGCATAGTCTTCGATTCCCAGCCAGACGTCGGACGCAGTAGAGGAAGACCTCGCCTTTAGTGGCGCACACAAGTAGAAACTGACCTCAACCAACTTGGAGTGCGCAACTGGAGGAAGTTAGCTAAGGACCGTACTAATTGGAGAGGCATGTTGGTGGAGGCCCAGGTTCATTCCTGACTGTAGCGCCACTTTAGTAAGTAAATAAGGATCTCGTAGGCGATGTTGAGGATACTTATGCCTCTGTAGTTGGCACAGTTTAGAGGGTCTCCTTTTTTGTGGATCGGGCAAACGATGCTGAGGTTCCATTCCTCAGGCAAACTTTCTTCCGACCAGATTTGGCTAATGAAATGGTGAATGCTTCTTACCAAGTCACCTCCATGTTTCCGAGGTTTCCGGTAGCCTTATTAATCTTGAGTTTAGATATTGCTATCCTGGTTGGCAGTTTTCACTGGGATTTGCCAATATTGAATGGTTCTTTTTGCCTGACAGCGGAATGTTGTTCGTCATCGCCGTTTAACAGTCCGCTGAAGTGGTTCTTCCATGACCTCAACATCGACTGTGTCTCAACTACGATATTTTCTTGTTCATCTCTACAGGATTCTGTTCGAGCCTTGTATTGTTGGCTTTGACGTTTTACCCTTTGGTAAAATTTGCAATCGCAAATTCCTGATCGCGCGCTTTTCTTGCTCTTTATTCTTCTTTCTGAAAAGTCGGTGTTCTTCACTCTCTTTCTGCCTATAGAGCTCAACGGCAACTCTCGTCTTTACCTGCAGCTAAGCTTTGCAGGCCTCGTTCTTGGCTACGAGCATGTGTCGGCATTCCTCATCAAACCAGGGGTTTCTTGCTGGTGGGCGCGAGAAACCTAGAACATCAGTTGCGGCTGATCTAATGGCTTGTTGGCATCGTTGCCGTTGTTTTTTGACATTCGATGCTGGTGGTATGGTGTTTATCGAGAGGTTAAGGGATACGCGTTGCGCGAAAGTCTCGGCGGTATCATGCGACTGCAGTCTTTCGACATTACATTTTTTCACAGTATTTCTGGATTTTTGTGGCATGGTGGATATCCGCATTCTTACATTGGCTGCAACAAGGTAGTGGCCCGAGTCGATGTTACCC
The DNA here is from genome assembly GCA_949824845.1 of Rhingia rostrata. Lineage (NCBI taxonomy): Eukaryota > Metazoa > Arthropoda > Insecta > Diptera > Syrphidae > Rhingia > Rhingia rostrata. The sequence continues at coordinate 110,661,398 of OX463756.1, forward strand.
CTCGGAATGTTCGGAGATCCAAAATACTGGATGCGTGCCTCTTGTCTATCGCAATATGATCGATTTGGTTTACCGTTCGTTGATCTGGAGACCGCCATGTCCCTTTATGGATATCAAGGTGAGGAACCGTGTTCGTTCGTCCGTTCCGTAGCGAAGCCAATTAGCCTAAGTCCGTTACCATACGTGTTGTCGTGTTGGCTATGTTTTCCAAAAATACTGCCAAAGATGCCTTCTCTTCATACCTTTGCGTTAAAATCACCCAGCACGATTTTAGCATCGATCTTGTGTAGTCGCTCATAGGTTTGGTCAAGGAGCTTCTAGAAGCAATCCTTAGCTATATCATCTTTTTCCTCCGTTGGGGCGTGAGCGCATATAAGGCTTATGTTGGCGAATTTGACCTTGATGTGGGTTGTTATACCGCGTTCGCTAATGTCTTGGAAACATAAGACTTATTACCTAATTCTGGCAGTTATAACAAATCCGCATCCGAATAGTCGCTGTTTCTGCCCACTATAACACGGTCCGTAGTAGATGTCACAGTTTTTCATCATCTTTTTGCCCGGCCAGTCCCATCGTATTTCCTGGATGGCAGTAATGTCTGCTTAGTTTAAGGCAAATTTGAGTAAACATCGTTTAAAGTTGTTTTCCTATAACTCTTTTGATAAAAACAATAAAAATAATAATTTTAAAATTTTTAACTATATTTTGGAAAAAACTGAAATGTTTTATAATGTTTGTAATTTTTTATTTGAAAAGACACGATTTGCGAAATATTTGCAGCATGTGCAGATAAACTTGGAGTCAGGCTTTCGATACACTCCTAATCAGGATCGGAAATAATGCGTCTCAAAAAGCCGTACCTTTTCAATGCAGACTGGAGCTACATTGAACCACACAGGACAACCGTAGGCGATGATCGGCCCTATGAGGGCCATGTAGCAAATGACCTTCACCCTTGAATCAAGTTGACTGCTTTGAAACAATCTTCTTGTCAGAGCATAAACCCGCCTAGTCGTGGTCAGAAATGCATCCAATTTTTTTTTCAAATACAAAAACTTGTCAAGTCAGATGCCAAGGTATTTGACTTAACTTCTCACTGCCAACGGCCGTCCATGCTGTCCAGTGATACCTCGTCGATTTGAGGTAACAGCACTGCTGGCAGATCATATGATTGACGAAGACTAACCAGATGATCTCATACCACACGAAGAAGCATATCTTGAACCAAGAACATAAGTTTCTCCTATTTGCAAGTACAATATGTATTGGTCCCTCCAGTCGAATTAAAGGAAACAATTTCACGACTGTAACAGAAAATAGAACCACTTGATGAAGAGGAAAAAAATTTCTCTGCGCTCATAAGTCCTTGATTTAACTAGGGCTATGAACTAAAGGGTGATCCAAATAGAGATACTTTTTTCAATTGCCTTTTTTGACAGATCACATGTGAGTCGTGTCATGCTGTCATGTTATTTTTGTTTAGTATTGTTTGGCATTTCATAATGGAAAGACTTACGCGTGAACAACGTTTACAAATTGTTCAACTTTATTATGAAAATTCACGTTCTGTGAGGAATGTGAGACGGCGCCACTTCCCACACATCGCATCAATCAATGGACTTATTGAGAGAACATTTCGGTGAGCACATAATTTCAGGTTTTGGGCCGGTCGATTGGCCACCAAGATCGAGTGATACCACACCGTTAGACTTTTTCCTGTGGGGATATGTAAAGTCAAAAGCTTATGCCGACAAACCCGCTTCGATTCAGGCCTTGGAGGAAAACATCACTCGTGTCATTCCCCAGTTACCAGTCGAAATGCTCGAACGAGTGATCGAAAATTGGACTCAACGGATGGACCATCTGCGACGTAGCAACGGCCAACATTTGATAGACATAATCTTCAAAAAATAAATGCCAAAGAATGTTCTTTCAAATGATAGTGGTATGGTGAAACATTCTCCATTAAATTTGAATTTTCTGTGTTCTTTTCTTTAAAAAAGTAGGGAACCTCGAAATGGATCACCCTTTACAACAAGAGTGTAATGCAACCAACTCAAATATGCAAAAAATTAAGCTTGGTCGAGGTAATAAGCCTGTAAAATGGAGTAAAGACGATAGGTAGACGGTAAGTAGAAGTGGGAGTTCAGCATTAACCCAAGTTACCACGACTCGTGTTATCTTTATTATTATTGTTGTTGTGGATGTAATACATGTTTATGGAACTGATAAGATCTTGTATCCTATTACCCGAGATTTCGCTGAGGTTGTCGAAGAATGGTTGGTCTAACGCCCGCAGTCTGGCCTTTGGTAGTTTTTTTATTTATTTTTTTGTGGGTGGTGGAAATTTTAAAAGACACGATGAGCACGTGCCCAAAGTAGTGTGGGACCTTAACTCCACTAAAACCACCACCCTTTTTGTATTTTTATTCCAACTAAGTATGCGACTTATTTAGCTTTTTTTTTATCACGAGTAATGAATGTTTGGCAGGCAACTTTCATGTGAGAGTTCCTGCTCTCTCCGCAATTTATAACTCGGTTTGTTATTATCGGGCCAAATCTAAGGGCTTAGTTATTTGAAGACGCCGCAGTAAATTTGTTTCGTCAAGAATTCGGAGGATCGTTGTGTTAACGTGTCCCAATAAACGTTTTTTATGTTTGCGTGCAAAATTGTTTGTTTCATCTTTAACCGTGGGAATACCCAGATCTCTGCGTAGATCTTCATTCCTTATATACATACCACGGCGCATTGACGAATGATCTTAACATTTTGTTTTCAAAAGTTTGTAAAATATTAAGATTCGTTTCACTGGTACAACCCCATAGTTGTATTACCGTATGTCCAGACCGGCTTTAGCACTTGCTTGTATAACAGCAGCTTGTTATCAAGGTTAAGCTTCGAATATTTTCCGAGTAACCAGTTCAGTTCTCTGTATTTATTTTTAAGTACTTCGCATTTCTTTTTTACATGCGACTTCTATTTTAATTTTGCACCGAGTGTCATTCTGAGATATTTCGCTTCATTTGCAAAAGGGACTCGAACCGTGGTGAGAAATACTGGCAAATTGTTTGTCCGCTTATACGAAAAATCTACATGAATCGATTTGCTGCCGTTAACTGCAATCCGCCAGGATTTGGTCCATTCATTAACCTCGTTAAGAGCGTTTTGTAATTTAATATTTGTTTCCTCTATTGTTGTGCCAACTGCTCGTATAGCTGTATCGTCAGCAAATGTGGCAACTATTGTATCGTTTGTTTGCGGGATATCACGTGTAATAGGAGGTACGAGAGTGCTAGTTGCGGACATTTGCAGATAAAATATGAGAGGATTTATGTCTCATTTGTGTTCCCGCAACTGTGGCATTGAGGTTTGTATGGTCGCATGGTCTCCAAGTGGCCATTGCCCCTTGACTATCGCCGTAATTCTTGCGATATCTGAACGGGTTCTCTTAAGTAGATCGTTTTATTTATTTTTGTCGTAGGAGGTCCTTTCCTAGCTTTACCCTTCTCCATTTGGAGCCGGACCTACTAGGAAGTATGATTGTATTTGTTCTTAACCGCACGTAGCGGGATACGGACCCTTGCCGCAAGTGAGCCGTGAAGAGCTGAGCCTTGCCTGGCCAGCTCGGATAGCCAGTAGTTCAGCCTGAAATATGCTGGTAAAATCTAGTAGGCGATGTGAAACTGATATTTTCGATGATTATGATAAGACTCCGGACCTCACACCACAGCTCATCTTCGATCCGTCGGTATAGACAACCATGTCGAAATCTCTTATACTACTTCGTTTCTCTACCACTGAGCTCTAGTAGGATATCCTACGTGGAAGCCTTTCTTGAAGCATAGTATAGGTGTTTTGTAGTCGAGACCATGCCATTTGGTAACGAGTCTAGGATATGATTGTGACCATACGGCCTTGCATTCCAGCATGCTGACTCCTCGAGTCTTACTGCATAAAGCGGTACCCTTAATGTACAGGTAGAGAGGCAAGAAATGCAATAGCACATTGAGGGCATTCGTTGGTGCCGATCTCAGTGCGCGCGGTGCCTATACTAATACTGGCTGTTCATCTGAGAAGTTCATTCTTTATTCTCCCAATGCAAGTGTTATCCAGATGACGTAACAAATAAGAAAGAGATAGGATACCAAAATTCGCAATATATTTTTATCTTGAATTCTGTATATATTGAGTGATTATATTTTAAAATTTTGTACTGTTTAAAATCATATTTTACGAAGCATTTTTAGTGTGCGTAGGATCATTGAGAAAAGGTCGAACAAATTGTTGCGATTTTACCAATCCGTTGCATCGTAAATACTTTTCATATGGCATTTCCGTGCAGCAAATCGATGCGGATTGCTATTGCTTTATATGCAAAAAAGTTGCATATTTCTATGTGATTAATGCATGGATTCACATATGATTCGGACAGTTTATCAAATAGTAACAAATATGGGTAGTAAATAAAATTCAAATTCCATGCAACGAATTGGACTGTTTCTGACGTTTTACTGACGTCAGAGCTCCATTAATATGAATAAATTTACATTAGCTTAGGAATTAAGGCAGAACTGGTAGAATCTGACAAGACAGCACATTTCTTCGTCTTTCAATCAATGGTTTTGCAGAACACGCGTAAAATAGGCTGTTACTGATGCTACTCTTGCATGTTGTAGAGAACAGCATAGTGCATGACTTGGTGGACTGACGTACAAAGAAATTTACTTACTTATATAGGTGGAACATGGGTCTCAACCAACATGCCTCTCCAATGAGCCCGGTCCTTAGCTAACTGCCTCCAGTTGCGCACTCCAAGTTTGTTGAGGTCGGTTTCTACTTGTGCGCGCCACTTAAGGCGAAGTCTTCCTCTACTGCGTCCGACGTCTGGCTGGGATCTTGACCATCCAATGCAGAGTTCTTGACCACTGACATGTCACTGTACAGCTCGTATAGTTCCTGGTTGAATCTTTGTCTTCATAGCCCATCAACGCCAATTGGACCGAAGATTTTTTGAAAAATTTTCCTCTCGAATTGACGAGGATTTCTTCATCCGCTTTTGAGACGGTCCATGCTTCAGCGCCGTAGAGCAGGACTCGGATGATCAGGGTCTTATATAGGAACTTCTTAGTAGTTCTACTGAGGGCTTTACTACTAAATTGCCTTCTTAGCCCAAAGAAACAGCAGTTAGCAAGAGTAATTCTACGTTTAATTTCTGACTAAATGTTGTTGTCAGAGTTCATAGCTGGGCCAAGGTAGACAAAGTCCCGTACTACCCCAAAGTTATATTTGTCAATGATGACGCTCTGTCGGATTCGCCGATATTGTGTGTCCTTTCGTGTTGACAGCATATACTAAGTCTTACCCAGAATTACTGCTAAGCCCAAATTTGCGGCTATGACATCACGTTGAGTCCTACCAATGATGTCAACATCGTCGGCGTATGCTAGTAAATAGTTGCACCTATTTTCGGAAAATTGGGCCTCTCGTGTTGACTCGGGAGTTTTGCACAATCCTCTCAAGAATCAAATTGAAGAAGTCACATAACAGCGCATCGGCTTGCCTAAATCCATTATTGGTATCGATTGTATCGGTGAGATCGTTTCCGACCCTGATGAAGCAGCGAGAACTCTTCATCGTCATCCTACACAATCGGACGAGTTTGGATGGTATAAAAACATTGGACATGGCTCTATAAAGTCCGTCCCTATAAATGCTGTTGTAAGCGGCTTTGAAATCGGTGTATAGGTGGTGGGTATCGACTTGAAATTCTTGGGCTTTTTCCAGGATCTGCCGAAGTATGAAGATTTGATCGGTTGTGGACTTTCCTGGCCTAAAACCAGACTGATAGGATCCGATCAGGTTGTTGGTAAGCGATTTCATGCGTTCACATAATACGGCAGATATAGGACCTAGGATATAGGATATGTAGGCGATGCTGAGGAGACTTGTGCCTCTGTAGTTGGCACAGTTTAGAGGGTCTCCATTTTTGTGGATTGTGGAAGTGCAAAGAAACTCTGGGTAAAATCCCAGTAAGAATTTTCTTTATTTGTTTAAATTTAACATCATATCATACATAACACCGTTCATATTAAAATTGTTATAAATAATCGTTAATATAAACAATGAAATAAACAAACATGATGGGTTCAACGATATTTAAAATAAATACACCAATTGTTTTTTTGTTCTTTTTCGTTACCTGCTAGTGTCGGTAGGGCTTCGCCAAAGAGTGCGCCAAATGTATTTCCAAAAAAATGTATACAGCTGATATTGCTAAAGGGAGAAATAACTTCGATAGTGCTTAATCGAAGCGAAGTGGTATTCGACCCAGAGCACCGGATAAGGTCAAGATTAGGAAAACATGTCAATGATAAGTTAAATTAAATCTTTTTTGCCTAGTGGATATTTTTGAGAATCAAACCAAAATCAAAATTAAAAGTTAAGATGTAAATTCCTTGGTAGAAAGGCTTAACCAGTTTAACATCAAGATTGCTAGATTCCATCAATTCTTCTCGCTATAGTGATGAGATCTTGTATAAGTACTTAGAGCAATGATGCTTAACCTCCTCAAAGGTATCGTTGTCGGTGTAAGTGTAAGTGACTGATCCTAGCAAGGTGAATTCATTTCGCCTTTGTAACTTTGATGACCGGCGACCTAATACGAATGGAATATAAGGTACCATCTCTGACGCAAAAACAACCCGGATTTTCTAAACCATACTCTACGGTCTAATAAGAAAAAAAAAAAACAGTGCGGAGTTTTTTGACCAGGGGAATGTCACTGTATAGCTTATGTAGTTCTTGGTCGAGTCTTTGTCTGAACAGGACTGCGATGATCAGGGTTTTGTAAAGGATCTAATTAGACGTTCGAGTGAGAGCTCTACTACTAAATTTTCTTCTTAGTCTGAAGAAACAGCGCTTAACAAGAGTAATTCTTCGTTAAATTTCTAACTAGATGTTGTTGTCAGAGTTAATAGCGGAGCCGAGGTAGACAAGGTCCCGTACTACCTCAAAGTTATATCTATTTCACCGATTTTTGGAAAATTATGCCTCTGGTGTTGCCAGACTCCATCCATTCTTCTCGATATAATGATGATATCTTGTATAAGCACTAAGAGCAATGTTGCTTAACCTCCTCACCGGTATCGTTCTCGGTGTAAGTCACTGATCCCAGGTAGGTGAATTCATTTTCCCTAGGTTACATTGGTGACCTGCGACCTAATACGAGTGGAATACTAGGTACCATCTCTGACGCAAAAGCAACCCGGATTTTCTTAACCGCAAAGCCATACTTTACGGTCTAATAAGAACATAAAAAAAATAAGTCTCGACAATATAATTGCTATAGCTAAAGTATTCATCATGTGTTTGTCATTAAGTAATAAATGAAATTCATTAGATCCCCACTATTGAGCCGCTAGAATTGATCAAAATCATCACACACGGCCTAAGTACCTATTGAAATAGCAAACAAAAAAAATCAACAAACCGAACTCCAAAGATTCAATTCACTGAGTCATTGAGCACGAAACCCAACGACAAATGTCAATTGGCACAGCGCCCGTGCCTATACGACTTTTATGTTTTATTACGACCAACACCCCCCTCCGTTCCTTAACAATCCATTGAGCAGAGACCACACGAGCCATTTTCACAATCACCGTCAACATTCCTCAGCATCAACACAGCAGACAGTAACAGACAACAACGACGTCGTCGTCGAGTGCCTTGCCCCAAACTTCACTTCAGAGATCAGCAGATCACTGATCCATGCGGCGGAAATGGGGCAGCAAAGGGGGGCTCCTGAAAAAAGCCAACAACAACGAGCTACACACAACAAGAATGATTGCAATAAGAGAAAAAAAAAAAACACCATCAGGCCCCACTTTAACTGCTCGGCACGAGTTTGTTTCCCACGGTCTGAACGCGCGCGCAAGATCGCGTTGGGCGATTATTGTTCGGGGCTAGTGTTTACAAGGGGAGCGCCGGAGGGGAGCAGCGCGTCAAGCGAGCATGCGGCACAGACTCGTTTTATTATTCGAATGCGGTGGTGATAAATTAATTCAGCAACGCGTTTTGGATCGGATTTAGATTGTGTGTGACCGACCACACTCGCTCTCTCTCTCCACTTACATGATAGTGTTGTTGTGTAGTAGGAAATTATTAATGAGCCACTATCCAGAGCGCTGCCGCAAATTATAGTAGCTCCCCGTTCACAACCCATACACACACACTCGTAGCGTCAGCCGGCGCAACTTAAGTAGTTGTTGACCTGCATAAATGGATTTAAATTCATAAGTTCTCAAGTTCTCAAGCCTCCGAGGGGCTTCGGTGGGAATAATTTTTTTAAGTTCGGTTTGCTTAAAGTCCGTCACATAATTAGATTCTAAGGTATTTCCCAAAGATTGATTTCCATTGAATTTAAATTAGTTGTTTGATCTCTTTGCCGAATCAAAAATGAAACAGAGAACACCCCAAGCATGTATTAGTTTTGTGCCATTTTGGGGCTTGAGGAGATTTTGTGTGTAGCTATGTGGGTGCTTGATGGGTAAAACAGCAGTCACACATGTGTGCTCCGCTTTTATTGTCGGAGCCATTGTTATGGGCCTGACGATGTTTTGTTCGATACCAGGAACCACCATCGGCGCACATCCGTTCCGTGGATACTCTATGGCTCATTGGAGCCATAAAGGGAGATGACAAAGTGGTGCCGCTTTGATGTCGCTGAATGTGTATGAGACGTTAAATTGGCTATTTGAGTGAGAAGATGTTATTAGTTGCGAGATGATATTAATGACACCGATAATGTCGGTTACGTTTCGTTGTATGCTAATGCGAGGGAGAGATTATACTTCGATAACATTATGATCAAAATATTGGAATCGCGATTCCCAAACAAAGGAGACCTTGTGGTTGTGTGAACCTATCACAATCAGCGATCAGTCATCAGACAAAGGCTCGAATAAAGGAAAGGTTTGTGGCGAAAGGCATATGAATACCTTAATGTGGCCATTAACAGTTCATTATGTGTTTCAAATTAACATTCAAATTGTGTGCTATATATTTTTACGACGATTGTTATTTGATTTTTTTTTTGTCTGCTCAATGTTGATACATATCTTCCACCTCAAATTTGCTGTATGACGTCAATATTTTGTTTTAAATCTGGCTATAAAGAGAATAGTGTCGTGAAACCCTTAATTGACCTACTTAAGGCTCGACTTCTGACGATATGTTGACGTCATAAAAATAAATAATTCAAATGGTAGGCTAAGAAGAAGGCAACCCACCAAAGTCCATATATCCTGTATAAATCCTGAGTTGTTTGAATATATTTGTAACTAAAATATTCGGATTCTTTTGCGCTGACGGAGGAGAATATTCAATTTTGAAACTGCGTTCTTCAAGAACAGAGCTTTCGCCGCTCTAAATCCTTTATGGTATAGAATATTTTGGGATTTGTCAACCTTGATAGAATAACAAGAATTCCCATCGACACCATCTACACAGACGAACGTTATCTTAAATGACTTAAACTTATGAATGGACATTGCATGGTTAACCTTGTTATTCTCCGAAACCCGGACCTGGCAAAGTGTGAATTTAATAAAAAAAAAATCTGGCGTTGAAGTCCCATAAAGGGGCAAACACAGCTTCTTCATTAATTTGTTTGCGACACGTTTTATTTCTACCAGAATAGATTAGGGAGTATGAAAATTATAATTTCTATAGCACCAACACCATAAGTGATGATGACTAGATTTGCCAAAACAAAAAATTAAACGTTATGAAGTCATTTTCATTTTTAACAAGGCTTTGGAACAGGCAGCAGGTGAGCTGGTTACCCAAAATGACATTATGAATTGCCCTAAGGCTCCTTGGGCAAAAAGCCAGAGAAAGAAGATGACTGACTGATTAAGGGATCACATTAGGGGATATTGCGATGATTGGAAATGGAAGAACGATTTCCAAAAACCCGATACGATTCTGTTTAGGACCCCATTGCATAGGGCTTCTAGCGGTACCAGAAAAAACTGGAAAAAATTGTGTATCATTGGACAGCATGGACAGCCGTTGGCGGTGAGAAGTGCAGTCAAATACCTTGGCATCTGGCTTGACAAGTTTCTGTATTTTAACAAAAATGTAGATGCTTTTCTGTCTAGGGCTAGGGTTGCTTATGCTCTGACGAGAAGATTGTTTCATAGCAGTCAACTTGATTCAAGGGTGAAAGTCATTTGCTACATGGCCCTCATAAGGCCGATCATCGCTTACGGTTGCCCGTGTGGTTCAACCTAGCACCAGCCTACATGGAAAAGATACGGCTATTTGAGAGGCGGTGTCTCCGATCCTGCTTAGGATTGTCCCGAACGCCGGACTCCGAGTACATAAAATATTATCGCAACGAGGTTCTATACAATGGGGCTCAGTTGAATAGAATTGACAATTTACTAATTAAAGTGATTCGAAGGCACGTTACAAGGGCCTGATCTTCGGAGCTTATTACCCCAATCACAAATACATGGAGAGTACGCTCATGTCTGGCTTTATTCCACCAGAGGCATTTACTTATATCGATTCGTTAGGGTTAGTACCAGACAGGAACGGTATCCCGGTTTTATACCACCGCTACCGAGACGCGCCGGCCAAACGGCTAATCTTCGAAGGGTACGTCGACAATGCTCCGGAGCTCCTCCGCTTTATCACTGCGGTATCAGATCACGATATGACCGATGCTGAAAAGCAGCACGCAGAATATTGGTGGCTACATGAGGAAAATGATTCTGCACTTCATCAGGACTTTGCGGACTTTTAGTCCAACTCCATGGTACTTAAGAAAATAGAATTTAAGTACAAAGTCTGGGGCGGGTCTTGTGCACCATCTTGGCGGACAATATGGTCTGACACAGGATGGCCGAGTACCCAAAGACTCAATCTGGATGGCAACCCCTCGTAGCACATGCAACGAGTGCTCGTGCTCGCCACCCCGATTACATTTAAGTTAGGTTTAAGTAGTTTAGCAGTCTCAAGTAGTTTAAGTTAGTTTTAAGTAGTTAAGTAGTATAATTTAATTTTAACCTAGATTAAGGTTTTATATAAAACAAACAAAAATGTCTCTACTCAAAATTTTTTCGAAATTTTTCTTTGAAAATTAAAACAAAATATACACTTACAGAAATAAAACAATATAAATTGAAGCCGAAAAGCAGAATAAAACTGTTAGATATTAGCTTAGCGCCGACTAAGGACCGATAAGTTAGATTAAGTAAACCTGTTATTGATAAGTTAGATTTGAGCACTTTTGTCTAGCATTATGTTAAAATTTTAGGTAAATAAAAATGAATTTGAAAAAAAGACGGATTTTCCATTAAAATTCGTATCGGGAATGCCCGTGATCAGTTAACATTTTATGTTACTTTTTATGCCATAACCTTCCTATGCAATCATTTTTTTTTACTAAAATAAATGAATTAAATATACTGTTATGTTATGAAAATCAACTATGAAATTTCACTATTGTTTTATTACAATTTGACCTTCGCAAACGTGAACTCCGCCGCAAACGTGAACTCCCTTGCTTTGAAATGTTCACGTTATCGAGAGTAGAGTGTAGACCCAATCTTCTCTAGATAATTCTAATAATTCTTATTCTATTTTTCTAAATGTTCGTTATAATCCAACATAGGATTTTAAAGAAGAAAAATTGACCACGCCCACTTTCACGCCCACTTTCACGCCAACTTTTGTTGATTTGTCTTTAATTGGCTAGAATTTATATAGGATCTCCTTACAAGTTCGAGTGAGAGCTCCAATACTAAATTTTCTTCCTAGTCTGAAGAAACAGCGCTTGGCAAGAGTAATTCTTCGTTTAATTTCTGACTAGATGATGTTAATAGCGTTAATAGCGGAGCCGAGGTAGACAAAGTCCCGTACTACCTCAAAGTTATATCTGTCAATGGTGACGTTCTGTCCAAGTCGTCGATGTTGTGTGTCCTTTCGTGCTGACAGCACATACTCCTCATTTACTGATAAACCCATTTTTGCCGCTTCCTTCTCTATACTAGCTGCTGGTGGTGGCATCAAATTGAGAAAGTCACAGCGCATCGCCTTGCCTAAATTCTTTTTTGGTATCGAAAGTGTCCGTGACGTCGTTTCCGACTTTGATAGAGAAGCGAGAATTCTCCATCGTCATTCTACACAAACGGACGAGTTTGGGCGGTATACCAAAGCTATACATGGCTCGGTATAGTTCGTCTCTGTCGTCTGTCGTATGCGGCTTTGAAATCGATGAATAGATGGTGGGTATCGTTTTGGACTTCTTGGGTGTTGTCCAGCATCTGCCGGACTGTGAATAATTGATTGGTTGTGGACTTTCCTGCCTCAAACCCACACAGATAAGGGATGATCAGGTTGTTGGTAAACGGTTTCAGGCGTTCACATATTAAGGCAGATAGGATCTTGTAGGCAATGTTGAGGAGACTAATGCCTCTGTAGTTGGCTCAGTTCAGAGGGTCTCCTCTTTGTGGATCGTGCAAGCGATGGTAGGGTTCCATTCTCCAGGCATACTTTCATCCGACCAGATTTTGATTATGAGTTGGTGGGAAGGCCGTCATTTCCAGCAGTATTATTAAGCTTGCGTTTAGATACTGCTATACTCTCTTCACTGAAGTCGGGTGGTTGGCAGTGTTCGCTGTCGTTGCCAATATTTAATAGTTGCCTAAAAAGTGGTTCTTCCATAGGCTAAGCATCGACTGTGTCTCTACTACGATATTTCTATGTTTATCTCCACAGGACTCTGTTCGTGCCTTGTATCCTTGGCTGTGACGTTTTACAATTCGGTAAAAAATGAAAAAAATCGTTCCTGGAGCGCCACATCTCCCGATCGCAAGCTTTTCTTGTTCTTTTTTCTTGTTTCTGAAAAGCCGTTGTTCTTCCCTTCGTCTTTGACAATTGACCTCCATGACAGCTCTCGTCTTCACATGCAGCTTAGCCTTGTAGGCATCGGTCTTGTCTGCGGGCATCTGTCGGTATTCCTCAACAAACCAGGAGTTTCTTGCTGCGAGAAAACTAGCACATCAGTTGCGGCTCACCTAATGGCTTGTTGGCATCGTTGCTATTGTTCTTCAACATTCGATGCTGGTGGAATGGTGTTAATCTAGAGGTTAAGTGATACGCATTGTGCAAAGGTCTTGCGGTCTCTTGCGATTGAAGAATTTCGGCATTAAAATTTTCCACAGTATTTCTGGATTTTTGAATATCCGCATTCTAACCTTGGCTGCAACAAGGTAGTGGTCCGAGTCGATGTTAGCTCCTCGGAATGTTCGGACATCTAAAATACTGGATGCGTGTTTGTCGCAATGTGATCAATTTTGAGACCGCCATGTCCCCTTATGGATATCGAGTTGTGGAAACCAACCTCTTCCAAGAAGCTCTTAAGAGCAATCCTAGCTATATCATCTTTTTCCTCCGTTGGGGCGTGAGCGCATATAAGGCTTAAGTTGGCGAATGCGCCCTTGATGCGGATTGTTACAATGCTTTCTCTAATGTCTTGGAAACGTAAGACTTCTTGCCTAAGTCACAATTTTTCATCCTCTTTTTGCCAGGCCGATCACATCGTATTTCCTAGATGCCAGTAATTTTTGCTTGTAGCTGTTTAGGGCTTCCGCTGGTTATTCTCCAGCACCTCTCATGTTTATTGTTCGCACATTCCAGGTGCAGATACGAATGTCGTTGTCCTTTTTCGTTTAGCAGGTTCGTCAAAAATAAAATCAGACTTTTCCGAGGCTTTTGGTTGCTTCATTTCATATAGTTTCTTTCATGGGTGGGTTGTTGACACACGCACAGCCCCCAAAATCTGCAGGGCCAGCCCCAATTTATTAGATACCCCTAGGACACGGCGCCATCAGTATCCCGCAACCCTCTCTGTTCTAGGGGTCTGACTAACCCTTGAAATTCCTGTTGTCCGAATATGTCGGAGCATCTTGTCTTGGTTCGCTAAGACAGCAGGCCGGGTATTCATTCCGGGCTTTTCTGACCTGGCTGTTTATAGTGTTGCTATTTTTCGTCTTGTTATCAACACTCGCACTTATCGTTTAGCAAGTCAAATCCGGTTGGATGAGACCACTACCCGATAGTGACCACTAGGAGGTAAGAACAATCATATTTTATGTGTAGTCAGAGATACAAACAATAGGCATTCCTAAGTTAAAGTCAATCAGATTATTCCCTAGTTCTACAACACCCAACTTACGTATGTTTAATGTAAATTCCAGCAATTAAACTTCCCGTTTTGAGTTTTACGCAAAACAATTTGCAAAAGCTCCATTCTAATTACGAATTTCTGAAAAGTCTGTAAGTGGTATATGATTCCTCACTTGAGAAGCAGTAGCATTTTCTTAAATTTTTAGATGCATCAAAAAGATACGTCAAAAGAAGCTTGTATCCTTGCGATATAGAGGATCACTATATCACAAGGATACAAGCTTTTTTTTGACGTATAAAGTTCACTTCTTCCCCTTTGTTCCAGTAAATCAAAAGATATCGCTTGATTTTGTAATGAATGAAAAAAGGTTTTCGTTGCCTGGTGCTTTATTGATTTCCAATATTATCAAATATAACACCCTTAGACTGGGTACAAAATGTGCTTCAAAACTTTTTTTTCAATTGTTATGGTAAACAGATGTCAAAAATGCTAAAAATGGCTGCCGGGTATCAAATCCAATAAACAAATTCTGTAATATAGGTGGGAAATCAATGTTTTATGAAAATAATTGATGAGCAAATATTTATGTATAACTATATTTACTTTGAATCTAATACCACTACATGACAATTAGTGTAGTAGTGGTTAAAACAAAAAAAAATCGGAATTTATTTGCAAAACAATAAATATCGAAAATTGAAACTCCGAAATGCCCACTCTCGGCATTTAGGCGTTTCAATTTAAAGGCTGCCATATCACGGATTTGGGTTTGTTTTCATATTGACATTAACATCGCAGTACTTCGCACATGAATGCAACGAACTCCAGACACATAACAGCACTGGCGACTGAGGCGGTAAGGCCGTCGGCCATCATAAAAGGACATAAATGAAAAAGTAATAATCTCCATATTTCATTATATGACCTTGAGTCATTGCACGAACAAGCACATTTCTTTTTTACCAAGTGAAATATCTAACCGATTCACTAATTGTAAAATTTCAACAAGATATTATAAGAATAACTTACAATGATTCTATGGAATCCGTACAATTTCAAAAATAAATTGATTTTAGCAATTTCTACACTCTGATATATCAAAATGTATTTTATCTTCATAAGGATAATTGCTCCACCATTGCCTCATAAGAAATGACTAAAAAGGAAATCCCTTTCTTAAAAAAAAGTGTGGGAACATACACAAGATGTTCCACAACTAATGTAAAGGTTTTCTGTAACAAGTGCTGGGAAAATTATTTTTTTCCGTTTTATTAAAAACTGTTTTCAGATTACAGGTTTACAGCATCTGTTTCTTTGATTCATTGCGTAATACAAGAGTGAACGCAACAGAAATTTCCCAACAGGAGCAGGTAAATCAATTTGAGCTAGAAAATCCCAAAAGAAAAATCCCAACAAGATTTTATCTCAAACTATAAAAGGAAAATCACCCCCGAAAGTAGCATCATAATAGTTCCATCCTCCGACGTCCTCATATCACATCGTGATTCGTTGATATTATTCTTCAAGATGAAAAATAATTTAAGAGCACACAACATCTTGAAAGCGAAAAAATTCAAGTCCTCCAATCGTATCACCAATTGTTTGGATACCATGAAGCAATTAATTTCAAGTCTAAAAGATGATGAGAAAATACTGAGCGTCGATCAATCAATGATCCTTGAGACGGCAATACATTTTTTGCGAGATCGGAAACCATTAGATAGTCGAGTCAGAAGAGTTCCAATTGAGAGTTTCTGCAATGGATACAAGAACGCCTCAAATGAAATCTTCCGCGCCATGGTTTCCACTACAGAAGTGAGCGTTGAATTTGGAACAAATGTGTTAACAAAACTTGCAACCGAATTTAATCGTCTGCAGAAACTTCAACATGAGGCGAACACTATTGAAATAACGGCTACTACGTTCATTGGATTGGATGATAACAAGGATATAAGATAAGATAGAAATATGTAAATATTTAGTAATCGTGTAAAATGTAGAATAGGTATCCTAGTTTGTATATTTATAAGTTTTAAGTCATCAGCTGTGATAGAATATTATTAAAAAATGTATCAACAAAATATGTACTGGATCAAAAAAAGAATGGGATAGAAAAATTGTATTTGTCCACACTGACATCATGTGTTTAAAGTTTGTCTTGCATTTTTGTACACATATTGTTGGGGCGTAAACTAAATTTAGAATATGAATCCCGAATATGTTTTCCAGATGCATATGTATTTATGCATATGTATTTATGTGTAGTAAGTCGAACCTCCCTCTGCCGTGATTGAAAAAATGTTTTTTCTTTAAATATAAAATATGTTCACTGTGACACCAAGTTGGTGGATTTCGGGATCGGGATTACGGAATGTTCCAAGTCAAGCCATTTCAGCGAAATTCAGGATTACAGCCGAAATGCTGAAACTCAAATTACAGTCAACTACATAATTACTATATTCCCCGATAAAGAAGACCCGCCTCTCATTTATAAACAAAATTATTTCTTTAGGTTGCACGTTAAGTCTGTGCTGGTATATTCTTCAGAAACATTGGAATGCTCTGCAATCATCTCTTCGTTAATTGTTATCTACAGTACATTCTGAAGATACGGTGGCCGCAAACCATATCGAACGATGAATTATGGAATAGGAACGGACAGAAAAAATTTAATGGCGACATCACGAAACGGAAGTGGCGTTGGATACGCCATACCTGAGAGTACCTAACGAACCTAACGACAATATAGCGAAACAATCCTTCGAATGGAATCCTCAGGGTAATAGACGCGTTGGAGGACCAAAAACAACTTGGAGGTCGTCTGTCTTAAAGGAAGCTCGGTGCCAAGGTATTCAATCGTGGTCATAGCTAAGGCCAGTTGTGGCGAATCGGGACTGATGGAAGGATCTTGTTGATGCCCTATGCTCCAGAAGGAGTTGAAGCACTGCGTTGTAGCCGGACATCACATAGATTGCTCATCAAAAAAAAAGTACAATGAAATTGTTTTTTGACAGCAGGCTTGTAAGATTGATCGCAAAACGTGCGATATGTTTTCTATTTTGCAGTATAAAATTTGATTTAGCAGTGTCTCAATTTTTTTGCGCATTTTTTGCGATTTTCATATCATTGTTTATGATACCAACAAAGCAAAATACTAATAAAAAATATTATCAGAAAAATTCTTACAATTTAAAATTAACGAACGCATAGTGCTAGTTGCAAGAACAATAATTTTAAATACAGTTATCAAACTTTATTTACATTTGAATCTGTAAATGTGTTCAGAAGTGGCTTGAGGTTTGTCGGAAATGTTCCTGCAGTTTCGACTGACTTTTTTGCAGAAAAGTAGGCGCTTGATAGTAAAGTTTTGGTGACGATGGTTGCTAGTTGATGAGATGTTCATGAGTTATACGTGCGTGCCCTTAATCCCTAGTAAAGGGTGTTTTTTTCAGAGGTATAGAACTTCGAATTGAAATAAAACACAAGAAAAAAGTTTTAATGTCAATTAATTTGGCTTTATTGAAAGGATAATTTATAATTTATGCATGATAACATGGTATTAATGTTTAAATATGATCTCGGGCATGTGGCCGCCGCGGCTGGTTCTCATAAAGCGAAGTCTATTCTCTAGAGGTATAATTTTCTGGTTTCTGGTTTGCTGGCGAAGACGAGCGACTTCACATATCCCAAAGAAAATAATCCAATGGTGTCAAATCACACGATCTTGGTGGAAAATTGGCAGGTCTATTTCGCGAAACTATGCGCTCATCGAATGTTTCTTTCAATAAAACGATTGTGACGGGCGCTATGTGGCATGTAGCGCCCTCTTGTTGGAACCACATCTCATCCACATTCAAGCCATCCAATTCGGGAAGAAAATAGTCGGTTATCTTGACTCCAGCATTGTTTCGAAAGAAGTACGGCCCAATGACTCCACCAGCTCAAAGAGCACACAAAGCAGTCAGTCGTCTCAAGGGGTCATGTGGATTCTCTTCACTCCAAATGCGGCAATTTTGCTTGTTGACGTAGCCATCCAAAATGAGTCTCATCACTGAACAAAATTTTGCGACGAAAATCAGCATCGAGATACACCAAAATCACGACGCACCAAAGCAGGATCTTGTAAGGTCGTAAGCCAAGATCTTTGCGCAAAATCTTCCATAAAGTTGATGGACAAAGCTCCAATTATTGTGCACGGTGGCGAATCGATTCTCTCTTCACCACTTTGCTCTACAGCGGCAATTGTTTCTTCTGTGCTGCGTTTGACGTCTCTGCGTATCATATAGAGTAAACGTAGTGCGAAGATGATCCATGGTTAACCGAAGTAATTGCTCTGATGGACGATTATGTCGACCATAAAATGGAAGGAGCTTGAACTTCGCGAACTGAACCATGAATTTCCAAATAAATTTGCACGATTTGCAAGCGTTGTTCATATGTCAACCTGTTCACTATGAAATGGCAAACCAAACTTAACATTAATAATATAAGAATTTCTCGATTGACCACAAAATGTCATTTTTATCTCTATTCGAAAAACCAACCTCTAAAAAAAACCCGTTATTACATATATAAATTTTTAGTTTCTTCTTCCTTACAGTGTAGGTGTAGAATGTTTATAGTGCTGGTTTTTCAGCAGTACCTTTGTTGTCACATGACCTCGGATCCAAAAAAGTTTTAGTATGTTTTGTTTTTGTATATAAGTTCGTCTCGAACGGATTCAATAATAGGTTTTAATGTTTTAACAGCAGTTTAAAAGGTTAAACGCTTTAAGATTTGGCGTGTCATCCTTGCACAGACGCCATGCTTATCTTTCTGTGTTAAATTAAGTGTATATTCTGGCAAAGCATGAACACGAACATTATAACTGAAAAAAAAACGCTAAACACATTCTTTTCCATATTTCAGAGAATTTATTGTTGAAAGCATATATATGAACAAAAACCCAATTACTCTGTGTAACACCTTTCTTGAACGTCAACTCGAACCAATTCTTAATCAATATTCAGTAATGCTTTGGGATATAGTTTCGCCCAAAAAAAGTCACTGCACTTACGTAATTGCACTCACGTCCCTTCTTTTTAAGGTCATAGAAACGCTGATAAACCATCAGCTTATAAAATATCTTGAATCACGAAAACTCCTAAGTGACCGACAATACGGTTTTTGTTGCAACAGGTCCACTGGTGATTTGATGACATATCTCACCGAAAAGTGGAACCAATCTATTCACCTCGGTGACGAAAACAAGATCGTTGCATTTGATATTTCAAAGGCATTTGACAGGGTTTGGCATCAAGCCCTTTTTGTCGAAACGCGTGCTTTTGGAATCGATGAAACTCTTCTTATATGGATCAGAAAGTATCTCTCGAAACGTTCAATTCAAGTTGTTTTGGACGGTTTCAAGTCTGCTTCTCACCAAAGAACTCACCAGTGCTCCGTTTCTTCTCCGACACACTTTCTCATTTTTATTAATGACTTCTTGCCTGCGACTTCAAATCCAATCCATTCCTTTGCTGATGACAGCACTCTAAGCTTTTCATATTCATTCTCTAATCTACGCCCTTCATCTTCGGACGTGGAACAGAAATGGCAAAATATGTTAAGCTCATTAAATTCCGATCTTGAAAGCATAATTAAATGGGTTAAATCCAATACATTGGAAATTAATGCTTCCAAAACACAATGCTGTCTTCTGTCATCTAAGCGAAACCAAAATTTACAGCCATTATCCATGAATGGCACTTGAATCGCTGAAACCGAAAACTTTCCGTGCTCGGTATGTGTATGTATGAAACGACCTTCGTTAGAACGACCACGTATTCGAAATCGCTAAAAATGTAGTGAAATGTCTAGGTTTCCTAAGTCGATGAAAAAAATATTTCACCCCTTCTGATCTGGCCTCAATATATAAAGCGTATATACGCCCCAAACTTGAGTTCAACGCCCACATCTGGTCACGTGCAGAAAAACATCATTGCACCTACTGGATAGGATACAAAAGGGTGCGACAAAACTGCTGGGAGATCCAACCGAAGCGAACTCTATAGTTTCGCTTGAACATCGCAGGAATATTTCCTGCCTATAACATTTCAACACGAATGTGTAATGCGTTATCAAACTCAGTCTTTCCTCGCCATTACAATTTACAAAAATTTACAACCAATGCACATCGGTATCTCCTCTTTTCTTCTCCTCAATTTCCTTAATGCCCGTGCTGTGTCCAAACACTGTAAGGGTATTCATAAACCCTTTAGCGCGTGCTAATTAAAAAAAATGGTTAATTTCAGTACTTAGAAATTGCTCTCACCGTGTCAACAAATAACGCCATAGTGGGAACGTCATTTTATTTTATGAACGCAATTAAAGCCATAAGCAGTTTGGAGATACAAGTATTATTTTAAGATCCATTGATGTGCATAGATTTAATTTTTGTTTTTAATTTTAAACCAACCCCAGCAATACTTTTAGCATTTAAAGATGAAGGATGGTTAGATGTTGTAGAACGAGGGTAGACTCAGATTGGCTTTGACTTGGCAATGCAAAGTGGTTGTAACTCTGACTGCACATCAAGTGCTTATTTTTAACCTGTAAGTGGTAACCATCGGGACCTGGTCTCATCCAACCGGATTTGATTTGCTAAACGATAAGCGCGAGTGTTGATAACACGACGTAAAATAGCAGCACTGTAAACAGCCAGCTCAGAAAGGCACGGAATGAATACCCGGACTGCTGTACCAGGCGAACCTAGACAAGCTGCTTCGACATATTCAGACAACAGATAATATAGGAATTTTAAGGGTTATCAGGCCCCTTGAACAGAGACGGTGGCGGATGAACCGAAAGGCTATGGGCAGCTCTCAATCCCGTAGTGGATACTGATGGCCCCGTGTCCTAGGGGTATCTAGTAAATTGGAACTGGCCCTCCAGGTTGGGGCTTGTGCTTTGGGTTAACATTAAACAGCAGTTTAAGCGGGTGCCTTAAACTGCTACAAAGCAGGCCGGGCATAAGGAGGATGAAAAACGGTGACATCTACTACGAAACGTGTTATAGTGAGCAGAAACTGCGCATCAAGGGCGCATTCGCTAACATAAGCCTTATATGCGCTCACGCCCCAACGGAGGAAAAATATGATATAGCTAAGGATTACTTCTATGAGCTCCTTGACAAGACCTATGGGCGACTACCGAAGTGCGATATTAAAATCGTGCTGGGAGATTTTAACGCAGAGGTAGGAAGAGAAGACATCCTTAGAAGTATTGTCGGCTATTGTAGGCTAATTGACTTCGCTATGGAACGAAATGCCACTATAGCCAACACACGGTTTCCTCACCACGATATCCATAAGGGGACATGGCGGTCTCCAGATCAAGGACCGGTCAACCAAATTGATCACATAGCGATAGACAAGAGGCACGCATCCAGTATTTTGGATGTCCGAACGTTCCGAGGAGCTAACATCGACTCGGACCACAACCTTGTTGCAGCCAAGATTAGAATGCGGATATCCACTACGCCACAACAATCCAGAAATACTGTAAAAAAAAATTAATGTCGAAAGACTGCAATCGCAAGAGAACGCCAAGACCTTCGCGCAACGCGTGTCCCTAAACCTCTAGATTAACACCATACCACCAACATCGAATGTCGAAGAACTATGGCAACGATACCAACAAGCCATTAGATCAGCCGCAACTGATGTGCTAGATTTTTCGCGCCCACCAGCAAGAAACCCCTGGCTTGATGAGGAATGCCGACAGATGCTCGCAGCCAAGAACGAGGCCTACAAGGAGAGAATCCTGTCGAGAAGAACAAGGAAATATTGTTGTTGAGACACAGTCGATGCTGGGGATATGGAAGAACCACTTCTAAAAACCGTTAAGCGCGAAGACGAACAACATTCCGCTGTCAGACAGAAGAAACATTGACAACGACAGTGGAATATTGGCAAACGACAGTGAAAACTGCCAACCATACGACCTGATTGAAGTGAGGATAGCAATATCTAAACTCAAGTTTAATAAGGCTGCCGGAAATAACGGCCTCCCCGCCGAGCTTTGTAAAGCCGACGGAGATGACTTAGTAAGAAACATCCACCAACTCATAAGCCAAATCTGGTCGGAAGAAAGTATGGCTGAAGAATGGAACCTCAGCATCGTTTTCCTGATCCACAAAAAAGTAGACCCTCTAAGCTGCGCCATCTACAGAGGCATAAGTCTCTTCAACATCGCCTACAAGATCCTCTATGCCGTAATATGTAAACGCCTGAAACCGTTTACCAACAACCTGAACGGCCCTTATCAGTGTGGTTTTAGGCCAGGAAAGTCCACAACCGATCAAATCTTCGCACTACGGGAGATCTCGGAAGAAACTCAAGAAGTCCAAAGCCATATCCCACCTCCTATTCATCGATTTCAATGCCGCATGCGACAGCATTTATAGAGACGAACTATACAGAGCCATGTCTAGTTTTGGTATACCGCATTGGACGTTGAAGATAGCTAGGACATGTAGAACGAATGGACACCAATACTCCGGCTCGCAGAGTCTTCGATTCCCAGCCAGACGTCGGACGCAGTAGAGTAAGACCTCGGCTTAAGTGGTGCGCACAAGAAGAGACCGACCTCAACTAACTTGAGGTGCGCAACTGGAGGCAATTAGCTTAGGACTGGGCTAATTGTGAGAGGCATGTTGGTTGAGGCCCAGGTGCATTCCGGACTGTAGCGCCACTTCAGTAAGTATTAAAGTAAGATATCCACAGATGTTACATAACTTTTCAGGTCTCCAGTTGAGCTTTTCTTTTGTAACATATGTTGTCGATCACTTATTAAATCGTTTTCATCTCGAATCTCGATGTTACATTGGAAAGTATGGATAAATAATAATAATTTCGTTCCTTTTTGGGAATCGAGTAATTTTCCATCAGCTGGGAAAATCTTGTTGATCATAATATGACGTCAGGTCCAGTAGTTTTTTTACAGTCAAAATTTCCATCTACCTTGTAAATCTGCATTTCGCTGTCGGCTACCAAAGGTCGCATCTGACATCAAAGCATCGTGTCATTCAGATTGTGTCAATAATTTGGAGGAACGGAAATGGCTTCAATAAGAGGCAGTGACCAGGTATTGAAGCCGCCATCTCAAAATAGGACGTTATTTCTCCAAAAGATAACTGTGCATTTTCTTTTTGCCCAATAGAACTTTTCCAAAACCATGTAAAGCATAGATTTTGACTGAAGCAATATGATAAAGTAAAATATTCGCATATCTCTGCAATTATATATTACATACAATCAATACAATGGACTTGTCCTTACGACTGTATCACACACACCTGTTGCGAACTATGGCCATCCATTTATAGTTCATTAAAGTGGATGATCTGTAATTAATTCCTTAACCTTGTCCGAACACACGCACGCATGCAAATCGAAATTATACCATGCAGTAGCTTCAGTTCCAACGGATATTACGTATCCGCCCCGGTGTCCCTCGCATGTCGCTGCAAGCGAACTTTTGACTTCTTCAGCCATTAATTACGTTGCCCGACAGTTGTGAGCAAGCAAAAAATGCAATTATCGGATATGTCCGCTTAATTTAGCATCAATAGTTGAACGTTGCAGTGCCCTCTTGGACTTACCGGTCCATCACATGTTACCACTTCCTTTGCCTCTACTTTTTCGCATTATTTGTCTTGTTTTGTAACTCCTGCCCTTAAAGGGTTCACCGAACAATTGTACGATGCAGCAGGGGATAATTTCCAGTTGTCTCCTCTAATTAACCCTAAAACGGTTGAGTTGCACCGCAATTATTCCAATGATGATGCCAGCTACATGGCGGTTGCGGTCTTATGGAGGTTTATGTGTGCAAACGTTTTTATGTTTGTGTTCCGTTTGGGCCATAAGGGACAGTCGATTTCAGCTTTACTGCGATAATAACGGTTATTAAGTGTTGATTGTGATTATATTAAAATAAGTAGGTAACTTGAGTACATATCTGTTTTTCATTTATTTTAATGGTTCCGGTTTTAGTTTTAGATCATGTTTTTTGTATTTACGTACGATTTTGGACCGGATGCTCCTGACGATGTCGTGTGGACTTCCACTTTTGATGACCTTCATCTCATATGAACTGGTGAATTTGTTGCGATAATGAAAGTGCTATTATCCTCATTATGTGACTCGGATTGTGGTTATACTTTGAAGGACAAACAGTTCATGAGCAATTATGCAAACAGCATCAAGACGAAGCAGTCCGGATATTGATGTTGCCATATCAGAGAGCAGTCACATTCATTTTGTATTGATTTCTAGTATTGCGGTGAGGAGAATAAATGTGGTACGGGTAGCGAGTCTTGAGATATAGATTCACATAAACATTTACACGGTAAACCGTCTGTGCTTATTTAAGGATGTCGGCAAGCTCTTAGGGCTCAGCGCGCAGAGCTAAGAATGATAATACATAATATATATGTTTAACAACAATAACAATATAAATTAAAGCAATGAAATAGAAAGCACAAGAAAAAAACCCAAACATACTGGGGGTCCGCAGAGAAGGTATACTACTTTGTTTGTTTATAATTTTTGATTAAATGAAAGGGAATGGATCTTGTATTGAGAAATGTTTTATTTAATTTAATGTCGGCAATTATGTATGGAATACAATATCAGGTAAATGTACGCCTCTGTTAGTCTCACAAATGCGAGCCCTTTTTAGTACATTTTTCATTACATTCTCACGCGGTATTTCATTAAATTCATCACAAATATTTTGTTTGAGTTGCTCATGCGTTTCTGGTTTGTTTGCGTAAACCTTGCTTTTCAGGTATTCCCACAAAAAGAAGTCTGGAGCAGTAAAATCAGGCGACCGTTGAGGGCAATCAACATCACCATTTCTTGAAATAACATGTTTTGGAAAGAGGTCTCGCTGTAATTCCATTGTTATCGTGGCTGAATGCCATGTGGCACCGTCTTGTTGATACCACATGTTAATCAAGCCCGAAGCATGCAGTTGTGGCGTTAAAAGGTTTTCAATCATATCACGATATCGCTCCCCATTCACAGTTACCATTACGCCGTTTTCATTTTCAAAGAAGTAAGGTCCAATGATTCCTCCTTTGAGATTTGAGATACCAGACTGTAACTTTTAATGGATGCAAAGGTGACTGATGAATAATTTAAGGGTTTTCCATTGGCCAGAACCGACTATTCTGTTTATTCGCGTATTCATTCGAATGAAAATATGCCTCGTTACTCATTATGATTTTTCATGAAAATCGGGGTTGTCATATGCTAGCTGTAACATCCTATTGGCATATGTAAGGCGGCGTAAATAGCCTTTTGGAAGAAGCTCTTGTGACAACTGAATCTTAAATGGAGACAAATGCAAATCCTTGTGCAAAACTGTGCTCCCTAGCACAGGTTCGAATTGATGTTGATGGATTGTTTTGAACACTGCCTTGAGCAGCAGTAATGTTTTCAGCCGATCTTTCTTCGAAATCATTCAGTATACGAAAAATAGTGCGTTTTGTTGGCACGTAACTTTCTCATCGTCACAGTAATCACAGTAATCATGATTGATTTTGATAAAATGTTTTAACAATTAAAACACGTTGGTTTATCGAATATTTTTCCATAATATATCTGCCACGTGTATACTTCACGACTTTCAAATACGAACTGTCAAGACTAATGTTTACGAAAATGGCGGCAAAACAAACTAGTATACCTTCCCGGCGGGCACCCTGTATATGATAGAAAGCGAATACAGTATAATTGACTTTAGGCTAATACGTAGTATTGAATATGCGATACCCTTTTTGTACCCGCATATCATGAGGCAACCACTCAACTCCCTAATAGAATAATAATCTCGCAAAACTAAGAAACGCAATGGAGAATGGGCCACATACTTTGAGTCACTTACGAAGTATAACCCAGAGATTAGAAAAACTGAACGAGAATCATGGAAAAAGTTCTGCCATGATCTCTCTAATATTCGAAGCAGTGCTTGTATTCACAGAATTCTATCAAAACAGCACACTAATCAAATTGCATTAATGAAAAATATTAATGGGACCTATACGGAAAACGGCGTACAGACGCTACAGCTCTTAGCCGAAGCCCACTTCCCAAACTACATTACAAATTCACGTGAGTGCTCACTTGAGAGCAGAGCCAATAGGAGAACACGAATGGACTGGGAATGGTCAAAGGAAATTTTTCACGAAAGAAGAAAAAAATGGGCCATCAACTCATTTGCCCCTGTTAGAGCCCCTGCTGAAGATGGAATATTCCCAGCACTTCTCCAAAAAGACAGCGCACAAACAACCCCATTTCTCATCAAAATCAGCAGAGTCAGCTTTGCATGGGGTTACATACAGATAATTAGAGTATACTTAACGTGAACACCTAGCCATCACAGCTCCTATTTCACGATGGGCCTACCCACATATCAGAACCCTTGGAAAAGTGTTGGTTAACACTCCAACGCATTGCATTGTTGCATTTTTAAAAATCATGTGTCAGGCAGGAACTCTATCCTTGCTAAGGACCGAGGTCTATCTGCACCTCTTTGTATTCTATAGTGTCGTCACTTCCACTATAGAATACACATACCGCCCCAGCATTCTGGATAAACCACAGCCCCCACGATACTCCAACAAGGGGGCCTACCTCAAAATCAAACTGAGACAAGTCTAAGGGGCTCCTAATTCCCGTGATACCATACCTGGGTTTCCGTAAAAAGCCCAGTCCAGAAAAGAAATTACTAAATCACTGCTAACTAAGGTAAGTAATTAGAAGCAACACCAAGTAACTTTTACTCACTTCATGCACCAATTTACTTCAATTGCTCATTGAACACACTTTTTCATAAAGCTACGTTTATAGATTATAAAACTAGTTCATCCAGCAAAAGGGCCTGACTAAAGCAAGATGGATGCGGACCCACATGAAGTAAGATTGGATTGGTTCACGATGTGCTTTTACAGTAAACTGCTATGGCCTCATTCGCCGCAGATCGCTTAGTAAAGAATGAACGAAACTTCGCTTTACTGTGGCTGCCTCTATCCACCACCCGAGGACGCGTCCAGGGGCCCAACAACCCTGCCTGGAGGGTTACATACAAAAAGATGGAGAGAGGTAATGAACAAGTTTATACCGAAAGCTGGTCGTAAACTAAGCAACCTATCTAAATCTTACCGTCCAACCAGCCACATCTCCTTTTTCCTTAAAACAATGCAAAAAATAATTTATAGACACAAAAGGGATGCTTTATTAAATAGTAAACCCGTACACAAAAACCAATATGCCTATCAACCAGGAAAATCGGTAAATCATGGAACTCACCACCCAATTTAAAAAATACCTAAAGAGCAAAGAAATTGCTGTGGGCTGCTTCCTTGCCATCGAAGGAACTTTTGACAATACCGAACATGCCCAACTAGACAGATGCATCCATAACACAAGCCACATAAGCCACAATGACAGAATCAGCGTCACGGCTACGAAAGGTTGTCCACAGGGAGGTGTTTTATCTCCCCTACTATGGTTTCTATGTCTAAGGATACGCCGATGAAATTGCGATCCTAATCAGAGAAAAATTCGAAGAAACTGTCTGAGAACTCCTGCAGAGGGCACTAGACTTCGTTGCTGACTGATGCAAACAAGTTGGCCTTACTGTCAACCCCAAGCAGCATAATTGCATTCACAAAAAGACGACATCGCGATGAGCAAAAAAAAAACCACTCTGCTTGGTGAAACAATAGAATTTTCAAAAGATGTCTGGCATGAAAAGCTCACTTGGAACTCTCACCTCAAAAAACCCATAGATAAAGCCAGGATCTCTCTGTGGACCACCAGAAGTCTAGTTGGTAAAAACTGGGGTGTAAGCCCAAAAATCATGCTATGGCTCCACACAGCGATAACCAGACCAATTGTCACATATGCAGCTTCCACATGGTGGCAAAAAATCGAAACAAAACTTAACACAAGAGAAGCTGATAAAACTCCAAGGACTAGCTTGTGTATGCACTATGAGCGAAATGAGAACAACTCCCACTGAAGCGCTTGAATTTATCCTAAACCTTCCACCTCTACATCTTCAGATACAGAAAGAAGCCATGACGATTGCTTATCAAGCTTATCTACCCTGAAATTCTTATGGAACTGAACAAAGGTGAAATACTTGGAATTATCATGACAGATTACAACTTCAGCCAAAACTTCAAAGATTAACATTCCAAAATCGCCAGAATCGGGAACAGAATAAACCAACATTTGCCAACGATTCTCATGTATTGTACACAGATGGATCAAAAACAAATGAAGGACTTGGACCTGGTGCATACGGTGTTAAAACAAAAACGTCCATCTACTCCAGCATGGACAAATGAATTTCAAGCAGAAATATTTGCTATAGAAATATGTCTCAGCAGCTATGTATAGCCAGCACAGACAGAGTACATCTCATCTGGGTGACAGGATACAGTGGACACGTAAGCATCGAAATAGCATTTATTGGACGATACCGAAATATAAAGAACATGACATAACGTCTACGTACAGAAACGCGACCATTGACGCACTTTTTTTTTTTTTTTACTTTTTTTAATTCATTTTTTATTTACTTAAAATATTAACTTAATACTAGACAAAAATGCTTAAATCTAACTTATCAATAACATATCTACTTAATCTAACTTATCGGCCCATAGCGGGCGCTGTAAGCTTATAACTAAAATTTTTCTTTTGCTTTTCAGCCTTGCCATTGACGCACTACACATACAAAAAAGCGGACTTCTGACAAGACTTACACTCTTGTACAGGCGACTGACAAACCCACGTGACCCGGAGATTTGTACACTGAAGGCGTCGATCAAAAATATCAACCAATTGATCAAGGAGAACTATCGGTTGTTCATTAATTAGTTTTGGAATAACGAAATTCGGGCCGTAAATTCCAGCGACCCGAGTATGTTTCCACAAATTAATAAGATCTTTAGGAGGAAAGGTCATTACGACTTTCCGTGTATTAAGCTCCAACGAACAACTGACAATGCCAACTGACAAAAATACTTTTGACAGCAGGAATTGATCCGGGAGAAGCCGTCTTCGACGACGATTTCTATGTAATTGAAGATCCTCAGGAGAAATTGGAATCAGTGGGGGCTGTCTTTCTGGAAGTATATAATGTGAATGATAGCATTCGCATTAATTGCGTCCTGGAAAACAATTCACTGCTCCATCATTTCTATTTCCGAAACGATATAACGCGATTGCGACCGTGGTTTCACCCGGTTTGATGACGAAAACTTGGCAAACGCCATAGTCGCCGAGCGAAGTTGGTCTAGTCCCCTGTTAATCTCGAAGGTGGAACTCCAGATCATATTCGATTCCATATGGTTAGAGGTCCTCTATCTAAAGCTGTTGAAAATCAACTTTCAGAAATCGGAAACTATCTTGTTTAGGACACCGTTGTCTAGGGCCTCTGGACCACGCAGCAAGAGCAATGGCTTCGAACAATAGTCTCATCTTTGGAGCCTTCTACCTCAATGATGATTATTTGGAGAGTGCACTTTTAAGCGGCTTTATTCCGCCCGAAGCTTTCCTATATTTGGACTGTCCGCTAATCTACCACGTCTTCCGACGAACTGTGGACAGGCGGCTGCTATATGACCGAAACGTCGTCGCTCAGGGCAGAGGAGAGCGCCTGCGGTTCAGCAGGAGTGTGTCCGATCGGGACCGTCGGAGTAGTTTGCAACAGGAAAACCTGTTGTGAAGGCTAAAGTAGATACAGATAGTTGACTTACAAATTGTTTGGCCGAGTTACATAGTTAAAGGTTTATAGGTTTTAAGGTCTAAGGTAGGTACAACAGTCAGGGAAGAAAAGCTTGCTGCGGCTTTTCTAGTTTTTAAGTTATTTTTACGTAGTTTTTATTAGTTTTTTTTATTTAGGATGTAAGTTTGACTATAATCAAAAAAAGATACCAAGTTTTCTTAAAAATGGTGCAAACGTGCCGCCTCATGCGATATATGCAATTTCCCCCCTCACGACGACACTAATTGTTCTCGGACACTATGTGCCAATTGTTCCGGTCCTCACCCCGCCTCCTCTAAAACCTGCCCAAAATATATTCAAAGCAAAGAAACACTTGCGATAAAAACCAGAAACAAGTGCACCTTAGACGAAGCTAGACGTATCCAGAAAGAACGCAACCCAATACCTACCACTCTCTCCCCTGATCTCTACTCAGAAAAACTTAAGCTGACTGCCCACGATACATCCGACCCTATTCCCTCCACATCTTTTTCTTCCATCGAACATAACATTCTAAACAAAGAGAAGTCAATCAATCAAACCCCTTTAAAACAAAAAAATATAAACTCTAAATTTACTCAAAATGCAGAGAACTCGTATGCCATTAAGATTACAAATACATACAGAGAAACAAATACCGAAAGCTCAAATTTAACTCAAAGAGAAAATATTTCAAAAGTCTCAAACCCAAGCCCTGATAACTATACAACTCTAAAATCCTACAGCCACTTAAGAACACAAATAACTCCAAGTGATCGCAACAATTTTACTGCAAATATCCAAACAGCAAACACAATCAATTCAAAATGCTCCAACCAAAACAACTCCCTTCCAAAACTGTACTCTTTAACACATAAACAACACTCAATGAATATTGCTGATGAACATGGGGGCGCGGGAACACTATTTCTTCAGGTGGCAGTCGCTTTTCTGTCTGTACATTAAACTGTACAGATAACAAGACCGACTCCACCGCCTATAATGATATAAAAATTCTGCAATGGAACATGAATGGTTACTTCAATAACTATCATGCTCTTCAATTGCTAATAAAAGAACAAAATCCATACATTATTGCCATACAAGAAACACACATAAAGCATAATCAACAACCTTTTCCACCAAATAAATATTCATCTTTCTTTCATAATTTAGACTGTAACACAACTTCAAAACAAGGTACATGCCTTCTTGTTCATAAAACAATCCCCCATAGATTCATCAATATAAACTCCAACATATCTGCGATTGCAGTTGAAATAGAACTAAAATTCAAACTAACTATTATATCAATTTACATTCCACCACACCAAAAATTTGAAACAAGTGATCTTGAAAATATTTTAGTCAACATCTCAACACCTATCGTTCTTACAGGAGACTTTAATTCATGGAGCCCCGCTTGGGGATCCCCTACCATGGACAGACGTGGCAAATTGGTTGAGAACTTCATAGCAAACAATGGACTTGTAATTTTAAATGACGGAAGTCCGACCCATTTCTCCACTCATAGAACGTTTTCCCACATCGACCTTACTCTTATATCCCCGCAACTCACTCCAAAATCAGTCTGGAAGGTCTCCGATGACTTATGCGGTAGTGACCACTTCCCAATTTTTACCACAATATCTCTAGGTAACAGCCTCAAACTATCAAAAACCCGCCCCAAATTCTTAATAAACTTAGCCAAATGGGACCTGTTCCAAACCGAAGTCTCGAAACAAATATTATTCAGACCAACTTACTCCAATATTAACAGAGACGCTGCTAGTGTTGTCAAATCAATCCGCTCCGCAGCAGACCTGTCTATTCCCCAGACAACTAACAAAGCACACAATAAAACAGTTCCCTGGTGGAATCAAAATTTAAGCAACCTCCGCCTAATAAAGCAAAATGCGTGGAAAACATTCAAAAAATCACCAAATGATTATAACCTCATAAGTTACCGTAAGGCAAATGCACAATTCCGCAAAGCTGCTAAGTTGGAAAAAACTGCTTCTTTCAATAAATTTACCGCAGAAATAAACCAAAACTCCTCCCCCAAAAAAATGTGGGCTGATATAAATTCCCTAACAGGCAATTACATCCCCCACACTATTAAGGTTATTAAAGCAGATCCTACAAACATAACTTGCCCAGTAGAAATAAATGAATACTTTGCAGAGTGTTGGAAAAAGTCTCATGACGATATAATTCCAAAGTACATTAAAGAAAAGTACCAAACGCTTAACAAAGTTTTACCACGCTACACGGTTTCACCTTCAGCAAAGCTGATTGAATCTCCCATCAGTATTTTAGAGTTTGAAAGTAGTATGAGCTCAGTTAAGGGTCAAACCCCAGGCTTTGATAGGATATCTTACTCAATGCTCCGAAACAGTCCACCTTGCTTTAAAACTAAGTTGTTATCCTTATACAACAACATCTTTGACAAAGGAATAATCCCCCAAACATGGAAAATTTCAACTTGCGTGCCAATACCAAAACCCAAAAAAGATCATTCGACTACATTAGGGTACCGACCAATTTCCCTCCTTCCTTGCACTTCTAAGATCTTGGAAAAAATAGTCTCTAAGCGCATTTTCTGACTGATGGAAAAAAACAAACTTATAGACAAAAATCAACTAGCGTTTAAAAAAGGCCGTAGCACGATTGATTCACTTCTACATCTGGATACATTCATTTCTTCTGCTCTTTCTGTAAAAAACCATGCGTCGATTTTGTCAATCGACTTTGAACAAGCATTCGATAGAATTGGCCCACATGTTATCATAAATCAACTCATACAATGGAAAATTGGACCTTAAATATTGAGCTACGTTAAAGCGTTCCTAACAAACCGCAAATTTCGGGTTAAAACTAACAACATATATTCTAACAATCACAATATGAAAAATGGCATCCCTCAAGGATCTCCTTCATCGGTTACTTTATTTATAATCGCTTTTACCGAAGTTAGTAGAATTGTTCGTAGTCACTCACAATTAAACCACATCCTTTATGCGGATGACCTAATTCTGTTCTCAAAATGTAAAGACTTAGTACACCTAGCTACAATTTTCTCAAACATATTAAAAAACTGAACAAAATGGGGTGACACATCTGGCTCCAAAATTTCGTTTTCTAAATGCGAACTTTTACATATATGCAAAAAATACAAATGTCAAAAAAGTATAGAAGGAGTTAACTTTAACAACCTATGTATTAATAACTTAAGCCACTCAAAGATATTAGGCATAGTATTTGATTCAAAATATAATTTTAAGGATCACTGTACTTACATTAAAAAGAGACTTACTACCAGGATTAACTTAGTTAAATTCTTGTCCTGAAAAAAAAGTAGCTGTAATGTAAATATTATTGTTAATGTGGTTAGATCTATTGTTCTTTCTAAAATTGACTATGGTTTACCAATCTTCGGCCAATGTTCAAAATCATCTATGCAACTCATTTCAACACCATACCATACAGCAGCTAGGACCAGCCTAGGAGCGTTTCGTACAACGCCTATAAAAAACAATTTAACCGAAACCGGACTTCCTCATTTAAGTACTAGAACCGAGTTTCTTACCTGGTAAATCATGCAAAAAGTTAACTCAGCATTCACAACACCTATTCATGACGATGACAAAAAATACTGAAGTGGAAAAAATTGCCAAAATACCCCTCAGCGCTACAAAAATCATTGGAATCCGCCGCTCAACTGAACATCCCAATCTCCATAACAAACAAATCAAAAATCAACCTTCCTCCTTGGAATCTAGCCAACGATTCTGTTTTTTCTCACCTCTCAGAATATAGAAAAGAAAGAAAGATAAAAAGATTATATAGCATTTCGCTATGAAACGAAATGCCACTATAGCCAGCACACGGTTTCCTCACCTCGATATCCATAAGGGGACATGGCGGTCTCCAGATCAAGGACCGTTGAACCAAATTGATCGCATAGCGATAGACAAGATATCGAGGAGCTAACATCGACTCGGACCACTACCTTGTATCAGCCAAGATTAGAATGCGAATATCCACCACGCCACAACAATCCAGAAATGCTGTAAGAAATTTAATGTCGAATGACTGCAATCGCAAGAGACCGCCAAGACTTTTGCGCAACGCGTATTTCTTAACACTCTACTACCATCATCGAATATCGAAGAAAAATGGCAACGATGCCAACAAGCCATTAGATCAGCCGCAACTGATGTGCTAGGTTTCTCGTGACCACCAGCAAGAAACCCCTGGTTTGATGAGGAATTCCATCTGTCGGCAGCTCGCAGCCAAGAACGAAGCCTATAAGGTTAAACTGCAGGTGAAGGCGAAAGCTGCTGTTGAGCTCTAAAGGCAGAGAAGAAGGGAAGAACACCGGCTTTTCAGAAAGAAGGAAAAAGAGCCAGAAAAGCGCGCGATGGAGGATATGGAGAGGTGCCACTCCAGGAACGATGTTCGCAAGTTTTA
The DNA here is from genome assembly GCA_949824845.1 of Rhingia rostrata. Taxonomy (NCBI): domain Eukaryota; kingdom Metazoa; phylum Arthropoda; class Insecta; order Diptera; family Syrphidae; genus Rhingia; species Rhingia rostrata. The sequence goes on from OX463756.1 coordinate 110,695,873, forward strand.
TTAAAGTTTAAATCGTCAAAGCCAAGGATACAAGGATCGAATAGAATCCTGTCGAGATGAACAACGAAATACGTAGTTGAGACACAGTCGATGCTGAGGATATGGAAGAACCAGGTCTGCAGACTGTTTAACGGCGATGACGAACAACATCCTGTTGTCAGCCAGAACGAAACATTCAATATTGGCAACGACAGCGAAAACGGCCAACCACCCGACCTGAGTGAAGTGAGGATAGCCATATCTAACTTGAAGCTTAATAAGGCTGCCGGCAATGACGGCCATCCCGCCGAGCTTTATAAAGCCGGCGGAGATGACTTGGTAAATAACATCCACCAACTCATAAGCCAAATCTGGTTGGAAAAAAGTATGCCTGAAGAATGGAACCTCAGCATCGATTGTTCGATCCCCAAAAAAGGAGACCCTCTTCACTGCGCCAACTACAGAGGCATGAGTCTTCTCAACATCGCCTACAAGATCCTATCTGCCGTAATATTTGAACGCCTGAAACCGTTTAGCAAAAACTAGATCGGTCCTTATCAGTGTGGTTTTAGGCCAGGAAAGTCCACAACCGATCAAAAACCCAAGATGTCCAATTCGATACCCACCACCTTTTCATCGATTTCAAAGCCGCATACGCCAGCATTTATAGAGACGAACTATACAGAGCCATGTATAGTTTTGGTATACCGTCCAAACTCGTCCGTTTGTGTAGGATGGTGATGGAGAATTCTCGCTGTCCCATCAGGGTCGGAAACGACCTCACCGACACATTAGATACCAAGAAAGGATTTAGGCAAGGCGATGCGCTGTCATGTGACTTCTTCAATCTGATTGTTGAGAGGATTGTGCAAGACTCACGAGCCAACCCCGGAGGCACAATTTTCCAAAAATCTGTAAAACTACTTGCATACGCCGACGATAATGACATCATTGGTAGGATCCAACGTGATGTCATAGCCACGTTTGCCAGTATAGAAAAGGAAGCGGCAAAAATGGGTTTAGCAGTAAATACGGGCAAGACGAGGAATGTGCTGTCAACACGAAAGGACGCACAACATCGACGAATTGGACAGAACGTCAACATTGACAAATATAACTTTGAGGTAGTGGGGGACTTTATCTATCTCGGCTCCGCTATTAACTCTGACAATAACATCTCGTCAGAAATGAAACGAAGAATTACTCTTGCAACCGCTGTATCTTCGGGCTAAGAAGTCAATTCAGTAGTAAAGGCCATACTCGAACTTCTAAAGAGTTCTTGTATAAGACCCTGATCATCCCAGTCCAGATGAAGAAATCCTTGGTCGATTTGAGAGGAAAATTCTTCGAAAAATGACTAGGACATGTAGAAAGAATGGACACCAATACTCCGGCTCGCAGAGTCTTCGATTCGCAGCTAGACGTCGGACGCAGTAGAGGAAGACCTCGCCTTAAGTGGTGCGCACAAGTAGAAACCGACTTCAACCAACTTGGAGTGCGCAACTGGAGGCAGTTAGCTAAGGACCGGGCTAATTTGAGAGGCATGTTGGTTGAGGCCCACGTTCATTCCGGACTATAGCGCCGCTTAAGTAAGTAAGTGGTGGCGTCTCAAGTATCTCATGTGGATTCCCTTCACTCCAAACGCGTAAATTTTGCTTGTTGACGTATACATTCAACCAAAAATGAGCCTCGTCACTGAAAAAAAATTTGCAATGAAAATCAGCATCGAGATAAATCTCATTTCCGTCCCATACATCAAAATAACGATGCATTGCATGATCTTGCGGCTTTAATTCTTGTACAAGCTGGACAACCCAAGATCTTTGCGCAAAAGCTCCAAGTGCTGTGCACGGTGGCGAATCGATTCATTCGGGTCCTCTTCAACACTTTGCTCTAAAGCTGCAGTTATTTCTTCGGTGCGCACTGTTCGCCGTCTCCGCGCATGCGTACAAAGAGTAAACGTAGTGCGAAAACCATCCATGTTTGACCGAATTAAGGGCAGTGATGGACGATTATGTCGACCATAAAATGGAAGGAGCTTGCGCTAATCTTCGCGAACTGAACCATTATTTTCAAAATAAATTTTGACGATTTGCAAGCGTTGTTCATTTGTCAACCTGTTCATAATGAGATGGCAAACCAAACTGAACATAAATGATATTAGAGTTTTCCGATTTGACCACAAAATGTCAGTTTTATCTCTGTTCAAAAAACCAACCTCTAAAAAACACCTGTTACTTTGTGACATAAAGAAATAATTTAGATATCTAGATATACCTTACCACCTTTTTATGTCGGAGCATAAAAATCTAGGATGAACTTTCTGAACAAGAAGTGGTAACCATTCCATTTTCTATATTTTATCCCCATTAAGTTTTAGCCTGCCCACTGTTTGGGGATGTTTAATTTTAGTTTTGATTGGGATAGGATATTCAACGATTCGCATAGCGTATTACAGCCTTCTCATCTGTTTTTTTGTGTACTTGGGCTTAAAGCATTTTCTTGCTGTGTTTTGCAATTCGAGTATGAATTTCTAACTGGTGGGAAACTAAAATTGCTAGCGGATGACTCTTATATTTTTAAATATATTGTTTTAAGTACCAACATGCCTGTATGTAAATGCATTATTGAGATTAACCTTTTTATCATCGCACTTTTTATTTTACTCTTTACAGGGTTTGAATGAATGAAAGTGGAACATAGATGTGTAACGTCTAGTATGTGCAATTAGTTGCTGCCAACACGTGCCATAATAATTAACTCTCAGTGACAAAAAAAAACGGAAATTAACACAATATTGTTATATAAGTAGACAAAAGACAAAACGTCTGGGAGAATAATGAAACAAAAATAAAACCAGATTATATGAATGATGCAAACATTTAGCAAGTTTATTATGTAGTCTAGTTAACCGAACTATATGTTGTTAAGCAATTGTTCATTAAAAAAATAATAAAACGCCTTGATCCAAGAGTTCAATGTCTCGAGCGGTTCAGTTTTTACTTCTTGAGACACCTATTTTAATTAAAAAAATACATTAGCGCATGCGTCATCTACTTACTCTCAACGCTAAGTCGATGACCGACGACGACATCTTCCGGCGATTGTCAAATGGCTCGATGTGCTAAGACGACGAAGAATTTTTCTTTTTTCTGACAGAAGCTTATATAGTTCTGAGTATCTCACACCTATACTTTAGATGCATGCTCTACCTTCTACTACCTAAAATTCAATAACACACAGAATTCGGTTTGTGCTATTAATATTCTAATAGAAGACCTTTGTTTAGATTCATGAACTTTGTGTGCAAAAACTTAGATTGCAGCATCATTTGGTTAGTTGGTGTTGTACGATGAACAGAGTTCTTTACTTCCGAACCGCTTGGCTTACTGGATGTGATAAAAGTTATAATTGCATTACACTGAATTGGCAAACAAAATGTCACTTTATCTACCAATTAGGGTAACCCAAGACGTTTGGGCAAAAAGCGATGAGGAAAAAGCACACGTTTTTGCCGCACATCTTGAAGAAACATTTAAGCCATTTGATGGTCCTGAAAACATTATTTTATTCGGGACTACAGTTGATAGTAATCTATTAAGATATGCAAGCATTGCCGAGCTTAAACGGAAAATACAGAAATTAAAGCCTAAAAAAGCTCCGGGATATGACCTTATCACAGGAGAACTTCTTAAAATGTTGCCCGTAAAAGCATTAACTAAACTCCTCTACATTGTAAATGCAGCAATTAAATTAGAATACATACCAAGACAGTGAAAAGTCGCAGAAGTGATTATGGTTCTCAAACCAGGAAAATCACCGAATGAAATAAAGTCTTACAGACCTATTTCACTTCTTCCAATAATTTCAAAGGTTTTTGAAAGAATATTACTCGGTCGCTTACACCACATTATTGATCAGAAACGCCTTTCAATTTGGGTTTAGAGGTAAACATTCGACTGTGGACCAAGTTCACCGAATTACTGATGTAATTGAGAAAGCTTTCGAAGAAAAGAAAATTTGCTCAGCCGTATTTCTTGACGTGTCGCAAGCTTTTGACAAAGTTAGGCATAGACCCCTTCAATGCAAGCTTAGACAAGACGTATCTTGAGCTTAGACTCTTCCGTGTGAAACTTGGAAACGAATATTCGGATTTCAAAGAAATATTTGCAGGAGTACCCCAAGGAAGCGTTCTTGGACCACTCTTTTACCTTCTATTTACACGTGATATCCCACAAACAAACGATACAATAGTTGCCACGATTGCTGACGATACAGTTGGCACAACAAAAGAAGAAACAAATATGAGATTACAAAACGCTCTTAACGAGGTTAATGATTGGACAAATCCTGGCGGATTGCACTTAACGAGAGCAAATCGATTCATGTAGATTTTTCGTATAAGCGGACAAACAATTTGCCAGTATTTCTCAATACGGTTCGAGTCCCTTTTGAAAATGAAACGAAATATTTCGGTATGCCACTCGATGCAAAATTAAAATGGAAGTCGCTTGTAAAAAAGAAATTCGAAAGACTTAAAAATAAATACAGAGAACTGTACTGGTTACTCGGAAAATAATCGAAGCTTAACCTTGATAACAAGCTGCTATTATACAAGCAAGTGCTAAAGCCGGTCTGGACATATGGTATACAACTATGGGGTTGTTCCAGTGAAACGGATCTAAATATTTTACAAAATTTTGAAAACAAAATGTTAAGATCATTCGTCAATGCGCCGTGGTATATAATAAATGAAGATCTACGCAGAGATCTGGGTATTCCCGCGGTTAAAGATGAAACGAAAAATTTTCCATGCAAACATAAAAAACGTTTATTGGCACACGTTAACACAACGGTCCTCCATATTCTTGACGAAACAAATTTATTGCGGCGTCTTCAAAGAACTAAACCCTTAGATTTGGCAAAATAAAAACAAACCACGCTATAAATTGCGGAAATAGCAGGAACTCTCAAAAGGTTAACTACCCACCAATGAAAAAATCCACTTATTACGAAGCATCCAATAGCCTCGGAAAGGACTGAATTTATTGTTACCGACCCTGCTTAATAATAAAAGGACAGCGGCTTACGTATCTGCACCTGAAATGTGAGAACATTAAACAGGAGAGATGCAATTGAACAAGTAGCGGACGATCTAAACTGCTACAAAGCAGATCTTACTGCCACTATAGCCAGCACAAAGTTTCCTCACCTCGATATCCATAAGGAGACAAGTCGGTCTGCAGATCAATGAACGGTAAACCAAATTGATCACATTGCGATATACATCTAGTATTATGGATATCCGAACGTTCCAAGGAGCTAACATCGGCTCGGTCCACTACCTTGTTGCAACCAGGGTAAGAATGCGAATATCCACCACGCTATTGCAATCCAGCAAATACTGCGAAAAATTTAATGTCGAAAGACTGCAACTGCAATCGCAAGAGACCGCCAAGGCCTTCGCGCAACCCGTATCCCTTAAACTCTCGATTAGCACCATACCACCAGCTTCAAATGTCGAAGAAGATCAGCCGCAACTGATGTGCTAGGTTTCTCGAGGAGGTTTGATGAGAAATGCTGACATATGATCGCAGCCAAGAGCGAAGCCTACAAGGCTAAGCTACAAGTGAAGTCGAGAGCTGCCATTGACCGCTAAGAGCAGAGAAGAAGGGAAGGACACCCGCATTTCAGAAAGAAAAAAAGAGCAAGAAAATCTCGCAATCGAAGATATAGAGATGAACAAGAAAATATCGTAGTTGAGACACAGTCGATGCTGAGGATATGAAAGAACCACTTCTGCAGACTGTTATGTTGCCATGACGAACAACATTCCACGGTAGAAAGAATGCAGAACCAACCACCCGACCTGAATGAAGTGAGGATAGCAATAGCACAACATCTAAGCTCAAGCTTAACAATTCTGCCAGAAATGACGGCCTACCCGCTGAGCTTTATAAAGCCGGCGGAGATGACTTGGTAAGTAACATCCACCTATGAGTCGGTGCCAAATCGGGTCGGAAGAAAGTATGCCTGAAGAATGGAAACTTAGCATCGTTTGCCTGATCCATAAAAAAGGAGATCATGTAAGCTGCGCCAACTACAGACGCATAAGTTTCCTCAAAATCGCCTACAAGATCCTATCTGCCTTAATATGTGAACGCCTGAAACCGTTTACCAACAACCTGATCGGCCCTTATCAGTATGGTTATCGGCCAGGAAAGCCCACAATCGAACAAATTTTCACACTTCGGCAGATCCTGGAAAAAACCCAAGTCCAAGTCCAAACCAATACCCACCACCTATTCATCGATTTCAAAGCCGCATGCGACAGCAATTATAGAGACGAACTAAACAGAGCCATGTATAGTTGTGGTATACCGCCTAAACTCGTCCGTTTGTGTAGGGGTCAGGGTCGGAAACGACCCCACCGACACATTCGATACCAAAAAAGGATTTATGCAGGACGATGCAGTGTCATGTGACTTCTTTAATTTGATTCTTGATTCTTGTGGAAAACTCCCCAGCCAACACCAGAGGGACAATTATCCAAAAAATCTCTACAACTACTAGCATACGCCGACGAAATTGAAATCATTGGTAGGACTCAACTGGATGTCATAGACACGTTTGCTAGTATAGGAAGCGGCAAAAATGGATTTCGCAGTAAAGACGAAGTATATGATGTCAATACGAGAGGTCACACAACATCAACGAATTGGACTGAACGTCACCATTGACAGATATAACTTTGAGGTAATACGGGACTTTGTCTTACTCGACTTCGCCATTAGCTCTGACAACAACATTTCGTCAGAAATTAAACGAAGAATTACTCTTGCCAACTGGTGTTTCTTCTGGCTAAGAAGGCAATTTAGTAGTAAAGCCCTCACTCAAACTACTAAGAAGATCCTATATAAGACCCTGATCATCCCAGTCCCACTCTGCGGCGCTGAAACATGGACCGTCTCAAAAGCGAATGAAGGATTCCTTGGTCGATTTCAGAGGAAAATTCTTCGAATAATCTTCGGTCCCGTTTGCGGTGACAAGCTATGGTGACGAAAATTTTACCAGAACTATTCGAGCTATACAGCGACATGCCCCTGGTCAAAAAACTCCGCATTTTACGTTTAAGATGGCTAGGACATGTAGAACGAAAGGACACCAATACTCCGGCTCGCAGAGTCTTCGATTCCCAATCAGACATCGGACTCAGTAGAGGAAGGCCTCGCCTTAAGTGGCGCTCACAAGTAGAAACCGACCTCAACCAACTTGAAGTAAGCAACTAGAAGCAGTTAGCTAAGGACCGGACTAAAATTGTTGAGGCATGTTGGTTGAGGCCCACGTTCATTCCGGACTGTAGCGTCATTTAAGTAAGTAAGTAAGTATCTGGTTGGTGAGCGTGTACTATATACCTCTAACATCCAATCTTTTCGATCCTGCTTAATTTGTTAGTCACATATGTCACAACCTACAACAATTCAAGAGCAGAGTCAATCAACATCAGCAAGCATTATTTAAGCAGCTTCAAAAGTTCTCATCAACTAAAAAAAGATAAGTGCTATCGAGCCCTAAGCAAGTAGCTTCCCCTTCTGACTGCAAGGTGGAGTAATATAAACGTCAAATTACAATATGACTTTTTGCTCTTATATTCATTCTTTTCCTTCACGATGTTTCAGCCAAGTGTGCGTGCAAACTTAACCTCAATCGCCATTAGAGCTAAGAAAAGAAGACTAAGTAAGTAATAACGGGTGATCCAAGTAGAGATACTTTTTTTCAATAGCCTTTTTTGACAGATCACGTGTGAGTCGTGTCATGCTGTCATGTTATTTTTTTAGTATTGTTTGCCATTTCATAATGGAAAGACTTACGCGTGAACAACGTTTACAAATTGTTCAACTTTATTATGAAAATTCACGTTCTGTGAGGAATGTGTTTCGTGCACTTCGCTCAACTTATGGTCAACATAATCGGCCTACTGAGCGTACTATTCGCAACACCATCACTCATTTTGAGACCCAGCATTCATTATTGGATAATAGACTTTTTTAGACTTTTTCCTGTGGGGATATGTAAAGTCAAAAGCTTATGCCGACAAACCCGCTTCGATTCAGGCCTTGGAGGAAAACATCACGCGTGTCATTCGCCAGTTACCAGTCGAAATGCTCGAACGAGTGATCGAAAATTGGACTCAACGGATGGACCATCTGCGACGTAGCAACGACCAACATTTGATAGACATAATCTTCAAAAAATAAATGCCAAAGAATGTTCTTATAAATGATAATAAACATTCTCCATTAAATTTGAATTTTCTGTGTTTTTTTCTTTAAAAAAGTAGGGAACCTCGAAATGGATCACCCTTTACTAATGAATATAAAGCATGTATAAATATAATATTTTATCAATAAAGGATTTGTAACTACGCATTGTAAATAGAAGTTTTGTTGTGAGTTAATAAAGGGTACCCGTTGTAACCAAATTTGTTGCAACAGCATTGACTCCATGCCTTGTAGTCCAGCGTTCAATCCATTAGCCTACTGCATCTACTTGATTTGATCGAGTATTTTTCGAGTTGCTCTGTTATTGCTTCCCTAGTAATTCTCACTTTCCATTTCTCATGCTGGACTTATGACGTTTCAGCATATGTAATTACCCTAATTGAGCTCGATTAGCAATTTGTTCCTTACGGTCTTCCTGGTTTTCGTTTTCTCCAAGTTCCTTTAGATGAAGTTCTACTTTCATCGTTTTAAGGATGCTATTGTGGGAAGTCTTCACAGTTTTTTTGTTATGCATACAAAGAGTAATATCATCTTTGGTGGACATAATCTCATTTAATACCTTGAAGTATGGCCAGGATCTCTGCTTTGAATTCAATTCTGGAGTTGGTTTATCTCAAAGATGTGAAAAATTTCCTTTCCAGTTATTCGATTTATTTCCGTTTTATATCCACCGAACGGTTTAAAGGCTGTTGGATACCACAGTATTTAACGTTCATTCGTCCTTGATCGGTATTTTACTCGAGAATACTATAAAGAAATCCTAATAAGGGATGATTTATATAAAATCAGATATTCCAACATCATATTCATATGACGTTGCTTTCATTATTGTCATGGGTGGTGCATGGCTCTGGCCCTACGCAAATGTCCTTTTTATTATGTTTGCCTTAGGTGGATTTTTATACACATAAATATTTATAATATTTTATGTATATTATGACATACTTCTGAATTCCTCTTAGAGATGTAAGAAAAATTCTGCAGCAAACTGTATCATGTGTCCAATATCACAAATATCCTTGTTCTACCCACAATCAAATACTTGAATGAGTTTATCTTTATGCGATGCCGTGGGAAAAGAAACAAGGTGTTTCAAAGTGAGCTCAAAGTGCTGCCAGTCACAAGTCCTTAAAGATTCGTTCCCACGATTCAAACGCATTCAACAACTGTGCACATAGCATGCGAGCCATCTGCTACCATCTTTAACAGACAACTTCATGCGAACAAACAGGATAACCTGCTCCAGCAGGTAAAGCAGAAAGAGAAATATAATATCAACTCGATATTGCTTGGGCGGAGTATAAAAGGAGAGTAAGTGAATCACAAGGACATCATTCTGATTCTTACCGTGTCGTCGAGAAGACATCGTTTTGTGATAGAAACAATTTAGAGAAACAAGAAATGGAATTCGCAACAAGGACACAACACTATCTTAAGGTTAAGAAGCCACAATTGGAACGTCAACGCCGTGCACGCATCAACAAGTGTTTGGATGCAATGAAACACATTATTGCTGAGTTGAAGGAGGATGACTCAATTCTTCGTATGGACAAAGCCGATATGTTGGAAGCTACAATCGCCCATTTACGTCAAACTAAAACCAGTAATCATCAAGTGGAACAAGTCAAAAGCTTTCGGAACGGATATATAAACGCCGCTAACGAGGTGTCACGAGTTTTGGCTTCAACACAGGGTATGAGTGCAGAGATGGGAAAAGCCGTAATGACTCACCTGGGTTGCCATTTCAAAAGGCTTTCGCATCAATCACGAGTTCTTACCAATAAGATAAATCACATGAAAACACTGACAGTTAACACAACAATAGCACCACTAAGTCCTGCATCATCTGGTTATAATAGCGATATGGATAGCTTGGTTTCGTCACACGTTTCAATGGAAAACATTTGGCGCCCTTGGTAGACATCCATGAAATATAGAATATATTGACCGATGGCCTTTATCACTACACAAACTGTACCTACGATAACCAACTGTGATTTTATTTTTAAGAAATTATTTACATTTATATACAAAATGAATGAAAACTCGAAATATACAAACAAATTTTATTAAAATTTTAAATTCATTTTATTTTTTAAATTGATTTTTTTTTATAATCTGCGCGCACTCAAGGGGTTAGGAATACCCTTTATATGTTTTAGCACAGTGTAGGCGTTAAGGATGTTCGGGATAAGAAGAAAGGAGATACCGATGCACATTGGTTTTAAATGCCTGTAAGTTATAATGGAAAGGAAAAACAGAGTTGGTTAATATACGAATCTCTATATTTCAGCGTTCGTCCGAATATAGACTTGAGGGTAAACTGATTTACATTCATAGCGTAACGAGTACTGCGGCTGAATTGTTGAATGGGAGGAATGCAGCTGGCTATTTCGTTTGAGCATTGGTTGTTAAAAAGCGATAAAACAATGTAAGGCAGGAGATATTTCGACGGTGTTCAAGCGAAACTAAAGAGTTCGATATTCTAATGTCCCCTCTTAGTATTTTCGCACGCGTTTGAATCCTATCTAGGAGCTGCAATGTTGTTTTTGGTGCACCCGAACATATGTGGGCGTTAAACTCAAGTTTAGGGCGTATAGACGCTTTATATATTGTGGCCAGATCAGAAGGGGAGAAATGTTTTCTACATCGATTAAGGAAACCTAGACATTTCGCTGCGTTTTTAGCGACTTGGATTATTTGGTCGTTCCAACGTAAGTCGTTACTAACACACATACCTAGCATGAATGTTTTTCGGTTTCTTCGACGTAATTGCCATTCATGGACAACGGCTCTAGATTTTGGTTTCGCTTTAACGACAGAAGACAGCATTGTGTTTTGGAAGCATTGAATTCTACTCTGGTCTGGTACTCAAGGTCGTAATTTAATGAGCTTAACATATGTTGTCGTTAAGATTCCACGTTCGAAGATAAGAGACGTGGACCTGAAAACGAAGGAATGAATTGGATTAGAAGTTGCAGACAGGAGATCATGAATGAAAATGAGAAAGAGAGTCGGAGACAAAACTGAGGCTTGAGGGACACCAGCATTTATTTGGTGAGTTGCAGATTTGAATCCGTATAAAACAATTTGAATTGAACGTTTCGAAAGATATATAATCCATTGAAGAAGTTTTTCATCGATTCCAAATACACACATTTTCGACAAAAGGCCTTGATCCCAAACCCTGTCAAATGCCTTTGAAATATCAAGTGCAACAATCTTACTTTCTCCACCGAAGTAGATTGATTGGTTCCACTTTTCGGTGAGATATGTCATCAAATCACCAGTTGTCATTAAGAATTTTTCGTGTTTCGAGATATTTCATAAGCTGATGATTTATCAGCGTTTTCATGACCTTAGAAAGAAGGGACGTAAGTGCAATTGGTCGGTAGTTGGAGAGTGATAAAGATTCGCCTTTTTTTTGGTACAGGCTGGACAAATGCAGTTTTCCATCTACTCGGAAAGAGACCTGATGAGTAGGAAAGATAGAAAAGCTTACGCAGTGGTTTTACTAGCTTAGAAGATCACCTCTTCAGAATAAGGGGGGAATACCATTTGAACCAGCGGACTTGTGAATGTCAAGATCATATAAAACTCTTGCAACGCTACGAGTACGAAAATGAATTTGTCACATAGAATGATTAACGTTCTCAAGTACAGGAGGGACGTAAGTGCAATTGGTCGGTAGTTGGAGAGAGATGAAGATTCGCCTTTTTTTTGGTACAGGCTTGACAAATGCAGTTTTCCGTCTACTCGGAAAGAGACCTGATGAGTAGGAAAGATAGAAAAGCTTACGCAGTGGTTTCACTAGCTTAGAAGAACACCTCTTTAGAATAATGGGGTGAATACCATCTAGTCCAGCGGAATGATTAACGTTCTCAAGTACAGGAGGAGACTGGGCACAATCAGGAAATGTAGAACTGGCTGCGAAATGCGCAGCAAGCAGATTGGCTTTGTCTTAAGACCTGACAGCTATACTGTCATTGTGAATGATCGTCGGAACTGATGATGGGCCGAATTCTTTATATTTTTGACAAATGACCAAACATTTTTACTACCTCTGGGACATTGTAGAATTTTTTGCCTCAACTTTTGGTCATATAGGAATTTGACACGTTTTAGATGGGAATTACAGTCATTTCTGGCTTGTTTGCATTTTGTTCGCAGCATTCACTTCACTATCGTGGAAACATACTGACTAGTTAAAATTCCAAAAAAAACTGTTTAATGCTTCCCCATTGGCTTTCTCGTATTGCCATACAGTCTTTTTGGGAATTGGTTCTTTAATGGGGTCATTGTCATACCAAAACTAGACATGGCCTTATATAATATAAGGCTATAAATGCTGTCGAATTAGGCTTTAAGCCCATTGAATATGTGGCGGGTATAGAGTTGTATTAACAATGTAGAGCAGTAAGTTAATGCTTTCAGAGGCAGCATTTAAAGAAGTTCTCCTGTAAGCAGGCTTTTATAGTTTCTGTATTTCACGTTAAAGCCCAGCAAAACTTCCATATGTAACTAGATTACTATCGGTTGTAGTCTCGAATAAATTATTGTTTTCTGGACCATCAAATGGTTTAAATGTTTCCTCAAGATGAGCGGCGAAAACGTCTGCTTTTTTCTTATCGCCGAAACGTCTTGAGTTACTCTAATTTGTGGAAAACTTTTTTTTTGCTGTTTTATGAAAAGAAAGTCCCGTACTACCTTTAAGTTATACTGTCAGTGTGACGTTCTGTTCAATTCGTTGATGTTGTGTGTCCTTGCGTATTGATAGCTTATACTTCGTCTTGCACTAATTTATTGCTTAACCCATTTTCGCCGCTTCTTTCTCTGTACTAGAAAACGTGGCTATGGCATCACGTTGAGTCCTACCAATTATGTCAATATCGTCGGCATATGCTAGTAGTTGCACCGATTTTTGAATAATTGTGCCTCTGGTTTTGGCTGTGGAGTTTTGCACAATCCTCTCTAAAATTAAATTAAAGAAGGCACATGACAGTGCATAGTCTTGCCTAAATCCTTTTTTGATATCGAATGTGTCGGTGAGGACGTTTCCGACCCTGATCCCTACACAAACGGACGAGTTTGGGCGGTATACAATAACTAGACATGGGTCTATTTATTTCGTCTCTATAATTGCTGTCGTATTGATTTGGACTTCTTGAGTTTTTTCCATGATCTGCCGAAGAGTGAAAATTTGTTCGGTTGTGGACTTTCCTGGCATAAAACCACACTGATAAGGACCGATCATGTTGTTTGTAAACGGTTTCAGGCGTTCGCATATTATGACAGATAGGATCGATCGTGTAGGCGATCTAAACTTCGCCAACTACAGAAGCAAAAGTCTCCTCAAACTTTTGATTCTGTAGTTGGCGCAGTTTAGAGGGTCTCTCCTTTTGTATGGACCGGGCAAACGATGCTGAGCTCCCATTCTTCGGGCAAACATTCTTCCGACCAGATTTGGCTTATTAGTTGGTGGATGATACTAACCAAGTCATCTCCGTCGGCGTTATAGAGCTCAGCCATTTCCGGCAGCCTTATTAAGCTTGAGTTTAGATATTGCAATATTGCTATCCTCACTTCATTCAGTGGTTTGCAGTTTTCACTGTCTTTAAAAATATGGAATGGTTCGTTCTGCCTGACTGCGGAATTTTGTTCTTCATCGCCATTTAACAGCCTGCAGAAGTGGTTCTTTCATTTTCTCAGCATCGAATGTGTCTCAACTACGATATTTCCTTGTTCATCTCAGCATCGAAATCGAGGATGTCGAAACAACAACATTTTGTTGCCTACAAGTTGAAAAGCTGCTGAAGTGAATTTATAGGCTTAGAGTTTGCAGTGCTCCCAAATCCCATGTATTTCAAATGAGCACACCACTGCTACTTAGGATGGATTCAATCATTGAGTTTTTAGTTATATAAAAAGTTACTAATTAATGGAAAAAAACTGCATGGCTACAGGGTTTATCAGAAAAACATAGGATTCAAATGTCTACAAGATTTTCGTTGAAAATACATGCTTTTCCTGTATATACAGAATATATGGCATGCTCAGTTATCATATTTATTATTCTTATATTTCCTTTGGAGGAATCTTGATTTATTATGAGAATCAGAATGCGTTTAAGGGAAGCAATTTCCTTGACTTACGCAATTGAATGTATGTACATAAATGAACTAAGCGCGATAACAATTAACTGGTGCTCCTACAAAGTAAAGTGCAGCATCAGCCTTAAGAAGCCTTCGGATTATCAGCATCAACATGCTTAAGCAAGACATAACGTAGCGAATCCAATACGTTTTTTATACGATTTACATCAATATCAATTAGAATCAATTAAGTCGTTCTCCCTAGCATATCAAAGCAGCACGTTGTATTATTTGTATTCACCCGTCAACTGTAGGCTTTTTTGGTGGTAATTAACATTTTAACTCTTCTTCTTTATAGAGCTCATAAAAAATTTCTTAAGCTCGTAAGTGAGTGCCTATTATCTCATTTCAGTGCTTGGCTTACTGACGATGTAAGTCGTGGGAAAACACACAAGGTGTTTTTAAGTGCGCTCAAAGTGCTCCCAGTCACAAGTCCTAAAAATCCATTCCCACGATTCTATATCTCATTCAAAAACCGTGTGCGTAGCGTGCGTGCCATCTGCTACCTTCTCCCAAGCACTGTGTATACAGTAGAACAGGAATAACCTGCGAAAGCAGGTAAAATGGAAAGAGAAAGATTATTCCAATAGGATACTGGCCGGGATGGGTATAAAAAGACTGCACGACATCAAAAAGGACATCATTCTTATTCCTACCGTCGTTGTAGAGAGACATTCTGTGATAGAAGAATTTTTTTAAGCAAATACACGAAATGGAGTACGTATCGAAGACACAACACTACCTCAAAGTAAAGAAACCACAATTGGAACGTCAACGCCGTGCACGCATCAACAAGTGTTTGGAGTCGATGAAACACATAATTGCTGAGGTGACGAGAGACGACGCAATTTTGCGTATGGACAAAGCAGAGATGCTGGAAACTGCAATCGCATATCTACGTCAAACAAAATCCATTAATCAACAAAAGGGGCAAGAAGATAGCTTTCGAAATGGTTACATCAACGCAGCTAATGAGGTGTCACGGGTATTGGCATCAACGCGAGGAATGAGTGCGGAGTGTGGAAAAGCCGTAATGACACATCTGGGTTGTCAATTTAATCGACTTCAGAAGCTAAACCAACTGAAAGTTAACAGCAATAAGACAAATTACATGCAACCGTTGACAATTACCACCACAACAGGACCACTAAGTCCAGCTTCATCTGGTTATCATAGTGACATGGAGAGTCCCAGTCCTGCTGCATCACCTGTTGCAGGCGGTAAAGTTTGGCGCCCATGGTAAAGACGAATGGCAAAATGTAAAGAACCTTGGCGAAGACTTAGTGAACCCACATATTGTAGCTGTGATAACAAACTGTGATTTTATTAATAAGACATATCTAAATATGTAACCTGAGAAAATACAAAACAAATTGAAAAAAAAAAACATTTCATATCTTTCTTTTTTTACATACATACATCAAGTAGATGCAAAGGTATCTCTGGACATTGTGGTTTTGACAATGCACTTATTCTTGCGACTATTCCTACGACCCTTTCTAGATCAATGAGGTCTTTTGAATCCGGGCCTATTCAAGTCAATTTATATCATACACTTTTTTTTTTTGCGGGCTGGTGGAAATCTCGATAGACACGATGTGTGAGACTTTAACCCACTAAAACCACCACCCTTTTTGTATTTGTATTGCAACTAAGTATGCGACTTATCTTGCAATTTTTTTTTAGCACGAGTAATGAATGCTTGCAGGTAACTTTCCTTTGAGTATTCCTGATTTTTCCGCAATTTATAGCGCGGTTTGTTACTACCGGGCCAAATCTAATTGCTTAGTTATTTGAAGGCGCCGCAATAAATTTGTTTCGTCAAGATTTTTGTTTCATCTTTAACCGCGGGAATACACAGATCTCTGCATAGATCTTCATTTCTTATATACCACGGCGCATTGACGAATGATCTTAACATTTTGGTTTCAAAAGTTTGTAGAATACAGATTTTGACAAATTTCTTGCCCTAAGCCAACATTGCTCCGCTCGGTAAACTAGTCGCCTCCAGTTGAGCCCTTTAAGTTGGTTGAGGTATGTACTTTTGTTGAGCCACTTAAAATAAATTTCTTCTGAACCTTAGTCTCCTATCCTGTCAACGCAGACAGGACGAAGATTTTCCGAAGAATTTATTTCTTAAACGATTTCTTCATCACCTTTTGATATGATCCATGCTTCAACACCGTTTCGCAGGACTGGATGATCAATTCGTACCTTCTGTTTTATTCGTTGAGAAAGTGTGGTTCCCATCTAGTTGCCAGCTTATATGGTCTTTCTCTCGTTAACGCCAAACCCACTCGTCTTTCATTAGACTAGCTCCGGTTACGTCCGACAGACCATTTCAGACCATCATCTTGATGTAACGATCAATCTAACCCAAAGTTCTATAAGTTATCACTCAGTACTCCTCTGTTAAGTTCCTGAATACATTGAAAAAGCGGATGAACTAGAGAGATGCAGATCTAATCTGAACCATCACTCAAGGATGAGACGGTGTCACTGCCCTTTAAAACTTACAACCGATTTTTCGATGGTATCAATAAAAGATTGGCAAACCATGTTACACAAACCGTGCAACAAATGTTCATTGAACACATTTATGAACGCAAACGGATGAGTTGCATGAATTGGGTCATCACTCATCATACTTTGACAAAAGTGAGTTCATAATTGCATATATGGGGTGTTTTTTTTTTGTTTTTTAAAGGTATAGAACTTCAAATTGAAATAAAACCCAGGAAAGTCGTTTTAATGTCCATCAATTTGGATTTGTGGAAGGATAACTTTATGCTATTGATGTTTAAATATGACTTGTTGTTGTTGCGTTGTTCATTTGTCAACCCGTTCATGATGAAATGGCAAGCCATATTGAACATTATTGACATTAGAGTTGCCCGATTTGACCACAAAATGTCAGTTTTATCTCCATTCAAAAACCAACCTCTAAAAAAACCACCCCTTATAAACAAAGTCATAAATGATAAGATTAAAAAACATTTTTTCAATGACAAGTTCAACATGGCTGCAATATGATGTCAAGACTCATTTTAAATCACTTGGATGGCTTAAACTTGGAAAGCATAAAAAAACAGCCGGAAAGAAAACCCTGCAAAACAGGAAAATATATTTGTTGTCTACTATTAATTGGAGAGTGATGGAAAGCCATATTCCAAAAAACAGGAACTTTTACAAAACTATTTATGAATTTCCCGCTGATGTTTTACGTTATCATTATCGTATGTCCAGGTCAATTAAATGATGACCTCTCCCGTAATTAATTTTTAAGTTAAGAAACTATAATTCTTTTAGGTTGAGGAGAGGAAATTATATCCATTTTAAAACAAGTTACTTCGGTCGGCCTAAAATGGGTTCGAGGCTAGCAGTATACCTTACCATTTGGAAGCTTACCAAAAACTGTTAGTTAAGGGAAATCAGTAATGTGTTTAACATTGCTAACGGAGCAGTTTTCAAATGTTTCATGGAAATAATCAAATTGTTTCTTAAGTTAAGAAAGAGAAATATAAAATGGCCTGATTCAACCAATGAGCAAAAACAAATAATGGACAAATTCGCAAGCATAAGAAATAATTCCTTTCCAAACATTCTTGGATGTGTACATGGAATACAAATTCCCATAAAAGCACCCAAAGCTACTACAATCCTAACGTTACATTTTCGATTAATATGCAAGTAGTTGTCATGATGCTTCTGTTTGGGAGCGCAGTTTAACTGGAAGAGCAATCAAGAACGGCTCCAAAAGAGTTATCCGGTCATATCTTAGGCGTTTCTGCCCATCCACTGAATGGCTACCTTATGGTGCCACATCGCGAGCACGGGCATCGCACCACCACCTGTTCAACGAGAGTTTGTATAGCACAAGCTATTGGAAGATTAATATCTATGTTTCGAATTCTCAAATTTGGTTTACATTTGGTTTACGCAACATAAATAACATTAGCTTGTGTTGTTCTTCACAACATTATCATAGAACAGAAGTAGGATCTTAAGCCTCTATCGGCTGTTAAGTCCGAGACACAGAAAGTGATGATACAGCTAACACTTTAGGGAACATCAACAAGTTAATGCTACTAATTGAAGAAGGATTAAGACATAAACACTTAATGGTTAATAAATCACAAACTAAAAATCACAATTCATTTTTTGAAGGCACTGGAAGCTTAATTGAACACTCTTTCTAATGCATATTTTAGAGATAAGGAACCTCTAAACGCTGTTTTCTAACCTTAATTTTTTTCGCGTACGACGTGAATTACTTCCTGGCTGCGCCGCTCATCTTCCTTAGCTTAATTTTCTAAAAATGCTATTATATCGTTGTTCGACATTTTGGAATTCTTTTTATTTTCTTTGTTGGAGTCTTGTGCACTTCCTTCCCTTCATTCTTGCTTTTATAACTTACAAAGACTTCTGCCACAAGTTCGTTCTGGTGGTTCGATGTTAAGACGAATTCCATATACCCGAAGAGACGTCCCTTTTTTAAATTCATTTTCATTTACTTAAAATATTAACTTACTACTAGACAAAAATGCTTAAATCTAACTTATCTATAACTGGTTTACTTAATCTAACTAAGAAGAGACGTCCCTCCCGCTCCATTTGTTTCGTTCTTTAATCCGCTGGTAGGAAATCTTTAAATTTTGAAATTTCCGGACAATTTCAAACTTATCATACGCAAATAAGGGAAAAATAGTATTTATGTTCGTTAAAAGTTTTCCCCAGAGCACAGATTTCTTCCTTCGCCCAGATATAAATTTGGCTTCGTAAGCCGAAAGGATACAAGCAAATTTTTATCATCGTCCGACCAGATTTTTTGCTCTTGACCATTCCTATTTAATAAAAATTATTCATTTAAAGTTTTAAATGCGAAACAAAAAGTTATTTTTACATAAAGTGACCGAAATAAGTATAAAGACACGGGCGGCTCTATTGTTTAATTTTAATTTATTACGAAAAAAGGATATTTGAAGAGTATATTCTGAAGAGAAAAAAATATTTACCTTATTCAATTATATAATCAAACAAAAAAAAATTGTTTTGAACACCATGGATTCCTTTTTAGGTTCATCGTTAATGAGCTACAAAAACATTATTTTTTCCTGCGAAAATAAGTATAAAAAGAGTAAGCATTTTAAGCATAAAAAGAAGAAATTTTTAGTTTCAACCAATCTGATACTCAGTACTTCGTACAGCCGCCTCGGTTCTCAATAACTTCAAAATTCTATTCGGCATAGAATTTATCAAGTTATGTATAACTTCATCATTGAGCTCGTTTTTTGTGCCTTAAGCTCTTTTACATTCCTGTACTGCCACCCATTCGAATCGAATTTTCTAGCAATGATCCCGCACATGTGGGACTACATGGTGGCCACGGTAAACATCTTGTCCCGATGAGTTTAAAAAACCATCCGCGGACTGTTCTTGCCGTATGAATGGGAGCTTTTTATTTCTGAAAAATAAAATTTTCACCGGCCAGAATTTCTCCAAATTCGTCCAGGGCATATTCCAGCATTTCCCTGTATTTTGTACCATTCATTCTGGGTGGATCCCACATCAAAGGGATTTTTCCATGGAATTCTAACGCACCCCAAACCATCACGCTTCCACCTCCGGAGTGCCGGCTCATTTTCACTGCTTTGTCGTCTCACAAATCATGCCAATGAAAACGAAACCGTCTGGACCGTCCAAATTAATAAAAAATAACGGATTCCCACTCCCGGGTTCATGCCATGTGATCTCTGGCGAACCTTAGTCTGGCCTCCTTATGATGCAGCTTACTTACTTACTTACTTAAGTGGCGCTACAGTCCGGAATGAACCTGGGCCTCAACCAACATTCCTCTCCAATTATCCCGGTCCTTAGCTGGCTCCAGTTGCGCACTCCAAGTTGGTTGAAGTCGGTTTCTACTTGTGCGCGTCACTTAAGGCGAGGTCTTCCTCTACTGCGTCCGACGTCTGGCTGGGAATCGAAGACTTATGATGCAGCTGCAATAGCGGCTTTTTGATCATTTTTGTGTATCGAAGGTTGGGGTTTTCCTACAACGCTTGCTGCAATCTTCTTCTACCTACTGGAAGTCCAACGTGCGCCTTATTTGACCAGCATTCAGTTTGTTTCGCCAGGCTTCATGTAAAATAATATTCTTTTCACGGGCGCTAAGATCGCTTGGTCGACCAGATTTTCTGGCAGAGCCAAAGTTTTCACCCGAATTGACAAAATTACAGACAATGGTAAGAGATCGTCCTATCTTGGTAGCAATTGATCAATTTGATAGGCCGTGATCTTTATGAGTTGTGATAATTGCCTTTTCTTCCGTGGTAAAATGGGTTCCGTGGGGCATGGCTAAATGAACATTCAATTATTTTCATTTCAAGTCGCAAGAAGTGCAATTTAACTATGGAATTCACACACTTTAAATAAAAAAACTGCAAAAATCCTTAATACTCTAAGATTAAACACCGTGTCTTTACACTTGTTTCGCCTTTTTTGCAGCACTTCTTTGAATAGTAATAACAATTTAATCTGTTTCTAAACTGTTCTTATAGATAACGGTGCATTATTTTTTCTATTGAAGAGAGAATTGATTTACCTAATTTTTGGGTAAACATTAGGTTAGCGTAATGTGAGCAGTTCAGTCGCTATATCTAGTTGAACAGTGTGAGAATGAATGTCTTTATACTTATTTCGGTCACTGTATCTGAGCGTAAGATAAGATAATTTGTAAAATGTTACATTTCTCGTTTTATCCTGCCATTTCTCTGCAGCTCGGCAACAAAACAAATGCACAATTGACCGTATGCTGATGCTGCCAATTTTCTTTTATGAACACAAGTGCTGCCAAGCTCCTGCGATGATAACACAGTACTTTTATACTTACGAGCATTTCTTTTCATTTATGAACTTGGGGAAAGTGTAGCAATGTGAACACTGGCGTATCAATATCATTACCCCACATAGAAAATGTTCGTTGCATGAGATGGGCACTCTAAGTAGTTCTATATTCTTTGCCCGTAGTCAACAGCCCGACATTCAAAATCTATACTCTTTTAATAGAATTCCAGATACCTACTTTTCGGGAACAATGCCTTAAAAGGTCTTAGACTCCAGAGACGAAAGGGCTATAGAGTCAGTAAAGCATTTACTGTTGCACTGATTCGATCTACAGAAAAGCTGATTTTCCTGCAGAGGAGCAAGGTGCTTCCATAGTTTCGACACTGTAAATCTATTAAACCTTAAAAGATTAATCAGTAGCTCCAAGTGGTTATTTGAGTCGCATATACTAACCTGCTCTAATCACAATCGGCTTTTATTGCTTCTGGTTGAGCATTTGTACACCCTTTCAATTCAGCTCATCTAATATATGTATGTTTACTTGTCCATCCTTTTCTGATAGTGTTGATTGCCAACCATGTCATAAACTCTTAAAGCACTTTCAAGATTGTTTATTGTTTATTTATTTAAGTCTACCATTATCATTACAACCTACAGACTATAAAACTATATATATAAAAAAAACTCTTTAAGTACGAGATAAAATATATTTAATCAAAATTTATAATTAAGTAGTTAATTAAAAAATCCTGAAAAAATGTTAATTTTTTGTTATGACAAAAAAACTCTTCAGGTGAAAAGAAAAAATGTAACAAAATTCTTAAAAAAAATAAAAGAATTTATTAGAACAATAAAAAAAATTCCACCTAATGTGGAAGAAACAATTAAAAAATTTAATAAATTACCGTAAGGGAAAAACTTGTAATTTTAGTTATAAGTTATTCTAAGCAAAAGTAAAAAAAACCTATCAGCAATCATTCTACTTCTTTAGTATGAGTATATTTTATTATTTCTCGAGGTACAATTTAATTTGTTTGTGATTTCTCTTTTTACAAAAACACACTTGATTCCTCTTTTCGCGACCCAAAAAAATGTGCCCGTCTTCGTTGACTTTTTCGTAATGGCCCCCTCTCGTCCGAAGTTGATTGTGGTATTTCTATTTCGTTTTTGAAACTCAGCAAAGATTATTACTTTTTAATTTACTTAATCTATTACAATTTGTTATACTACACTTCTAACCTTTTTTTAATGCAATTCTGTTGATAGAAATATCAATACTGGAATCAACGGAATCGCATAGTAAATTTAAACTCCTAGGGCACCTTTTTAAAGGCTCATTCCTTCCATAGCTCGTTGAATGATTATAATAATAAAACAAGCCATGATCGTGCAACGGTATGCCCGGAACGTAAAAAGATAGATTGGACAGTAAAAACGCTGAGTTTATTCTACCAGCGACGATGTCCTTTATAAACATTATGTCCTAAATATTTCTTCTCGTTTCCAAGGACTTTAAGTTAAATATCCGACATCTTTCTTCATAACTGGGCCATTAGAGTGACGAAGGCAATATCTTGTAAAAGACGTTTGTATGCGTTCAATCCAATTTATCTGCATCTGATAAGCTGGTGACCAAATGATAGAACAGTATTCCAAAACAGATCCTACTAAAGCACAATGTAAGGTTTTAAGAGTTTGTATCTTTGAAAATCCTTGCTATTCCTTTTAATAAACCCAAGAGGGAATTTACCTTGAATATTGTACTGTCTACTTGTTTATTGAAATTTAATTTCCAATCAAACGTAACGCCCAAGCGTTAAATTTTTTCAACTCTAGTTACTAAGTACCCAGCTATGAAGTAACCACAGAGCTGGTGAAACCTTACATTTCCCAAAGTACAGGTTATTACAATAACACCAATTCGTAATTGCGTCTATGTCAACCTGAAGCTTCTGGCAATCGATGACAGAATTGACTCTACAAAAAGACTTCCAGTCATCTGCAAACCCCAGACACTTACAGAAAGACATTCTTGAATCAATATCATTCACAAATAATGCAAACGACAAAGGTCCCAAGTGACTTCCCTGAGTAACACCAGACTTTGCTTCAAACTGCCCCGGAAAAGTATTTCCTATTCTAATTAGCTGCTTCCTATCAGTTAGGTAAGATGCGATCCATTTGTTAAGTATTGATTGGATACCAAGTGCTTCTAATTTTCTTGTAAGCAATTTGTGGTCTACCCGATCAAAAGCCTTAACGAAATCTGTATAGATAAGATCACCCTGTTAACCTTCTTCTATCTCAATGTTAAAGCTTACTCGGTGTAATTTTAACTGAACGGTGGCAAATGATTTTCCAACAAACCCTAGAATGTGTCCATCATTGACCTTGACTGGCGGGGAATACCTGCCTTTTTTGTCTTGTGAATACTTTACCCAAGAATGAGCCACCTTTTATGCACCAGCTTGTCTACTAATCCCCATTCCGTTGATATACCTATTATGTACTTTATGAAATACCTTAATCGAGTATAAGATTTCCGTTAACACAGCACATCCGCATCATCAAAGGTCTAGCATAAATTCCAACCCACCCTCATATCGTCAATAACATCAAGTGATTAATTTCCAATTAATCGATTAACTAACTCGTGCTACGCATGAGTCCGGCACTGGACAATCGCAGTTCAAAAGAAATCATTATTAAAAAGTATCTATTCACGCACACGTTCGTTGAAATCATGATACGAATACCGCTGACAAGCACACACCCAAGTTGCCACTCCTCGTTCAACGCCTTCGTTGTCTTCCTTTACAATTTTCTTTTAATAAAATTATCAACCTTCGTATTTAGTATGTCACCCATGCCGCAGCCGAAAGTATGACCAGCAAGAAGGAGCTGTAAACAAAATTATATTAAAAAGATATCGACGGCACAAAGGTGATTACGGTAGGCTCATCATATACTCGGTCATCATCATAATGAAATCGTGCCACATAATTGCTTCCGTCTGCTGCCCATTAACCCATCCGAAGCCCCACACACACAAATGTCTCATTCACAAAACAGGCTCATATGAATGGACATCATCCATTCACCGGAGCTATCCTCAGAACGTGGGAACCTTTGAGATAACGAGTGTTTGGATATCCTTAATTTCCTACAGAAAAAATTCAGTTTTTGTCCCTTCTCCCTACGATTTGTTGTTGGCATCTAAATAAAATATTGGTATCCTGAAATCCTGTCGTCGTCTCACCCTTACGCATGTGATGGCATTTTAATTTTTTCCCTCCTGCCTGCATGAAAACACTTAACAATGGATGGTGGTGCGTGGGAATGCCAGAAAACTACAATTTCCCACGGAAATTTCGTGTGTGCCCTTATTTTTAAAATCCCTTCGTACTATCCCGTTTCCAACCACAAGTACCCACGATGGTGCGCTCCCTCTCTGGCGCGTTTCGAAAGCCGAAGTAGAATCATTTTCGAAACACCTGCCGTTTTTTATGCATAGGATTTTCTTGTTGTTCACTTGAAACGCCGATACACTGCAGTCTGCAATACGTACACCCCCGAAGGGCGATCCTTTAACACACAATTTCTTTCTTTCTCTCTCTCTCCCTGTTCGCATTCACTTTCGGGGTTTCTTATCGGACCGTGTCGTTTGTGGGTATTTTGTATTCATGTGTGCGTGTCACTTGCGCGTTTCGGGCTGCGTTCGAACGTATAAAAGCCGGTGGCACTTCGTTTCTAGAGACATTCTGAATTCGTTCACCACTCGAACAGCACACAGTGTTCCCTTTTTTATCAATCGAATATATACGTAAAAATGTGCATCGCAATGCCAGAACAGCAAAAAATCGTATCTGTGTCGAAGAAGTCCGCTTCGTACAGCATCAAGAAGGTTTTGAAGGCGATCTTCAAAAAGCAACAGAAACAGCAGAAAATAAATCAATCACTTGAATCACTGGAGTCCCTGGAAAATCTTCGCAACTCACAAACTGAGGTCTACTACACCGAGATTGAAGACAACTCGGCAAATGAAAAATTGGCTCATATCTTTGTGGAAGATGCAATCCAACCACAGGAACAGGATATCTATGTACCTGTTCGTTTCGCTCGCACTGAAGTTGGAACCTTCTTTTGGACCACCAACTTGCAACCTGTCATGAGTATTGTTCCTGCCGCCGATGAGGATTTAGTTCAGCCAGCCTACTGCTACAGCAACACACAATACCCGCAATTGCAGTTCGGTGATCGATGGGCACAGGCTTAAGAGGTTATCCAAAATGCAGAACAACTCAGGAAGGCAGTGATACAAAACTGTTGGAGGAAAAGCTTTAACAAGATTTATTATTAGAAATGTGATAGGGATAAAAAGATGCTTTACTTATATTTTGTTTTAAAAATGATTTTAGTTTATAAAAAAAATATTTATGTGATAAAGAAAGCTTTTAATTTAAAAAATGAGAATACATATAAATACAAATATTTTTATATACACGAACTAATTTTTGTTTACTTACTTCAAAAAAAAATTGGTATCGCTTTTTGTTTGTTGGTTGCAGATGATTTGTCTTTGCCATATGAAATTAACATTAAAATCGGGGAATACAAATCTTCATATGAAATGTGGGTATCCCTATTTAGGGCATTGAAAATGTATTTGTCGGTTGTGTTCGGTTTTGTCTTTGTTTTCACCATTTGGAAAATATCTCATGAGTTACTGTTCCATCTACATTTCAACCACTAATTCACCACGCTGATGTCAAAAATTTTTCACTTTCTGTTGGGGTTATTTACACAAACGATTTCAATATAAATCCTGTCGATAATTTCTTTGGCTACGAAACGGTCATGAGTGACGATTAGTACTTGACAGGCGCTTTTGAATTGAACTTCGTAGCCCCGTTCATTCAAAAAAAAAACTGGCCTTTGGCATTTGAAATGTTTGTACACAGGAAGTATTCTTGTATTTCGCTTTATTAAAAGTCAACGGGGATATTACCTGGGGTCGAATCAGCTAGACTGATATGTGATAAGTGACACATCCATTGTTGGTCTATGCAAAGTTACTTTTAACGACTTAATAGCTATCACAAGAAAACGCTACAAAAATGCGATTGCTAGATGTAATAATTATCAATTTTGTTCATTGTAAGTATTTTTTTTGAATTCATTTTTATTTCTCTTTATCTTAAAATAAAATTACATGCTAGACAAAAATCAATGAAAAAACAAGCCAACTTATCCACTATATTTAACTAACTTACTGGCCATATGCGGGTGATCAAAATATATTTATTTTCATTTCTTAAAACTAAGAAAAGTTTTATTTAAAAACTTGGTATTCATTGCAAATATCTGTTATCACAAATAACCATATTCGATTGTTTGCTTTATCATCGTCCGAGTATGTTAAATTCCTCGAACATTGGTTTTATAAAGGGGTGAAATCGCGACCTCCTTGAACGGGCTACTCGTTTTCGCAAAATGTGTATTTGGCATTATCGCATACTTACTTATTTAAGTGGCGCTACAGTCCGGAATGAACCTGGCCAAAAACCAACATGCCTCTCCAATCAGCCCGTTCTTTGGCTAACTGCATCCAGTTGTGCACTCCAAGTTGGTCGGTTTCTACTTGTGTGCGCCACTTAAGGCAAGGTCTTCCTCTACTGCATCCGACGTCTGGCTGGTAATCAAAGACTCTGCGAACCGGAGTATTGGTGTCTATTCGTTCTACACGTCCTAGTCATCTAAAACGTCCAATGCGGATTTTTGACCAGGAGCATGTACAGCTAGTATAGTTCTTGGTTGAATCTTCGTCTCCATAGCACGTCAACGCAAACGGGAGCGAAGATTTTTCGAAGAATTTTTCTCTCAAATCGACCAAGGATTTATTCATTCGCTTTTGAGACGGTTCATGCTTCAGCTTCGTAGAGCAGAACTGGGATGATCAGGGTCTTATATAAGATTTCCTTAGTAGTTCGAGTGAGGGCTTTACTACTGAATTGCCTTCTTAGCGGCAATTCAGCAAGAAGCGGTTGGCAAGTGTAAGTCTTCGTTTAATTTCTGACGAGATGTTGTTTTCAGAGTAAATAGTGGAGCCGATATAGATAAAGCCCCGTACTACCTCAAAGTTATATCTCTCAATGGTGACGTTCTGCCCAATTCGTCGATGTTGTGGGACCTTTCGTGTTGACAGCATTTACTTCGTCTTGTCCTCATTTACTGCTAAGCCCATTTTTGCCGCTTCCTTTTCTATGCTAGCACACGTGGCTATGACATCACGTTGGGTCCTACTAATGATGTCAATATCGTCGGCGTATGCTAGCAGTTTTACAGATTTTTGGAAAATATTTTTTTTTTTGCACAATCCTCTCAAGAATCAGGTTGAAGAAGTCACATGACAGCGCATCGCTTTGCCTAAATCCGTTTTTGGTATCGAATGTGTCGGTGAGGTCGGTTCCGACCCTGATGGAGCAGCGAGAATTCTCCATCATCATCCTACACAAACGGACGAGTTTGAGCGGTATACCAAACTAGACATGGCTCTGTTTAGTTCGTCTCTATAAATGCAGTCGTATGCGGCTTTGAAATCAATAAAAGGTGGTGGGTATTGATTTAAACTTCTTGGGTTTTTTCAAATAATGCACCGTTACCTAGAAGAACAGTGTGCGAAAATATTAAAGCGTTAATTCCATAGTTAAATTGCACTTCTTGCGACTTGAAATGAAAATAATTGAATCTTCATCTAGCCATGCCCCACGGAACCCATTTGACCACGGAAGAAAAGGCAATTATCACAACTCATAAAGAACACGGCCTATCAAATCGGTCAATTGCTACCAAGATAGGACGATCCCTTACCGTTGTCTGTAATTTTGTCAATTCGGGTGAGAACTATGGCTCTGCCAGAAGAACTGGTCGACCAAGCGTTCTTAGCGCCCGTGAAAAGAATATTTTTTCACATGAATTCAGGCGAAACAAACTGAATGCTGGTCAGATAAGGCGCGTGTTGGACTTCCAGTAGGTGTAAAAACATTGCAGCAAGTGTTAAAGGAAAACCCCAACCTTCGATACAAAAAATGATGAAAAATCCGATTTTGCAGCTGCATCATAAGGAGGCCAGACTAAGGTTCGCAAGAGACCACATGGCATGGACCCGGGAGTGGGAAACCGCTATTTTTTCTGATGAAAAAAAATTAATTTAGACGATGCGGTTTCAGTTTTTCTTGGCGTGATTTGCGAGACGACAAAGCAGTGAAAATGAGCCGGCACTCTGGAGGTGGAAGCGTGATGTTTTGAGGTGCTTTTGGATTCCATGGAAAAATCCCTTTGATGTGGGTACCAACCAGAATGAATATTACAAATACAGGGAGATGCTGGTCCAGGGCATAGGATGAATTTGGAGAAATTCTGGTGGGTGAAAATTTCATTTTCAGCTAGACAATGCTCCCATACATACGGCAAGAACTGTCGGCGAATGGTAGTAGTCCCGATCCTTACCCAATCGAAAACATGTGGGGCATCATTGCTAGAAAAATCTATTCGAATGGGCGGCAGTACAGGAATATGAAAGAGCTTAAGGCACAAATAATCCAGGCATGGAACGAGCTCAATGATGAAGTTTTGCATTACTTGATAAATTCTATGCCGAATCAATTTTTTTGAAGTTATTGAGAACTTGAGAACTAAAAAGCTCGTCGTTTTATGCTTAAAATGCTTACAGTCTTTTTACATATTTCACAGGAAAAAATAATGTTCTTGAAGCTCATTAACGATGAACCTAAAAAACAATCCATGGTGTTAAAAAAACATTTTTTTTTATTATAAAATTAAATTATTAAACATTTGTTTCCCTTTAGACTTACTCTTCAAATTTCATCATTTCGAAATAAATTCAAATCAAACAATAGAGCCGTCCGTGTTTTTATACTTATTTCGGCCACTGTATGTGATGCATGTACAAATATGAAATATGTCGTGAATATATATGTATTGTGATAAATCGATTTTCTTTAATTATTATTTATTTATTGACAATAGTGCACCTACATATACTACTTAACTTTCGTAAACAAAAAAAAAAGAATTTTGCTTGTTAAATAGAGAATATTTGATGTGGTTTCTTAGGGTTTACCACGATATCTCGAATGTAAAAATCTCGAATTAAAAAACTCTCGAAGGCTTAATCTCGAATAACAAAAATGTCGAATTAATATTAATTTTTGAGAAAATGGTAACATTTTGCGCAAATTGTGGATAAATTCGATTATGAAGTTCTTAATTTGTTATAATGAATTATCTGTTATGTTTGTTTCGTTAAATTTTGATATTATGAATAAATTTTTTGATAAACAAAACATATGTGTTCCTTCGATTTTTAGCACTCAAACAAGATAAAAAAAACTCGAATTTGATTTATATTTTCGAGATTTTTTTTCGAGATATATTCTTTCGAGATTTTTTTACATTCAAGATTTTTGCATTCAAAATTAAAACATTTTTTTTCGCGATTTTTAACATTCGAGATAACGTCATGATCCCGATTTCGTATGGTTTGTCCAACCCTAGTATGATGTGTGTTTTCTCTGAAGTCGATTTGTAAAAGTTTCCGTTGCTCACTTTGATTAATGTTAAACGGAATTTTAAACTGAATACATATATAATGGAAAGCAATTAATGCGTTTAAGAACTTGACAACTTTTTCAGGTTGGTGTCTGCCTCGTTTGTTGTATCCTAATATTCTCCAACGACCATTAAGAATCCCAATTGTTCTCTCCAAAATACAACGTGGCTTTGCGTAAATCTCGGGCTTCCATAGATTCATTTGGAGGTCTTCTGTAGGATGTTATACACCATGGTTCAAGTGGATAACCGGAATCACCTACGTATTAACAAGTAGAGTAAATATTATGCACAATTAATTTTCTTGTATTACTGACTTACCTAACAGCCAATCATTTTGATTTCCATTCAATTGAAATCTTTCCTCTAGCATCCTTCGCTCTTCAGAATGTTTCCAAACAAACGAACCATGTGCAGCCCCTCCATATTGTGCATTCACCGCATTTATTTACTTATGATTGCAGATCTGTAAATTAATATAAAATAAGGTATTGATATGATATGATTTTATATATAAATATGATCTCACAATCATTGCATTTAGGTTATGGAAACCCTTGTGATTTAAAAACATGTGTTCATTTTGAGTGGGTCGCTGCAGCCCAATATGAATGATTGAATGAATGAATGAATGAATAAAATTCAAGTTACAAAGGTGAATTAATATAAATAAGCGTTTTGCAAAAGATCAATCAATCTTACCACCCGTTATTTTACTTTTGGAAAACGTGTTCCTTACATTTCTATGAATTCGCCGGGAGCTACAATATGTGAGTAGGACATATTTTGTCCTCAATTTCATTGATTACATAGGAAGTTAATTTTGATACACTGCTTTGGCACATCTTAATAAGATAATCACCTCCGACGGTGTGTTGGTATCCTCCACTCACTGCTAATTGCAAAACAGGAGGTTCTGCCGTGGATAATTGGGCACAGAAGTTCAGTTTCGTAAAAACATGTTGAAATGCTCTTTTGTTTAAATGAAACCGCTTAACAAATCTATATAAAATACAAGATGTTCATAAATTCACAAATATATTTCAATTTAACTCCGCTTTGCTTTTTAAGCAAAGTGGATTGCTGGTATCCCTTAGCTGTTTGCTGTTAGCTGTTGTTTTTTTTTTCATATATATGATAAGGTTCTAACTAGCATTATTGAAATTTAAGAAAATTTCCTTTTTCAGTTGTAATATTTTAAGCTTAATTTTGATATAAGTTCAATCCGTTTATAACGGGTGATCCAAATAGAGATACTTTTTTCAATAGCCTTTTTTGACAGATCACGTGTGAGTCGTGTCATGCTGTCATGTTATTTTTGTTAAGTATTGCTTGGCATTTCATAATGGAAAGACTTACGCGTGAACAACGTTTACAAATTGTTCAACTTTATTATGAAAATTCACGTTCTGTGAGGAATGTGTTTCGTGCACTTCGCTCAACTTATGGTCAACATAATCGGCCTACTGAGCGTACTATTCGCAACACCATCACTCATTTTGAGACCCAGCATTCATTATTGGATAATATTCGACCGAATAGACCATGTCCAGCACGCTGTGAAGAAAATATAGCGGCCGTAGCTGAGAATGTACACGAAGACCGTAGAGAGTCGATTCGGCGCCGTTCGCAGCAACTCGGACTGACGTATGGAACGACTTGGCGCATTTTACGTCAAGATCTTAAATTGAAAGCGTACAAAATACAGCTTGTGCAACAACTGAAGCCGCTCGACCTTCCCAAGCGACATCGCTTCGCTCTATGGGCTCTTGAAAAGTTCCAAGAAGATCCGACGTTTTCAGGCAAATTTTGTTTAGCGATGAGGCCCATTTCTGGCTCAATGGGTATGTAAACAAACAAAATTGCCGCATTTGGGACGAAGAGCAACCTGAAGAGATTGAAGAACTGTCACTTCATCCAGAAAAAAACAACGGTTTGGTGTGGTTTGTGGGCCGGTGGAATCATCGGTCCATATTTCATTAAAAATTATGGCGGTGCGAACGTAACCGTCAATGGCGACCGTTATCGTGCCATGATAACCGACTATTTGTTGCCTGAAATTGAAGCTCGTGATTTCGACGACATCGCATCAATCAATGGACTTATTGAGAGAACATTTCGGTGAGCACATAATTTCACGTTTTGGGCCGGTCGATTGGCCACCAAGATCGTGTGATATCACACCGTTAGACTTTTTTCTGTGGGGATATGTAAAGTCAAAAGCTTATGCCGACGACAAGCCCGCTTCGATTCAGGCCTTGGAGGAAAACATCACGCGTGTCATTCGCCAGTTACCAGTCGAAATGCCCGAACGAGTGACCGAAAATTGGACTCAACGGATGTACCATCTGCGACGTAGCAACGGCCAACATTTGATAGACATAATCTTCAAAAAATAAATGCCAAAGAATGTTCTTTCAAATGATAATAAACATTCTCCATTAAATTTGAATTTTCTGTGTTTTTTTTCTTTAAAAAAGTAGGGAACCTCGAAATGGAACACCCTTTATAAATACAAACGTCCTAGCTGTTTTTCTCTATTCTACTGTGAACAGCATCAACTTCTTGCATTTGAGAATGTCTAGTTTGAGAATATATTGCTTGTTATTGTTTCTATGTTCTTATTAGCTTCCATGAATTTTAGAAGTGCTAACAAAACCATTCTATTGTTATTTGGCTGGATGCAAGCATCGGACCACAAGTTTATCTTTTTGGTTTTTGGAATATCTTTTAAAATGTTTTTTTTTGTAATAACGGTGAGGCAAGATGTTATGTCATTTCCTGAACGTCCAATCGTGCCGAATTCCACAATAAGTTATTTTGGTATTATGACAAAATCCGGTCAAGTTACAGACAGCATACATACGCCTATAATAGTAACTAGAGACGTGTGCGATTTGTAATGTAATCTTCGGATTTTAAGCACATTTATCGCAAATCAATTTCTTAGGCTTGACAAAGACTAGTTAACTTTAAACACATTACAATTTTTTCGGTTAATAAAAACTCCGATATGCTTTTTAACTTTCTCAACATACATTTTGGGGAATTTTTTCAATGATAGCCCTGCTTCGAGATATTGTTCTTTATGTTTGTTTGGCAGTAGTGAAAATCCATTTAGGGAAAATTCTTAATATGCTCTTTTACTATTTTTAAATATTCTTCTGGTGTAACTTTTTTAATAAATTTTTCATTTTTGTGCGCGGAAAAATTAAAAGGTAATATATGCGTTTTTTACAGACATCAAAAAAATGATTTTCTTTTTCGACGAAATACTTAAACATGAACTTTTTTCGATACAGAAATTTTGAATAAAACTGCCCTTTTTGGGTGTCACTCAATGTCCAAAAGCCATTAAATATTCGTTCGCGATCTTCATTTGATATTTTCTTTAACAATCGTGACTGCAAGCCAACAACTTGAATTTCACCATGTTATTCACTTGTGAACTTTTGCATTGTACGTTTCTTTTTCATAATAAGGGAGTTCCAAATATTTCTTACCCGATCCGCGTAAGGTTTTCTTCAGCCAAAATTCTGACTTGTACAGATTTTCGTAATATTTATACCGAAATCAAATGCAAAAACAGAGATTTCGTTTGATATTGAACAAAAGAGATATGAAGGAAGTACATACGCATATTGAACGCAACATCCAAAACTTTGGATATTGGACTAGATAGAAACTATGACATCGTTTTTTTATAGATATATGCTAACAATTATTCAACATAATACAAAAAAAATATGAAAAGCTGTTTATTGAACAAAAAGGACATGAAAATCGTTAACAAAAATATCCTATTGAACAAAACAGTACTCCTAAGCTTGAAAACTAAAAGATTTAGAACTAAATGGTTTGTATCAAATGAAAGACAGTCCCAAAATTATTAAGCCTGCGTACTAAATTCAATTTTGTAAAAACAATTGCCTATAGATAGATATTGTTGAGAAATTGTTGAGAAATTTTTGCTGATGCAGGACATTACTAGACCACACGACACCAGGTACGTTACCGTGTACTTGTAAGACCCTGTACCAATTGCTTTCAAATTGAGTTGTATGCACTGTTTACCATATTGTGTGGGTAAAAAAAATGTGCCTTTTAGCTGTGTCAAAGAATTTGTTTTAACATTTTTTTTTCATTCATTTAATTTAAAACATCCATTTATACATAGTTTTGGTACTAAAATAATCTAGAATACTTTTCAGAAAGATTAAAATAAAAAATCTTAAATTATTAATCATTCTTAGTACGTAAATTAAAGTTTTTTATAATATTTGTGTTAATGATAGAAAATGCTAATAGCAATTTATTTAAGTTGAGTGAATTTTTCACAAAAAAAATGCCACAGTCAAATGCAGTTATAAGATTTTCGTAACAAATGCTTTTAAAAAATTGAGTTTTAGTATATTTTACACTAGCTGACCGGGCAAACGTTGTTTTGCCTTCAAATTTTAAAACGTATTTTTAGATGATCATTTGTAATTGTATGTGTTTGGGGTGGATGGATTTTTAAGTTTAAGGGTCCAGTTATAGCTATCATTTACAAATTCATTGGAACATAAAACATCTTCACTTTTGTGCTTCCCCTTAAGTAGGCAACATTATGATTATCGGTCCGACTATAAGTTGGAGATTGTTAGGTAGTAATCCGGGTAATCCCAGCGAGTTTAAAAACTCGGTTGGATATTCGATGATATCATCTTAGGAGATAACGGAATCAACAATTTGTACGTCGCCAATTCGCGAGCAATTTCACTTTGAATCTAAAAATTCCATTCGTATACATTCATTTTTTCCCCAGCTAATAAAGCACGTTTGCTCAATCAATCATGATTTTTCCAATTTCGGATGAGTTCGGATTTTGATTCGTTAAGCTGACAGAAAGCGACGGGAAATTGAATATAATCGAAGGATGAAGAACAACATTCCGCTGTCATGTAGAACGAACCATTCAATATTAGCAACGACAGCGAAAACTGCCAACCAACCGACCTAAGTGAAGTGAGGATAACAATATCTAAACTCAAGCTTAATAATGCTGCCGGATATGACGGCGTTCCCGCCGAGCTTTATAAAGCCGACTGAGATGACTTGGTAAGTAACGTCCACCAACTTATAAGCCGAATCTGGTTGGAAGAAAGTTTGCCTGAAGAATGGAACCTTAGCATCGTTTGACCGATGAACAAAAAAGGAGATCCTCTAAGCTGCGCCAACTACAGAGGCATAAGTCACCTCAACATCGCCTACAAGATCATATCTGCCGTAGTATGTGAACGCCTAAAACCGTTTACCAACAACCTGATCGGTCCTTATAAGTGTGGTCTTAGACCTGGAAAGTCCACAACCTATCAAATCTTCACACTTCGGCAGATCATGGAAAAAATACCCGAGAAGTCCAAATCGGTACCGAATACCTATTCATCGATTCCAAAGCCGCATACGAAAGCATTTATAGAGACGAACTATACAGAGCCATGTCTAGTTTTGGTATACCGCCCAAAATCGTCCGTTTGTGTAAGATGACGATGGAGAATTCTCGCTGCTCCATCAGGGTCGGAAACGATCTCACCGACACATTCGATGCCAAAAAATTATTTAGGCAAGGCGATGCGCTGTCTGTGACTTCTTCAATCTGATTCTTGAGAGGATTGTGCAAAACTCACGAGCCAATACTAGAGGCACAATTTTCCAAAAATCTGTGCAACTACTAGCATACGCCGACGATATTGACATCATAGGTAAAACCCAACGTGATGTCATAGCCAAGTTGGTTAGTATAGAAAAGGAGGCGGCAAAAATGGGTTTAGCAGTAATTGAGGGCAATACGAAGTATATGCTGTCAACACGAAAGGACACACAATATCGACGAATTGTCACCATTGACAGATATAACTTTAAGTAAGTACGGGACTTTAAATATTATTATTAACTCTATTAACTCTGACAACAACGTCTCGTCGGAAATTAAAAGAAGCATTACTCTTGCCAACCGCTTCTTGCCGAATTGCGGCAATTCAGTAGTAAAGACCCCACTCCAACTACTAAGGAGATCCCATATAAGACCCTGATCATACCAGTCCTGCTCTACGGTGCTGAAGCATGGACCGTCTCAAAATCATATGAAGAAATCCTTGGTCGATGCGAGAGGAAAATTCTTTAAAAAATCTTCGGACCCGTTTGCGCTGACGGGCTATGGAGATGAAGATTCAACCAACAACTTAACGAGCTGTACAGCGACATTCCCCTGGCCATAAAAACTCCGCATTGGACGTTTAAGATGGCTAGGACATGTAGAACGAATGGACACCAGTACTCAGGCTCGCAGAGTCTTCGATTCTCAGCCAGACGTCGGACGCAGTAGAGAAATACCTCGCCTTAAGTGGCGCGCACAAGTAGAAACTTGGAGTGCGCAACCTGAGGCAGTTAGATAAGGACGGGGCTAATTGGAGAGGCATGTTGGTTGAGGCCCAGGTTTATTCCGGACTGTAGCGCCACTTAAGTAAGTAAGTAAGCAGCTCTTGACTACCTGTGTCGTGAATTGAACGATTGGAAGTTGTCATGCATAAGTCAGATAATACCTTGTCCGACATCAAAAAACTCATATCAAAGCCTCGCATAGTTGTAAGTTTGGATGTAATATTGTAATACGCATCTGATGCTAAATATAATCATGGGAAGCATATTTAAAAAAATTCAGTTAAATTGATTAAGGAGTTTAAGAATTTAGATATATCAACAAAAAGTAGGTGTGCAAATGGGCGTAGTCAATTTCTTTTCCCTTAAAACTTAAATTGGATTGAATTGGAGCAGCCATTATCCGGACACAGATAAATCGATAAAAATGGGCTTAAAAGTGGTCGTAATCAATAACAATATTTAAATATAAAAACCTAAGTTGGGTTATGGCGAACATTTTTAACCCTCGTGTCAATGCGAGGGTACCCGGTTATCAATTTGATTATTGAACCAATAAAAAATTCATTTCGCCTACAGGTGCACATAATGATTCTTTCAATACTTTCCTGAAATTCGATTCTGCTTCGAATGGTATACTCCATTTAAAATAAATATAATCTGTTAATTTTATAAAGCGAATTTTCCAATTCTAATACGGAACATGTTCAGCAAAAGTATTTGTGTAACGGCGTTTCGCTTGAAAAATTAAACCATTTTATCACTTTGTGTCCTACGGTTGTGCAGCTCAGACGTACGTTACTCTTTGCAGGTAATATCAAATTGGAAATATATATATGTTCCATCTAACCGTAAAGCACATGATGCTGGATATTCGGATATAGACGGCATCGAAAATAACGCGGTGACTGATCAAGCTGAGATACAGATTCTGATGATAACAATGCTGAAAATGATAATGCGAATAGTGGGACGAACCGGGTTGACCAAACAGCGGCTGAGATAAGCGTTGTGTTGCCAGGAACGCTGATAAGCAGGCAAAAAAAAGATGGAGAACGTACCATATGGATTGCGAATCCCCAAAATCAAGCCACCAAAACGCTAAGCCATTACATTATTCGAGTCATAACTGGGCCTTTTCAATCGTCTGAATTGCTGTCTGAATCACAATCATTCCATTTATTTCTTACCACCGATATGTGCACCATTATAGTTCGTGAAACTTATAGAAAGGCTGTGAGCATTTATGCAGCTATGAACGCGAAAAAACCTACTCGAGAGTCTAAAGCTTGGAGGCCGCTTACATTGCAGGAGCTCAATGGCTATCTTGGAATACTTATAACAGCTGGTGCTCATCATTCCAATAAAGTACATTCAGTCGAGCTCTGGAAGGTAACAGCCTTGTCATTATATCGTTCTACCCTAAACATTAATACCTTTTGGGCCATAAATCGATTTATCCGATTCGATAACTACGTTACCCGAATGCATGGACTGATAGACGACAAAGCTGCTCCAATTCGAGGTTTGTTTGATATGATGAATTTAAGTCTCAATAAGAACTATAGACCATCAGCATATATAACAATCGATGAACAGCTTTTTCCATACCGAGGTAGAACACAATTCACATATACCATCGAAGCCAGCCAAATATGGTATGAGGATATGGAAGGCTTTCCGTCCTCTGAATGGAGAAATATACACTGGAAAACCCGTAATTGTTTCATGTGAAACGCAAGTGGGGGAAAAGGTAATAAAACGGTTGGTTCGTCATTACGAAGGATCCAGCCGTAATACTACAATGCGCAACTTGTTCACTTCTCTGGAACTCGCCGATTATCTTCTCAGCATAAATTTAACTTTAGTTGGAACGTTACGTGCCAATAAAGCTTGCATCACAAAAGAAATGCTGAAAAATAGATCACGAATATTCCAGTCATCTGTATTTGGGTTCATGGGGAATGAGACCATCGTTTCCTACGTTCCCAAAAAGGATAAGGCCGTTATTCTTTTATCCACAATGAACCATGACAATGCCATATCGGATGATAAATATAAACCAGACATAATAAAATATTACAATAGTACAAAAGGCGGTGTGGATATAATGGACAAAATGATTAGTCATTTTACAACAAAACGAGCTACCAAACGATGGCCAGTTGCCATGTTTTATAACATACTCGACGTTTGTGCATTAGCGGCATACGTTCTTATACTGAGCACAACAAGGAGGCCGAAATAAGAAAGGATAAACGTCGAAAATACCTGCAATAGTTGGGAAAGCATTTGAATATTCGCGAAAGATCCGAAAACCCTTTTATTTACCGCAACTTCAACACAAAAAATGGCATTGAAGCTATGCTTGGTGAGAATATCCGTTCGCACACAACTGCATCATATAAGGCATCACCTGCAGGGATACCACCACGGGGTCCCGATTGACGGCTCAAAATTTAAGGGTCATACCATGTCTGCTCGTTGCAACGTCAGCCCAGGCAAAAAAACAGAAAATGCTGCAACTTTTGAGAAAAGCCTATCAGCGACCAACACAATATGTACTACTATCTACAAATGTCATTCATGTTCTAAAAATTCATACAAAATTGTGAACAGCGTACCAATTAAACATTAACTGAATAAAAATGTTCCCTTGACTTTATTTCTATGACTTAATCTACATATAACTCATCCTTTTTTCTTTACAAAATAAGTGTCGTACTGACATGAGGCTTAAAAAAAAACATTAGCCAAATCGGTGCAGCCGTTTTCAGCGACATTTGATTTTTATTTATATAGACTATTTGATGTGTGACAAAAAAATTGCTACAAAAACAATTGTCACACAAATTTAGTGCAAAAACAATTGCCGCAAAAAATTGTCAAAAAAATTGTCATAACCTTACGTAAACATAAACGTCATCACATCACGAGGATGTCTTCGTAACATCGCTACATACAAAATGTATGGGAAAATTAAATTTTTTTCGCGGATTTTTCGGAAATTTGTTTGGGTACTGTTCGTGTTTATCCGAAGACCAATCCGAATTGGTGTGAACCATCGAAATCGGTCTAGGCCTTTTTGATTTATAGCCGTAGCAACTTACTTCACTCTCTTATATATATATATAGTTTACGTTTTTTGACATACAAAACATTTTCCTGATTTTAATATTCTGCACGATGT
The DNA here is from genome assembly GCA_949824845.1 of Rhingia rostrata. NCBI lineage: Eukaryota > Metazoa > Arthropoda > Insecta > Diptera > Syrphidae > Rhingia > Rhingia rostrata. Next base: position 110,735,370 of record OX463756.1, read on the forward strand.
TATTCTTTCCTGCCATATCTATGTGAATACTGACAATTAGGAATACTCAAAGAGTGTGCTTTCCACCTTTCTCGAAATCAATCCCCTCTCTATGTATACGATCTCAAAAAATGAGCCACTGAATAAATTTAAGCGAGGTCCTGAGCTGGTTAAAAAATAGAATTCTATATTCACCAGTGTATTTATAAGTTTATTGATCAAAATCTTTAGAATATTTTTCAGTACTGTAATGATACACTGTTTGTTTTATGGAACTAACGGCCTCAAAATAACGTGGAAAACCGATCGCATATGTTCCATTAAAAATATCAAACATCACAAATAGTTTAAATATTTAAAAAATTGCGTATCGTAGTCCAATTTTGGGCAAATTTTCTTCGCACTTCAAACTTATGGAAATATTTTGAAGTATTATGTGACACTGGATCATAAAAAAGCTTGAAAACCTTAAAATTACTGGATCACACAAATTCGACAGCACCACTTGGATACTTCCAATGTTCGAACTGGTGGAGATTTAAACATGCTTGTCAGCAGAGATGAAGTAAAGTCTGAAGATTATAATTCCTCTTATCGAGAATCTAACCTCATTAATAAAGAAGAAAGAAATAAGTTTGGTATCATATTTCTTTTCGGAATAATTTATTAAAATTGTAACACAATCCAACCGAACATTTTAATCTGAAGTCTCAATACCAAATATTAGGCTTTGTATACCTATAAGGAGTACCTAAACGTTCAAATTGAATATCTTCAAAGTAGAATAAGTTATGTCTAAGAGTTTTCATTTGACTGGCTTCAAGGCCTAAGTCTTATGCAGTTACTGTCCATCACCATTATACGTGTCTTCACAGGAACCATTTTTACCCACTATCGCATAATCACACTATCTACCTTCGGTGGCATACATTCATTATGAAGCGCACCTTTTTGTTTGATTGGCTATAAAAAATTCCATAAGGGACGCGCCTTTTTAATTTCTGAAAAACGTAATTGGTTGATTAGAAAGATCTCCAAACAACAGACTGGCGCATTCTTTAGAAGGCTAAAGCTGTCAGTAAGCAAGTTCATCAACAATTCAATTCACAGCAAACGATCATTCTCCTTCTCAATCACCATCACTGCCTAGTGACAATAACAATAATTCACTTTGCGCGCATAGCTCACACAGCGCACACCGATGCGATTATGTATTCACATGCAATGCAAACGAATGCATTAATTGTCACCACAGAACTATACATTCCAATGCATAGCAGTCCTTAAACAAGAACGACAACAAAAATGAAAAGAAGTACGCACACCATGAAAAATTAATTGTAATTAAAAACGATTTTAAAATGCACAACAGCTAGTGGTTACTGGTAAGGTGACACAACCTTGTAAGTATAAGTGCAGAAGTCCGCAGGGCCACGGCTTTTTGAAATCCCATCCGCATTCATTGTCAAAAAGATATCCATCATACCTTTATGCCACAGTGGATCTGATCAGTGGTTATATATATAGTTGTTTGACAGAACCAAAGTTAGATCTGAGATATGTTTTGGGAACCTTTTTAGTTATGAAGTTTCTCTTAAATTTTTAATTCAAGAGCGGTGAAATCGATTGAGAAAAGTAAAGGTTTTGACCGAGTTTGGCACATGGCTTTGCTAGCAAGACTCCCGCTTACACTGGGCGGTTTGATAGCATCATTTTCTTTACTTCGTAAATTGTTGTGGATGATTCCATATAAACGCTGGGGTACCTCAAGGATCTTGACATTGACATTGACATCACAGTAATTCGCACATGAATGCATCGAACTACAGACACATAACAGCACTGGCGACTGAGGCCATCGGCTGGACCTCAAGGGTCTATTCTGTAGCGCACTCCATTTCTGCTGCACATTATTTATCTTTTGAGGACAATTATTAATCGCCTTTTTTGTCTTATAATGAAAATGTTCCAATGGCGTCTAACTAAAACGACACGCCTATTACCGCTATTGCCTCTCACTAGCAGAGGTACGAAGAAATCGGCTCTATAACTTCTTACAATGTTTTTCCATTGTTAAGATTATAAAGCAGGAAGATCTAGTTCAATTTAATTCAATGAAAACGCAGCATACAACATTTACAAGAAAGAAATGGTCCACTGTTCCGCAAATCGAAATGTAGAGTGCAGTCCTCAAATCAGAAGGCATTACAATTGGATCACGTGCATCATGTGTTGACATGTTACTTCTATTGACAAATCAGCAGCGTCCAAACTAAGTTAAATTTCTAGAGCTAAAAGATACTTTACACCAGCCCAACATCTACTTCCGTATATCTAAAGACGTGCAATCGCTTTATAAACTATTCATCCCTTACTTCAAAGGCTCAATATTTGGCACAGCCAGTATTTCTTAGAGATCTGTCTTTTTATTACATATATTAAAACGGCAGATTATCGGAGAAGCTTAGGCAAATCATACTTGGACTCATAGCATTTCAACAACCGACAAGACACGCCGCTTAAGTTCACAGACACACTGTCCATCTAATAAGTAAGTGGACAAAAGAAGTTTAAAGTTGAGTAAAAAATAACAATCAGCTTTATATATTTTCTTCTTCTTCTTAAAATTACCTTAGCTCCAGAAAAACCTTGTAGAAAATGAGTCTTGTTATTAAAGGTACAGCAGATATTCGTAACCAATAGGTGAAATTGAATCGAAGCGCGAGACAGGATATTATACCACATGGACACAGTCCATCTACGGGACTTTGTCCGTCTTTCTCGGCTCTCTTAACTCTGACAACCTCTCATCAGAAATTACACCAAGAATTACTCTTGCCAACCGCTGTTTCTTCGGGCTAAGAACTCGATTCAGTAGAAAAGTCCTCACTCGAACTACTAAGGGGATCCTTTATAAGACCCTGATCATCCTAGTTCTGCTCTACGGCGCTGAAGCATGGACCGCCTCAAAATGATGAAGGAATGCTTGGTTGCTTTGAGAGGAAAATTCTTAGAAAAATCTTCGGTCCGTTTGCGTCGACGGGCTATGGAGACGAAGATTCAACCAAGAACTATATGAGCTGTACAGCGACGTGTTCCTGGTCAAACGAATGGACACCAATATCCCGGCAGGCAGAGTCTTTGATTCCCAGCCAGACGTCGGACGCAGTTGAGGAAGACCTCGCCTTAAGAGGCGCGCACAAGTAGAAACCGACCTTAACCAACTTGGAGTGCGCAACCAGAGGCAGTTAGCTAAGGACCGCGCTAATTGGAGAGCCATGTTGGTTGAGGACCAGGTTCATTAAGTAAGTAAGTAGGTTAAGTCAAAACTGCGTTAGCCAAACCGTCGATTTAACCGACAGTGAACAAACCGGCCCTTAAGCTGCAAAACTGTATATAAATTGATTGAATCTATAGCTAAAATCAGTGATAGTATCTAAAACAGAATTTCTTCTTCTGCATTTATTAGAGGTGTTATTATTTGTATAGTATGGAAGTAACAGTTTCACATTACTTCATTCGAACTCACAGATATATCTGCAGAATTACAGATCTGGATTTTATGAGAAATTGATATAGGTCGGCTTTAAAAATGTCATTTCTCAATAAGGTGATCTCATTTTACTTGTTTCAGATATATTCAATCATCGAGTTGAAATAACTTGTACTTGTACTTCTTTCTTTTCTTTAAAGCAGAGATTTATTTCAATATCCCTTGTCCCATATGACTGCAAATGTAGGTCAACGTTCAAAATCTTGCAGAAAGTGAACTTATAACTTCTAAGTGGCCGTAAATCATACAAAGGAATTAAGCGATTAGTTCGCAATTATTGTTATCAAATTAAGGATTAAAATCAAGAGAGCAAAAACGAGTTCCTTTTTACGGTAGACTGAAAGTAATCGGCCTAAACCAAGTTATCAATTTTGAAATATTATCTAATTTTCTTAGGCCCGTTTGCTGATACGAAACTTGAGTTTATGTTCCAAGTAAACGCTTAAGTAATACAAAGTGACTTGCACTAAATTTAAACCTGAGCACAAAATTCGTTAAGTGGAACATAGTTTATGTTTTAGAAAAAGCAGCAAATAAAATATTTAAGTGTGAAGCACATGTAATAACATTTTTTTTCGATATTCTGCATTTTTAGTTTTCAACGCATTTAATTTAAAAATAAAAATAAATAAAAATCGGTTTAACAATTCCTCGCCAAATATACGAAATAAATGAATATTTCTTCCCCGTTTGATGACCTCAATTATGGTTTTAGCAAACGTAGAAAGTTTATTGGAATGTCCTTCAAACAGGTACATTAAAATCATTTTTAAAGCAACATATAAGTTAAATTTGGTGTACCTATTCAGAAACAACTTCAACTTTTGCTTTCTTTGCGGTTATTTGTAACTGGAAACCATCTTCTTAGCATAGCTGATTTTAATCAAATGCATGTCTCGACAGTTTCTCAAGGATAGTTTTAAAAGCTTCGAAAGCAATAACTAGACTTTGAAATGACTTCATAAAATTGTGTTTGCAATAGCATCGTTTCAAAATTTTATTGATGTTTTTGTTATTTTCTTAAAATTGTTTTATAATATGTTTTATATATTAAGGTGCCGGGCTCAGTAGCGCGATGGTTAGTGAGGTGAACTGCCGCGCAGAAGGTCAGGATTCGATTCCCATTTGGTAGAAACACCTATGTGATTCTTAGCTGGCCCTCCTTTCAAGTCATATGAGTAGTATTGGTCAGTATAAAACAGGAGGTAACGCCATCATGAATGGCAGTGAGAAAACTCGGACCTGGGTACATACTAACGAGATTATTGCGCCAAATATTAGTTTTTTTTTTGGAATAATAAATATTAATAACCTAGACAAGCTGCTTTGACATATTGGGTCAACTGGTTGTCTAGGAATTTCAAGGGTTAGTAAGGCTCCTTGAACAGTGATGGAGGCGGATGAACCGAAAGGAAAACAGCAGCGATCAATCCCGTAGTGGATTCTGATGGTCCCATGTCCTAGGGGTATCTAATAAATTGGAACTGGTCCCCCAGGTTTGGGGTTGTGCTGTGGGTTAACTACCCAACCATGGAAAAAATGTATCTTACGAAGCAAACAATAGTTTCGAAAAGGACTGATTTTATTGTTGACGACACGAAAAAGAGGCAACGACCATCGTATCTGCACCTGCAATGTGAGAACATTAAACAGGAGAGGTGCAAGAGAACAACTAGCGTCAGCCCTAAACTGCTACAAAGCAGATGCTACTGCCATTCAGTAAATACGATGGGATTGGCCGGGCAAAAAGAGGATGGAAAACTGTGATACCTACTACGGACCGTGTTCTAGTGAGCAGAAACAGCGACTATTCGGATGCGGATTTGTTATAAGTGTAAGACCTAGGCAAGAAGTCTCGTGTTTCCAAGACATTGGCGAACGCATTGTAACTATCTGTAGCAAGGCCGAATTCGCCAACATAAGCCTTATATGCGATCATGCCCCAACGGACGAATAAGATGACATACCTAGCTAAGGATTGCTTCTATGAACTACTTGACAAAAACTATGAGCAACTACCGAATTACGATGTTAAAATCGTGCTCGGCGTGTTGTACGACGTGCTATATGACATCTGGTTACTTATAAGTCTGGTAACGACCAGTCCTAATTGGTCAACTAAAGTGATAACATTGCGATAGATAAGAGGCGCGCATCCAACATTTTGGATGTCCGAACATTCCGAGGAGCTAACATCGACTCGGACCACTACCTTCGTGCAGCCAAGGTAAGAATGCGGATATCCAAAACGCCACAACAATCCAGAAATACTGTAAACAATTTTAATGTCGAAAAACTGCAATCGCAAGAGGCCGCCAAGACCCTCGCGCAAAGAAATATCTTAGTTGAGACACAGTCGATGCTGAAGATAAGGAAGAACCACATCTGCAGACTGTTAAACGAACAACATTCCGCTGTCAGACAAAACGAACAATTCAATATTGGCAACAACAGCGAAAACTACCAACCACCCGTCCTGAGTGAAGTGAGGATAGCATATCTAAACTCAAGCTTAATTAGTCTAACGGAAATGACGGCCTTCCCGCCGAGCTTTATAAAGCCTTTATAAAGTAACATCCACCAACTTATAAGCCAAATCTGGTCGGAAGAAAGTATGCCTGAAGAATGGAATCTGAGCATCGTTTGCCCGATCCACAACAAAGGAGACCTTTAAACTGCGCCAACTACAGAGGCATAAGTCTCCTCATCATCGGCTACAAGATCCTATCTGCCGTAACATCTGAACGCCTGAAACCGTTTATCAGCAACCTGATCGGCCCTTATAAGTGTGGCTTTAGGCCAGGAAAGTCCACAACCGATCAAATTTTCGCACTTCGGCATATCCTGGAAAATACCCAAGAAGGCTAAATCGATTAACTACCACCTATTCATCGATTTGAAAGCCGCATACGACAGAATTTATAGCGACGAACTATACAGAGCCATGTCTAGTTTTGGTATACCGCCCAAACTCGACCGTTTGTGACGATGGAAAATTCTCGCAGCTCCATCAGAGTCGGAAAGGATTTAGGCAATTCGATGCGCTGTCATGTGACTTCTTCAATTTGATTCTTGAGTGGATTGTGCAAGACTCACGAGCCAACACCGGAGGCACAATTTTCCAAAAATCGGTATAACTACTAGCATACGAAGACGATATTGACATCATTGGTAGCATCCAACCTGATGTCACAGTCACGTTTGCTAGTATAGAGAAGGAAGCGGCGAAAATGGTATATCTAAGCAGTAAATTAGGGCAAGACCAAGTATATGCTGTCAACACAAAAGGTCACACAACATCGACGAATTGGACAGAACGTCACCATTGACAGATATAACTTTGATGTAGTACAGGACTTTGTCTATCTCGGCTCCGCTATTAACTCCGACAAAAACATCTCGTCATAAATCAAACGAAGAATTACTCTTGCCAACCGCTGTTTCTGCCGGCTAAGAAAGCAATTCAGTAGTAAAGCTCTAACTACTAAGGTGGCCTTATAAGACCCTGAAAATCCCAGTCCTGATCGTCCTGAAAATCAAAGCCGGATCGTTTTGGCTCGTTTGCGTTGTAGGCTATGGAGACGAAGATTTGACCATGAATTATATGAGATGTAGAGCGACATGCCCCTGGTCAAAAAACTCCGCATTGGAAGTTTAAGATGGCTAGGACATGTAGAACGAATGGACACTAATATTCCGGCTCGAAGAGTCTTCGATTCCCAGCCAGACGTCGGACGCATTAGAGGAAGACCTCGCCTTAAGTGGCGCTCACAAGTAGAAACCGACCTCAACCAACTTGAAGTGCGCAACTGGAGGCAGTTAGCTAAGGACCGGGATAATTGGAGAGGCGTGTTGGTTGAGGCCCAGGTTCATTCCGGACTGTAGCGCCACTTAAATAAGTAAGTAAGTACTGAGGCAAAGCCAAGTAATAAATTTTGAGTTATTACCTACTTTTCTTTATCAACTGTACCAAGGTGGCCCCAACGTTTATACTCCCAAACTATACATAGACAGTTGTTTAGCAGGTGATTCACCTGGATGAGTAACAAGTTTGAAATTGCTTTATAAACTATCCATTGCCGACTTTTGGCCTGTAGACTTTTGATCCTCTTCCGTAAATGACTTCATGACTAAAAGTGCCTTACTTGTACTTGATATCTGACATACAAATTCATCCATGATAATTTCAATAAACGAGGATGACACAATAATTGAGTCCTGAAACTGTACCTGCATTGCCACTTTTAGGTTCCACTGATCAACATTTCGGTGGGATTTCAAGTAGTTTATAGAGTTCCCTGTACAGCATTGATTGGTGTGTTGGTATGGTAATTGCAACACGTGTTTACTATAGCTGCCAGGGAGGCATAGAGAACTATGCACTTAGAAGTAAACAACCGTAGAAATACGTATCAGAATAAGAAGTCCCCATTCCGTATTTCGAATATGTGTCTTGTCTATGTGTACATCATAATAATAATAGAAGAAGAAGAAGATTGTTTTGTTTACTTATTTTTTTTTATTTAAAGGTCGCTTGTGGGGAATACCCCACATGAATACGAAATCCCTTCCAGAGTCACTTGAGTTAGAATTTAAGGCAGCAATCATGCACTGTGAGGCAAATACACAAGTGGGGAAGCACACGCAAGTGGCCGTTCGAGATGCGGAGATAAAGAGAATTTATCCGCCTCAGTGCGGGAGCACGTTCTAACTTTCCCACAGAATTCCCACATGCCGAGCAGGCGCGCAGACACTTGGTTGTGCGCTAGCTGGCAAGCGTTGATGGTGATGAATACTTTGATGTGATGACACGAACACGGATAATGGCGCTGGCATGCATACAGTTAGAGATTTTTTTGGTATAATGAGGGTCAAACAGAATAGGGAATTTCTCTCATTGGGTCTTGGGAAACGTTTTCTGAATTTTTAAGGAGATAGCCTCAAAGATTGGGTTGAGAAGATTAATGTTGCAGTTTGTCATTGCATAATGAGGTTCGAGGTATGAGCTAAAAAAGGTTGCGATACTTTTGGTTTGGTTGTAATTTTTTGTTCTGTTTGAATATGGAAGGTAATTGCATTAAAAGGCTTTACAATTGAGAAATATGTGTATTGATTTTTAATAAGGAAAGCTTGCAGCTTGCATCTTAATTTAAAAAATAAAATAAAAACGGTGTTCCCTCAGAGTATCTTTCTACTTATGTGGTCTTAAGAAAACCACCAACCTAGGATTTGGGTACAATTACTATGGTCTAATCTATGTGTTAGTGTGCAAAGACAGCAGTTGCTTACTGTGTATGGTGAAGGGTTAGATATTTTTGATGGACTGTTGATGATCAAACGAATTGCCAAGCTCGAAAAAGAGATACCTACGCGAACCAATAATACCATTTAATTTGTTTGAAGGGGGTGATACATGCGTAAGGTTGTGCTGTGATATGTGATATTCCTACAGTCACAAAGAGATAGTCACTAGATCCTTCAAAAGAAAAGTCAAGTGTTTGTTGCTTAAAAGACAGTTCCTCCATATTTCAGAGTGATACACACGTGCCATACGCTACGAAAAATATCGCGAAGTTAATTTTTACAGTCTACATTAAAAAGTCTTTTGATAGTTATAAGTGCATATCCAAATATTCGATGTTTATTAAATGCTTCGGTATTCGTTTAAACTGCTAGGCACTACTCATGTGAGTCCTACTTCTTGGTAGGATTCAAATCAAAATGCAAAATACCGGAGGCCATTCCTCTACATTTCCTAACAATTTTAAACGTCCAATGCGATTTTTTAGTAGGTCTATGCCACTGTATAACACTTAGGGCTCCTGGTTAAATCTTCGCGCCCCATATTTCATCAACATAAACTGAATCTAAGAATTTCCGGAGAATTTTTCGCTTAAGACCAAGAATTTTTTTTTCCTTAGAAGTTAGAGCGAGCCCTTTCTCTCACAATTGTCTTCATATCCCTACTAACTTAAGTGGCGCTACAGTCCGGAATAAACCTTGGCCTAAACCAACATGCCTCTCCAATTAGCCCCGTCCTTAGCTAACTACCTCAGGTTGGGCACTCCAAGTTGGTTGAGGTCGGTTTCTACTTGTGCGCGCCACTTAAGGCGAGGTATTTCTCTACTGCGTCCGACGTCAGGCTGAGAATCGATGACTCTGCGATCCGGAGTATTGGTGTCCATTCGTTCTACATGTCCCAGCCATCTTAAACGAAGTGTTTTGACCTGGGGCATGTTGCTGTACAGCTCGTATAGTTCTTGGTTGAATCCTCATCTCCATAGCCCGTCAACGCAAACGGGTCTGAATATTTTTCAAATAATTTTCCTCTCTCATCGACCAAGGATTTCTTCATCTGCTTTTGAGACGGTCCATGCTTCAGCACCGTAGAGCAGGACTGGTATGATCAGGGTCTTATAGAGGATCTCGTTAGTAGTTCGAGTGGGGCTTTACTACTGAATTGCGTTCTAAGCCCAAAGAAACAGCGGTTGGCAAGAGTAATTCTTCGTTTAATTTCTGACGAAAAGTTGTTGTCAGAGTTAATAGCGGAGCCGAGATAGATAAAGTCCCGTATCACCTCAAAGTTATATCTGTCAATGGTGACGTTCTGTCCAATTCGTCGATGTTGTGTCTCCTTTCGTGTTGACGGCATATACTTCATCCTGCCCTAATTTACTACTAAACGCATTTTTGCCGCTTCCTTCTCTATACTAGCAAACGTGGCTATGACATCCGTTGGGTCCTACCAATGATGTCAATATCGTCGGCGTATGCTAGTAGTTGTACAGATTTTTGGAAAATTGTGCCTCTGGTGTTGTCTCGTGAGTTATGCATAATCCTCTCAAGAATCATATTGAAGAAGTCGCATGAAAGCGCATCGCTTGCCTACATCCTTTTTTGGTATCGAATGTGTCGGTGAAGTCGTTTCCGACCCTGATGGAGCAGCGAGAATTCAACATCGTCATGCTACACAAACGGACGAGTTTGGGCGGTATACCAAAACTAGACATGGCTCTGTATAGTTCGTTTCTATAAATGCTGTCGTATGCGGCTTTGAAATCGACGTTGTGGGTATCGATTTGGACTTCTTGGGTTTTTTCCAGGATCTGCCGAAGTATACAAATTTGATCGGTTATGGGCTAACCTCACTCACATAATATGGCAGATAGGATATTTTAGGCGAAGTTAAATATACTTATGCCTCTGTAGTTGGAGCAGCTTAGAGGGTCTCCTACTGTGTGGATCGAGCAAACGATGATGAGGTTCCATTTTTCAGGCATACTTTCTTCCGACCAGATTTGGCTTATGAGTTGTAGGATGTTACTTACCAAGTCATCTCCGCCGGCCTTATAAAGCTCGGCGGGAAGGCCGTCATTTCCGGCAGCCTTATTAAGGTTCAGTTTAGATATTGCTATCCTCACTTCACTCAGGTCGGGTGGTCGGCAGCTTTCGCTGTCGTTGCCAATATTGAATGGTTCGTTCTGCCTGACAGCGGAATGTTGTTCGTCAACGCCGTTTAACTGTCTGCTGAAGTGGTTCTTCCATATCCTCAGCATCGACTGTGTCTCAACTAAGATGTTTCGTTGTTCATCTGGACACGATTCTGTTCGACCCTTGTATCCTTGGCTTTGACGATTTACACTTTGATAGAACTTGCGAACATCGTTCCTGGAGTGGCACCTCTCTATATCCTCGATCGCGCGCTTTTCTTGCTTTGACCAATTTGGTTGACCGTTCGTTGATCTGGAGATCACCATGTTCCCTTATGGATATCGAAGTGAGAAAACCGTGTGCTGGATATAGTGGCATTTCCTTTCGTAGCGAAGTCCATTAGCATAAGTCTGTTACCAGACGTGTTGTCGTGTAGGCTATGTTTTCCGACAATACTGCCAAAGATGTCTTCTCTTCCTAACTTTGCGTTAAAATCTCCCAGCACGATTTTAACATCGTATTTCAGTAGTCGCTCATAGGTTTTGTAAAGGAGCTCATAGAAGCAGTCCTTAGCTAAATCTTCTTTTTCCTCCATTGGGCGTGAGCGCATATAAGGCTTATGTTAGCGAATTTGGCCTTGATGCGGATTGTTACAATGCGTTTGCTAATGTCTTGGAAACATGAGATTCCTTGCATAGGCTTGACACTTATAACAAATCCTCATCCGAATAGTAGCCGTTTCTGCTCACTATAACACGGTCCGTAGTAGATATCACAGTTTTTCATCATCTTTTTGCCCGGCCAATCCAATAGTATTTCCTGGATGGCAATAATGTGCTTTGTAGCAGTTTAGGGCTTCCGCTAATTGTTCGCTTGCACCTCTCTTGTATAATGTTCTCACATTTAAGGTGCAGATACGAACGTCGTTGTCCTTTTTTCGTTTAGCCGTGTCGTCAACATTAAAATCAGTCCTTTCCGAGGCTATTAGTTGCTTCGTAACATACATTTTTTCCATGGTTGGGTAGTTAACCCAAAGCACAACCCACAACCTGGATACCAACTTATTAGATACCTTTAGGAAACTGGGCCATCAGTATCCACTAAGGGATTGAGCGCTGCCGTTTGCCTTTCGGTTCATCCGCCAGCATTTCTGTTCAAGGGGCCTGACAAACCCTTGAAATTCCTAGACAACCTGTTGTCCGAATATGTCCAAGCAGCTTGGCTAGGTTGCCCTGGGACAGCAGGCCGTGTATTCATTCCGTTTTTCGTCGTGTTATTAACACTCGCGCTTATCGTTTAGCAACTCGAATCCGATTGGATGAGACGAGTACCCGATGGGTAGGTACCACTTATAGGTTAAAAATAAGCGCTTGATGTGTAGTCAGAGTTACAACCACTGGGCATTGCCAAGTTAAAGCCAATCAGAGTCTACCCTCGTTCTACAACACCTGACCATGATCACTGATTTTTATTTATAATTTGTGCTAAAATTAAATTCCTGGTATTAACAGCCCATACCATATCTTAAACTTAGCTTCCTGCTTAACGCCTAATCTCAACGGATTTTTTGAGAGGCTTCTCATGACAGTGTTACTATTAGATGCTTGATAGGATTTCGCAAGAGATAGTTCTGTTAACAAAACGTAATTATTGGTCCTATTTGTACTCTCTAAGCACCAGACGACTGCAGTAGAATAGATTTCGTAAAACTATTATTAACTCAGGTATCAATGCGAATTATGATTTTGTAACTGACTCTTCTTATAAGATCAACATTCTGCAATAAACCTTAATCATTAAAATTTGAATATAATTAATTAAAGCCAAAAAGACGACTTCCATGGTTCATGGGAGTCATTCACTTTAATCAAAAGCATCTCTTGCTAATCGCGTGCACGTCTGCTCTAACTAAAACATCAATTGTCTGCAAATGCTTAAAGTCCCACGCCCAGAGGTTGTATTGCATTACAATCATCCAAAGCAGCACCATCCTCATCCATTGTTTGCAAAGAAACGATTTTATGCTTCTTCCTCATTACACCTTCAAGTGGACCAAAAACAAAACAACAAACCATCACCAGTAACCGATGATTATGGCTCCGCGAAAAGGAAGGATGTAGTAAAGTCAAACGAAGAAGTGAATGACTTTGGGCTTCTTCATTTCATTGAGCTTACGAAGAAGCCGCTCCAACTACCATAACCGACTCGTCGCGTCGGTAGCATATAAAAAGGTGGTAGCCCCAAATTACACGTTCGAACGGATTATGCATTCAGGAGGAGTGTACCGACTTCTTTTGTTTTGAAAACTTTCCCAGGCAATCAGTCGGATGACTGAAGCCTGGGATTCGTTTTTAGTTCTATCTCTACCTACTTGTTCGTCTCGTTTTCTCCCCTTTTTCTTTATAACTAATTCGTTTCATCCGGGATTATGAATTGCATACCATTTTTGTTTTTGTTACGGCTCCCTATTACCGACTAAGAAAGGGTCAGTCAATTGTGTTTCAAGCTTAAAATGAAGCATAATGAAATAGCTGGCTGATCGACTGGCGGTATTATGTTGAGGGTTACCTTGTGAAATATCTTAAAAATTCTCGGAAACGAATAGGTTTTGTTATCAAAGCATGGACCACCCATCTTAAGAAACCTTTCTGTGGACCAAACACAACACGTCTCATTGTGCGTGATCCCATAAATACTGCGTTGGACACAACCAATCGTCACCTGAGATCAACGATCGAGAATACAAATTATAGTGCCGCGATGCCATGATGTCTCGAGCTAATGATCATTATGCCACAGACCAGACCACCGGAGAAAAAACACGCTTGCGCCGTGACCTTTTCCATTTCATCACATTCAAGAAGATCTATGGTCACGGAATAGATTCGGGCAAGAGTCTAATATTTCTTAAGACCGTGGGAATGTACATTTACATATGGTGTCAGAGCTTTGACAAAAATAATCGTTTAACAGAGACGAGCTTTGTGCAAATCGTTAGGAGCATTCAACTTGGCGATTGTCGTGTGAATCGAATTCATTGTGCAAATTTTAATGTATTTATCACCCTACAACTCCGTCACTTCTCTAAATAAAAATAGTTTGGGAACTTTATTGCATGGCAATTTTTATATTAGACTTGATTATTTATTTATAACAATGAGAAGATAAATGTGTCGCCCTAGAAATCTTTTGGGGCCGTGTTTTGAATCAAATGAAGAAATTAAATTACATACAAAACCTGTTATGGACCGATCTGCGGCCTTGAAATTGTGGTGGGTAAGAAGGTGAGATAAGAAGAGAGGACATACTTAGCAGGACATACTACCAACTCCGCGGTTCAACGAAAGTACGCATGCCTAAAAAGTTAAACTTAGTCGTTGCAATTAAAAGATTTGTGCGATGTTGAGGCCCAGTTTCATACCGGACTGTAGCGCCACTTAAGTAAGTATGTAAGCCCTAAGATTTATAAAAAGCGCATTACCTTATCTATCTGTTATTCTTATAATAACTACAGGGCCAACCATGTCAACAATCCATTAGAAAAGATGAATGTATCTCCCACACTAACCTAAAAACTGTCAGTTGAATTGAAAACTATGCTCAAGGCAATCAACGACAAGATAATGCTATATAACTGGTGTTTTTTTAGAGGTTTGTTTTTCGAATAGAGACAAAGTTGACATTTTGTGATCAAATCGGGCAACTCTAATGTCATTTATGTTCAATTTGGTTTGCCATTTCATCATGAACAGGTTGACAAATGAACAACGCTTGCAAATTGTGCAATTTTTTTTCGAAATTAATGGTTCGATTCGCGAAGTATAGCGCAAGCTCCGTACATTTTATATTCGACATAATCGTCCATCAGAGCAATTAATTCGGTTAACCATGGATCGTTTTCGCACTACGTTTACTCTATGCGATTAAACGCATCCGCGTAGACGTCGAACAGTGCGCACCGAAGAAACGATTGCCGCTGTAGAGAAAAGTGTTGAAGAGGACCCGAATGAATCGATTCGCCACCGTGCACAGCAATTGCAGCTTTGTCCATCAACTTTACGGAAGATTTTGCGCAAAGATCTTGGCTTACGGCCTTACAAGATTCAGCTTGTGCAAGAATTAAAGCCGCAAGACCATGCAATGCATCGTGATTTTGGTATATGGGCTGAAAATGTGATTGATCTCGATGCAGATTTTCATCGCAAAATTTTTTTCAGTGCTGAGGCTCATTTTTGGTTGAATGGCTACATCAACAAGCAAAATTGCCATATTTGAAGTGAACACAATCCACATGAGACCCTTGAGACGCCGTTACATCCACAAAAACTGACTTTTTGGTGTGCTCAATGAGCTGGTGGAATCATTGGCCATATTTCTTCCGAAATCATGTTGGAGAGTCAGTTACCGTTAATAAAGACCATGTTTACCGCCTTTTTTTGTTCCCGAATTGGGTGGCATGAATGTGGATGAGATGTGGTTCCAACAAGACGGCCGCGGCGCTTCATGCCACACAGCGCACGTCACAATCGATTTGTTGAAAAAAACATTTGATAAGCGCATAATTTCGCGGAATGGACCTGTCAATTTGCCACCAAGATCGTGTGATTTGACACCATTATTTGCTTTGCCAACAACGGCAACAAACCAGAAACGTTAGGGGACTTGGAAGCCAACATTCGTGGCGTCATTGCTTTATTCGAACCAGCCGCGGAGGCCACATGCCCGAAATCATATTTAAACATTAATGGCATAAAATTATCCTTCCAATAAAGCCAATTTGATGGACATTGAAACGATTTTCTTCTGTTTTATTTCAATTCGAAGTTCTATACCTCTAAAATTATTATATTAACTATATTTGCTGAGAATGTTTAATGGGCTGTACTTAAAGACGGGTCAGTACAATCGAGTTAAAAAAAATATTTTTCAACTACATACCTGCACCTGCAATAGCTCAGCTAAAAATTGTGGAAACGTTCTATGAAGTAAGACATTTGTACGACTCACAAGCATCACAGAGATCCTCTGTCCAACATACACCAACAAGAAATAGTTGCTTGCTAAAGGAGATATAATTTCGTTAATATACTTACAATCTTCAACAAATCAGTTACTTATCGCCTGGAAGCACCAACTCGTAGCACTTTTCCAGGTTTATATGTTCGCTTCGCTTGAAAGATGTATATGGATTAAAAAAGCATATGAAGGACTGAAGTTTTAGCCGAAAAGAATCCTGACGAGACAGGGAAATTCCAACGATCATTTCTTATTTACCCTCTAATTTTATGACTAACTATTGGGGGAATATATACCTATGTTATCCCAAATAAAAAAGTTTTCGGGTGTAAGATTTCCAAAGGGTATACAAATTGCAAATCGATTGCAAAATGTATGGCCTCATCCTTGTGATAACCAGCGTATATGTTGAATGTTATTCCCCGTTTAGTTGCACCTCGCTTAATTCATCTTCCCAAATGTTCCCTTAGCAAAGTTACGGGTTGCGTAAAGAGGTTGAACAAGATCGTTCAACCTGGTTCGGACAAACGAGGTCTTTAGGAGCAGCTTTTTCTGTGAACACTGTGAACGAAAACCGGTTAGAGATGATGTTAAAACTTAATATTACACCCAGTGCAGGTTAGCTCATTTTGAAATGTTGGTAAATTTGTTTTAAAGCGTTTAAGCTGCTTCGACATATCGGACAACAGGTTGTCTAGGAATTTAAAGGGTTAGTCAGGCCCCTTGAACAGAGATGGTGGCGGATGAACCGAAAGGCCAACGGCAGCACTCAATCCCGTAGTGGATACTGATGGACCCTGGTCCTAGTGGTAACTAATTATATGGAACTGGCCATCCAGGTTGGGGGTTGTGCTTTGGGTTAACTACCCAACCATCAAAAAAAAACTTTAAGTCACGAAGTAACCAATAGCCTCGGAAAACACTGATTTTATTGTTGACGACCCTGCTTAACGAAAAAAGCGAACAACTAGCGGAAGCCCTAAACTGCTTCAAAGCAGACGTTACTGCCATCCAGTAATTTGATGGGATGGATGAAATGATGAGGATGAAAAACTGCAAGAGACCGACAAGACCTTTGCGCAACGCGTTTAACGTTTCTATTACCACCATACCACCAGCATCGAAAGTCGAAGAACAGTGACAACAATGCCAACAAGCCATTAGATCAGACGCAATCGATGTGCTATGTTTCTCGCACCCACCGACAAGAAACCCCTGGTTTAATGGGGAATGCCGACAGAAGCTCGCAGCCAAAAACGAGGCCTACAAGGCTAAGTTGCAGGCGAAGACAAGAGCTGCCATTAATATCTATATAATGGAAGAACACCGGCATTTCAGAAAGAAGAAAAAAGAGCAAGAAAAGCGTGCGATCGAGGATATAGAGAGGTGCCACTCCAGTAACGATATCGCAAGTTTTACTAAAGTGTAAAAAGTCAAAGCCAAGGATTCAAGGATCGAACAGAATCCTGCCGAAATGAACAAAATAATATCGTAGTAGAGACATAGTCAATGCAAAGGATATGGAAAAACCACTTCTGCAGACTCTTAAACGGCGATGACGAACAATATTCCGCTGTCAGGCAGAACGGACCAATCAATATTGGTAACCACAGCTAAAACTGCCAACCACCTGACCTGAAAGAGGTGAGGGTAGCAATATCTAAAAGAGAGCTTAATAAGGCTGCCCGAAATGACGGTCTTCCCGCTCAGCTTTATAAGACTTCTCAACATCGCTCACAAGGTCATATCAGCCGTTATATTTGAACGCCTGAAACCGTTTACCAACAACCTGATCGGCTGTTATCAGTGTGATTTTAGGCCATGAAAGTCCACAACCGATCAAATTTTCACACTTCGGCATATCCTGGAAAAAACCCAAGAAGTCCAAACCATCTATTCATCGATTTCAAAGCCGCATACGAAAGCTTTTATAGAGACGAACTATACAGATCCGTGTCTAATTTTGGTATACCGCCCAAACTCGTCCGTTTGTGTAGGATGTCGACAGAGAATTCAAGCTGCTCCATAAGACTAAATATATGCTGTCAACATGAAACAACACAACAACGACGAATTTGACAGAACGTCACAACTGACGGATATAACTTTGAGATAGTACGGGACTTGGTCTATCTCGGCTCCGCTGTTAACTCTGACAACAACATCTCGTCAGAAATTAAACGAAGAATTACTCTTGCCAACCGCTGTTTCTTTGGGCTAAGAAGGCAATTCAGTAGTAAAGCCCTCACTCGATCTACAAAGGAGATCCTATATAAGACCCTGATCATCCCAGTCGTGGTCTACGGCGCGGAACCGTGGACCGTCTCAAGATCGGAAGAAATCCTTGGTCGATTCGAAAGGAAAATTCTTAGAAAAATCTTCGGTCCCGTTTGCGTTTGCGGGCTATGGAGACCAAGATTCAACCAAGAACTATACGAACTCCGCATTGGACGTTTAAGATGGTTAGGACATGTAGAACGAATAGACACCAATACTCCAGCTCGCAAAGTAAGACACTCGTGCAATGAAACGATCAATTTAGCGTTACGTTTCGTAAATTGTGTCACCCGAATAATTGACCGAAATATTTTACAAAATGCTCCGTGCAATATAGGTGGGAACAAAAAAATATACATGCAACAGCAACGCAATGCTCTGTGTATCTGTGTTCTGAATTCCAAAAATTATTTTACGCAATCTTTTATTAAAATAAAATAAAATACCTATTTGAGTTTTTTAGGAGTATCTAGGTGGCGATGCGACGACAAATTCAACCGAATTTTCCAATTCGTCTCCAAATTCCTCGATATGTTTTGCTTTTGATGATGAGAGTAAAGGTGATTTCCTTGAAATATAATGATAGAATATTATGTTCTGTCCATAATAAAAATTCTTTCGACTTTTCGGGAACTTTTCGACTTCAAGGTCTTGTTGGTATATCTTCCAGATTCTATTCGTTGCGGATTATATTTGCTGCGGATTCGATTCGACTTACTTCATTGATTACCATTCGTCTCCTTGATTTAAGTATGTTTTACCAACACTTAACTTATTATTTGCTAATTTAATTGGCATAAATTTACTTAAGCACAAACTCACTTTTTAAACGATTCGTCTTCGCGTGCTGATCATTTATCATTTTGAAAAATCGTCGCTCACATTTAGTTCACAAGTTATGATTAAAATAAAATTGCACTTTTTGGTTATATCGGGTTTTTCAGCAGGGGCGCTACAAAAGTTGAGCGACAGGGACAGCAAATGACGCCATATTTCTTGTCGCTCTGTTGAATTTCTCTTCAGTAAGGTTTGCCATTTCATGATGAAAAGATATACGATCCAACAACGAGTCGAAATTATTAAAATTTACAACCGAAATTCGGAGTCGGTGGCCTCAACGTTAAGAGCGCTACATCCAATTTATGGTCGTCATAATCGTCCTAGCAGATCAACAATTGAACGTCTAGTGGAAAAATTTGAGTCCACAGGCACAGCACAAAATGTCCGTGCCACTGAGACAAAGAAGTGCCCGTGGTGTCGAGAATATTGAAGAAAGCCCAAATGTGTCATTCACACGTCGTTCTCTAGCGTTGGGCGTCTCTGTGACGTCGTTGTGGCGAATTCTGCGAAAAGATCTTTGCCTACATCCTTACAAGATTAAATTGACGCAAGAACTGAAGCCGCTTGACCACCAGAAGCGTCGTATGTTCGTGAATTGGGCTGAGCAACAACTTGAAAATGATTTGGATTTTCATCGAAAAATCATCTTCAGCGATGAGGCTCATTTGTGGCATAATGGCTTTGTCAATAAACAAAATATGCGGTATTGGTCAGGCAGCAATCCACATGTACTCCATTAATCATCATTGCATCCCGAAAAAATGTATGAGCCGGCGGCGTCATTGGGCTGTACTTCTTCCTTGATGATCAAGACCGGCACGTTACTGTGAATGGGAATCGCTACCGTTCAATGACAACCGAATATTTTTGGCCCAAATTGGATGTGGTTCCAACAGGACGGCGCCAAAAGTCACACAGCGAATGCCACAATCAATTTATTGGAAACCAAGTTTAAAGAACGTGTTATCTCACGAAATGGTCCAGTCGCTTGGCCGCCTCGGTCTTGCGTTTTGACGCCGTTAGACTATTTCGTGTGGGGCTACGTTATGGTTTATGCCAACAAGCCAGCGACGATTGATGAACTTCGTACGAATATCGAACTTGAAATTGCAGCAGCATCGGCCAATTTATGCTTGAAAACCGTCGAAAATTGGGTTCAGCGTCTGGACTTCTGCAAGCGTGCCCGTGGTGGCCATGCAAAATAAATCGAGTTCCATACATAATCGCATCGAACGTACTTTCACAGGAATAAAGAATTTCATTGATATCCAATACCGTTTTTGTTTTATTTAAAAAAACTTTTGTAACGCCCTTATTGAAAAACTTTTAATTCCATAAGAATTGTTTTAGTTTGACTTTTTTTTCTGCTGCGGTTTACGCAGCATTGCCGTGTTTAAAAAAAACATACCAAATAAAAATATATTAACAAACAAAACTGTTGACTAAGGCGCCTGTCTGACGACTTTACATACCCTAAGCGTAGCAACGAAGTTGCGTGAGCGTGGACTGTCCCCAGGAAAAGAGTTAAAAGCCTTTGTTCCCGCGAAGCGATCCACCCAGAGTATCGTTAACAAAAAAAACTGTTGGACTTAGGCGCCTGCCTGACGACTTCACATACAGTGACCAAAGCAACGAAGTTGAGTGAGCGTAAAAAGATATTCAAAATCCTTTGATTTTTATTTTTATATTAATTAATAAGTAGTATTTTTTTATCTGGCAATGCTGCAGTGGAATGTTAATAACTTTTAAACTAATTGAGAGCGACGATTTTAAGAAAATTTCTAAATTATCCTCATAAAATAGTGAGTGGAATAAAAAAAAGTAAAAAAATGAGTTTGTGCCAAAGTAAATTTGTTCCATTTAATTATTGTAAACAATTAAATGTTAAGTCGTCCCCACTTCTGATTTGTTTATATAATGAACTTAATGAAAATAATTCTAGCCAACTCTTCCTCATTATATATTATATAGTTTGTAACATAGAGAAATAATTGAGGTAGATATACCTCAAAGTATATCTATCGACTCAGAATCGCTAGCTGAGTCGATTAAGACATGTCTGTCTGTCCGTCCGTCCGTACGTCCGTCTATACGTAACCGGTTTTCGTGCTAGGATAATGAAATTTGGTACATGTGATCATTGTACATGCTGTTCGAACAAGTGTTACATTTTTGAAATCCGCCCACTGCCACGCCTCTTTAAAAAAAAAAAACTTATTTTAGGCCAAACCGTTCGAAGTTTTGAAAAAGTGTCATGACAACATATCTGAGCAATCCTAATGTCTATATTTTGTCTACACTTTTTGAGGGCGTCTTAAGTAAAAAAGTTTTTCGGTAAAATTTAACACATTTCGAAAAAAAAATTGATGCAAAGTAATTGGTTTTGGTAATATAAACTTTCTTCAGTATATCATTCTTACCCACAACCACTTTTTGGAGGCGTTTTCCTACAAAAACCATTTGTGTACCCTACGCCATACCATATGCAGGAGAAAAACGCTGTTTTTCTGTTTTACAACTACGGTAAGATGCGCTGGCCTCGCTTCACCAACGCCTTATCAAGAGAACTACGTTCGAGGGCCATTTCACCCCCAAACAACAGAAACCTAACAAACAACGAAATCGACGAATACTTACAACAAATGGACGAAGCGATTCAACGAACAATGAACAGGACGATACCGAAATACAAAGAACATGACATAACATCTACGTACAGAAACGCGACCATTGACGCACTACACAGACAAAAAAGCGGACTTCTGACAAGACTTAAACTCTTGTACAGACGACTGACAAACCCACGCGACCCGGAGATTAGAGCACTGAAGGCGTCGATCAAAAACATCAACCAATTGATCAAGGAGAACTATCGGTTGTCCATTAATTTGTTTTGGAATAACAGAATTCGGGCCGTAAATTCCAGCGACCCGAGTATGTTTCCACAAATTAATAAGATCTTTAGGAGGAAAGGTCATAACGACCTTCCGTGTATTAAGCTCCAACGAACAACTGACAATACAAACATACTTTTGACAGCAGGAATTGATCCGGGGGAAGCCGTCTTCGACGACGATTTCTATGTTATTGAAGATCCTCAGGAGAAAGTGGAGGCAGTGGGGGCTGTCTTTCAAGAAGTGTATAAGGTGAATGATAGCATTCGCCCGAACCTCGTCCTGGAAAACAATGCCCTACTCCATCATTTCTATCTCCGAAACGACATAACGCAATGGCGATCTGAGAACCGTGGTTTCACCCGGTTTGATGATGAAAACTTGGCAAACGCCATAGTCGCCGAGCGAAGTGGGTCTAGTCCCCTGTTAATCTCGAAGGTGGAACTCCAGATCATCTTCGATTCCATAAAGAAAAAGAAGTCAGCGGGAGTCGATGGTATATCCAACATTGTACTGCGACACTTACCACCTGAAGCTGTGGACATTTACGCCACTCTGTTCAACAACGCGCTGAAAAATGCATATTATCCAGTACGTTGGAAGACGGCGGTGGTTCATCCTCTCCCGAAAAAGGGAAAGGACAACTCCAATCCGGCGAATTTCCGGTCGATAAGTCTCCTTCCGAGTATCAGCAAGGTTTTCGAAAAGATTCTCAATCGAGCACTGTTCAAGTGGTCTGAGGACAATAATATTATACCAGAGAACTCGTTTCTGATATACAATGGAACAAAGCCAAAAAACAGTGCACCGGTGCATGTCTGGTTGATTTAGAGAAGGCTTTTGACACCGTATGGTTAGAGGGCCTCTATCTAAAGCTGACCAGACTTGGCATAAGTAAACTACTGCTATATATGCTTCATGACATGCTGACTGGTAGAACGTTTGTTGTCAAAAGTGGCAATGTAACTTCTACCACAGAATTTTTCATTAAGAATGGTCTGCAACAGGGAGCGGTAAACTCGCCAATTCTCTTCAGCATTTACACCAGTGATATGATAGGTAGTCTTACTCAGGCAATTGCGTATGCGGACGATCTTATCGCGTACAGAACAGCCTCTAATGTCGAAGTCATTCGAACTCTTTTGCAGCGGGACTTCGACAAGATCCAGAGATATTGTGATGACTGGAAGTTGAAAATCAACTTTCAGAAATCAGAAACTATCCTGTTTAGGACACCGTTGTCTAGGGCCTCTAGGGATACGAGAAAGAACTGGCGAAAGCTGGTGATCGTTGGACCAAACGGACAGCCACTGGCGAGTAAAAGTGTAGTAAAGTACCTTGGCATCTGGTTAGATCAGTATCTATATTTCGGAAGACATGTAGATGCTGCTCTGGCTAGAGCTAGGGGAGCATTTGCCCTGACAAGACGATTGTTTTATAGCAGTCTTCTTGACAGCAGGGTGAAGGTGATTTGCTACAGGCCGATGATTGCCTATGGGTGCCCGGTGTGGTTCAACGTTGCCCCATCTCAAATGGAAAAGATACGGGTGTTTGAGAGGCAGTGTCTGAGGAGCTGCCTTGGACTTCACAGAACACCAGTATCTGACTACACAAAATACTATTCCAACCAGGTCCTATACAACGGGGCCAACATAAACCGAATAGACAATTTTCTGGTGAAACTCATTCGGTTTCACGCTGCAAGAGCGATGGCTTCGAACAATAGTCTCATCTTTGGGGCCTTCTATCCCAATGATGAATATTTTGAGAGTGCGCGTTTAAGCGGCTTTATTCCACCCGAAGCTTTCCTATATTTGGATAGTCGAGGGCTGATACAGGATAGATCGGCGGTTCCGCTAATCTACCACGTCTTCCGACGAACTGTGGATAGGCGGCTCCTATACGACCGAGACGTCGACGCTCAGGGCGGAGGAGAGCGCCTGCGGTTCAGCAGGAGTGTGTCCGATTGGGACCGTCGGAGTAGGTCACAACAGGAGAACCTGTTGTGGTGGTTGAATGATAGATAGGATAGTTGACTTAAAATTGTAATTTTATGGCCGACTTACATAGTTTTAGTCTAAGGTTTAGGTGCAAAGCAGCCAAGGTGGCACAAAAAAAAAAAAAAAAAAAAAAAACGCTTGCTGTGGCTGTTCTAGTTTTTAAGTTATTTTTAGGTAGTTTTAATTAATTTTAAGTAGCTTAAGTTAGTCGATAAGTAGTTTTTATTAGTATGTAAGCTTAAATAAAATAAAAAAAGACTAGGAACCAAGTTTTTCAAAGTTTTCTTGTTAAAAATTTTGTTAATTTTGTTACTTTATATTTTTATATATTAGATAATAGGCCGAAAGGCATTAGAATTAAGTTATCGTATAATTTAGGGCGCCCGCATAGAGCAAGTAAGTTAGTTAAGTAGTTGATAAGTAGGCTAGTTTTTTTTTCATTTTTGTCTAGCATTTAAGATAGTTTTTAAGAAAAACAAAATAAAAATGAATTGGAAAAAAAAGAAAAAAAAAAAAAAACGCTGTTTTTGGTCGAACCATACAAGATGTTGATAAACTATCTGAACAATATGTTGCGACAATGTCAATATTAATATTACTTTGACATGAAACCCGCATTCAAGGGAAATTATTTTAAAGGATTTGATGGGATAGGGTATAAGACGATCCACACAGTGGATTGTAGCCTTCCCATAATGTTATTATTAAGTTTCGTCAATGGTCACGTAATTGTGTACTTGAGTGAATAAATAATTTTGGTGTCAATATTTTTGCAAATATTCAATCAAATATGTTTAAGCTTTTTTTAAGTATCCAATAGAAAAAGTCGTAGTTGGTGAATAAATCTGCATTTTAGTCATCGCATTTGCGAACGATAGGTGTATGGACGAAAAGCCCTTACACCTATTCTGACAAAGTTATTCAACTCCATTATTTCGAAACAGAAAATACCATCACTGTGGAAGCAAGGTACAGTCATACTAATCCACAAAAAAGCAAAAATGGACGATGTAAGTAACTACAGACCTATAAGCAAAATCTCTACTGTATACAAACTCTTCTCGATGACAATATATATGAAAATGAAACACACATTAAATGATAAACAACCAAGCGAGCAAGCTGGTTTTCGAGAAGGATATTCGACTACTGCCCATTTACAGACTTTCAACCAATTGGTCGAAAAATTCAACGAATACAAGAAACCTCTCAATTTTATATTCATTGACCTCAGTAAGGCTTTTGACATGGTAGAACACGAAAGTATTTGGATGGCGTTGGAGAACCAGGATATTGACCCCATCTTCATAACAATAATTAAAAATATTTATTCCAACAACAGCACGAATTAAAACTGACGAAACGGGACGAGAATTCAAAATCAATAATGGAGTAAGACAAGGAGATCCAATATCGCCTCCACTATTTGCATCTGTAGTAGGAGATATATATATGCAAATGAATTGGACCAATAAGTATGGAGTAAAACTACATGGACAACGCTTGAACAATTTAAGATTCAGTGACGATATCGTTCTCATATCAAATAAATCTGACGATATCCAGACAATGCTTACACAACTTTCAGTAACATGTAAAATGCATGGACTAAGTATAAATATGACAAAAACTAAAGCTATGACAAATCATATAAAATATCCCATAGTACTATCTGATTGTACCATTGAATAAGTTGAAGACTACTTATATCTTGGACAAATAAAATCATTTTCAAATCAAGAGGAAAAAGAGGTCAACAGACTAAATCACAACTAGCTGGAAACAATACTGGAGTCTTAAACAAATATTGGAATGCGATATAGGAAAATATCACCGCCGATAGCGTCAAGTGCAAGTCCAACAATATTGCCGACAAATGCCTTTGGAAAAAGAACAAAGATATGTCGATCTCCATCTGGATCGTGTATCTCCGGGAAAAGAAGTCCGCCGGTTAATAAGGACTCAGTGAAAACAAAGTGCTTCGTAATAGAAAATAACGAATTACGAGCAAAACTTATTAAAATGGAGCAACTCTTCCCTGAGCTTAAAAAGGAAGTCGATTCTCTGCGAAAAGAAAACGAGGATCTAAAAAACATTCGTGCACCGAAACATCTCGAGACAACACCGAACCGTCCAGTAAGTGAATATTTTACGGACGAGGAAGAACTTGATCGCGAAACGAATCTCTCCTCTAAGAAAAGGCCTAACAAAAAACGTTAGGCTGTCACCTCACCCGAATTGTTACAAAAGGAACCAAACGTACCCGACGTACCAAACAAGACCAAAATTCATGCGAAAACTCGCCCGCCACCCGCAATAAATGTCATCGGGATAGAGGATAACGGAAAACTTCGTAATCTTCTCAAAAATACGCTGAGAACAAAGCACAATATTACCTCGCACCGGAATAACGTGTGGAAAATCTACGTAGAGGACTCTGATTCTTACCGAGCACTGTCTCTAAGATTGAACGCAGAGAATATCAAATGGTTTACCTACGAAAATAACTACGAAAAACCGATATGAGTCTTCGCCAGGGGACTCCACCCGTCTTGCACAAAGGAAGACATTATCGAAGACGTACAAACCCAAGGTTTCAAAATTCTTGACGCCGTAAATATTATCAAGAAGGAAAAGCAATGTAGAGAAGGAGACAAAGACACCGTAGTCAAACGCGGACTTCCACTATTTATGCTCACCTTTGATCGGACCGAGAAGACGACGTCTTCAAAATCAAGACCATTCTTAACATCAAGGTCAAAATCGAGCCAATGCGTAAGTAAAGGAAAACGGTACCTCAGTGCAAACGATGCCAAGGTTTTAACCACACGCAGGTATACTGCCAAAAAGAACCACGGTGCGTTAAATGTGCCGGTACACATCTCTCTGTAGACTGCAACACAACCAAGCAGTCCCCAGCGGTCTGCGCCAATTGCACAAAAAAACACCCAGCGAATTATCGAGGTTGCGAAATCGCGAAAGAACTGCAAAAAAGACGCGACATTCTCAGGAAACCGCCACACCCAGACACAAGCTAAGCAGATACCAAAGCTGATAAGCCAAAGACAACTAAGCCAGTTAAAAGGACGAAACCGATAAAAGAAAATAAAAAAATTATAAAACAGAACGTCGCTGACCCAAGCGCAAAGGAAAAATCGGCATTAGCTGGTGCGAGATCATACGCGCAAGTTGCGACACAGGGAAATCAGACAAGATCAGATAGAGCAGATCCGATCCGCCAGCTACTGACTGTGATATATGAAAACTTGATGAACAAACCAAGATCAAACAAGTTATATTTGACAAATTGAGTAAGCTCGAGTTCAAACCTCGAAAACCAAACAATAAGACATGAATATGAAACAGCTTCTGAAGATACTAACATGGAACGCAAATGGGCTCACAAACAAGATTGACGAACTAGAAGTTTTTCTACGGAAAAACAATATTGATATATGCTTGACATCGGAAACCCACTTAAAAAGGGGCTCTGGACCCAAAATAAATGGGTACAGTGGTTATCACGCTCATCATCCTTCGGAAAATGCGAGAGGAGGATCCTCTCTTTACATCACAATGTATGAAACACTCTGAAAACATAAAAATAGAACTTGATTCTATGCAAATAATTTCAGTGTCTGTAAAAATAAACCATTTAGACTACCTCATCGGATCAAGTTACTTCCCCCCGGGATATAGACTGGTAGACAACGACCTCGATCGCCTCTTTGACTCAATAGAGTCTAATTTTATCATCGGTGGGGACTTTAATGCGAAACACACTTTCTGGGGTTCAAGATGCAATTCAACGAAAGGCAGACTACTATACAAAGCCTGTATGAAGCGTGGGGTGGACTTTTATTCGACAGGAAAGCCAACGTATTGGCCAACCAACAGAAATAAAATCCCTGACCTAGTCGACTTTTTCATCGCAAAAGGGCTAACTAAAAATCAGACGGAAGTCGAAAAATGCTATGATCTATGCTCAGACCACTCAGCAGTCACTCTGAAAATGGACGAAAGTCTAGCAAAAACAGAAGGACCTCCTAGGTTAACTAATAAAAAAACTAACTGGGATCTTTTCAGAAAAGACTGCAAGGAAAATGTCGTTTTAAATGTGCCGCTAAACACACCGCTCGAAATAGAAGACGAAATTGACAAGCTCGTGGAAGCCATTCACAGCGCAGCGTGGAAAAACACTCCCTTCCGGAAGACAGCAACACGCAACAAAAAAGTCAACTACCAGCCTGACATCGAAGACCTCATACGAGAAAAGAGGAGAGCGCGCAAGAGATGGCAACAATCTTGCGCACCCCCTGATAAAACATATCTAAACTATCTCTGTAACAAACTCAAGAATGAGCTACAAGATTTAAGAAATCGCGAGACTTCTACATACCTCGAGGGGTTGACTGCTGACAAGACTTCAAACTACTCACTATGGAAAGCCTTGAAGTCCATAAGGAAACCCAAAATACACTCGCCACCAATTAGAAAAGCTAACGGCGAATGGGCAAAAGGAGACAAAGAGAAAGCGGATTTATTTGCCGAGCATCTAGACTCTAGAGGATACGTTCAAGCCGTTCGATGGACAACCTTTGAACGAAGAACCGAATGCCAATACGGCAGCCGACAACTATAGAGTAAAAGCCGTATCCCTGTCCGAGCTTCGAATGACAATAAGCAAGTTGGAAAATAACAAAGCTCCAGGATATGATTTAATCACCGGCGAAATCCTGAAGGAGCTACCGAAAAAAGCATTAGTTAAGTTACTCTACATTATAAATGCTTCTCTGAGACTTTTATATGTACCAAGGCAATGGAAAGTCGCCGAAGTCATTATGGTTCCGAAACCGGGGAAAAGTCCAAACGATAAGAAATCGTATAGACCCATTTCGCTCCTGCCGATAATATCTAAGGTTTTCGAGAAAATGATGATAAAACGATTACAACCAGTAATTGAAGAAAGACGCTTGATCCCAGATCATCAATTCGGCTTCCGGGTCAAACATTCCACCATTGATCAGGTTTATCGAATAACGAATGAAATTGAAAATACTATAGAATGGAAAAAGATTTGCTCTGCCGCTTTTCTCGACGTCTCACAAGCTTTCGACAAGGTATGGCACGAAGGTCTAAGGTATAAATTAAGGACAACCCTACAGACAAAATTATACAAAATACTGGAATCCTACCTTGAAAACAGACTGTTTCGTGTTAGACATGAGACTGAATACTTAGAATTCAAAGAAATCCACGCCGGTGTTCCGCAGGGAAGTGTTCTTGGACCAATCCTATTCTTGATCTACACAAGATGAAGGGACCATCGTACAACGTTCGCAGACGATACGGCTATCCTCTCAATGGATGAGTCAGTCGAATCATCAACGGGAAAACTCCAACGGGCTCTTAACAAAGTATGTGAGTGGACAAAAACCTGGCGAATTGCACTTAACGAGACCAAGTCAACGCATGTCAATTTTACGTACAAAAAGATTAACAACGTACCTGTTTTCATTAACTCTGCACAAATACCATACGCAAATGAGGCAAAATATCTAGTAATGACTCTAGACGCAAAGCTTAAGTGGAAGCCACACGTTAAAAAAAAGCGGGACGAGCTCGCAATCAGACTCAGAGAAATGTATTGGCTGCTTGGAAGATACTCGAAGCTAAACATATACAACAAACTGCTTCTGTATAAGCAAGTGCTAAAACCTTGTTGGACATACGGTATACAGCTTTGGGGTTGTACCAAACCAAGAAATATTGCTATACTGCAAACATTCCAAAACAAAACCCTAAGAGCAATAGTGTATGCTCCATGGTACATTAGGAATAGTGATATTCACAGAGATTTAGGAATTGCTACCGTGAGTAACGAAGCAACAAACTTTGCTCGCAAACTTCGTACTCGTATAAATGTTCATTGTAATAACGAAATAATCCGTACTCTGGACGTGACAAATCTTGAGCGCCGGCTACAAAGAACAAGACCGTTCGACCTAGCGCCATAAGGAAAAACCGCATGTAATGACGGTATTAGTAGGTGCGTTCACTGGAATGCTACCTACCAAACGCGATTAACACTACAGAAGCGTAAACTACTTGTTAAGGATACTTAGTCGTAGTCACCACAAAAAAAAAAATGAAAAAATTTGAGGAATAAATTCCATACTACTATGAGCACGCGCAGCCGGTTCTCATAGTGCCTCTCTGAGGGGTGAGGTTTAGCCCGTAGGCATACATTGACTGACACTAATGAAATTGTCAGGCCCGAAAATATATGAGTCGGGCATAACCAGTGGTACGGACCACTGGTATCCTATGAGGATTACTCACCTCCGGGCGCAAAAAAAAAAATGTTTAATATAATTTAGAATTAGTATATAAGGCTATTAAAAAAGCTTTTAATAATAATTGGCGAACGATGTTCGTGGATGTCGGTGTATGGCGATGGCCAAGAAGATTAAAACTAATTTATAATTCAAGACCATCAACATAGTCGATGGATGTGTTCAGTGTTAAGTGTTTAGATCAATTTTTGGATAGAGTTGTAAAATAATTTAATTTTTGGATTTAAGAAATTAATTGACTTCATGCTTTTCTGTTTTAAAATTCTTTATTTAACTTTGGAATGAAATCACCATTTCTTTTTGAAGTCTTTGTTTGGATCAGTCTTTTGGACCAGTCTTTACATCAATTGAATGCAAGTCTTTGGAATTACATTGCGTTCTATGAAGTCACTTTGCAGTCTTTACTATTCACTTGAAGTCACCCGCATTCGCTTGAAATCTCTTGGACTTCAAAAATGTTTAATGAAATTTTTGAGACTTCAAACATTTAAGTTGTATCTTGCGCGAACATAGTTCACATTAAAAACAGCACGAAAAAGTAAGTAGGTATTATAATTCACGGTATATAACGTTAATATTTTGTCTTCGTAAAGCTAATTCAAAACTACTCAAATCTTTGGTCTATGGAAAACAGACCATAAACATCAGAACTAAATACAGAACATCTATTGATATTCATTGAGTTGATATGTTTTCGGATCAGTCGCGTATACAAATATTAGTTTATCCATTTAGATTAGCACAATTATTCCACACTTTTGTTCTCCAAACTGAAAAGAAATGCTAGCTAATTGTTTACTTAGCTCTATATCCATACAAAAGAAAAATATTGGGAGATGTTATTAAACGTAATTTTTATTGGTCCCGAAATTAAGATTTGCTTAAAATTTCATTAATGGTTGTGTTAATAAATTATTTAAAAATAAAATCCTAATTTCACGACTAATAAAAATGACGTTTAATTACATCTCCCAATATTATTCATTTCTATGGATATAGAGCTGAGTAAACAATTAGCTAGCATTTATTTATTTAATAAATTTAAGATTTAAAATAATGCGTTGTATTGTTATTCTGCAGTTAGGTTTTCTGTGATCCATTGATACAAGGCTACGAATTTAGCTTTTGAACAGGATACTGCGTTTTGGCTTCGGTAAACTTGATCTCTGATATTTGTCCATGGGAGATATTTTATAGCCGTTTGAGAAGAGTTACTATTTGTTACCATTTGTTGCAAACCTCAATATTTATTCAGTCTCTCATTTTTCAATAAACCTTAATATTTATTCAGTCTCTCATTTTTCAATAATTTTGGCACAGTACAAAAATATGATTGTTTTTATTCTTCAAAAAATTGGTATAAAATTTTGTTCGCATTTGTATTTTTGTAAATATTAAGTTTTTTTAGAAAAAAAAAAAAGTTTTATAAGACGAATTGATGCTAATTGAGAAATTCCCTTACTACGCATATCTTGCCATATCTTGCAATGCTTTCATAGCCCAATTTAAAACAAAATGTAGCCCAATATCAGTGCCCAAATCCCAAATGTAGCTCAATATAATTAAGAAAATGTTTATGTTAAAAACAGTACCGTAAAAAATAATTCTTGTAGGAAAATGGTAATAAATATAGCCTTCATTTTATTAGTGACAACTTCATTATTGCAGCAAATCTTTTTTGGGACATGACACATATTTTTTGTTTGAACTCCACCTCACGACCAATCTTCACTCAAGCCTGCTTTTCATCCGTGCAGCTGAGAGTGTGCAATACAAGGTTCCTTACGGGTGATTTTTTAAGCATAGTTTTTTCTTAAATCGTATAAAACATTCAAATTGGCATCAAATATAAAAAATGTGTTGTAATCGATAAATAGGCCTTTGCCATTTACGTTTTAAAGATAACTTCATGTAAATGTTGTCCGCGGCTGTGTTTCAAATAGTCCATTTGGAAGATCCGCTTTTGCGTCACTTTTTCGAGCATGTGGGCCTGTATACCACGAATTACGCGTGTTATGTTATCCTGTAAGGCTTCAATTGTGTTCGCTTTGTCCACATAAACTAACGACTTCACATAACCCCACAACAAATAATCAAGAGGCGTTAAGTCGCATGATCTTGGCGGCCAACTCACAGGACCATTTCGAGCGATAAGCTGCTCACCAAATTTATCCTTCAATATATCCATTGTTTCACAAGCTGTGTGGCATGTGGAACCGTCTTGATAAAACCACATGTCAACCAAGTGTAACTCAGCGAACTGGGGTAAAAAAAAAGTCGAGTGTCATGGCTCGAATTCGTTCGCCGTTTACGGTAACGATTCTTCCAAGGTCGTCTTTGAAGAAAAATGGACCGATGATGCCACCAGCCCATAAACCACACCAAACTGTCGTTTTTTCGGGATGCATCGGCAATTCTTGTATGATATGTGGTGGTTCATTACTCCAGATGCGACAGTTTTGATTATTTACGTATCTGTCGAGCCAAAAATGAGCCTCATCGCTGAACACAATTTTTCGATAAAACAGTGGATTTTCACATATTTCACAAAACACGAATTTCGATAATAAATTTCAATAATTTGCAATCGTTGCTCGTTTGTAAGTCTTTTCATGATTAAATGGCAGAGTATATTGAAAACTTTTCACTTTGACAGATGACGTTTGGACGCCATTACTAACCAGTGCTGCCAACCTGAAAAACTTAACTCTTAAGAATTACCCTCTTAGTATCACAAGCTGATAGATAGTTATTTATTAACATTTATGATTGCACTCCACGACGAATATAAGAAATCTTCTTATATGCGAAGAAACATATATTTTTATATGAAAATTACTAATATAAGAAAAATGTATATACCGACGCACCAACAGAAAAGATTTTGGGAAAAATCATTAGATCGCATTGTTACTGTGCTGTGATTCGTTTACATTTGGAGTTTAGCCGAATCATCTATATACATGAAAAAAGTGTTAATTTTTTCCATGGGCTGGTGGAAATCTTAAAAGACCCAATGAGCACGTGCCCAAAGTAGAGTAGGACTTTAACCCTAACTAAAACCACCACTTTTTGAATTTTTATTGCAACTAAGTATGAGACTTCTCTAGGAATTTTTTTTATTACGAGTAATGAATGTTTTGCAGGTAACTTTCATGTGATAGTTCCTGCTTTTTCCGCAATTTATAGCGCGGTTAGGGCTTAGTTCTTTGAAGACGCCGCAATAAATTCGTTTCGTCAAGAATTTGGAGGGCTGTCATACTCGTTTCCTTTATTGTTGTGCCAACTGCTAGTATAGCTGTATAGTCAGAAAACGTGGCAACTATTGTATCGTTTGTTTGTGGGATATCACAAGTCAATAGGAGGTACAAGAGTGGTCCACGGACGCTTCCTTGGGGTGCTCCTGCCAATATTTCTTTGAAACCCGAATATTCGATTCCAAGTTTCACACGGCTCAAGATACGACACGAGGGTTGCATATAATTTTTCAGGCAGAACTTGTCTTAGCTTGCATTGAAGGTTTCTATGCCAAACTTTGTCAAAAGCTTGCGACACGTCAAGAAATACGGCTCAGCAAATTTTGTTTTCTTCGAAAGCTTTTTCAACTACATCAGTAATTCGATGAACTTGGTCCACAGTCGAATGTTTACCTGTTAACCCAAATTGATAGCGACCGAGAAATATCCTTTCAAAAACATTTGAAATTATTGGAAGAAGTGAAATAAGACTGTAAGATTTTATTTCATTGGTGATTTTTCTGGTTTGAGAACCATAATCACTTCTGCGACTTTCCATTTTCTTGGTATGTATTCTAATCAAATTGCTGCATTTACAATATAGAGGAGTTTAGTTAATGCTTTTGCCGGCAACATTTTAAGAAGCCAACCGCGACTTCGAGTTCTAATGGGGATCTAAGCGATACACCCAGTCAAATATTATTTTCAATATCGTTTTTGAATCCTTCCCATTTGGTTTTTCCGTTTGTTAATTTGGGTGGGTTTTCATTTCTAATCAGAGCAAAGATCAAAGCATTCCTCAACTTTGATTCGATTGGACGGCTTACCTTTTACGATGAAAAAATCGATCAAATCCGGTATTTTTGTAACATCAGTTGGCCAGTAAGTTTGTTTTCCCGTTTGGAATAACGTAATTAATCAATTCAGAATGGCTGGGCGGTTAAGCTTAATTTGTTTGTCAGTTGTTGTTAATTGCAAGGAGAAGGTTACTACGAAAAAATTTTGAGAAACCCCTCCGGAAAAGTCGAGAAAACGCAAAATTCTAAAATTAATTTTTTTTTGGAATTTTGTCTACAATTGTTCCCGAATGTCTTTTGAATTAGAAAAATAGAAAATTCCGGAAAAACGCAAAGAATTTAGACTTCAATTATGATGTTTCGTATACGATTCCTACATGCCTACAAAGTTATTTGCTGAGTTGATATCGGTTCATTGTCTATCGTATGCCAGCATTGTAATGCATTGGCGTTTCAATCGGAAATCCTCGGTTTATGGTGCTCTTGTGGCGTTTCAGAGCGACCCATCGACTGCTGTATTCTCGAGATGTTTGCAAGTTCACATCGTCGAAGGAGGAACTTATCACCAAAGTGTTCTCCGGCATTGCACAATATTATAAAAATTTGAATTGAATTTCAATATTCAAAGTCAAATCGCTATAGAACTACATTAGTACAAATCCGTTGACAGCATGATCGAAAAGGATGAATTTTTGAACTCGCTTGATGTGCCAGGAACTTCGAAGCATAATTGATAGCTAATCATAATCATGTTGAGGAATCTGATTCATCCGAAATTGTCCAAAGATACGCGATGATCCGTCAAGAAACTGAAGAATAATGTGATACAGGCGAAGACCATCAAGGGCAAATTCAAAGAAGAGGAAATCCTTATCGTAGGAATTCCGACTTGGTTTGATGGCTTGGGTGTTGTAGAACGAGGGTAGACTCTGATTGGCTTAAACTTGGCAATGGCCAGTGGTTGTAACTCTCAAGGGCAAATTCAAATGTGTAGTCAGAGTTACAACCACTGGCCATTGCCAAGCTTAAGCCAATCAGAGTCTACCCTCGTTCTACAACATCCAAACCATCAAACCAAGTCGGAATTCCTAGGATAAGGATTTCCTCTTCTTTGAATTTGCCCTTGGTGCTTATTTTTATCCTCCAAGTGGTAACCATCGGGTTCTGTTCTCATCAAACCGGATTTGACTTGCTAAACGATAAGCGCGAGTGTTGATAACACGACGACACAGCAACACTATAAACAGGCAGGTCATAATGGCACGGAATGAATACCCGGCCTGCTGTCCCAGACGAACCTATATCCGGACAACAGGTTGTCTATGAATTTCAATCGTTAGTCAGGCGCCTTGAACAGAGATGGTGGCGGATGAACCGAAAGGCCAACGGCAGCACTCAACTCCGTAGTGGATACTGATGGACCCGTGTCCTAGGGGTATCTGATAAATTGGAACTAGCCCTCCAGGTTGAGGGTTGTGCTTTGGGTTAACTACCCAACCATGGAAAAATTAATTGTTACGAAGCATCCAGCAGCCTCGGAAAGGACTGATTTTATTGTTCATAACCCTGCGAAACGATAAAAGGACAACGACTTTCGTATCTGCACCTGGAATGTGAGAACATTAAGCAGGAGAGATGCCAGTGAATAACTAGCGCAGGCCGTAAACTGCTACAAAGCAGACATTACTGCCATCCAGGATATACAATGGGATTGGCCGGGCAAAAAGAGGATGAAAATTTTTGACATCGACTACGGACCGTGTTATAGAGAGCAGAAACAGCGACTTTTCGGATGCGGATTTGTTATAAGTACCAGAATTAGGCAAGAAGTCTTATGTTTCCAAGACATTAGCGAACGTATTGTAACAATCCGCATCAAGGCCAAATTAGCTTTCATAAATAAGCCTTATATGCGCTCACGCCCGAACGGAGGAAAAGGATTATATAGCTAAGGATTGCTTCTATTAGCTCCTTGACAAAACCTAAGAGCGACTACCGAAGTACGACCTTGAAACCGTGCTGGGAGATTTTACCGCAAAGGTAGGAAGAGAACACACCTGTAGCAGTATTGTCGGAAACCATAGCCTACACGACAACACGTCTGGTAACGGACTTAGGCTAATTGACTTAGATACGGATCGAAATGCCACTATAGATAACACACGGTTTCCTCACCTCGATATCCATAGTGGGACATGGCGGTCTCCAGATCAACGAACGGTCA
The DNA here is from genome assembly GCA_949824845.1 of Rhingia rostrata. NCBI lineage: Eukaryota > Metazoa > Arthropoda > Insecta > Diptera > Syrphidae > Rhingia > Rhingia rostrata. Next base: position 110,771,973 of record OX463756.1, read on the forward strand.
ATCAAATTGATCACATGGCGATAGACAAGAGGCACGCATCCAGTATTTTGGATGTCCGAACATTCCGAGGAGCTAACATCGACTCGGACCAGTAACGCCAAAACAATCAAGAAATACGGCGAAAAAAATTAATGTCGAAAGACTGCAATCGCAAGAGGCCGCCAAGAGCTTCGCGCAACGCGTAAACCTTAACCACCAGCATCGAATGTCGAGAAAAATGGCAACGAAGCCAACAAGCTATTAGATCAGTCTCAACTGATATGCTAGGTTTCTCGCGCCCACCAGCAAGAAACCCCTGGTTTGTGAGGAATGCCCACAAATGCCCGCAGGCAAGAACGAGGCCTACAAAGCTAAGCTGCAGGTGAAGACGAGAGCTGCCATTGAGCTCTAAAGGCAGAGAAGAAGGGAAGAACAACGGCTTTTCAGAATGAAGAAACAAAAAACACGCGATTGATTATATCGAGAGGTACGACTCCAGGAACGATGTTCGCAAGTTTTACCAAAGTGTAAAACGTAAAAGCCAAGGATAAAAGGTTTGAACAGAATCCTGTCAAGATTAACAAGTAAAAATCGTAGTTGAGACACAGTCGATGCTAAGGGTATGGAAGAACCACTTTTGCAGAATGTTAAACGGCATTGAAGAACAACATTCCGCTGTCAGGTAGAAGGAAACATTCAGTATTGCCAACGATAGCTAAACTACCAACCCGACCTGAATGAAGTGAGGATAGCGATATCTCAACCCAAGCTTAATAAGGCTGAAGGAAATGACCGCTTTTCAGCCAAACTTTATATAGCCAGCGAAGATGACTTGGTAATCAACATCCGCCAAATCATAAGCCAAATCTGGTCGGAAAAAAGTATGCCTGAAGAATGGAACCTCGTCATCGTTTTCCCGATCCACAAAGAAGGAGACCCTATAAACTGCGTCAACTACACAGGTATAAGTCTCATGGCATAGCATATCTTCCATTTTATGTGAACGTTTTAAGCCGTTTACCAACAACCTGATCGGCCCTTATCAGTGTGGTCTTAGGCCTGGAAAGTGCACAATCGATTCACAGTTCGGCAGATCCTGGAAAAAACCCAAGATGTCCAAATCGATACCCACCACCTATTTATCGATTTCAAATCCGCATACGACATCTAAGAGACGAACTATATAGAGCCATGTCTAGTTTTGGTATAACGTCCAAACTCATCCGTTTGTGTAGGATTAAGATGGAGAAATCTCACTGCTCCATCTGGGTCGTAATCGACATCACCTGCACATTTGATACCAAAAAAGGATTTAGGCAAGGCGATGCGCTATCATGTGACTTCTTCAATTTGATTCTTAAGAGGATTGTGCAAAACTCCCGAGCCAACACCAGAGGCACAATTTTCGAAAAATCGGTGCAAGACGTGATGCCATAGCCACGTTTGCTAGTATATAGATGGAAGCGGAAAAAATTGGCTTAGCATTAAACGAGGGCAAGACTAAGTAATGGTGTCAACTTGAAAGGACACACAACATCGACGAATTGGACAAAATGTCACCATTGAAAGATATAACTTTGAGGTAGTACGGAACTTTGTAACAGTAGGCTGATTGCGAGCGATAAAAACAAAACAAAAATACATGAAGGCTATAATCTGCTGTGTAATATTTTAGTATCAACATTTCTAAGAAAGTTTGCGCAAAGCTTTTTTCCACAGCCAGATGCAGCGCAGGGCTCATCAACTTCGTTAAAATATTGATTTCTGTTAAGGTTTGTGATTCTGAGAATGAAACAGGAGTGGATTATTGGCCTATGAAAGTGAAGTCATATCAAATGGACAAGTTTTCGTCTACAAGCAGGAAACAGAGGCGGTGCAGCCTTCAAAAATATTTCCCAATTTACGATGAATTTCATTTGAACAACAACAAACCACTCAGGACTTGTACATCATTACGCTTGTTTACACAGTTGGACCACTATATGTTGTTTACTCACAAAATTGTTTTTTTTTTTTATTTGTGTAAAGCCTACAATATGTGCGTAGTCTTTAACAACTTGACTAAATATTTATCAATTCGATCGAACACCGTTTGCCAATTTAAAATGAGTCAACAGTCAATATACTGACAACAAAAAAACACAGACTCACGTATAGGTATTGTAACGAATGCCATCTTTAGAGAGATAAGGCTACCTCATACGTGTTATTGGGGTTTTCTAATCTCGAAGTTAGTCGATAACATTATTTATGTTTCCACCTATATAGGGAAACAAAATTCCAGTGTACAGTCAGTCATCATTGAAACTTTGCAACAAAAGTAATGAAAGCCTTCAAAGTAATCACACTTGCTCTAGCAGCTATATCTGCTATTGCAGCAGTTCAGGGAGAAGAACTTGATTGTCCCAAAATCTGTCCCGACTTATATTTGCCAACCTGTGCAACCAACGGAAATGATTTCGAAAAGTTTGACAATCCCTGTGCATTAAGTGTCTTCAATTGTAACCGTCAACGATCGGCTTTAGCAAGTAGGATTAGATGCAAGTGTATTTCAATATCAATATTAACAGTGTATTGACTTTCGTAGCTTATTCTGAGATCGATATTGATTGGTGTACCACAACCGAATTGGATGAACTTGACACTGACCTCCAAACAGACCTTGAGGAAGCAGATGTTTCTTGCATGAAACCTTGTCCAATGATATATAGCCCAGTTTGCGGCTCAAATGGAACTTTCAGGAAGATGTTCAGTAATGAGTGTGAAATGAACATGTTCAGTTGCGTGTACAAAGCAAAGGCCAAAAGCGGTAAGTACCAAGCGTGCTGATGTATCAGACAGTGGATTATAATTAAAACAATTTTCAACTTTATAGCCTGGAGAAAATTGAAGACCGGCAAATGCGTACCAAACTCAGACGAATAGGTACACACGATAATAAGGCATACAACTTCTTCTTTTTAGATGGATGAATAATAAATCTTTTCTGATTGTGATAATAATATATATGGCACTTGATTTGTTTTATCGTTATCGCTTGATAGGTAATCATCATCTTCTGGAATGGGTTATTTCAAAACGGAATGGTAGATTGCTTTATTCTGCACTACTAAATTAAGCACTATCTGGCGTGCTACTTATCAAATTTATGAGTGCAGCTTTAATTGATACTCATAACTGTATTGTGCATTTCCTTTATCTACTCTGCACAAAAAAGATAAATAGTTGTTCATACATATAAAAAACAAGATTATAGTATAAATGAAAATGCATGTCTCAAATGTACAGACCCACTGGCTTACTATTTATACAAAGGTTATGTATAACAACATTAACAGCGCGATTGTTCATTACCTTTAAAGAAATTAAACAGTAAGAGATCGGCTCAACTGGAGACCTGTTAAGAAATTAACCACTTTATGAATGAAATAGAGCTGCATGGAGAATTGAGAACGTTTCCCTAGATATTTCGAAAGCTTTCAATCGAGTTTGACTCATAGTATTACTATGTAAATGTACAGAATACGGACTAAACGGGCTGGGGCGCTGCGCTGCATGTCCATACACTCCACGTTTCCCAGCCATCTCAGACGCTGAATTTGAAGCTTTTTGACCAGGTCGACGTCACTGTAAGGCCTGTAGAGTTTGTCGTTGGATCTGTTCATCCACACTTCATCGATACAAACTGTACAGAATATCACGAGAAGAAACTTTCTTTCAACACAACAGAGGGAATTTTCATCTGCTTTTCTCAATGTTCATGCTTCTGCGCCATATAGCAGGATTGTGATGATGAGGGTCTCCTTGTTTCTTAAAGAAACGGCGTTACTTCTTAGATGCCTTCATAGCCCAAAGCAACAACGATTAGCGAGAGTAATTCTTTGTTTAAACTCTTGACTGACGTCATTTTGCGTGGTAACCGTGGAACCTAGGTGGACAAAACCCCTAACGACTTCGAAATTATAGCTGCCCATGGCGACGTTTCGACCGAGTCGCCGATGTTGAGAATTCTTTTTCTATGACAGCATATATTTCGTTTGGTCCTTACTATTTACAGCCAAACCCACCTTTGTCGCCTCCGGTTCAATGCATGCAAACGCATCTTTGACAAATCGCTTGCGTTCTACCGATAATGTATCGTATCGTCAGCATATGAAAGTAATTGACCAGACTTTTGAAAAAGTGTACCTATGATGTTGGCGTTTGAGTTTCCTACAATTGCTTCAGGTACGATGTCTTTAATCTTTTCCGACATGGCTTTATACAGCTCGTAGGCCATCATAGGCGTCTTTAATATCGATAACCAGATAGTGATAGTTTCGATTTGAAACTCCTGGGTCGATGATTGACTTTCCTGGTCTAAAGTCAACCTGATAAGGGACGATCAGTTTGCTGACAAACGGTTTTAGGCGTTCACAATGTTTGGCTGAGAGATTTTTATATGCGACACGTCGCGCAGTTGATGCTAACGTTCTATTCATCGGGAATACATTCATCCGACCAAATTTAGTTGAGTTGGTGTATGCCTTACCAAGCCATCTCCCGCTGCTTTAAAAAGCATGGCTGGCAGGCCACCTGTTGGATTTAAGTTTACATATTGCTATTTTTACTTCGTGTTGATCATGTGGACGGAAGTTTTGCTTGTCATCGTCCAGGTAAAATATCTCATTCTGCCACTCCACTGTGAAAACGAAACTTGTGTTGATAATGAGTTTATCCTTCGATCGACACAACGCTCGCACTGTGAAAACGGACAAGTGAAGCAGTTAAACTTAGATAAATAAGCTACACTTTTAATAAATGTGGCCACTGTGAATCTTTGTACAGACTTAGACTACTTAATTACTTTCTTAAGTAAGTGGCGCTTAAGTCCAGAATGAACCAGGGTCTCAACCAACATGCCTCTCAAATTAGGTCAGTCCTTAGCTAACTGCCTCAAGTTGCGCATTCCAAGTTGGTTGAGGTCGGTTCCTACTTGTGCGTTCCACTTAAGGCGAGGTCTTTCTCTTCTACGTCTGACATCTGGCTGGTAATCAAAGACTCTGCGAGCCGGAGTATTGGTGTCCATTCGTTCTACATGTTTAGGACGTTCAAGATTTCCAATGCGGAGTTTCGGTTGAACATTGGTAGTTCTTGATTGAATCTTCGTATCCATAGCCCGTCAATGCAAGCGGTACCGAAAATGTTCGAACTATTTTGCTCTCGAATTGATCAAGGATTTCTTCATCAAATCTGATACGGTACATGCTTCAACGCCGTAGATCTGGACTTGATAATCAGGGTAGTATATAGGATCTCCTTAGTAGTTGGAGTGAATGCTTTACTACCGAATTTGCTTTCTAAGACCAAAGAAACAACGTTAGTCAAGAGTAATTCTTCGTTTAAGTTCTGACGAGATGTTGTTGTCAGATTTAATAGCGGAGCCGAGGTAGACAAAGTCCCGTACTACCTCAAAGTTATATCTGTTAATGGTGAAGTTTTCCCCAATTCGTTGATGTTGTGTTGACAGCACTTACTTGCCCTCAGTTACTGCTTTACCCATTTTTGCAGCTTCCTTCTCTATACTAGCAAACGTGGCTATGACATCACGTTGAGTCCTACCAATGATGTGAAAATCGTCGGAGTATGCTAGTAATTGTACAGATTTTTGGAAAATTGTGCCTCTAGTGTTGGCTCGGGAGTTTTGCACAATCCTCTCAAGAATCAAATTGAAGGAGTCACATGACAGCACATCGCCTTGCCTAAATCCTTTTTTGTATCGAATGTGTCGGTGAGGTCGTTTCCGACCCTGATGGAGCAGCGAGAATTCTCCATCGTCATTCTACACAAACGTGGCTCTGTATAGTTCGTTTTTATAAATGCTGTCGTATGCGGCTTTTAAATCGATGAATAGGTGGTGGGTTTCGATTTGAATTTCTTGGGTTTTTTCCAGGATCTGCCGAAGTTGTTGATAAACGGTTTAAGGCGTTCACATATTACGGCAGATAGGATTTTGTAGGCGATGTTGAGGAGACTTATGCCTCTGTAGTTGGCGCATTTAAGAGGGTCTCCTTTTTTGTTAATCGGACAAACGATGCTGAGGTTTCGTTCTTCAGGCATACTTTCTTCCGAACAGATTTGGCTTATGAGTTGGTGGTTACTTACCAAGTCATCTCCACCAGCTTTATAATGCTTATAGCAGCTTTATTAAGCATGATGTGACAGTTTTCGCTGTATTTGCCAATGTTGAATGGTTAGTGCTGCCTGACAGCAGAATGTTGTTCGTCGTCGCCGTTTAACAGTCTGCAGAAGTGGTTCTTCCATATCCTCAGCATCGACTGTGCTCAAGAAGACATATCCTACGACATATCCTTGTTCATCTCGACAGGATTCTGTTAGAGCCTTGTATCCTTGGCTTTTATGTTTTACACATTGGTAAAACTTGCGAACATCGTCCCGGGAGTGGCAACTCTCTATATCCTCGATCGCGCGCTTTTCTTACTCGTTATTCTTCTTTCTGAAAAGCCGGTGATCTTCCCTTCTTCTCTGGCTACAGTATTTCTTGATTGTTGTGGCATGGTGGATATCCGCATTCTTACCCTGGCTGTTACAAGGAATTGGTCCGAGTTCGTGCTAGCTCCTCGGAATATTCGTACATCCAAAATACCTTATGCATGTCTTTTGTCTATCGCAATGTGATAAATTCGGTTGACCGTTCATTGATCTGGAGACCGCAATGTCCCATTATGGATATCGAGGTGTGTGGAAACCGTGTGCTTGCTATAGTGGCATTTCGTTCCGTAGCGCAGTCAATTAGCCTAAGTCCGCTACCGTACGTGTACTCGTGTAGGCTATGATTTCCGTCAATACTGCTAAAAATTACTTCCCTGCCTACCTTTGCATTAAAATATCCCAGTACGATTCAACATCGTATTCGGTAGTCGCTCATAGGTTTTGTCAACAAGGAGCTCGTAAAAGCAATCCTAAACTATATCATATTTTTCCTACGTCGGGGCGTCAGCGCATATAAAGCTTTTGTTGGCGAATTGAACCTTGATGTAGATTGTTACAATGCGTTCGCTTATATTTTGTAAACATAAGACTTTTTGCCTCATGTCTGCGCCCTTTATAACATAGCCGCATCCGAATAGTCGCTGTTTCTGCTCACTATAACACGGTCCCTCCCTCTTTTTGCCCGCCTATCCCTTACTGCCCCAGCGACATTAATATCTGCTTTGTAGCAGTTAAAGGATTCTGCTAGTTTTTCGATTGCACCTCTCCCGTTTATTGTTCTCACATTCCAGGTGCAAATACGAACTTCGTTGACTTACCCTTTAAATTCCTAGACAACCTGTTGTCAGAATACTTCGTGCAGATTCGAAATTCATTCCCAGTTAATAGTTGTGTATGGGGTGCATTGTGGATAAGACGATGCAGATTGTTATTAATGGAATAATAATGCCAGTTTAAAGCTGATTATGTAAAAATTAAATTTGAGTCTACGGGTTTGGCTAGAATACGCATGTTCAAGATTCTAGCTTCTTGTGTCTTTTACTAGAACTACTAAGGACCCTGTATGTAAAACACTGCTCAATTCAATTGTACTCCCACTTTAGGAATTCCCTGTGTGACCATCAATAATAAAACAAATCGACATTCAGTTTTGAACACTTTTTTTTTCTTAGGTTCCATTAAAAAATGGAAATAAAAGAAAAGATCCCGCCCAAACTCGTCCGTTTGTGTAACGATAGAGAACTCTCGCTGCTTCATCACGGTCGGAAACGACCTCACCGACACATTCGATACCAAAATAGGATTTATGCAAGGCCATGCGCTGTCATGTGACTTCTTTAATTTGATTCTTGAGAGAATTGTGCAACACTACCGAGCCAACACCAGAGGCACAATTTTCCTAAAATCGGTGCAACTACTAAAATACGCTAGCCAACGACGATAACGACATCATTGATGTCAATATCGTGATGTCTTAGCCACGTTTGCTGGTATAGGGAAGGAAGCGGCAAAAATGGGTTAGCATTAAATGAGGGCAAGGCAAGTATATGCTCCTACCACAAAAGGACACACAACATCGACGAATTGGACAGAACGTCACCATTGACGGATATAGCTTTGAGGTAGTACGGGATTTTGTCTATCTCGGCTCCGCTATTAACTCTGACAACAACATCTCATTAATAATTAAGCGAAAAATTATTCTTGACCACCGCTGTTGCTTAGGGCTAAGAAGAACTACCAAGAAGATCCTATATAAGACCCTGATCATCCAATTCCTGCTCTAATGCGCTGAAGCATGGACCGTCTCAAAAGCATTGATCGATGCGAGAGGAAAAATCTTCGGTCACGTTTGCGTTGACGGGCTATGGAGACGAAGATTCAACCAAGAACTATACAAGCTGTACAGCGACATGCCCCTGGTCAAAAACCTTCGCATTAGATGTTTAAGATGGCTAAACCATGTAGAACTAATGGACACTAATATTCCGGCTCGCAGAGTCTTTGATTCCCAGCCAGACGTCGGACGCAGTAGACGAAGACCTCGCCTTAAGGGGCACGCACAACTAGAAACCGACCTCAACCAACTTGGAGTGCGCAACTGGAGGCAGTTGCCCAAGGCCGGGCTAATTGGAGAGGCATGTTGGTTGAGGCCCAGGTTCATTCCGGACTTTTGCGCCACTTTAGTAAGTAAGTAAGTTATATGCGTAATATTTAGGTGAATTTCCTCAAATCCACGAATTTGGACATTCCGTATCTTCTATAAAAGTTGACATCGTACCAGATGTTGAAATGATTTGTTCAAGTGCGAACAACTCCTTGTCCTCAATTACGCACTACAATGCTGTTTTAATTTTTCTCGTCACTCATGTTTACCCCATCCGAGTCTGTAATTTCCGTTTAACTTTATTTAATCATTTTTATTGAAAATCAGCAACTAATTCCATTTTTTGGCAATTGAACAGGAAAATTAAATTGACAATTGCCTTCAACAGCATTCCTAGACAAAATATTTGGTTGCTTATGTAGGTTTTATCGACTTTATTTTTTTTCTAAGATTCTTTAAGTATAGTTGTGGCAACTACACACTCTCTGGATTGACACTCAAGCCACGGCAAGTGGAGCGTTGCTGATATTGACTGGAGACTTAAGTGGTTTTTCTGTTTCATTAGCATGATTTATACAAACAAAGCGTAACAAAGCCTTGTTGTGAAGTCGGTAGACTAAATTTACTTCAAAAGTCGATGAAATAAACAAAAATGAATGGGCAAATTTTTAAAATTGCTCGGTTTCCCCGCACACTAGCAGTTTTAGTTTAGTTTATTTGCATCAATTCGAGATCTTTTAAATCTACATTTAGACTACAGAAAGTTAACAATTCAAACAAAAATAAAAATAAATAGATAGTTCTTAATATATAATCCTATGTATGTAAAGGGTGATCCATTTCGTGGTTCCCTACTTTTTTAAGGAAAAAAACACAGAAAATTCAAATTTAATGGAGAATGTTTATTATCATTTGAAAGAACATTCTTTTGCATTTATTTTTTGAAGATTATGTCTATCAAATGTTGGCCTTTGCTACTTCGCAGATGGTCCATCCGTTGAGTCCAATTTTCGATCACTCGTTCGAGCATTTCGACTGGTAACTGGCGAATGACACGCATGATGTTTTCCTCCAAGGCCTGAATCGAAGCGGGTTTGTCGGCATAAGCTTTTGACTTTACATATCCCCACAGGAAAAAGTCTAAAAAAGTCTATTATCCAATAATGAATGCTGGGTCTCAAAATGGGTGATGGTGTTGCGAATAGTACGCTCAGTAGGCCGATTATGTTGACCATAAGTTGAGCGAATTGCACGAAACACATTCCTCACAGAACGTGAATTTTCATAATAAAGTTGAACAATTTGTAAACGTTGTTCACGCGTAAGTCTTTCCATTATGAAATGCCAAACAATACTAAACAAAAATAACATGACAGCATGACACGACTCACACGTGATCTGTCAAAAAAGGCTATTGAAAAAAGTATCTCAACTTGGATCACCCGTTACATGTACAAGTTGTTTTTTAAAGTAAGTCTACTTGTGTGGAAGTTAAAATCTACAGTGTCAGATATTAAATTGGTTTCTCTAACACAGCGAGTTATAGGTTCATTTCATTCAGACAACGTTCTCTTAGCTGTCGAGATGGTGCATAAAGATCAATCAAAGATAACAGAAAAGGGCATTTAATATGGTATGATAAAATATCACTTACAAACATAATTGAGTAAATTTTCAAGCGACTGAATGTCGAGAAGTTGACATCTAGTAGAGTAGGAAGGAGTTTCGATGTTCCAACCTAGTTTCCATATAGCAAATCTAGTGAATTTTTTTTTGTATATTTTCAATTCTTTTCGAATGAACGTTGTAATATGGATTCCAAATCACACAGCAGTATTCTTAAATTGATCTAACATACGAGCTAAATAGAGATTTTATAGTCAATGGATCCTTAAAGTCTTTGGAATTGCGTTTAATGAAACCTAACTTTGAGTTTGCTTTGGTTACAATATACTCCACGTGTTTCACAAAGTTCAATTTTTGGTCAAAGACTACACCGAGGTCTTTTTTCTCTGATACTCTTTCAAGAACATTGTTTTCAATTTTGTAATCAAAGAAAACTGGTGACATGTTACGAAAAAACGAAAAACATTAACATTTAGAGACATTCAAGAATAATTGGTTAACACAACACCATTCTGTTAGCTCTTGAAGGTCATTCTGTAGAAAGAGACAACCATCAATCGATTTTATACATCTAAGAAATTTTAAATCATCTGCAAACAGAAGTCGAACTGAATTTTTAAAGATTTCAGGCATGTCATTAATAAAAATAAGAAAAAGAAGTGGACCAAGATGGCTTCCTTGGGGAACACCTGATGACACGAAAACGGGATTTGACAGTATTTGGTCAATAGATACAAATTGTATACGATCTTTCAGGTAGGATATTAACCATTTCAACATACTTGAATGCAAACCCAATCTTTCCAATTTTTTGATTAGAATAAGGTGGCTGACTCTATCAAAGGCCTTTGCAAAGTCGGTGTAAATTACATCGATTTGGTAACCTTCCTCGAGTTTATTAAGAATAAAATTTGAAAAAATTACAAGATTGGTTGTTGTAGATTTTCCTGCGACAAAGCCATGTTGAAACGGTGAAATATATTCCCTGAGTAAAAAAGCCAACTTAGTGCATACAATTTTTTCAAAAAGTTTTGGTATAGACGATAGTTTGCAAATTGGACGATAGTTAGATATTTCCTGCTTCGGACCAGTTTTGTGAATTGGAATAATAAACTCTGAAAGAAAATCTCCACTCACAAGAGAACTATTAAAAATGTAAAAAAGGGGCAAAGAGAGAGCAGTTGCACATTTCTTAAGAACAATTGGAGGAATTCCATCCGGACCAGGATTGTTATCACAGTTCAAATTCAAAGGACCATCTTCGATTTCAGAAATGTTGCTTTCTAATTGACCAATGTCAACCATACACTCATTACTAAAATATTCAGCTATTCTTGGATGATCTCTATTTGAACTTGTATAATTGGATTGAAAATAATCAGCAAATAAATTGCAAATAGTTGAAAGATCAGAATATGTAGAACCCAAGTATTGCATACTATTAGGTATTCCATTTGATTTTTTTTTACTTTTGATGAAAGACCAAAAACATTTACTATTTTTTTTAAGGTTTGATTCAATTGTCAACATGTAATTTTTGAATAAAAACTTGTTAAGAACATCGAATTTTCGCTCCAACCGGATATAATTACTTTTACTTCCAAGCGATTTTGTAAACCTTGTTTTTTTTGTTACAGATTTTTACAAAGCCTTTTATTAAACCACGGAGGCTTTGAATTATTGTTAATTTTGACTTTAGGAACGTATATATTAATTGCCTCTTTCAGATTATCAGTGAAAAAGTTGTAGAATTCCATCAAATTCATCGAATTAAGATGTAAACGCCACGGAATTTGCGACATATAACTCGCTATGCCTTCAAAATTTGCTTTTGAATAATTTAACTTGAGTTTACTACAATTACGTGATTTAAAATACTCATAAAATGAAAAATTAACACACAAAGCATTATGATGAACAGAATTGGGAAAAATTGGATACAATGACTTATCAACCGATATTATTAGTTCTCTATCCACAAAAACAAGATCAAGAAGACGATTAAAATCATTTTGCCAACAATTAATTTGAACTAAGTCATAACTAGCAAAAGAGTCAATTATGTACTTCAATTTCATAATCATTATTTACATTGAATGGTAAAAGTTGAAATTCTTCGGGATCAAAAACCCAAAACATTGCACACACATTCTGTTTAACGTAAAATGGCAGGTTGAATGGAAAAATAATCATTCTCTGCGACAGAGACTTAAAAATAATGGAGATAGTTGCGAGCTAACCGGGATCATCACATATGATTCAAAATGTTAAGCTACCCTAGAATAAAAGCACTTTTTGAAACCGGTCAATTTGGAAATAACATCATAGTTGCTGATGGCGGATATCAATGCAGGAGATACAAATAGATATCATGGCAACTTTAAGAGGTAACAATTTATGACAAGAGAATCGCTTCACCGATTCGCTAATTAAAACACGTAGTTGTTTTGAATGGTCCAACGAAGTATTGAAGATATTCACCTTCCTTGCAACAATCGAACGGTGCAGAGTGTCATAGTAGCAACAGCAGCGCAACAGAACAATTAAATTATTTTTCTACTTGCAACCATGCAGCAGCTTTTTCCTAAGCTTACATGTTTGTTTCAATTATTTTTCGGTGATTCACTACGATTTACAATAAGATTTCCACTTTCCATAGCTTAACTAATCCACCCTTAAATATTGAGTGTGAAAACGAAATTTTACTAAGTGAAGTTTACATTCGATCCCACGCTTAGCTAAACCATCACTCAAGCTCGCACTGTGAAAACAGGCAGTAGATACACTTCCTGCTCTTAATATTCTCATATAATTTTGCGTCTTAAGTTCATTGGATTTTAGTCCCTATCTTAGAGTGGAGTAATGCAAAAAAAAAAACTATAGTATATATCTCACAACATTTCATATGCTTCCCCAAGCACTGCTTTCAAGACATCTATGTTCAAAGCGAAAACGCCAACGATCCATTACCACAGAGCTGACAGATTGACATATTTATATGACCACCACATCAACCAAGGCAATTCCAACCCACCGTACGGCAATACAGCTCATGACAACCTGTTTGACGTGAGCAAAACTCTCCCATGAAATGTCTGTTCACAACGTTAAACAGATGCCCAAGTTCAATGTATCGGAAATTACGTCCACATCCGGTTGGCAGTTCCCACAAGACTTTAATGCGATCAATTGGTAAAGGCATATGCAAAAAATCTCATACGATCACGCAACAGTTCATCGACTTGAATGTCAACAAACATCACCTGACTGTCAAAAAATAAAACATATCCAAACATTTCGATTTTAAAATCTTGTAAACATACTTGTATTTGTATCATTGTCATCCACTTAAAAACTAACAACATTTTACTACTACTATTGTTCAATCACATTAACCTTAGTTTTAACAAAAAATGCATCATTTTTATAAAAATAAATATCACAACATATTGCAAACAGACAAACTACTAATACTAATGAGATCCCTGAGTACTAAGTGACAGCAGAACTGTCAAAAAGAAAACACAAACTAATACAACATCGCTCGATTATCCCACTGTGATTGGGCGGATTGGCTGTGAGAATTGCAATACACAGGGTCCATTAAATCCTCGTCCAGTTTGCTTTGCTCGGCGGTCCAAAAAAATGTTCCGTCGTCTGTTCGCACGTAGTGCACTGGCACGAAACTGTCAGCACTATTCGAATCCATAATAACTGGGATTTGACAGTAATCGTTGTACTTGTTAAAGTCCCCATGGTATTGTTGACAGTTGTATCCGTGTGAGCATGCACAGGCTGTAGCTGGCTGTGATTTCGATACGGTGCAGTCCAATGCGTAGGGAGTAGTATCACTGAAAGGATCCTCGGCAAAGTAGCTCTGCAGGAATTCCTCATCTTTGGCGACCTTGCGTATGACAGCGGCGTAATCCTCGTAGGAGGCGGCAGTTTGTGCCAACACATCCGCCATTGTGGGCGCAACCAAACTTGTGTCGGTGTAATTATTAAGATTGACATTGTTTGGGTGGGCGATAGATCCGGCACCGTTGTTGCTTTTCGTAGATTTTAGCATCCGTAGGAGAGGTTTAAAAATTTTGTGAATTTTTCCCTTCGACTTGCGAGTAGGCGCCATCGTTGACATATCCAAAACTTGATTGGGTGCGAGGTTCTTAACATCAGTGAACATCTTGACTGTTTGTGAATTATTAATCCAAAGCTTAGAGTGGAGTATTTTTTTTTGTTATGTGGTCCCGATTGAAATTTGAATTAAACTTGCTTAGCTCAGAGGTTGTGTGTTACCTTGACGAGAGATACTTTGAATCTGATGCTGTTACTGTTCCGGGCGCACAGTTTTATAACCGAATGGCTGTTTGCTGTTTCGCCGGAAGACCTAACAGCAGAGCTGCGCAGGTAGGCGCTGCAGACAACAACAAACGAATAACCCCTGAGAAAAAATCTCAGATCCGAGAACCAGAGAGAGTGAACGAATGTGTGTAATGAGGGAGGCAAGGTAGGGAGACACTGAGCGCACACACAGAAAAAAGTGTGGGAACCGTTTTCCGTTTGGTTTCGGATTGCAACAAACATCCTTTTGGGCACCAGTCAGTCAGTCAGCCAGTCTCTGTTTCCAGATTTCCAATAAGGAGACAAGGAAACCGGTCACTGGCTCGTAGAGCGTAGTATACGTAGTAGGACAACTTCACAAAGAGGAATGGTCAGAATCTCGTAAAGAAGAGAAGTACACCGTACACTTGGAACAGGTGGGTGCCGCTGCCGCTGCATGCACACTCCACACTGAAAAGTGTGGGAATTCCTGTACGCACCAGAAATTTGTAGCTGGAGTGCCGAAAGGGATTTTTTCCTTATTTTGTTTTGCTTCTCCTTCTTGGCCGTTGTTCACGGTGATTCGATACTTAGATTTCCCGAAGGAAACGTATTTCGGTACACGTTGTGTATTTCCTTTCAGCGCACAGATTGTGCGTTCCTTCATATTCCGTGGGAAGAAGGATTTTCGAGGAGTTCCCACGCAAGGAGTTTATTGTCTTTTTTTGTGAAAAGATTTTCGGGGATTGTTTGTGTTGATATTGGTGCAGGAACCTGCTACACTAAGTGATTGTTTTCTTTTGTTTTGGGATATGCAGGAGCATGACATTCCCATGGATTTGTAGCACCTGAGTTTTGGATATTTTGACTCATATTGACCTACTAATGGTGTGAGTGGGATAGACAAGGTTAGCGCAGTATGGGAAGTGCACATGTTGTTTGGATTTGATGTCGCTGTTGCACGTGATGTTATGTGTCAATTAGAATGTGGTCTCGTGGGAAAGAACGAGAATGAATTTTATTTTATTCTGTGGCTTACTGCACTTGGGTAAATTGAAAGTGACCAGTCCTTGGGTAAATTTAATAGCCGATGGGTATATAGATACTTCGAGTGGGACAGTTTTATGCAAATATTTCTAGTTAAGCACGAGTTTAAAGCGTGTTTCGCATTTTTCAGCACAGCGGGTTGTTGTTATGTGGCCGTCAACTTTAGTAAGGATGGGTTGAACGTTAAAATGGTGTATGGGAAAACCGACGCAAAGGACGAACGTAATGTTTGGGTATAAAGTGTATAACAGAATACGTTGGTATCTACCTAGATGGTGGTTGGCTGTTTTAGGAAAAGAATAGGCACTGATCGGAATTTACTTCCCAATGGCGTTACTTTGACCACCGGATATTAGTTTCGTTCAACCTCAACCGGATGTGTAGTTTATCGCACTAATCATCGCGCCACTGTGCCCATTAATTCATTGGCTTACCACATTATTAATTGCCGAAGTTTTTGGTGTGTTTATGGAACATCGTCGTAAACTTACAACAAAGTCCTGGTCTTCAAGAGGTTTAGCATCTGTGAAACTACCGAACTTTGCTAAAAAAATTCGTCCCGAAACAACTAAAACTAGCGAACTTAATAACGACAACGACCTTCGGATCTATAGGTAGATGTCACAAAATGACACAAAAAAATTAAATCCAAGTCCATAGCATCAATTTGGGCCAAAAATATTCGGTTATCATTGAATGGTAGCGATTCCCATGCACAGTAACGTGCCGGTCTTGATCATCACGGAAGAAGTACAGCCCAATGACGCCGCCGGCTCATAAACCACACCAAACCGTAATTTTTTCGGTATGCAATGATGACTCATGGATTGCGGCCTGACCAATACCGCATATTTTGTTTATTGACGAAGCCATTCAGCCAGAAATGAGCCTCATCGCTGAAGATGATTTTTCGATGAAAATCCGAATCATTTTCAAGTTGTTGCTCAGCCCGATTCACGAACATACGACGCTTCTGGTGGTCAAGCGGCTTCAGTTCTTGCGTCAATTTAATCTTGTAAGGATGTAGGCCAAGATCTTTTCGCAAAATTTGCCACAACAACGTCACAGAGATGCCCAACGCTTGAGAACGACGTGTGAGAGACACATTTGGGCTTTCTTCAACTGAAGCCTCAGCGGCAGCAATATTCTCGACACTACGGGCACTTCTTTGTCTCACTAGCACGGGAACATTTTGTACTGTGCCTGTGGATTCAATTTTTTCCACTAGACGCTCAATTGCTGATCTTCTAGGACGATTATGACGACCATAAATTGGACGTAGCGCTCTTAACGTTGAGGCCACTGACTCCGAATTTCGGTTGCAAATTTTAATAATTTCGACTCGTTGTTGGATCGTATATCTTTCTATCATGAAATGGCAAATCTTACTGAAGAGAAATGTTAAAATGAGCGGCAAGAAATATGGCGTCGTTTGCTGTCCCTGTTGCTCAACTTTTGTAGCGTCCCTGTTGAAAAACCCGATATATCATAGGAACTATCTGTAGACCTTTCACATCCACACTTACTTAACGGGCTCCCGACTTGTAGAGGGCATCTGCCCTCTTGCCTTCTAACTTCCCCGACGAACAATTTTTCATTCGATAGTATATAGCCGCCGTAAAGTGGAATCGCTCAGATGTCTAAGCCTAACTTTCGAGTTTTGAGTTTTCATTCCATTTGTTTCCCTAAACCAAAGAAACATCGGATTATACGTCCTATCTCTATTAAGGTGTCATTCATATGGTTGATGTTTAACACAAGGTAGATCACCTTATTAACTATAGATGTGTCTTCCGTATTAACCATTGCAATATGCACAACCCGATCCAGTACGAGTTTGAAGAAATCGCACGATTGCGCATCTTTTCATAGTCGGAATCCGGTACAATATTGGAAAAGTTCAGATGAGCTGCAGTCAAACTTAAAGTTGCATCACGTGTAGTGTAAATATACATGGCTTTATAGTGGTGATGTATACCTGGCCAGTATAGTTCGGTGTTGTAGAACCAGGGAAGACTCTGGACTCTATACATCAAGGGCTTATCTTTAACCTCCAAGTGGTATCTATCGAGTACTGGTCTCATCCGACCGGATTTGACTTGCTAAACGATAAATGCGAGTGTTGATAACTAGACGAAAAACATCAACACTAGGTTTCCCCTGGGAAACCAAGACAAGGCGGACAAACCGATGAACCGTCTCCTAGGGGTATCTAATAGAATGGAACGGGCCCTCCAAGTTGGTTTTGTGCTTTGGGTTAACTACCCACCCATATAAAAAACTTTATATTACGAAGCAACCAATAGCCTCGGAAAGGACTGATTTTATTGTTGACGAAATTGCTAAACTAAAAAAGGGTGATATAGCTAAGTATTGCTTTAACGAGCTCTTGGACAAAATCTTCGAGCGACTACCGAAGTACGATGTTAAAATACTCCTGGGAGATTTTAATCCAAAGGTAGGAAGAGAAGACATCTTCAGCAGTTT
This sequence comes from Rhingia rostrata, assembly GCA_949824845.1. Taxonomy (NCBI): domain Eukaryota; kingdom Metazoa; phylum Arthropoda; class Insecta; order Diptera; family Syrphidae; genus Rhingia; species Rhingia rostrata. Next base: position 110,790,031 of record OX463756.1, read on the forward strand.
TGTCGGAAAAAATATGCTGCGAGGCAACACGTCTCGTAACGGACGTAGGCAAATTGACTTCGCTGCGGAACGAAATGCCACTATAGCCAGCGCACGGCTTACTCACCTCGATATCCATAAGGCGACATGGCGGTCTCCAAATCAACGAACGGCTAACCAAATTGATCACATTGCGATAGACAAGAGACACGCATCCAGTATTTTGGATGTCCGAACATTCCGAGGAGCTAACATCTACTCCGAACACTACCCTGTTGCAGCCAAGGTAAGAATGCGGATATCCACCACGCCACAACAATACAGAAATACTGTTTAAACATTTAATGTCGGAAAACAGCAATCGCAAGAGACCGCCAAAACCTCCGCTCAACGCGAAGCTTATACCTCTCTATTAACGCCATAGCACCAGCACCAAATGGCGAAGAATAATAGCAAAGATGCCAACAAGCCATTAGATCAGCCGCAACTGACGTGCTAGTTTTCTCGCTCCCACAAGCAAGAAACCGCTGGTTTGATGAGGAATGCCGGCTGATGCTAGCAGCGAAGAACGACGTCTACAAGGCTAAGCTGCAGGTGAAGACGAGAGCTGGCATTAAGCCCTATAAGCAAAAAAGAAGGGAAGAGCATAAACTTTTCACATATTATAAAAAAAGCAAGAAAAGCGAGCGATCGAGAGTATAGAGAGGTGCCACTCCAGGAGCGATGTTCGCAAGTTTTACCAAAGTGTAAAACGTCAAAGCCAAGGATACAAGGCTCGAGCAGAGTCCTGTCGAGATGAACAAGGATATATCGTAGTTGAGACACTGTCGATGCTGAGGATATGGAAGAACCACTCCTGCAGACTGTTGAACGGCGATGATGGACAACACTCCGCTGTCAGGCAGAACAAACCATTCAACATTGGCAACGCCAACAAAAACTGCCAACCACCCGACCTTAGTGAAGCGAGGATAACAATATCTTAACTCCAGCTTAAAAAGGCTGCCGGAAGTGACGGCCTTCCCGCCGAGCTTTTTAAAGCCGGAGGAGCTGCCTTGCTATGTAATATCCACCAACTCATAAGCCAAATCTGGTCGGATGATAGGATGCCTGAAGAATGGAACCTCAATCGAAGAATTACTCTTGTTGTTTCTTCGGGCTAAGAAGGCGATTCAGTAGTAAAGCCCCCACTCGAAGTACTAAGGATATCCTATATAAGACCCTGATCATCCCTGTCCTGCTCTACGGCGCTGAAGCATGGACCGTATCAAAAGCGGATAAAGAAATCCTTGGTGGATTCGAGAGGAAATTTCTTCGAAAAATATGGAGACGAAGATTCAACCAAGAACTATACGCTGTACAGCGACTTGCCCCTGGTCAAAAAACTCCGCATTGGACGTTTAAGATGGCTAGGACATGTACAACGAATGGACTACAATACTCCGGCTTGCAGTGTCTTCGATTCCCAGACAGACGTCGGACGCTGTAGAGGAAGACCTCGCCGTAAGTGGTGCACACAAATAGAAACGAACCTCAACAAACTTGGAGTGTGCAACAGGAGTAGCAAAGGACCGGGCTAATTGGAGATTCATGTTGGTTGATGCCCAGGATCATTCCGGACTGTAGCGTAAGTAAATAAGTAAGACCTTGTTATGAACCAAAAGTTATGTCATCTTTGTTCGGCCTAGTAACTTTTGCTGTGATTTATATTCATATCTACTCCAAATGCTGTAGATTGTTTGTTTGGTGTGTCAAACCTATAGAACAGAATCTAAAGAGTATTAGTCTGTAAAAATAACAATAGTTTGTACAACCTAATGTTATTACTACAAATAATGCTTGTATTAACAACTCTGCGATGTAGATTTTACAAATTCATATCTGTACATCTTACAACTAAAATTAACAACGCTGTGTCAATTTTACAACAATGAATTGTGATCATTCTAACAATTTTATTGCTAAAGTGAAAGCAAACGCTGTTAAACTCACAATTAATTGTGATTATTAACGCATTTGCTGTTAAACACACAGATTTTGTAAATTCAACTGCCACATTTTGTAAAATTTACACCGGAGATTTGTTTTGGTTGATACACAGTTCTCGCGAGATACTCGCTGTTCTGTTTTTGAATTTCTATCTTTTTTTGTTATTTATTAATAAAAATCTTTATCTTGTTTAAATTGTTATTGCCTATCACTTTTTATTTTGAATTGAAATTGAAAATAAATAAAATTAAAAATATATACGATCCAAAATTTCGTTGTCTTATCTTTGAAACACATATCAATAAAAATATAGGCGACGTCTATTTTGTCTGCCCTTACATCAACTTCTGTAGCATGTAATTCTGAAAATAATGTTTATGTTCAAAATTGTATATCAAATATTGAAACTACTGTAGATGAGCAGAAAACTACCATTTCTTAAGAGTACTAACTGTTGAACAAGGGAGAGTAACATTTGGCCGCAGATTGTTTTACCAAATACCCTTTTCCAGAAGTTTTAGCCCGAATTTTGAAAGACTTAGTGCGCAAAAATTAATTTCGGGAAACACGCTTGGCCGAACTGACAATCTACTCCTATTTTCTCTCTCAAAAATTAGTTTTTCGTATTAATAATTTTGAAAATGTGAAACTTGAGTTTTGGAATACCGATTTTTATAAACATTTTTTGACATGTTTACCAAACAAATTATAAAATTGCATTTCAACCAAATAATACAACATATTTCATAAAATAATATTTTATGAAATATGTATGCAATTTTTGTGAGATGGATAGTTATAACACGTTTGTTTGAATATATCATTGAAATTTCACTTCATCTCTTTATATAAACATTTTGAGTTCTGGAAAGAACCAATATACTAATAAAAATAAATAACAATAATATCGTATTGAAATTTCACTGCTCTTAACCTGCTTAAGTACTTCTATCCGACAAGTAATTTTGTTGTTCTTTCTCCATGATTCTCATCTATATATACCCTTGCAAGTGTAAATATTTTAATTTGGATGTTAAATATCATGGAAACAAAGTTAAAATCCTTTGAACATCCATAGTACCGTAAACAAAATAAAAAGAAAATCTTTTAAATCATAAAACATCACTTTATGAATTATTGTTCGTCCTCAAAATAACGGATTAAAGCGAAATTGATTTAGTACTGCAATATTAACCTTGTGGGCAATCTTATTCAGGAATTGCACCTTTTTGATTTCCGCTTTCCTACAAAGTACCCTTTGTATTTACTTGCTCGTTTTTCTGCCCTATCCCATAGGGGTATATAAGTTTTGTTACACAGTTTGTAACGTAGAGGAAGAATTTAGCTAGATACATCTTAAAGTGCATGGATCCAATCAAAATAGATAGCTGAGTCGATTAAGCCATGTTTGACATCCGTCTTTCCGTCCGTACGTCACCAGTTTCCAGGATTTAAACTTCGATGTAGAATGATGAAATTCTGTAGAACGGATCGTTGTTGCTCTAAGCAGAACAAGTGTAAAAAAATTTGAAATCCGTAGGGAATTTCTTCTTTATTAAGTTTTTCGCTACGCCCACCTTTTAGGGCGATTTCAGTAAAATATCTCCTTTGGTACAATAATAAAATATTCGAAAAAAAAAACTTTTGATGTCACATTATTATTTTATAAACATATGTCATTTTAACCCAAGCCCAAAAAAACCGTTAGCATTTATATATTTTAGGGTTATTTATTTGAAGGATTGAATGGGATAGGTTATTAAACGATCCTCACAGCGGATTGTAGCCTTCTCATATGTCTTTTGATTACGTTTCCTGTTGGAGGTTATGATTGTGAGAGTTTTTTTCTTCCGCTTATATTTGCGATAGAAATTTGACCGTTGAATATGCTTTTCAAATGCTAAAGGAGTGTGGCTATGAGCATTTGTCGTAGCATTAATGCAATGTATATTTTTTTGCAAAATAGGCTTCATTCGAGACTGACATCAAAATGTTTTTCGATCGGCGCATCACCAATGCTTTTCGTCTACTACTTTTTCACATTTAAAAAAGTACCCATCTTCCTCAAGTATAGGTTTACGTTTTTGCAAAATCTGGAAAATGTTTCTTGTTTTTTAATTAATACATTTAGCAGATATGAAAATATCACTTAAATCTAGCAAATATATAAATAAAAGTTACTCTCAAAGCATGCACCATCACAATTCAACACCAGCAATATTAGAAGAATTTACAATTTTAGCAGACCTGTAAAACGTTTTCAATTTCGTATTTTTTTCTTTTCATGCTAATTTTTTTTTTTACTTATTGTTTATTTCAGTTTTCACTACAAACTCACTCAGTTTTAACTTTTTTTTAAAATTGACTCAGCTATATTTAATGTAATTAATGAATGAGAATCGTAGAGCGAGAGCGAGAGAAAGAATAAATTTCTATCCCACAAAAAAATATATATATCAATTTTAATCCAAACGTTTTTTAACATTAAGCGGTAACAATCCTACATATTTATTTATTTTTAATTATTTTGAGTTTACATAGTTAAATTTGTTTTTATATAAAACCAGCTGATCCGGCAAAAGTTGTTTTACCTTCAAATTTTAAAAGTATTATTGAATTATTTATATTTATTTACATTTACTACAATGAATCTAAATCTATATATATATATAAATATTTAACTAAATAAATTCTTTTATCGATTGCTTTGTTGTGATATAATTTCGTTCCTTTATCATATTTTGTTTTGTTATTTGGTGCGTAAGAAAATAATTCTGATAATGTTCCGACAGGAGAACAGGTGACATACAAATGACCATGCGAGAAGCACGGATTTTTAAGGTTAAAGTTTCAGCAAAAGCAATTATGAAACAACTTCATTGGAACTTCAAAAATTGAAACATTTTAGGACAATCTTGTTTTAAAATTCAAAAGCTTTGTTTTCACACCAACTCGCCAATAAATGAATTTTTAAGAAAAGCCGGAAAAATTTAAAGGAAATTTCCAATGAGGTTTTTTGGATGATAGCTATAACTGGACACTAATCTAAGCCGTACCGAAAATTGCAAGCGCTTGAAGTGGAATATCAAGTCAGTCCTAACCATTGGGATTCGTGGTATCAAAACCTTTTCCTTTGTAGTTACTCTCCTTAAAGCGTTGTCTTTCGGTAACATTGGTCATCAGGTTTTTCACCGAAAGCTGAGTCCATAACAGAGACGTGGTTGGTGTATTTTTATTTTATTTGATAAAGATTATGATAAATGATCCGACTTTCAGTTGGAAATTGTGAGGTGGTAATCCGGGTAGTTCCAGCAAGTTTACAAACTTGGTTGGATAGTTGACGTTATTATCTTGGAAAGCAATGGAATCCACCGATTTGTTCGTCACCAATTCAAGAGAAATTTTACTTTAAATCTTCGTAATCGGTTTGACTTTTTTTTAAGTGTTTACAGAAAACGGAAGATCGGCTGGGAAAATACTGGCAGTGTTTGCCAAAAACCACCTGCAAACAGAATCATCTCACTAACAAACAGTCTATGATTGTTTCGTAAAGCTTGCATTGTGTCTAATTCATCCAAAAACTTTTAATGTACAGCCGTCTCAAACGATCAGTATGCATTGCTGCAAAACGTTGGCCATCGCACTGTTCTTGTATATTTTGCTCGTTTGATTTCCATTGATTTGCATTCAATGGCAACTTGGGTGCTGAATGAGCAGTTCGACAACCTTAGAGCAATGTAGATTTTTTTTCCGTGGGCTGGTGGAAATCTCGAAAGACCCGATGAGCACGTGCCCAAAGTAGTGTGAGACTTTAGCCCACTAAAACCACCACCATTTTTGTATTTGTATTGCAACTAATTAAGCGACTTATCTAGGATTTTTTTATCACGAGTAATGAATGTTTGGCAGGCAACTTTCCTGTGAGAGTTCCTGCTCTCTCCGCAATTTATAACGCGGTTTGTTATTATCGGGCCAAATCTAAGGGCTTAGTTCTTTGAAGACGCCGCAATAAATTTATTTCGTCAAGAATTCGGAGGATCGTTGTGTTAACGTGACCCAATAAACATTTTTTACGTTTGCGTGCAAAATTGTTTGTTTCATCTTTAACCGTGGGAATACCCAGATCTCTGCGTAGATCTTCATTCCTTATATACATACCACGGCGCATTGACGAATGATCTTAACATTTTGTTTTCAAAAGTTTGTAAAATATTAAGATTCGTTTCACTGGTACAACCCCATAGTTGCATACCGTATGTCCAGACCGGCTTTAGCACTTGCTTGTATAAAAGCAGCTTGTTATCAAGGTTAAGCTTCGAATCTTTTCGGAGTAACCAGTACAGTTCTCTGTATTTATTTTTAAGTCCTTCGAATTTCTTTTTTACAAGCGACTTCCATTTTAATTTTGCATCGAGAGTCATTCCGAAATATTGCGCTTAATTTGCAAAAGGGACTCGGACCGAATTGAGAAATACTGGCAAATTTTTCGTCCGTTTATACGAAAAATCTTCATGAATTGATTTGCTCTCGTAAAGTTCAATCCGCCAGGGTTTTGTACATTCATTAACCTCGTTAAGAGCGTTCTGTAATTTCATATTTGTTTCCTCGATTGTTGTGCCAACTGCTAGTCTTTCTGCGATCGTATCGTTGCCAAAATCAATTTTATCAATAGTCCCTCCAGTTCCCTCGCTCACAAATTTTATGAGAGTGTCATGCACATATTTTTGCTATATTTAACAAACATAAAATAACAGGCAAATCGGTCAAGGAGTTCATGGATTTTAGATATATCAAAAAAAGGTTACAAATTGGTGTGGTCAATTTCTTTTCCGTGAAAACTTAAATTGGATTTAAGTTTTTAGGGAACATATACAAAAAAATAAAAAAATCGGTTCCGCGGTTCTATGATGTTATATAAATAAAAAAACGGGCGTGGTTAATTTTTCTTTAGGTAAAAACCTAAGTTGGGTTATGACGAACAGAAAAAAAGCCTTACCTATTAACTTGCCTACAACAAAACGTAACAATAGTACAAAATATCGTCCACCGTGATTCTCACCAATTGAAACACAAATCCATTTGGTAATAAATCATCTGTGTGGCCCACTCTTTTTTATACCCTATCCCATAGGAGTATATTAGTTTTGATACATAGTTCGTAACATGGAGAAATAACTGAACTAGGTATACCTCAAAGTATATGGATCGACTCAGAATCGATAGCTGATACAGCCATGTCTGTCCGTCCGTCCGACCGTCCGTACATCACCAGTTTTTGGACCTTAAATTTTGAGCTAGGATGGTGAAATTTGGTACACGTGTTTATTGTTGCTCCCAGCAGAACAAATGTAAACATTTTTGAAATCCACTGTCACGCACCCTTTTTATAAAAACACAGTTTTCGGCCAAAACCGTTACAGATTTTGAAAAAGTGTCTGAAAAACATATCTAGACAATCTTAATATCTTTATTTCGTCCATACAAAGTTTTTTGCCACGCCCACTTTTTGGGGGCGTTTTCCGTAAAAAACTTTTTTCGGTAAAATTTTAAATATTTCGAGAATGAAATTGATGCAAAATAATTTGTTTGGTAATACATATAAACATTTCTTCAATATATCACCTTACCGACGCCCACTTTTTGGAGGCGTTTTCATACAAAAACCATTTGTTTACCCTACGCCATACCATATGCATTAGAAATACGTTGCTTTTGATCGAGCCATACAAGATTTTGATAAACTGTCTGAACAATATGTTGCGACAATTTCAATTTTAATATTTGTTTGTCATAAAACCCACACATAAGTGATATTAACTTTAAGGATGGGATGGGATAGGGTATAAAACGATCCACACAGTGGATTGTAGCCTTTTCAAAGGTTTTTAATACCAAATGCGCTCTCCGTGATTCTCATCAATTGGAGCAACCAATCGCATAATTACGATTTGTTGATTTTCCACTAAACATTATAAACATTTTCAAAGTCATTTCAAACTCATTTTTAGAGTGTATTATAGAATATGTTCGGGTACTCTAAAAATGCGTATAAAAGTACTGTGCAAATGTATGTAATTTTTAGTGTAGAATTAGGCAAGTTGTGTTTTTTTAAACTAAAATTCAAACATAGCGTTATAACACACATTTTCTTCAAATGCTCACCGTTTCTGTACTTTTCAACAACTTTTGTTCAGTAATAATCAAATATTGTTTAAATATTATGTTTCGAATGTTTATAAATGAACAAATATTGTTGTAATACATACACATAATGTAATTTACTCTTGCAGTGTTTGAAGATTGAGATCTCTTTCTGGTTGTGTAAAGCTCTATAGGCCTACATTACCCGCCACTTTCATTTTGCAATATTCTGAATCGTTTTTAAATATTGAATTCACTTCACATTATCCGAACTTAATCTATGGTCCCGTCTATTTTGAACAAGCATCCAAAACTAAATAAATGCTGATTTTAAGTAAGAGACCCTAGGCTACAAACCGATTGTCGAAATGCTTACTTAGAGCTCTATAGTTTTTTTTTATATTTCCTTTTTATTCGAATTCAACTTAAAATTAACTTATATGCTAGATAAAAATTGAGGAAAACTAGCCTACTCATCAACTATTTAATTAACTTAATAAATTAGATAATAACAACTTAATTCTAATGCCTTTCAGTGCACTTGAATTCAGTTAGGGTCGGTTTTTAACCAAGTGCGCCGCTTCGGATGACATCTGGTTTGGCTTTTGATTGCGAATAATTTTCTATTGCCTTCGAAATAAATTGTTTTTTGCGTAAGTCTGGTGAATATTGAATTATGGGATATATACCATAATTCGTATTCTCTGGATGGCAGCAATGATTTCTTTGCAGTAGCTTAGGCTACAACTTGCTGTTGGAATGAACTTTTTCTTTTTAATGTTCTCACATTCGAGTTTCAGATACAATTTTTTAGACAGTATCATGTGGTTACCACTACTGGGAGTTAAAATAATTGACGTGTAGTCAAAGTTACGAGAACTGAAAATTGACAAAGATAACGCTTTAACACGAAACCATCAGCTCTGAATTATAGCGGTAGACAAAAATAAAAACACAAACTAGGTTTAACCAGCATAATGTTAACATTAGTTACCCAATTTCAACTCGTGCACCTTTTTAATAGACGAGGAAATCTTAAAAACAAATTCTTACATGAAGTATCTGTTAAACTGATTGGGAAAAAAACTTAAAACTTGTTGGAATTGTTTCTTATTCGACATAAAGTAATTTTTAAACAGAATAACAATAAGAATTTAAATATTGTTATCATATTCAATCCAATTCAAACTTTTATCCAATAAGGACATCGACACATTGTTATATCGTAGGAATTTTGAAGCCGACTATGGGAAGAAAACACATCAAATTTTTTGTTAGCCTTTCTTAGGTTCACTTATACGAACGCATTTATGCATCTGAATAACTGAGTTATATGACGGGCTCAGTGGCGCAGAAGGTCTGGGTTCCATTCCCAGCCGTAACAACACCTAAATGATTTTTTAAGGGCCCTCCTCTCGTGATAATATGTCAAATCATCCGAGTAGTATCAACTGTAAAGAATAGCTTATCTCAACTTCGTCGTTCGGAGTCGGCATAAAACAGGAGGACGCGCCATCGTGCAAGAAGTACACATGCACGATGTGTGAGAAAGCTAGGTATTGGGAACTACCGAGCCTGTTGCGCCAAAAATGTATGTATGTATGTAAGTGAGTTATTTACTGGGTATAGTGTCATTCTAGAGGTTGATGTTGAAACCGAGGTTGTATACGTGTTTGTTTGAACCTGTTTCGTTGGTTGATGAACAGAATCTATTTTTATAGTTCACATTCCTTATACGCATTGAACTGTGACTATTGGATTATTCTTTAGTATGAGCAAGTAATATTTAATAGGGCTATTGTCTTTTACGCACATGAGATAAAACTAGCACGGTCCACATCTTCGAAAGTAATGCTAGGTTTCCAAATTACTTTGTTATCTGGCATAAACCTAACCAAGTTAAATAGAACCAATAACAGACAAATCGTGTCTATCTCCTTAAGATATTAAAATTTAAATGGCGCGCATATTGCAATCCTCAATCAATACAATACTACTGACGTACTGAAGTATTTATTGAACCGCGCTCAACGAGTTATGAATACCTTTATAGGGTTATAACAAACACTGTTTTTAAAGACAATGGGCCTCCGCACATGAGAAGAGTTTACCTCTGTCATAAGACCGGTTTCTTACCATACTCCAAGCACACACGAGATGAATATAGCGACATTTTCATTGTGTTTGTATTTTTACAAAATTGAGATTTGTGTTGAGTACTTTTGACGATTCGCAAGCTCCTAGGTTTGTGTGAGATAATATGCAAACCACATTGATGTTGTCCGTTCAGCTCACAAAATGCACATGACAGCCGAACGACATAAACAAATTCTACCTCAAATGGTGAAAAATGTGTTTGTGTTGGTTTGTTAACCTTGTTCTACCGAAAAAATTGGTTGAACATTTTAAACCATTTTCTCCCCGTTCACCTCAGTTCCCTCGCCATAAAACCGGTTTCATACCAATATTATCATCTCATGTGCGGAGGCCTAAAAGGAATAAAAATGAAAAAACATATGATATCTCATTTCATCCTTTAAATTAATATCCCCACAATGTAGAAATTTATATTGTCGCAATATATTGCTCAGACAGTTTATCAAAATCTTTTGTGGTTCGACAAAAAACAACGTATTTCTATTGGAAATGCCTTGGGGTACATTATATAGAAATGGTTTTTGTAGGAAAACGCCCCCAAAAAGTAGGCGTATATGAAAATGATCTATGTACGTAATGCTTATAAATATTACCTTTAACATATGGTAAAAACACTTGTTTTTATTAAAAACGTTACAACAAACTATATATAAACGAAATATAGATATTCAGATTGTCTAATTATCCTGCTCAGAACGTTTTTTTTTTAAATTCTTAATCGTTTGACGTTACACTTGTTCTGTAGCCTCGGGCAAGGATCCTATATACCAAATCTCATTATCCCAGCTCAAAATTTAGGGCCTAAAAATCGTTACATACTCACTTGTGATAAAATAGAAAAGTTATGAAATAAAAACAACATTTAATATTGTTGTATAAATCGAACCCATACGTAAGGATTCAAAGTTAGCTCCTCAGTGCAAGTGCTGTCAAGGATATAATCATACGCGAACCTATTGGCAGGAAGAGCCGCGGTGTGTAAGATGTGCCCAAAATCACCTAACGGTAGATTGCAGGTTATATAAGAAAACTCCTGCTATCTGCAGTAATTGTAAAAGCGATCATCCCGCATATTACCGCGGCTGCGAAGTAGCTACAGAGTTCTAAAAGAGACGGACGAAAGTTACTAATAAATATCACATAAATTAAATTTAACTAAACAAAAGCCTAAAATTTCGCCTAAACCTATCTAAAAGCCAAAGCAGGCAATAATCGAAAAACAAAATATTAAACAGATACCTCGGCCATCAGAAATACGATCGGATTCTGGTGCATCCAAAACCAAATGTACAAATATATGCCCAAGCTACAGTTCCCGATAAAAATATTTCACCAGACCCCGTTTCGAACGTTTTTTCGATTATTCTTTCAAAACTTGAGGAACAAAGCGAAACGAATAAACTTATTTTCGACAGGCTAGTAAAACTTGAAAATAGTATTCGCAACAGACGTAATCTACCTTCAATGTGAATAGATTTCTTAAAATTCTTTCGTGGAATGCAGAAAATTGGAGAACTTGAATTGTTTATGCAGGAAAAAGATATCGACGTCTGTTTAATATCCGAAACTCAAGCAATGAGTCATTCTCACTTAAAGGTTATTTTGATTATAATGCTCCATATCTATCAAACAAGGCTAGAGGTGGAGCATCACAATATATAAAAGAGTGTATCGAGCATTCGATAGATTTTAAACTAGAAGTCAAAACAAATACAAGTTTGCTCTATACAATTCAAAAGCAGACAATCCTTTCTAAAGGAATCTTCTATTTGCTGCCCACCACGATGCAAGGTTGAGAAAATTGAAAATTGTACTTTAATACAAAACATACATTCTGAGGATCTAGATGCATATCACAGAAAGGTAGGGTGCATTACGATGAAGTACAATACCGAATTTTATTCTACGGGGAAACCAACTTACTGCCCAACTGATGTTACAGAAATACCGGATTTGATCGATTTTTTCATAGTAAAAGATGTGCCGTGCAATCGAATAAAAATTGAAGAATGCTTTGATCTTTCATCTGATCATTCTAACAACGAGCGAGTCAATCATTAGAAATGAAAACCCACCCAGACTAACAAACAGGAAAACCAACTGGGAAGACTTCAAAAACGATATTGAAAATAATATTCGACTGGGTGTATCGCTTAGATTCTCATTAGAACTCGAAGTCGCGGTTGACTCCTTTATCGATACCGTTCAAACAAAGAAAAAGCTGACCTTTTTGGCGCACATCTTGAGGAAACATTTAAACCATTTGATGGTCCAGAAAACATTAATTTATTTGAGACTACAACCGATGGTAATCTAGTTAGATATGCAAGTATTAACGAGCTTAAACGGGGAATACAGAAATTAAAGGCTAAAAAAGCTCAAGTTTATGACCTAATTACAGGCGACCTAATTAAATGTTGCCTGTTAAAGCATTAAATAAACTCCTCTACAGTGTAAATGCAGCGATTAGATTAAAATACATACCAAGACAGTGGAAAGTCGCAGAAGTGATTATGATTCTCAAACCAGCAAAATCACCGAATGAAATAAAATATTGCAGACCTATTCACTTCTTTGAATAGTTTCAAAAGTTTTTGAAAGGATATTATTCGGTCGCTTACACCCCATTATTGATCAGAAACGCCTTTTACCTGGCAATCAAATTTGGTTTAGAAGTAAACATTCGAGTATGGGCCAACTTCATTGAATTACTTATGTAATTGAGAAAGCTTTCGAAAAAAAGAAAATTTGTTCAGCCGTATTTCTTGACGTGTCGCAAGCTTTTATAGAGGCCTTTAATGCATATTAAGACAAGTTCTGGCTGAAAGAATGTATCAAATATTCGTGTCATATCTTGAGCATAGACTCTTCGTTATGAAACTTGGAAACGAATATTCAAAGTTTAAAGAAATATTGACTGGATTACCCCCAAGGAAGCGACCTTGGACCAAGCTTGTGCGGCCTATTTACATGTGATATTCGACAAACAAACAATATAGCAGTGGCAACTTTTGCTGACGATACTGCTATACTATTAGTTGGCACAACAATAGAGGAAATAAATATGAACATACAAAACGCTCTTAACGAGATTAGTGAAGGGACAAAATCCTTTCGGATTGCACTTAACGAGAGCAAATCGATTCATGTAGATTTTTCGTATAAACGGACAAACAGTTTGCCAGTATTTCATAATACGGTTCGAGTCCCTTTTGCAAATGAAGCGAAATAACTCGGAATGACATTCGATGGCAAATTAAAATGGTAGTCGCTTGTAGAAAAAGAAATGCGAGGAACTTAAAAATAAATACAGTCAACTGTACTGGTTGCTTGGAAAATATTCGAAGCTTAACCTTGATAACACTCTGCTATTATACAAGCAAGTACTAAATAACTAACCGGTTGGGACACATGGTATAAAACTAGGGGGTTGTACCAATGAAACGAAACTAAACATTTTACAAACTTTTGAAAGCAACATATTAAGATAATTCGTCAATGCGTACATAAGGAACGAGGATCTAAGCAGAGATTTTGGTATTCCCGCTGTTAAATATAAAACGAAAAAATTTACAACAAGACATAAAAAAACGTTTTTTAGGATACGATAACACAACGGTCCTCCAAATTCTTGACGCACAAACTTCTTGCTGTATCTTCAAAGAACTAAGCCTAAGAAAAAAGCAGAAACTCTCAATGGAAAGTTACCTGCCAAACATTCATTACTCGTGATAAAAAAATAGCTAGATAAGGATCATACTTAGTTGCAATACAAATAACTACGAAAACGATGGTGGACAAGTGCGTAAAAATCTCACACTTCCTTAGGCACGTGCTCATCGTGTCTATGAAGATTTCTCACAGCAAAAAAGAAGGGAAAACAATTAAAACTTAATAAATATTATTTTTAAAAAGCAATGAAATGGTTTAAAATTTGAAGGAAATATTTTTGTAATAATAAATCATTTACATTGGAAATTATGGCGGGGTGTTATTGGCTCACCATATAGTATTCCAGTGATTATATACACATTTTATTTGCAGCTAAAATTGTTTTACTAAATAATTACGAACGTATATGCTTTTTATTTATATATTGGGACAAATATTCGATTTCATAACTTAACATACGTATAAATGTTAAAGAAAACAAATGTGTCACTTGTCACTATATACTTCGAACGTGGGAAGCGGATGGTTTAACAAATTTTCTATCTATTAGCATTTCAATTTGTCACGTTATTCACAGAGTGTGGGAAGTAAACACCACGCAAAGAGTTTGCTTTCAATTTAAGTTGTATCGCTAAAAGACTCCAACGCTAATATGTGCTAACTTAAGCAAGAGTTATGTGTCATGAATCGTATTAACTAGAGGGAATTGATTTTTACACGGTGTTACCATGAATTATCTAATTGAACAGTTTCAATGGTTCATCAAGCATGTCACTTTTTTAGATACATTTAGTCCATGGGAACCGCGTTCTATCCTAATTTACGACTACAGACGCCACATGGTAATAATCTCTCAAACCAGACGTATAAAAGGATTCTGATTTCCCATGAAATTGTTAAGTACACTTACGACTTTTCTTACACTGACTATGACCCTTAAATGCCTGCAAATGAGGCATGTCAATCATTAACAAACATTTGGTATTCGTAGACATGCGTCACTTAGACTGAAGATCATAAAAGTCTCAATCTATGTCACTCAGTGTAGCATCATATCGTCAGTCTAATGTCAATTATTATAAAATGTTTACGATAAACCCAGATAGCAATACGACTCCTGGGGGCATCATTGTAGCACTTGATGTCTAGAGGTTAGACTAAACGCACATGGGAGCATGTCAAAAGAAACATATCCCTCCCATGTTTGATGGGAATACCTCCTACAAGGATTCAAATAAATGAGATGATAACGAGGGATGATTGAAATGAAGTGATACAAATTTGGGAAAAAAAAGTGAGTTTGCTCTAAAGGGTGGATGTATCTTGTTTTTATGTTACAGATGATAGCATATGAACATATGGTATGTTTCTTAGAATATCCAGTATCTTTGTTTTAATGAGTATTTTAGATGTAGACAAGTGAAGTAAGATTTTTTACTAAAAGGGAATGGGGCTTAGGATTTTGTGATGTCTTTTAAAAATATTGCAGTATATTTTTTACAGCTATTTTATTTAATTTTATGTTTTCCTAAATCTTACTACAGCTCTTGTAAGCAAACACAATTATGAAGCAATCGGAAGCCTCGTAAAAAAAATTGTTTCACTGTCACAGAAACATTCGATTGTGAACATATAGACTCGAATATACAAACTGCACGCCCGCCTGTCTGGAGTTAGAGTCGTGACCACCGAATTAGAAATTCGGCAGTAAAAAAAAAAAAAAACATATTATAAAACCATTGCTTGACGTTATGACATTGACAAGCCATATGATATGTTTAAGGGTGCGTTTATATTAACGTGCAGAATAGTCATATACATACTTACTTAAGTGCAGATACAGTCCTGAATGGCCCCGGGCATCAACCAACATGCATGTATTTTATAGTGGTTGAGGTAGGTTTTCTACTTATGTGCGCCACTTACGGTGGAGTCTTTCTCTACTGGGTCCGACGTCTGATAGGGAATCGATGAATTGGTGTCAATTCGGTTTGCATCTAGCCATCCTAAATCTCCAATGCGGAGGTTTTTGCCAAGTTCTTCTCGCTGTACAGCTCAAATAGTTCTTGATTGAATCGTCGAATCAATATCTCGCAATATATACGGGAAAGACAACTTCTTTAAGAATTGTTTGCTCAAAATGACCAACGATTTCTTCATGCGCCTCATCCGTGCTTCAGCTCCGTAGATCAAGACTAGGATGATAAGGATCTACGTAGTAAATTGCCTTCAAAGCCCGAAAAAACGGTGGGTAACAAGAACAATTCTTCGATTTATTTAAAAAAAAAGATGTTGTTGTAAGAATTAAGAAGTTCACATGGCAGTAAATCCTTTTTTGACACCTAGTGTTTCGGTGAGGTCAGTGCCGGCTCTGATAAAGCAGCGAGAATTTTCCGCTGTCATAATGCGGGTTATAGTGACATTTCGATGTACATAATATGCCTTCTTTTTCTAATTTTGCGCTAAAATCTCCCAGCACGATTTCAACACCGTACTTCGGTGGTAGCTTATAAGTTTTATCAATAGGAGCTCGTGGAAGCAGTTTTCGCAATATCATCTTTTTCTTTCGTTGGAGCGTGGAGGCATATAAGACCTTCGCTAATGCCTTCAATGCAAATTGGAATAGTAGATGTATTAACTCATAATAACACGGGCCGTAGTATTTTTTCATCCTCTTTTCTTTTTGACCGGCCTAAGCTATCGTATCTTCTGGATGGCAGTAAGTTTTGCTTTATAGTGTCATAATGTGCGTTGCGTCTTTATACGCGCTTCAATATAGAAAACCGTGCCAAAAGAGGGAAACAAGGTAATCGGATTTTAAACTTTACTCGCGACAGGTGTTAACGTCGTTTTTTAGTATCTCTTAGGCTTGGGTCTTGCGGCAATCCTACATACTCTGGGTTAAGTACCCAACCATAAAAAAAAAATTTATTACGAAGCAATCAATTGCCTTCGAAAGGTCTGATTTTATTGTTGAACACCCTGCTAAGCGAAAAAAGCAACGACGTTCGTATTTGCACCTGGCATTTAATAGGAGAGGTGCAAGCGAGCAACTAGCGGAAGCCCTAAACTGCTACAAAGCAGACATCACTTCCATTCAGGAAATACAATGGAATGGGCCGGGCAAAAAGAGGGTGAATAACTATGACATCTACTACGGACCGTATTTTAGTGAGCAGAAACAGCGACTATTCGGATGCGGATTTGTTATAAGTGCCAGGATTAGGCAAGACACTTCCAAGACATTAGCGAACGCATTGTAACGACCCGCATCAAGGCCGAATTCGCCAACATTAACCTTATATGCGCACACGCCCCAATGGAGGAAAAAGAAGATATAGCTAAGGACTGCTTCTATGAGCTCCTTGACAAAACCTATGAGCGACTACCGAAGAACGATGTTTAAATCGATCTTTAGCAGTATTGCCAGAAAAAATAGCCTACACGACAACACGTCTGGTAACGGACTTAGGCTAATTGACTTCGCTACGGAACGAAATGCCACTATAGCCAGCACACGGTTTCCTCACCTCGATATCCATAAGGGGACATGGCGGTCTCCAGATCAACGAAGGGTCAATCAAATTGATCACATAGCGATAGACAAGAGGCACGCATCCAGTATTTTGGATGTCCGAACATTCCGAGAAGCTAACTTCTACTAGAACCACTACCTTGTTGCAGCCAAGGTTAGAATGCCGATATCCACCATGCCACAACAATCCAGATATACTGCAAGAAAATTTAATGCCGAAAGACTGCAATTGCAAGAGACTGCCATGACCTTCGCGTGACGCGTATCCCTTAACCTATCGATTAACACCATACCAGCATCTAATTTCGAAGAACAATGGCACTGAAGCCAGAAAGCCATTAGATCAGCCGCAACTAATGTGCTAGGTTTCTCGCGCCCGCGAACAAGAAACCCCTGGTTTGATGAGGAATGCTGACATATGCTCGCAGTCAAGAACGAGGCCACCAAGGCTAAGCTGCAGGTGAAGACGAGAGCTGCCATTAAGCTCTTTAGGCAGAGAAGAAGTGAAGAACACCAGCTTTTCAAAAAGAAGAAAAAAGAGCAAGAAAAGCATGCGATCGAGGATATAGAGATGTGCCACTCCACTAACGATGTTCGCATGTTTATTAAAGTGTAAAAGGTCAAAGCCAAGGACACAAGGCTCGAACAGAATCCTGTCGAGATGAACACGGAAATATCATAGTTGAGACACAGTCGATGCTGAGGATATGGAACAACCACTTCTGCAGACTGTTAAACGGCGATGACGAACAACATTGCGATGTCAGGCAGAACGAACCATTCAATATTGGCAACGATAGCGAAAACTGCCAACCACCCGACCTGAGTGAAGTGAGGATAGTAATATCTAAACTCTCGCTTAATAAGGCTGCCGGAAATGACGGCCTTCCCGCCGAGCTTTATAAGGCCGGCGGAGATGACTTGGTAAGTAAAATCCACCAACTCATAAGCCGAATCTGGCCGGAAGAAAGTATGCCTCAAGAATGGAACCTCAGCATCGTTTGCCCGATCCACAAAAAAGGAGATTTTAAACTGCGCCAACTACAGAGGCATAAGTGTCCTCACCATCACCTACAAGATCCTATCAGCCGTAATATGTGGATGCCTGAAACCGTTTACCAACAACCCGATCAACCCTTATCAGTGTGGTTTTAGACCAGGAAAATCCAAAACCGATCAGATCCTGGAAAAAACGCAAGAAGTCTAAATCGATACCCACCACCTAGAGAAGAACGAAACAGAGCCATGTCTACACTCTGAGAAAAATACTATGAAAATAATAGGATTTATGATTAGATCAATCGTTTTTTACTATTAAAATTAGTCAATGGGATGCGTACTTTTGAAATAATAATTTGTAAATTATAACAAAAATGGTACGATCTTACTATAAATTCAACAGTGTTAGAATTTTGTTTCAATAGTCTGTCTTATTAACAGGTTAATAGTTTGTACCATTGTATTAATGTGATGCAACTATTTTCAATAGGATTAAAAACATATTTTATGTAAAGGGATACCATTGAACCAACAACAAAATACTATTATTTAAATCGTATTCAACAATTTACACACTATTGATTCAATAAGACTCCTATTAATTCAAAACTGTGCATCCTATTGAGATGTATATTATTTACTAATACATAATAGGATCAAACTTTTAAATCAATTGGATCATCCTATTGTTTTAATAGCATTACCGGCTTAAAACAAAGTACTTACTATTAAAAAATAACCAATTAAACCATTGTTTTAATAAGATAACTATTGATTTAAAGTGAGTGGTCCCATTGAAAGTTATAGTATTTCCTATTAAAATAATAGCGACGTACTATAAAAACTCTTCTCTCATACTATTATTTTTATGGTATTACAGATTTAAAACAAAAGTACATTGTTTCAATGGTATCACTATTGATTCAAATAGGATGTTCCTGTTGAAATTTATAGTATTGACTAAAATAATAATAGAACAAACTATAAAAACGTTGAATGCTGGCTTCTTCTTTCATGTGCAAATTGTGAATTACGATTTAGTTTGAACGGTCTCATCTGATTTGCTACTTATTTTCCTCGAAATTGGGTAGAATGATAGGCAAATTTAATTGAATTCCTTTATATGCACATAATGTGTAGGAAAAATAAAATTAAATTTGAATCAAATTTGAAAATTTTCAAAGAAATTAGGTTGTTTGTCCTAAAAAAAAAACAGTAGCGATTTTCCATAGCTTTTTAATGTAAGTAGTAATTAAAGAGAAATGATGAATTTACTAAACAAGACTATTGTTTTTAAGTTTATTTCTTATATTAAATAAATTGTTCACATAACACATAACATACTGTCTATTTTGCAAAAATTAAACAATAAATACTATTTTATTATTGTTTAACATGACTTTACTAAAAGAAACCATAAAAACAACAGTCCGTTTTATTGATATTGAAATGTTGTCAAATGAGTATTGCTTATAAATGTAATAGTGCATATAATATTTTAAATAATGGTAATAAATACTATTGTAATAAAGAACTGTCACATTGATTTGATGGGATACACTATTAAATTTTATATATTTTTGGGATCGAAGATGTTTAACTACATGGAACTATTAAAGCTATAGTCCGTATTATTAACAATGAAAAGTAAAAATATTGCCAAATTAATAGTATTGCATAAGAAATTAATGGTGTGTTTAATATGTACAACAATAGTACCAAATGCTTTTATCCTTAGGAACTGTCACTTTAATTAAATGGTATATCCTATTAAATTAATATTTTTTTAAAAATGAAATGTGTTTAAGCACATGCAACTATTAAGACAATAGTCTGCTTTATTAATATTGAATAGTCAAATCCTATTAAATCTATAGTTTCATCTGGTTAAATAACTTCTGAATACCTCATTTTAAACAATAGTATCAATATTATTAATTTAATATCAAGAACTATTTAACTAATGGTCCGTCATATTGAACTAATGAGACGCACTATTGATGCGATATTTTTTTAATGGTATCAGTACTATTAAGCAGTCAATAGTATTTTTTAATAGGACAATAGTATTCGTTTAAAAATATTGATGGTGAAGAACTATTAAATAAATAGGATTTCCTATTAAATTAATAGCGTGTACCCTTTTAATAATAATAGTTTCAAAACCATTGTATTAAAAACCCATATACCTTTGATTTCATTAGAAAACTATTATTTTAATAGTAAAATCTTATTAAAACACGTCTTATTAAACCAATGGTCGTACCATTGACGATTTAATGGGATACTTTTTTCTGAGTGTAGTTTTGGTATACCGCTCAAACTCTTCCGTTTGTGTAGGATGAAGATGGAGAACTATCGCTGCTCCATAAGTGTCGGAAACGACCCAACCGAATAATTCGATGCCAAAAAAGAATTTAGGCAATGCGCTGTCATGTGACTTCTTCATTTTGAGTCTTAGGAGGACTGTGCAAGACTCCCGAGCCAACACCAGAGGCACAACTTTCAAAAAATCGGTGCAACTAATAGCATACGCCGACGATAATTGGTAGGACTCAACGTGATGTTATAGCCACGTTTACTTGTATAGAGAAGTAAGCGGCAAAAATGGGTTTAGCAGTAAATGAGTACAATACAAATTATATGCTGTCAAAACGCAAGGACACGTAATATCGGCAAATTGGGGACAGAACGTCAACATTGACAAATATAACTTAGAGGCAGTACGGGACTTTGTCTATCTCGGCTCCGCTATTTACTCTGACAACAACATCTCGTCAGAAATTAAACGAAGATTTACTCTTGCCAACCGCTGTTTCTTCGGGCTAAGAAGGCAGTTCAGTAGTAAAGCCCTCACTCGAACTACTAAGGAGAAACTTTATAAGACCCTGATCATCCCAGTCCTGCTCTACGGAGCTGAAGCATGGACCGTCTCAAAAGCGGATGAAGAAATCCTTGGTCGATTTGAGAGGAAAATTCTTCGAAGAATCTTCGGTCCCCTTGCGTTGACGGGATATGGAGACGAAGATTCAACCAACAACTATACGAGCTGTACAGCTACATACCCCTATTCAAAAAACTCCGCATTGGACATTTATATGGCTAGAATATTTAGAAGGAATAGACACCAATACTCCGGCTCGCTCGCGAGTCTTCGCTTCTCAGCCAGACGTCGGCCGTAGTAAAGGAAAACCTCGCCTTAAGTGGCGCGCACAAGTAGAAACCGACCTCAACCAACTTGGAGTGCGCAACTGAAGGCAGTTAGCTAAGGATCGGGCTAATTGGAGAGGTGTGTTGGTTGAGGCCCAGGTTCATTCCGGACTGTAGCGCCACTTAAGTATAACGTCGTACATCCGCTTTAGAAAGGAGTCATATAATTGTTTAATGTAGTTCAGTGAAATAGCCTCCCATGATCTTTTAATTAATTAAATGATTTCAGCTTCGGTTGAATATTGCCTGTCGGAATCAAACACCTTGCGTGCAAACTATCCCCAAACATTTTCTATTATATTCAGGTCGGGCGTGTATGACGGCAAAGTGAGCAATGGCTCTCAATCCATGACTTTCATTCCTCGCCGTGTGGATAGGTGCGTTATACTGCTGGAACTTACATTGCAAGTACGCAAAAATATCCTTAATTGCAGGGAAAGCTGTTTTTAGTACACCATTGTATGCAGTGGCATTCATACGGCTAGTTAGAAATTGCAGTTCTATGGTACCATAGTATGCAATAGCTCCCCCCACCATGATACCACCGCCACGGTTGTGCAATCGATCTAAAGTATGTTCTTCCTTTCTGAGATCATGAAAGCAGTAAGCATAGCCATCAGGACCCTCCAAATTGAATTTTTTTTGATTCGAAAAGACTACACGCTCCCACTCCATGGTCCAGGTCATATTCGATCGAGAGAAATTGAGAGAAATTTATCTTTCGAATTTGGTTTAGAGGAGGTTTTTTTTATGTTAGAGAGTGTGGCTAATCGGTTGTCGGGAAGTGTATATCCAGCTTAATTATTTCCCTATATTATGTTGTAAACTAATTATCAAAACTAATTTACTAATATATGACGGGCTCAGTGGCGCGATGGTTGGTACGATGAACTGCCGCGCAGAAGGGTCTAGGTTCGATTCCCAGCCGTAGCAACACCTAAATGATTTTTCACTGGCCCTCCTCTCGTGATGATCTGACAAAACATCCGAGTAGAATCCAATTGTGAAGAAAAGCTTATCTCAAGTTCGCCGTTCGGAGTGGGCATAAGACAGGAGGTCCCGCCAATGTGCAGAAACATTCAACATTCTTTAAACATTCAATTATACCCTTTTTAGATGCAAGTAACGGAGCTGATATTCAAGGATTTAGTCAATCTACGCTAGTGTTATTGGTCTGAGGGTTGCAAAGCCATTTGCTTTAAAGAGATCGCAATTTGTAAAAATGACAACAACAGTGTGTGAACAAATAAGAGAGGTAAATGCAACTAAAACGCGGTTTCCCACAAGTGGTTGGAACAATAGACTGCACCCATATCAAAACTCCGAAAGTAAGCGGTCCAGCTGGTCAGCACTACATAAAAAGAGAGGGATATACCTCACTGAACGTACAAGTGGTGTGTGATTCAGCACTAAAATTTCGAGAAGTCGTATGTCATTGGAGAGCAAGCACACACGATTCCAGAATTTTTAGAGTAGCAGTAAGCAAATGCTTGCAAATGGGGGGTTTAAAGGACGTTTGCTCTGAAATATGCTTGCTCCAGCATTCTGTTTACCCTACTTTTAAACCCACAAACTAATGCGGAACAGCAATATAACATTGCCATATAGCTACTCGCAACGCTGTGGAGAGGTGCTTTGGAATCTGGAAAAGTCGATTCAGAATCCTACTTTCTGGCTTTCGAGGTTCCTATCAAAATATATATATCGCTTTAGCTTTAGCGATGATACCTCAGGTATGAATGGAAAAGTAAACATTTAGCTAAAACATTACAGCATGTAATTACATCTATTCTTTAGATGAATACAGTGAAAATGAAGATATACACCTACAACAAGAAGACGAAAATTCTGATAATTCTGAGATACTGCGATTACATATTAGCAGAAACTTAACCCGCAGAGTGTTCATTGAGAAACACTTTCATTAATTTCTCAATCAAAAAACGTTAAGTAGGTATTTTTAGTTAAAAACAAAACAAAACAATTCTTTATAAATACTTCGGTCTTTGAACATTAACAAACAAATTGTTTGTAAATACCTGTTAGGGACAAAAAAGGAATATAAATACTTTGCAGTTACAATTCAAAACAGAATTTAAAACGGGTTTCGCTCCATGATTTAAATGTTTGTTGGTGCTGCTCCTTCTTTTTTCGTTCATCAGCCTCAAACGCTATAATAGGCACGTTCAATTAGAATGCTTTCAATCGCCTCCATATATTTTTCTTTTATTTATTTTGATTTTGCATTTTTTGCTTGAATAGCTAAATCCAAATAGTCAATTTTTAGTTGCTTATCAACCTTAAGCAAATATGTTATAATTAAATTTGGGAATATAGCTATAAAAAGTTAATTCAAAAACTGACATTAGAAAGAACGCCGTCATACCTCAAAAACAACAATTTTTACTTAACGGTTCAGTTCCAACCCATTTTCTACCGTCATTTCTATAACATAAAAATTGGCGACTATATTTTTTTTATAATTTACACGTACTCATGGGGTTATGAACACCCTTTATATGTAAGCACAATACGAACGTTTTAGAAGGGGAAGAAAGAGAGTGATATGAAAGATTTTGGATGTAGTGGAGACTTACACCATGGGTGGTGTCCGAACTAACTTCGGGGAGTCAATTTTTCTTGTGTTCGTTAAATTTGGAAAAAAAAAACTCAATATAGTGCATACTTTAAGGTATAACAACCAACCTTTTTTATTTCTTTAAAAAAAAACACTTTTTTTTCAAATTCATTTTTTATTTACTTAAAATATTAACTTACTACTAGACAAAAATGCTTAAATCTAACTTATCGATAACTGGTATACTTAATCTAACTGGGCGCTGTAAGCATTTATTTAGTTTTTTTATTTTGCCTTTAGCCTTAAATTTGTCGGTTTTTTGGTTTTATATTTAATTTTAATTTACAAAGAAAACATAGAAAACTTTGTATAGTTACTTTTTTGTTTTATAAAAAAGCTTAATCTAGATTATAACTAACTTAAGATTACTTAAACTACTTAAGGCTAACTTAAGATTACTTAACTACTTAAACCTAACTTAATTATAATCGGGGTGGCGAGCCCTCGTTGCATATGCCCCGAGGGGTCGCCATCCTGATTGCGTCTATCGGTCCCATGGCAGCATGCGTTCAACCATATTGTTTGCCAATATGGTGCACAAGACCCGCCCCAGACCTTGTTCCTAATTTTAAAATCTTAACTATGGAGTTGGACTAAAAGTTCGCAAAGTCCTGAGGAAGTGCAGAATCACCTTCCACATATAGCCACCAGAATTCAGTGCTCTTGTTTTTAGCATCGATCCTATCGCGATCCGATACGGCCGTGCTAAAGGGGAGGAGCTCCGGAGCATTGTCGCGGATTAGCCGTTTGTCCCGCGCGTCACGATAGCGGTGGTATAAGTAAGTCTTTCCATGATTAAATGGCAGAGTATACTGATAAATGGCAGAGTATACTTTTCATTTTGACAGATGACGTTGGGACACCATTACTAACCGGTGCTGCCAAGAATTAAACTCTCAAAAATCGCCCGTTACATAAATACTTTCACTATTTACAGGGTTTATTTTTTTTTTCTATTTTTAGGTTTTAAAAATTTCGCTACGCTGGCATGTATGTTACAAATTTGCAATACGTACACACCATACGGTGTCGAAGGCCTTTTCAAAGTCAACCAGACAGGCCCCTATGCATTGTCCTTTGGACTTATTCCATTGGATGTCGGACACTAGTTTCGAAGCGGCATGAATGGTGTCATGGCTCGCTCGAAAACCAAACTGAATATCCGGAATAATTTTGTTTTCCTCGACCCACTTAAGCAGAGCTCTATTGACTATCTTCTCGAATACCTTGCTTACATTCGGCAGAAGGCTTATTGACCGAAGATTTGCAGGGTTTGTTTTGTCCTTGTCCTTTTTGGGGATGGGATGTACCACCGCCGTTTTCCAGAGCACCGGATAATGTGCATTATTTAGTGCATTGTTAAACAGGGTGGTGAAGATATCGACTGCTTCTATTGGCAGGTGTCTCAATACGACGTTTGGGACACTGTCTTCTTCTGCCGACTTTTTATTTTTCAGTGATACCAAGATGCCCAGGAGTTCATCGTTTTGCACGAAAAGCATCATGCTATTGGCGACTATGCTATTTGAAGGGTTTTCGTCATTGAATACGTTAAAACCGTGATTCTCCGATCGCCAAGCTTGAAGTTCAGTGCGCAGATGAAAGTGATTCAGAAAGGCTCTTTCCTCAATATCGCAATTTGGGCGAACATGATTGTTCACCGTATACACGGTCTCGAAGATAGCGCCTATCGAATTCGCCTTCTCTCGAGGATCTTCGATCGTGAAAAATCCGTCGTTCGAGTCAACACTTTCCGGGTTTATACCAACATCCGTGAGCGTCTGTCTGTTCTCTGTCGTTTGGGAAATTCGGACACATGGAATGTCATTATGATCTTTTCGCCTGAATATTTTATTTATTTGGAGGAACATATTCGGGCTACTGGTTTTTATAACCCGAATTTTGTTGCCCCAGTACAAATTTATAGATTTTCTGTAATTCTCCGATATTAATTTTTTAACATTTTTGATCAATGACTTCAGTGTCTGAACCACAGGCGAACACATTATCACTACACCGCGGCCACTCACCAGAGGACCCACCAGAGAACAGAGGACCCTATTGCAATTGGTTCATTCTGCCTGACAGCGGAATGTTGTTCGTCATCGCCGTTTAACAGTCTGCAGAAGTGGTTCTTCCATATCCTCAGCATAGACTGTGTCTCAACTACGATATTTCCTTGTTCATCTCGACAAGATTCTGTTCGAGCCTTGTATCCTTGGCTTTGACGTTTTACACTTTGGTAAAACTTGCGAACATCTTTCCTGAAGTGGCACCTCTCTATATCCTCGATCGCGCGCTTTTTTTCCTCTTTTTTCTTTTTTTATCCATTTAAATGAAAATGTGCCTCATCACCAATTACGATTTTTTCATTAAAATCGGGGTTGCATGCACACCATCTTGAATTTCTTCAAATCTTGAATTTCTTAAAACAAGAAAAAGCGGTTCCCCGAAGTTAGTTCGAAGTCAGTTCCTTTCTGCCTCTTTTTTTTATGTAAATTATAAAAAAAAATATGTACGGCGGCGTAAATGGTCTTGTGGAAGAAGCTCTTGTGTCAATTGAATCTTAAATGAAAACAAATGCAAATCATTGTCCAAATTTGTAACCAAAGTTGTTCTTTGAGGAGCAAGCTGCTGAGCACGGCGTCGAATTGAGGTTGATGGATTGTTTTGAGCACTTCCTTGAGTAGCAGTAATGTTTTCAGCCGATCCTGCAGTACATTGTGGTCCTTGTTTGGGCCTTTCACCTACAAACCCTCTTTCATCGAAATCATTTACTACACGATAAATAGTGCGTTTTGTTGACACGTTGTTTCTTCCAAAAAATTGTACGTATCTTTGTCATCGTCACGGTAATGGATGATTGATTTTAATAAAATGTTTTAACGGTTAAGACACGTTGGTTTATTTTATGTTTTCCCATAATAAATTTACCACGTGTCTACTGCACGACTGCCAAATATGAACTGTCAAGACTTATGTTTACCAAAATGGCGGCAAAACAAAATAGAATACCTTCGCGGCTGACACCCTGTACTTCTTCTTCAGTATTCAGTGTTTTCTGTGGTCAAAAACTTAGACTAGGTGCGATATCTCAGATGAATATATTTTCTTTTCGTTGGTCATTGCACCAATGGAAACTAAGTTATGTTACAAAATCTACAATTTCAAACGCGTCGATTGCTTACAATAACACATCGCAAATTACATTTTATTCAACATGGTGCATCCCAATCCACAGCAAATTCGTCGGGGATCAAAGCCATTAAATGAGCATCCATAGGATCAGGCGATTTAGGTGGTGGACCAGCTCCAGTAGCACCTCTTTCTCTTTTGTAAGCCGAAGACCTCTTTATACCCTATCCCATAGGGGTATATTAGTTTTGATACATTGTTCCTAACATAGAGAAATAATTGAGCTAGGTATAGAATCGATAGCTGAGTGGATTAAGCGATGTCTGTCCGTCCGTCCTTCCGTACGTCACCAGTTTTTGGGCCTTAAATTTTGAGCTAGAATGATGAAATTTGGTACACGTATTTGTTGTTGCTCCCAGCAGAACAAGTGTAAAAAATTTTGAAATCCGCCCACTGCCACACCCTTTTTTCAGAAAAACGTAGTTTTAGGCCAAACCGTTTGTGATATTGAAAAGGTGTCTGAACAACGTGTCTAGACAATCATAATGTAAATATTTTGTTCATATAAAGTTTTTGCCACGCCCACTTTTTGGTGGCGTTTGTAGTAAAAAACGTTTTTCGGTACAATTTTAAGCATTTCGAAAAACGTAAAATCGTTGGATCTGTTGATATAAACATTTTTGCCATACATCACTTTAACCCACGCCCACTTGTTGGAGGCGTTTTTATACAAAAACCATTTCTATACACTTCATCATAGCATAACTAGGCGAAAAACAATGTTTTTTTGTCGAACCATAAATGATTTTGATAAACTGTATGAACAATATGTTCTAACAATGACATTTTCTATATTTCATCGCCAAAAAGATGACATTTTGAGGATATTTGTTTTAAGGGTGTGATGGGATAGGGTATAAAACGATCCACACAGTGGATTGTAGCCTTCTCATATGTTTTTTATTAGCATTTTGGTGTTTCTCCATTGACATTGAATTTGTGCAACATCTCTCTGGCTAAATGCTGCTTTTTTTGAATCTGGAGCATTTAAAGCATTAGGATTAGGATACGAACACAGAATACCCTTCCAAGCTTCACGTTTAGTCTTTAAGGGGTAAGTGTCCACACTTTTGTCTTCAATTATTTTTATTTTTTGGGCTATCTGTTGTTGAAGAAGTATCCACACATTAAATACAATTTTTCTATGTAAATAACATGGTATATGTTATGTGCACATAAAAAAATATCTTGTTGGTGGAATCCCAATTTTCCGATCTTTTCCTTTTATTGCTGGGCTCCATAGTTGCTGCTTCCAATATTTGATTTGATGTTTGTTTACCAAACACATGCTGTCGAAAAAACGACCTTGCAACATAAAGTAGTGTAGAATTTCAATTTCTTGTACTAGATTTGTAAATTTTATAACGTTTTTTGAAACAATCTCGTTTAGTTAAGCTGAAAAATCGATTATAGATAAGAATTTTAGCAACGTTGCTTAGAGACAACTTAAATAAATTTAAGCATGCTTAACTAAACAACCTCTGAGATGAGACACATTTTAAGAAAATCTAATAAATACGGCTGTCCGTATGCAGGTATGTTTCTAACAACCCGCCAAACAATTCATAAAATTTGGTTGAAATTATTGAATTACCGTAATAATTATTTTCACAGAAATACTAAGTAGTTTCTGCAGATTCATATTTGGACGCTCCTTATTTATTAATTTTTCTTTGGTGATACAGGTGATTTTTGAAGTGAAGGTTAACACCATTTGAGAAATTCATTTATATAATAATTTGTTTCAATTAAAACATTCGAGCAGTTCAGAGATTCATTTACAAATGGCATTAGTATATATATAAACAACTTATTTCTGCATCAAATAAATTTGGCAAAATGTTTTGGTGAATGGTTCTTCGCTACATTCAATAACCGAATTGAAATAAATGAATAAGAGACATTGTTAACCATATTCGGAAATCCCCTGAGTAACCCTAACTACGGTATTGTTCTTATATAAAGTGGAAAAATAAGTTCAATAATTTTTTTTAAATTAAACACGTGTGGTGACTTTAGCTCTCGCACGTGCATCAACACTGTGATCAATCAAACACTGACATTCAAAACGTGATAGATCTCCCTCTTTACAATTGCAAACAATCGAATACAGGAATGAGACAATTTTTTGGCAAACATTCCATTTTTCAATTGTCACAGTCTAACACGCACGTGTTCCTTAAAATCATCCGCAATTGACAAAAAAAAATGAAAAATAAAAATCGACCAGCGATGTACTTTATTTCGAACATCCTTGGTACATCTATGCATAAAGGCACAGCATGTTGCAAGTTCTATGTCCTTGCGGTGTATTTCATGTAACACGTGCACACATATAAGTACAAGATGAAAAATTTGTCATGGTCAGCAGTAAAAATTAAAAGGAAAAAGGGACTTAAGGATCTACATTGCACGTGCATTCGAAAAAATTACTACACACGTGCACTTTAAATTCTAATAGAGGAGCAAGGACAACTACACAAATGGGTAGGTTTCATGTCTGTACAGGACTTTTCATAATTTTGCAGATAACCTATGCAGGCACCTATAGCTATGTGATTTTGTTTTTTTTTTTAATACGCAGGTAGGTAGCTTAACTACAGCAATTTCACAGTGTTTCGGATTTATTTTTGGCATCACTTTTGTAACTATAAATTGTTACTTACATCATATGTAAATATAACATAACCGTTATAATGATGACCGTTTTATTTTTATTTAAGATAAGGGTATGTTGGCGTGTTGGTGTGTTTATAAGTCATGACATTTTCTACGTCCCCCTTGTAATATTTATAGGGATTCCACATGAGTGAGTGACTCCTTTCATTATCTCGTTGATGTCCAAAAAGTCCAAATAGGATTTAATTTTAATATTTAAAGGATACTTTGCTAGACGGAGTCATTGGTAGCAGGTCCAGTCACTTTTCAGGATTTAGATAGTCAGCTGTACCAAATAAGCTTTGAAGGCTAGAGAGACAGTTTCACCATTTAGCGTTTGTTGTTGATGTGAAAATATTCTGTTGAAGAAGGCAACACGATCACTTAGTGATATTTTATCCGTTAAACTTACCAATCCCTAAACACTCAATTAGGTCCGCGACATTGAGATTCTCGGAAACATTATGGTATCATCGGTCATCTCACCGAATCGTGGTAGAGATCTTCACAACATGGGACTTGTTTCATCTCACACGATCACGGTCCGATAATCTTTACCTGTAGTTCGTTGGCGTAATGGGGATTTCGCTTCTGTGATGAGTGATCTCATGTTTTACTAGTGGTATGCCTTTGTAGATGACGTTTTCCAAGTGCAACCATCCGCAGTTAAACTAATTATGATCAATGATGAGAATGTAAGCCTACACTGCATACAACAGTAGTATGCTTTGTAGATGGCGTTTTCAAAGTGCCACCATCCGCACTTAAACCAATTATGATCAATGAAGAGAATGTAAGCATACGCTGCATAAAACACAGCAAAGATATTTCTAATAAGCGCATGCAAGTTATGACGAAGAAACACCTTTTGTGAACTTTTCTTTACCCGACAGCAAAACGTTTCTAATTGTCTAATTGTCGCCTGATTCACCCATCCTCGTGACAGAGTTGTAGGTACACATATTTATATCCCAGGTACACGCTATCCAATTGATTTCCTGTCATTAGATATTAATAAACGGGAGAAACAATTTTACGGTACAATCTAATTGGCTAATAGCAACTTAATTACTATCACGGCAGGTCTAACTAACGAGTTGGTACAAGCTACAGAATATCTTTCCGTTACAGCCGTTTAAATTTGCGAAAGAAACTTTTCTGTTAAAGGCGCTCTCGCCTTACACAGTCAATCTATAATCGTTAATCAATTTACCAAGGAAACATTACTGCGTGGTCGCGGCTTGCAAAAGAATCAATCATTTACCATCATTAACACACGTTATCTTCTTCAGTAAGCTGCAGAAAAAACTTAAGATATCCAATTTTATAAAATTTTCTTACAGCCTTATAAGAGGGAACCACGATGAAGCAATACCCATGGGATGGGTGCCATGTCATTTGCCCCTAAACTTATTTAATCATGTGATAAATTTGAATACCTATTCTCATCAAAGCACAGCATGATGTGCAACCGGAGATCACTCGATCTCCGTGAGTTATCACTTCTGCCCCACCACGGCCCTCCGATAGACGTTAAAATATGCACATTTGTATCTATTCCATTATACCCACATGATCACCATCGCGCATATGTACACTCGACGCAACGGCAGTGTTACTATCAGCTGCCTAACAGAGGCAGAACAATCTTTTTGATGTAGCCAACGAGAAGCTTGTAGCCCGTGCCAATCGCGTGTTTAGGGTACGCGAAGAGTAGCTTGAGCTCTGTATAGCCACCAGCCAGCAGCACTGCGGTGGCAGTGAAGTGATCAATCTCCGCCAATTCTCCATCGCTTGTGGATCTTGTCTGTGCTCTCACACACACACAAACGGTATCTTTATTGCGGCTCTGTATCTTGTTTTCTTGCTCTGTGCCTCTTTTCTGTATTAGGCCTCACTTCTACGGGCATCAGCGATACGACAACGATGAAAGTGGAGTGTGTTATCCCATAAATGGTCCCGACATTCATGCATTATTCAAGGAATACGAAAAGTAAGAATTTCGGTTTATGTTCTCACGGTTGGGTTTTGCTGTGCTTACTTTTGTTTATTTATTTTTTGTGCCGCTTTGGTTTTTTTATAAACCATCACGGGTCCACAGAAAAGCACTTCAAATGAAGACTGAGGAACCCAAGACTATTATTATGGTTGTTTTTTGTATTTGCCCTGGGATGTGTTTTAGCCTCCGCTTCGGTAGTATGTTCACGCGCTCATGATGGTTGATAGACGAAAAAAGTTAACAAGATCGATCTCAGAAGTGAGATACTGAAGTTATGTAGCATGAGAAGAGTTGAATAGGTTGAATAGAAAATGGATTGAATGCTTAAGTAATGATTTTAATCACGAAATAACCGTGTGATTTTATGACATCTTAGATGAATTATATTTTATTCATGGAACTTGTTTTATGGTCTTGTGTGAATAGAGCACTTACTTACCTACTTAAGCGACGCTACAGTCCTGAATGAACCTGCGCCTCAACCAACATGCCACTCCAATTAGCCCGGCCCTTAGCTAACAGCCTCCAGTTCCGCACTTAAAGTTGGTTGAGGTCGGTTTCTACTTGTGCGCGCCACTTAAGGCGAGGTCTTCCTTTAATGCGTCCGACATCTGGCTGGGAATCGAAAACTGCGAGCAGGAGTATTGGTGTCCGTTACCTCTTAATGTCCTAGCCATCTTAAACTTCCAATGCGGACTTTTTAGACTGCTGTACAGCTCGTATAGTTCTTGGTTGAATCTTCGTTTCTATAGCCCGTCAACGCAAACGGGACTTAATATTATTCGAAGAATTTTCCTCTCAAATTGACCAAGAATTTCTTCATCCGCTTTTAATACGGTCCATGCTTTACCGCCGTAGAGCAGGACTGGGATGATCAGGGTCTTACATAGGATCTTCTTATTAGTTCGACTGTTCGAGTAAGGGCTTTACTACTAAATTGCCTTATTAGCCCGAAGAAACAGCGGTTGGCAATGATAGTTCTTCGTTTAATTTCTGACGAGATGTTGTTGTCAGATTTATAAGCGGAGCCGAGGTAGACAAAGTCCCGTACTACCTCGAAGTTATATCTGTCAATGGTGAAGTTCTCTCCAAATGTTGTGTGTTCTTTCGTGTTGACAGCATATATTTACTCTCGCCCTAGTTTACTGCTTAATACATGTTTGCAGCTTTTTTCTCTACAGTAGCAAACGTGGCTATGACATCACGTTGAGTCCTCCCAGTGATATCAACATCGTTGGCGTATGCTAGTACTTGTACCGATTTTTTTGAAAACTGTGCCTCTGCTGTTAGCTCGGGTGCTTGCACAATCCTCTCTAGAATCAAATTGAAGAAGGCACATGACAGCGCATCACTTTGCCTAAATCCTTTTTTGGTATCGAATGTGTCGTTAATATCGTTTCCGACTACACAAACGGACGGATTTCGGTGATATACCAAAACCAGGCATGACTCTGTACAGTTTGTCTCTGTAAATGCTGTCTTATGTAGCCTTGAAATAAATGAATAGGTCGTGGGTATCGATTCGGACTTCTTCGATTTTTTTCAGGATCTGCCGAAGTCAGAAAATTTGATCTGTCGTGTACATTACTGGCCTAAAACCACACTGATAAGGGCCGATCAGGTTGTTGATAAACGGTTTCAGGTATCCACATAATACGGCAGATATGAACTTGTAGGCTTAACATCGCTAACAACCTAATGCCTCTGTAGTTGGCGCAGTACAGAGGGTCTAACTTTTTGTCTGTCGGGCATTGAGGTTTCATTCTTCAGGCATACTTTCTTCCGACCAGATTATTAGTTGGTGGATGGTTCTTACCAAGAGCTGAGCGGGAGGGCCGTCATTTAAGGCAGCCTTATTAAGCTTGAGTTTAGATATTGCTATTCTCACTTCACTTAGTTCGGGTGGTTGGCAGTTTTTGGTGTCGTTGCCATTTAACAGACTGCAGAAGTGGTTTTTCCATATATTCACCGGCGACTGTGTCTATTTTCCTTGTTCATTTCGACAAGATTCTGTTCGAGCCTTGTATCCTCGGCTTTGACGTTTTCCACTTTGGTGAAACTTGGGAACTTCGTTCCTGAAGTGGCATCTCTCCATATCCTCGATCGCGCGCTTTTCTTTTTCCTTTTTTTCTTCTTTCTGAAAAGCCGGTGTTCTTTTCTTCTTCTTTGCGTATACAGCTCAATGGCAGCTACATCGTTCATTTTGGCAGGATTTTGCTCGTCCCTTGTATCCTTGACTTTGACGTTTTATACTTTGGGAAGACTTACGAACTTCGTTCGTGGCACCTCTCTATATCATCGATCGCGCGCTTTTCTTGCCTTTTTTTTTTCTTCTTTCTGAAAAGCCGGTGTTCTTTCCTTCTTCTTTGCGTATAGAGCTCAATGGCAGCTCTCGTCTTCACCTGCAGCTTAGTCTTGTGGGCCTCGTTCTTGGTTGCGACCATCTGTCGACGTTCCTCATCAAACCAGGGGTTTCTTGCTTGTGGGTGCGAGAAACCTAGCACATCAGTTGCGGCTGATTTGTTGGCTTGTTGGCATCGTTTCCATTGTTCTTCGACATTCGATGCTGGTGGTATGGTGTTAATCGAGAGATTAAAGGATAAGCATTGCGCGAAGGTCTTGACGGTCTTTTGCGGTTGCAGTTTTTCGACATTAAATTTGTTCATTCTTACCCATGCTGCAACGATGTAGTGGTCCGAGTCGATGTTAGCTACTCGGAATGTTCGGACATTCAAAACACTGGATGCGTTTCTCTTTTTTATCGCAATGTGATGACTTTGGTTGATCGTTCGTTGATCTGAAGACTCCCATGTCCTTTTATGGATACCCAGGTGAGGCAACCCTATGCTGGCTATAGTGGCATTTCGTTCCATAGCGATGTAAATAAACCTTAGTACGTTAACAGACATGCTGCCATGTAGATTGTGTTTTCCAGCAAACCTGCTAAAGATGTCTTCTCTTCCTTCCCTTGCGTTATAATCTCAATCGTGGATTTTAACATCTTACTTCGGTAGTCGCTCATAGGTTTTGTCAAGGAGGTCGTAAAAGCAATCCTTAACTATATCATCTTTTTCCTTCGTATGGGCGTGAGCGCATAATTTTACCTCGATGCGAATTGTTACAATGAAACGCTGTCCCGCATCTCTCCCGTATGTACATTAAGTTCAGTGTGTTGACTCGACTGCTGAGATCACGTCAAAGTAGTTATGATGCAATATTGCGGATTGGTTATGGTTGCTCCTTCCTTCAACTAAATTCAGATGGTTGTTAAACAATCGAAAATCATCTTTCTATGGTAACTCCATATATCCAAAAGCATGAAACAAATATACTCGCAAGCATTTTGGAGGTTGACCAGCTTCATTGTCGACTCGAATGCATCCAACAAGATATGACGCCAGAAACTCATAAAATAGTTCCCTTTTTAAGTGTCAAATGAAGTTTGCGGTAGTCTGAAAAAGTGACAACAGTCTGACATTGAACCTGATAATTTTCTTTAAAGCTAGAAATCTGAAAATGTTATATCAATGAATAATTATAGACTTGATTGTATAACATCTAAGGTTCAGGGCATTGCATGATCAGCGATAAAAAACTGTATCCCTTTTCTTATACTTGGAATCCCTTTTCCTTTCACTTTACGTGACACTTTAGAGTCGGTGAGTTACTTAAACTCGGCACTTGTCACGAAGGGTTAAACGCTGGCGTTTATCGGGATTGTGACACCCTGCAAACCGAATAGATTCTCAGCTGATTTATTGCTCTCCGCAAACGAAGAGCATTTAGAGGTGTTCAATCCTAATCCACATTTTCAAGAATTTTTTTTTATAGACGTTCTGGCATAAGATGACTTTGTATGATGGTTGGGTCTGAGAATGTCAAAGAAAAAAGCCGTTAAATATCGCCTCACAATCAAACGATAACGAAATTTAAGGATGGGGGCTTTTAGCTGAAAGTAGGATTCAATTCAGTGGGCGTAGAATGGATAGTGGCAACATAAGATGAGCATAAGGTCGTCATTATCTAATCCGATAATAATAAGACGTTCAGTTAATCGATATGGGCCAAGGATCAGTTAAGAACGCCAGTAGGTCACTTTAAAAAAAGGAAAACTTCACCTACGACGTTCCATCAATAGGTACAGCCTCACTAAAGACCCAAACAGAATCTTGACGTGCTAATCTAAAAATAATTGTAGTGGTATTACCGTCGGAAATGCAGACTGTGACTGAATGCCATAACCACACTTTATGGTTTAAGAATCTAAAAGATAGGCCCAATCGGAAACAAAATGTTCGGCGGGGTTAGTTCTTTGGTAAGAATATGGTTCCTCTTTATAATAGAAAAAACATCCTTTAGCACTGAGTAAGTATTACTCCTCTAATAGACCAAAAAGGAATTTCATTATTAATAAAATGGTTTGCAATTTGTATAATGTATTTGTATTTTCTTAAATTTGTATATATATCACAATTGTTTCAGTTAAAGCTTTTAAATTTTGAACCATGGAAGACATATTGATTCGATCAGATCTGATTTAAATCCTTTTTATGTGGCTTCAGCGGCTTAAGCTTGATCCCATCGACCTTGATACTGTTTAGCAGCAACGTGGTTATCAGTACAGCAGTATAACGCCTCAATCAAATCAGCATCAACCGGAATTGAAGATGTGGTAGTCCAGAAAAATGTTCCATGTTCAGTGCGGGTAAAGTGAACTGGAACACAGACTTCGGCTTCGGAGTACTGATCTTCGGAGGCGATACTTGATCCGCAGGATGAAGCAGCATAGATGCGATCATTGGCTTCGTTTTCACTCTCGAATTCAGCTTCAGTGTTGCGGATATTTTCCAATGACTCCAAAGTCAGCTTTGTGCAAATGACATTCTCGTCTTTTTTCACTGACTTTTGCTTCTTGAAAATGTTTTTCAGCATTTTCTTGATGCTGTAAGACACTTTCTTGTTGATGTGTTTGTTGTTGTATTCCATGGTGTTGTTGTTTGAGATTTCCATACACATTTTGTAAAAATTCTTTAATTTTTGGAAAATTTGGAAGTTGCTATCTACACAAATGTTTTCGTTTGAATGATGATACTACTCCATAGTACCCGGTCTTATATACCCTTTTGAAAAATCCCCTCTTTAAGCATTTCAAGATGAATACAAATAGGATTTTGCCTAACACAATAAATCTTTGCACCGAAATATGATCCTTTGGGTAAGGCAGGCAGCAGGTACTGGTATTTATCGTGGGAATACACACAAGGTGCTTCGAAGTGAGCTCAGAGTGTTCCAGTTATGGAAAATATTCCCACGACAGTTTTGACGTGTGCGTAGCATGTCTTCTTGCATGTCCTTATTCTGGTGAATAAAAAAATGCATACTATACATACTTGGGCTCACGTGTTTTGAAACTTATTTTGTGCTTTGTTTTCGGGCTGCTACAATGGGGTTTTTTAATTGGACTCATATATTGTTATGATATATTCTGCAAACAGGGATATCGATGGCTACAATTTCACCATCGATGTAATAACTTAAATAACTGCCTCCGGTTAAGTCCTTGACGTTATTTGAGTTATTTTTCTACTTGTTAGAACCACCTGAGGCGCTACACCTACTATTTAGCTGCAAACCGAAGACTCTGTGGTAACAAACATTTTCCGAAAAAATGTTTGATCAAAAACGCCAACAGGGCGTCATCCCATCCCATCTCAATATTTTCATAAAGAAGGGTTTTCCTTCCAAATTTTGCCAAAAAGGATGTTTTTTCTCCAAAAGGAGGGTGTAAGAGGGATCGATCAATATATTTAGCCGATCTGATGGCTAGCTGACATCGTAGCCATTGTTATTCGACATTATAGTGGAATGGTATTAATCTCTCTTTCAACAATAACTGTTTTAACAGTACTTCGCATTAATTGTGGCGTGGTGTATATCCGCATTCAAACATTAGCTGCAACCGGGTAGTTTTACGAGTCATTTAGCCCCTCGAAATGTTCGGACATCCAAAAACTGGATGATTGTTTCTTTTCTATCACAATGCGGTTAATTTGGTTCACCGTTTGTTAATCTGGAGACCGCCATGGTGTCATGTATGCTTTGCTTTCCGACACTACCGCTAACAATGTTGTATCTTCTTACATTCCCTGACAAATTTCACAGCACAATTTTAAAATCGTTCTTTGGTAGTCGCTCATAAGTTTGTCCGTGAGCTGATAGAAACAGTCTAAAGCAATGTCATCGCTTTTCTTGGCAAATTTAGCCTTTATTCGCATTGCTACAAAATGTTTGCCAATGTCTTCAAGACATACGAATTCTTGCTATCCTTATAACAAATCCACATCCGGAAAGTCTTTTTTTCTGCCCAGCATAACACGGACATAGTACAGGGTGTCCGCCGGGAGGGTAAACTACTTTGTTTGCTTATAATTTTTGATTAAATTAAAGAGAATACAACATCAGCTAAATGTCCGCTTCTGTTAGTCTCACAAAACCGAGCAATTTTGAGCACATTTTCATTACACTCTCACATATTTCACGCGGTATTTCATTAATTTCATCACAAATATATTGTTTGAGTTTCTGGTTTGTTTGAATAATCCTTGCTTTTCAGATTTTCCCACAAAAGTAAGTCCGGAGCAGTCAAAACAGGCGACCGTGGAGGCCAATCAACATCACCATTTCTTGAAATAATTTGTTGTGGAAATAGGTCTCGCAGTAATTCCATTGTAATCCTGGCTGTATGCGATGTGGCACCGTCTTGTTGATACCACATGTTAATCAAGCTTTCAATCATATCACGATTTCGCTCCCCATTCACAATAACTGTTACGCCGTTTTCATTTTCAAAGCAGTAAGTCCAATGATTCCTCCTGACCAAATTGCACACCAGACTGTAACTTTTAATGGATGCAAAGGTAGCTGATGAATAATTTGAGGGTTTTCCATTGTCCAGAACCGACTACATATTCTGTTTATTCACATATCAATTCAAATGAAAATGTTTTTTTATGATTTTTTCATGAAAATTGGGGTTGTCATGGGCTTTCTGTAACATCCTATTGGCATATGTACGGCGTCGTCAATGGTCTTGCGGAAGAAGCTCTTGTGTCAACTGAATCTTTAATGGAAACAAATGCAATTCCTTGTGCAAAATTGTGGCCAAAGTTGTTCTTTGAAGACCAAGCTCCTGAGCACGACGTCGAATTGAGATTGTTTTGGACACTTCCTTGAGCAGCAGTAATGTTTTCAGCCGATCTGGCAGTACACAACGTACGTCTATGAATGGACCTGTCACCTACAGACCCTCTTGCTTCGAAATCATTCACTACATGATAAATAATGCGCTGTGTTGGCACGTTGTTACTCTCAAAAATTTTACGTAACTTTCTCATCGTCACAGTAACCGATGATTGATTTTTATAAAATGTTTTAACGATTAAAACACGTTGGTTTATCGAATATTTTGCCATAATATATTTGCAACGTGTGTACTTCACGACTGCCAAATATGAACTGTCAAGACTAATGTATAACAAAATGGCGGCAAACAAAGTAGTATACCTTCCCGGCGGACACCCTGTAAATGTCACAGTTTTCTTGATCTTTTTGTCCTTCCCATCTAATCGTATTTCTTGGATGGCAGTAATGCCTGCTTAGTAGCAGCTTTCAGCTGCAAATTTAGAAATAGATTCATTCAATATAATTGCGCCTTCGAGTTCAAAAATCGTCCAACCTTAGTCTTTGCGCAAAAAAGGTGTAACATCGCAAGTCAAATAAACAAGTGTCGAAATTGTGTCCACACCTCAATTCATTGTAGACGTCAAGAATTGTGCATTGCTTACATTACTATTGCTCAGACTTTGATCTGCATCTTCTTAAACTTTTATTCTCGGAGTAAACATTCACATAACATAAACATAAATATAACATAAAAATTAACATTGACATTAAGATTAACATAAACATTGACATTGACATTGTGATTAACATAAACATAGACACTGACATTAACATTAACAAATAATAAGGCCTTAGTGGAGATATTAAGAAAACTAGCCCTATGGAGGCGGTGCTACCTCGGTTTAGCGAAACAAATGAGATCAGAATTCCTTACTGGATATTCCAAATATTGGCTCTACCGGAAGCTAGACTAACCAGTCTTTATTTACCGCGCCGATATTAGGCGCTTTTTAGCGCTGTAAATAGAGAAAAAGATAAAACCGCGAACTCTATGAGCTGTAACAAGGTCTCAATATAGGATAGCGCCTCGGCCACATTTAACGAATGAACAGCAGGCACATTCTCACACAGCAAAGAGAATAATCGACTTCCAGGTTTAACACGAATTGAAAGACAAAGACTGGTAGTTCGGTGGGTTGGAGTAGTTAGTCCACTAAGCCCACTTTTAAGGAATGATTAATTTAATAATGAAAAATGATAGGGTATTCAACGATTCCTGGCCGGTAATAAGCGGTTGCAAATCAAACAAGCTTAAAGCCTTGAACTAAGCTTCTATTTCTGTAGCGGTAAGAGTGATAACAAGTCACAACCTGTTAGGTAAGCACTCCCATAGAATCGGAGTAGCTAACTCACACCAACTATGCAGAAAATGCAGTGACTCTGAAGTCGAGGAGGACATCCCACACCTCCCACACTCTGTCACTCACTGTCCTGTGATCTGCAATATCCGCAACAAACTCCTTGGCAGCTTCTACTAACGAGGACCTGACGGAGCTAGTATCAAATATTATAGATCGTCAGTTTTTGCTGCAAATCGGGATGGAGCAAACATCTGTTTGAAGCGGGTGAAATAACGTAAGGTCACAGCATAAGCATCACTCTGACTATAGTTTAAACATTCTTTTCAGGTACTTTTCTATCAACAAAGGGTATCGCTATGAGCCCACATACATGTGGTTTCATCAAGACGGTGGCACATACCACACAGCTCGTGAAACAATGGAAATGTTGAAGGATGATGGTGAGCAGCTTATCTCTCGAAATTGTCCTGTGAGTTGGCCACCAAGATCATGCGATGTAACGCCTTTTGATTATTTCTTGTGGGGTTATCTATGTAAAGTCGTTAGTGTATGTGGACAAGCCGAACACGATTGAAGCCCTACAGAATAACATAACACGCGTAATTCGTAGAATACTGGCCGAAATTCTAGAAAAAGTGACGCAAAATTGGACCTTCCGAATGAACAATTTGAAACGGAGTCGCGGACAACATTTACATGAAGTTGTCCTTAAAACGTAAATGGCAAAGGCCTATTTATCGATTACAATAAAAAATTTGGATATGTGATGCAAATGAGAGTGTTTTATTCGATTTTCAAAATTACGCTTAAAAAATCACCCCCCTTTACTTACGTACAGCCTACCAACTTTCAGCCCTCTCTTGCAATATATTTGGATTTCAAAGAACCTCATCAAATCAGTTCCCATCAATTTATCTCATCCTGTTTCAAAAACCACAAACATCTGTCATCGTGACAAGTGAAACTTTTCTCACCTAATAATCATTATTAGCGCGCCCCCATATCTCGCCAATTCTCTCACATATCACACACATCCTCGATCCTGACAATGTCAACTTCACATAATGTATACCAATCAACACGTCGTCAGTGCTGCGCCCAGATACAAACCAAAACGAAAAACTAGGGTTGTTGTTCCCAACTAACCCAATCAAACACACACCAGACCCAGAGCATTCCACGAACAATTTTGCATACCGCAACACCACCGTCCACCAGCCCACGCACAGCCCCAAGCGCTAGATGATAACCAAGGCAACACACAGCATGACCGTTGGGGTGTCGCTCTGCGGTATCCTCTCTCCACTTGATGTCAAATTACGTGCGATGTTACGCTACGTGCATGCGAACGAAATAACCACACCACCACATGTTGTTGCTACTTCTGCTGCTGCTGCTGATGATGATATGCCAATGAAATCATCACCGAAACGTCG
This sequence comes from Rhingia rostrata, assembly GCA_949824845.1. NCBI lineage: Eukaryota > Metazoa > Arthropoda > Insecta > Diptera > Syrphidae > Rhingia > Rhingia rostrata. Next base: position 110,832,182 of record OX463756.1, read on the forward strand.
TGTCGGTCGTCACCGCTGCCGCCGCCGTCGTCGCGCTACTGCACTAAAATAAAAATAAATCACCAAACACAAAAAACAAGGCACAGTTGTCTTGTGATCCCAGACCCCACCCGGGGGCAGGTAGTTGGTAGGTCGTTTGTTGGTAGCGCGGCGGCAGTTCGACAATGAGACCAACACATTGTCACACACAACCCAACGCGTCAGTCTTACCCGCTTCCTAAGGCCACCGCCACCGCCTCTCCTTACCCCAACGAACCGCGATAATCGCGTATAACTTGTAATATGCTGTCACACAAATGTGGTATTATTCCCCATGCCCCATGCTCAGGCCATCCATCCAGCCATTCCTGCAGTCATCCATCCATCCATCGTGTGGGAAACACACGACAAATCTGTTTCCCACGGTCTGAAAAATATATCTGACAACACAACTACGACCACACTGCGCACATGTATTCTACTATATAGCGGCGCAGCAACAGCAGCAATGGTTGACTTGGCGCACACAAGCGGGCGGACGGGCAGCCAGCCTGGCACAGGCAGTAGTTCGGCTCAGTCCCTCTTCCTGCCTCTCACTCGTGCGCACTCGTTCTTTCCATTTAGCTCTTTATCTGTTTTACTCCGGATTTATTTTATCGCAGCATTGTTTGTGTTGCGCTACATTTTTTTATAAAAGGAGGATGACAAACGTGTTTATGGCTCATTCCTAATTCAGAAGCGATCGTGGATACACGTCAGTAGCAGAGAGTGGATATCATCGGCGAGGATCTACATCGGAACCCAATTTGGATACAATCATCGATCTCAATTTAATTATCAAACGGATACTCACAACATGGTTATGGAGATGTCAAAGACCTATCAGTACCGAAAGGTTATGAAGCCACTGCTAGAGCGAAAACGTCGGGCAAGGATCAATAAGTGTTTGGACGATCTTAAGGACTTGATGGTAGAATGCCTAACTCAGGAGGGGGAACACGTTACTAGGCTTGAGAAGGCAGACATTTTGGAACTTACCGTTGAACACATGCGAAAGCTTAAACAGCGCGGAGCTTTAACACTCATAAAAACCCAAACTGTACACCAATTGGAGTCCTTTCGTTCGGGTTACGTGCACGCAGCAGATCAAATCTCCGAGGTTCTGGCAGCAACCCCTGGCATGAATATGGACGTGGGATCAAAAGTTATGCGCTTTTTGGCAGATCAACTGATCCAAATGCAGACTCTACAACGGGACACGTTTCATTTGCCCATGATGATGCCGACTGCATTGCGAGACGGGGACATGGATGTGGTTATTGATGTGATGAAAGTAGAGTCACCCTCATCGTCGGCAGGCTCACCCGTTTGGAGGCCCTGGTAACTATCTAGAATGGATCCTGAGAGTAAAAGAAAAAGACTGCATTCACGGCGAGAATTTTGCATTTAAAACAAAAAAAATCGGTTGTCTTCCTGCAAGTTGTTAGTTGTCACCAACTCGATTAACTGTTAATAACTGTGATATATTGTACAATAGATTGTAAGGTAATCTAAGCAAACCGGTTTAAAGCTTTAACAAAAATAAAACAAGGTTTATATTTAAAATGAATGTTTTTTTTTTATTTACGTCTGAATCGTCCTGAACTTGGGGTTTCAAAATAATTTCTGGGGTGTGATTTTCTGAGTATCGATGACTAACGTTGGGATCGGCTGTTAATTTTTGTGTAAATGGAATGGGAATTGTTTTTACTGGGAAACGTTAATATTATTGATTCTAAGAATTCCGTACCCCGAATGCAAAGACTTACTTTTATGAAAGCGATGTTGCCAAGCTTAAATTTCAGAGAGATATAATTTAGTTTCCCATTAAAAGAGGGTGCTTATTCACTTGGCGCAAAAATCTATGACTATCAATCAATTCACTTCCTCGACATGAACATATTTTATATGCTCCAACAAAGATGCAATACATCACGGAAGCAATCTGCGACTAAATTCTGAACGGCAGAAGTATCGCCAATAGTTTCGGCAGGAGTTCAGCTAAAAAAAAACACATCCATGAGTTTGAATTTCTGACCGTTTTTAGAACCTTGTAATACATTTCAAAAAGATGGCGGATGCCTGGATGTAGGATGCGAAAGGAAGTACAATGGATTTCTATTTTCTAGCTCCTTTGGAATGCCTTACCCTTAGGGTGGAATCGGCTAAGCTGATAGTTGATTGTTGCTTTTGTTGATTATCGTTTTTGATTATCAACTCTTCTTTGCTCTGCGTAAAGCGATCACAAAAAAACTGAATGATCATTTACAGCACTTAGAGTTTTGAACGTCACTTTCTTGCCGACGTTTTCATAACGAGCAGCTGTTCAGTACAGTTCTATTCAAAGTGTTTCTATTTTGAAAAATGTAAGTGAACATAGAATGTTAAAATGTTAACAAATTCGTTTGTTTTTTAAGGTATAAAGCAAATAAAGAGCAAATACGGATCCTTTAAAACTTTATGGAGCAAAATTTGGCGAGATCTTTCCAGCACTGCCCGGTAAACCCAGAGACAGTAATGGGAAAAACTTGTAAGAACATTAAATACAAATGGAACGCCAACAAAAACTGTTAATGAGTGGAAAAGATTAAGTAATGAACATACACACCAATTGTTAAGACTATAAATTTATATAATCCTAGTATAGATTTGGACGCTACGCAAATACCGCGCAAAAAAATTCACGCACAATAAAAATTCCATCAAAAAAACCGGTGGCGGTCCATTTGATTTAAAGTCCTTAGACGTCTACGGATGAGACAATAGTTGCTGCCTGAGTTATGGAATTTGGAATTATCCGTAAGCGGAATTAAGGGCTCATTGAGTTTTGGGAATCTTGCAGAAGGTAATACAGGGTGGCGCACCAATTGTGCTACAATAAGAAATTCAAATAACTTTTTTTTAATCGATGTATTTCATTTTTTTTTTTATTGGTTAGAAAATTAAATTTTATTTTAAATAGTTAGTTGTTTTTAAAGATTATAGATCGCAAATGACCACCACGCTCTCCCACGCATATGCGGCACCTGATCAAAAAATTATTCATTGCGGCCTTAAGAGTTGAAGTTGGGATCGCCTCAATTATTGTCGTTATGGACTGCTTTAATTCAGTTAAATTCCTGGGCTTCGTTTTATACACCTCTTGCTTGACATAACCCCATAAAAAGAAGTCTGGTGCAGTCAGGTGAGGTGACCTTGGGGGCCAGCGAAGAGTGGAGTTCCTAGAAATTAATTAGTTTGCGAATTTTTTGTTTACCTCCGCCATAACTGGTCTGGCTATATGTGCAGTTTCTCCATCTTGCTGAAACCAAACGCTGTTGAATGGTATACGTCTTCGGCGCAGTTCTGGGTAAAAAAAACTCCTTCAACATCTTTAAATAACGGTCCCCATTGACAGTAACGGTTACACCGTTTTCTTCAAAGAAGTACGGCCCGACAATACACCTTGATGAAACTGCGCACCACACAGTGACTCGTTCTGGGTGCAGTTCCGTCTCATGGAGCATTTCTGGATTAGACTCTTTCCATATACGGCAATTTTGCTTGTTTAGATTTCCGTTAAGATCAAAATGGGCCTCATCAGACATGAACAAACAATTGATCAATGTGTTGTCTTCTTCGGCCATTGATATCATTTTTTGGCAAAATTCCAGGCGAACAGGCAAATCCTGAGGGTTTAACTTGCTAGTAATTTGGACTTTGTACGGAAACAAGTTTAAATCGTCATGAAGTTTCCGTTGTAATGACCGTCTACTAACTCCAATTTGCCCCGATAAGTTTCGGGTCGAAACGCTCGGATTGGCCTGTATTGCAGATGCTACTGCTGCGATTGTATCCTGAACCCGAACATTGGCATCTCGATGGTACGGCCTTCGTGCGATGCTTCCAGATTCGGCAAACATGTTTACAAACCTCATAATGGTCCATCTACTCGGGGGATTACCGCCAAACTCCCGCCTAAATTCCCATTGGACGGAAATGATGGACTGCAAAGCATGGTACCGTTGCACTATCCAAATTCTTTTCTCCATATCCCAAGCATCCATTTTTATTAATCCAAATAGTAACCTACAAAATAAAAAAAAAATAAGCCGATTACTCACACAGAAAAAAAATTATTACGTTTTATTTTTGTAGCACGATTCGTGCGCCACCCTGTATATGCGACATACCTTACTTATTTACTTACTTAAGTGCGGCTTAAGGTCCGGAATAAACCTGGGACTCAACCAACATGCCTCTCCAATTAGCCCGTTCCTTCTCTAACTACCTCCAGTTGCGCACTCCAAGTTGGTTGAGGTCGGTTTATACTTCTGCGCGCCATTGAAGGCAAGGTCTTCCACTACTGTGTCCGACGTCTGGCAGGGATTCGACGACTCTGCGAGCCGGAGTATTGGTGTCCATTCGTTCTACATGTCCTAGCCATCTTAAACGCCCAATGCAGAGTTTTTTTGACCAGGGACATGTCGCTGTACAGCTCGTACAGTTCTTGGTTGAATCTTCTTCTCCATAACCCGTCAACGCAAACGGGGCCGAAGAATTTTCTTCTCAAATCTATTAACTTCTTCATCAGTTCATCCGCTTTTGAGACGGTCCATGCTTCAGCGCCGTAGAGCAGGACTGGGATGATCAGGATCTCCTTAGTAGTTCGAGTGAGGGCTTTACTACTGAATTCCCTTCTTAGCGGTTGGCAAGAGTAATTCTTCGTTTATTTTCTGACGAGATGTAGTGTTCAGAGTTAATAGCGGAGCCGAGATAGACAAAGTTCCGTACTACCTCAAAAGTATATCTGTCAATGGTGACGTTCTGTCCAATTCGTCGATGTTGTGTCTCCTTTCGTGTTGACGGCATATACTTCATCCTGCCCTAATTTACTGCTAACGCATTTTTGCCGCTTCCTTCTCTATACTAGCAAACGTGGCTATGACATCACGTTGGGTCCTACCAATGATGTCAATATCGTCGGCGTATGCTAGTAGTTGTACAGATTTTTGGAGAATTGTGCCTCTGGTGTTGGCTCGTGAGTCTTGCACAATCCTCTCAAGAATCAGATTGAAGAAGTCACATGACAGCGCATCGTCTTGCCTAAATCCTTTTTTGGTATCGAATGTGTCAGTGAGGTCGTTTCCGACCCTGATGGACCAGCGAAAATTCTCCATCGTCATCCTTACAAACGGACGAGTTTGGGCGGTATACCAAAACTAGACATGGCTCTGTATAGTTCGTCTCTATAAATGCTGTCGTTTGCGGCTTTCAAATCGATGAATAGGTGGTGGGTATCGATTTGGACTGATAAGGGCCGATAAGGTTGTTGATAAACGGTTTCATGTGTACACATATTACGGCAGATAGATTTTTTTAGGCGATATTGAGGAGACTTATGCCTATGTAGTTGGCGCAGTTTAGAGGGCCTCCTCTTTTGTGGATCGGGCAAACGATGCTGAGGTTCCATTCTTCAGGCATACTTTCTTCCGACCAGATTTGGCTTATGAGTTGGTGGATGTTACTTACCAAGTCATCTCCGCCGGCTTTATAAAGCTCGGTGGGAAGGCCGTCATTTCCACAGCCTTATTAAGCTTCAGCTTAGATATCGCTGTCCTCACTTCACTCAGGTCGGGAGGTTGGCAGTTGTCGCTGTCGTTGCCAATATTGAATGGTTCGTTCTGCCTGACAGAGGAATGTTGTTCGTCATCGCCGTTTAACAGTCTGCAGAAGTGGTTCTTCCATATCCTCAGCATCGACTGTGTTTCAACTGCGATATTTCCTTGTTCATCTCGACAGCATTCTGTTCGAACCTTGCATCCTTTGACGTTTTACACTTTGGTAAAACTTGCGAACATCGTTCCTGGAGTGGTACCTCTCTATATCCTCGATCGCGCGCTTTTCTTGTTCTTTTTTCTTCTTTCTGAAAAGCTGGTGATCTTCCCTTCTTCTCTGCCTATAGAGCTCAATGGCAGCTCTTATCTTCACCTGCATCTTAGCCTTGGATACGCGTAGCGGGAAGGTCTTGGCGGTCTCTTGCGATTGCAGTCTTTCGACGTTAAATTTTTTCACAGTACTTCTGGATTGTTTTGTATATCCTTATTCTTACCTTAGCTGCAACAAGGTAGTGGTCCGAGTCGATGTTAGCTCTTCGAAATGTTCGGACATGCAAAATACTGGATGCGTGCCTGTTGTCTTTCGCAATATGATCAATTTGGTTGACCGTTCGTTGATTTGGATACCGCCATGTCCCCTTATGTATATCGAGGTGAGGAAACCGTGCGCTGGCTATAGTGGCATTCCGTTCCGTAGCGAAGTCAATTAGCCTAATTCCGTTACCGGATGTGTTGCTGTTTAGGCTATATTTTCCGACAATACTGCTAAAGATGTCTTCTCTTCCTTCTTTTGCGTTCAAATCACTCAGCACGATTTTAACATCGTACTTCGGTAGTCGCTCATAGGTTTGTTCAAGGAGCTCATAGAAGCAATCCTTAGCTTTATCATCTTTTTCCTCCATATAACAAAATTAGTACGTACGTATCCACTTTGACCTATGAGAATATGAGGATTAAGCTGAGAGTTTAAAGCCAATTAGACATACCTTGCACATCCAAAAATACCTAGGGTACATTATTTTGCGCAACAATTGCGCATTTACAAATAATTGGGCACGTTACCTCTTAATATGTTCAAATTTGCAACAGACACGTTATTTAATTTGGAATCTTTTAACTTCTTTTTACTTTGAGGGGTTGGAGAAGTAAAATCTCATTTAAAAACTTTTTCTAAAAACTAAACGTTTATCCTTTTTTGTATCTGCTTTTCCCAAATATATTCATTCAAATCGAAGCCATATCCCAATATTTACAAAAACCCTGATTCATTGCGACAGGTAGTTTTAAAAGAATCGTGGGAACGGATTTTTAAGGATGAATCACTTTAAATGCACTTTATGCTCCCTTGTGTGTTTTCCCACGAATTCGTAAGGATACCCTGAGCTGACCTTTTCGAAGGATAGTGAGATGTGAATTCTACGAAAAACCTATCCTTTTCTTTCTCCAGCACGTATTTATCTACATGATTGCAATTGTACCCAGCGCTGTTCATAGGACTGTACATTTTTGAAGGAAAAGTATATAAACAGGATTGTTTGACTGTAGTAGCATCATTTCAACTCGAGTCATCCTTCCGATAGCACCACTTAGTTTTTCCAAAATATTAAAAATGTGTGATGAAAATATAAAATCTACCATAAAACTGACCGGCAAATCTAGCACCAAACAAGTGTCTTATTCGATTAAAAAAACATTGAAAGCAATATTCAAGAAACAACCTGCTAAACATGACATTTTAAATAAAATTCATCGTACGCAAACGTCAATCGAAGCGTTGGCTTATCTACGCCAATCTGAAGCAAGGAGGAAAATTGAATCGAAAAATATTTATGCTGCTCCACCGTCTGCACCACATGTCGCGGTCGAGGACGATCAATCTGATCAATACGAGGTATGCGTTCCTGTTCATTTTGCCCGCACCCAGCAAGGTACATTCTTCTGGATCACTGCACCTCTTGTTCCGGTTGAGGCGGGTTTTAATAAACCAAGTTGCTGCGTAAATAACCATCAAGTTGCTGTTTCACAGTATAGAGAACGTTGGTGTTAGTTCTAGGATGCCAACAACCGACTGGAGAAAATAAGACTGAAGGGGAAGTACACAAATTATATATTCCCACTCAAACCCGAAAGCTTTAAATTTAATTTTAATATATATATACAATTTAAGAAATACAAATATATAAACACGATAACTTTTGTCATTTATACTGTTTACTAGGAGTTTGAGTTGATTTTGGATATCCTGCGGCATAGTTGATGATTGTGATTTTATTAAAATTATTTGTTATTGTTCTTGGTAAGAGTTCACTTCTTCGACTGTTTCAATTCGTCGTTGATCGTTTAATTTATCCACCACAACATCAAATCGGTTTCCTTCTTCACTGTGGGTGCAGCGGCATAGTGGTTAGTGCGTTAGCCTACTAAGCACTGAGTTTCTGGTTCAAATCCTGAATGCCACCTTTTTCGAAATTCTGACTTTCATGAATATAAAAGTTTTATGAAAAGCCTCTTAAGTTTGCTGTTCGGGTTCATCATTTATTTCTTCTTCGCGACAAAAATAATATCTTCGCATAGTACACAGAAATGAAGATATACATGACAGCATTTTTCAGTATTTGTTTTAAACTTCTTTGTGAAATAAAATGTTATTTCCATTCTTTTGTGCATTTCAATAATGCTATTCAATGATGGCTACTGTTGGGACCTAAATTCGACAAAGTCGTTTTCAAAATGAGCACCCGATCTTAAGCGGAATGATTTACCGCACGCATCATCTATACATCGCATACTAATTTAAAACAAAATATCAACATTACTAATGAAGTGCAACATATCCGCACTCGTTAACCAAAATCATTCAAAATCCCACCCTTACTAGATGCGATTTACTCAGTTTGTAACAGAAGACCGGCCAACAAGTTTGAAGTTTGACATTATTATTAAATATGATAAGAAGAGCCTTGCAGAATCGTCCCCTGGCGTGTGATATTTGATCGAATCTCGCTCAACTAGAGATTCACTTCTATGATCAAATAAATCTCTAGTTAGACAATCTGGCATCGGTACTTTCGATAACACTATCTTAGTTTTTAAAATAGGATCACAACAACCTTTAATATTAATGATAGGCAAATCTGTTACACAAAATGTTGATAAGACTACACCTCCCTCCATTAAGTTCACTGGAGAACCACATTTTGGTCTTTCTTAACCTTAAAAATACGTTTATCGTCTAGCTACAAAACTTGTTACAATATTTCTTGCAAATCATGTTCATTCGTGATGTATTAATTATAAATAACAATATATTGAGTCACAATTTTTCCGCATCATGTATATCTTATTATACTCATCTAGTCATATTCTACCTGCCCTCAAGGAAATCTATTCTACTAGAAATAGGACACAGCCAAATATATCCGATCGAATGCTATGAAGAGGACCGAAAAATAGTGGGAAAAGATTTGCGAAACAAAGAACACTTTGCACTCAGTCTCAAACACCTTGTGTACATTCCCACGAGTACCACTAATACCTGATACTGGTATAACCCAAAGGATCAATTTTCAGTCTAGAGATTCATTGTGTTTTGAAAATTCCTATTCCTATTTAAATATTTAGAGTGGATATTTCGAGTATATAAGACCGGGTACTAAAGTGTAGATGCATCATTTAAACGAAACCATTCGTTTAGATAGCAACTCACAGTTTTTCAAATATAAAACAAAATCTACAAAATGTGTGTGGAAATCTCAAAGAACACTTCAACGGAAGACAACAACCGGAAAACCTCTTACAGCGTCAAGAAAGTGCTGAAGACAATTTTCAAGAAGCATAAGCCGGAGGAAGAAAATGTGGACAATATAATCTGCACAAAGCTGTCTTGGAGTCATTGGAAAATATTCGCAATGCTGAAGCTGAAATTGAGAGTGAAAACAAAGCTAATGAGCACATCTATGCTGCCTCATCCTGTGGATCCAGTATGACCTCCGAGGATCAGTACACTGAAACCGTGGTTTATGTACCAGTACACTTTACTCGCACTGAGAATTGGACATTTTTCTGGACAACCTCATCTTCCATTCCTGCTGATGCTGGATCAATTGACCCATTGTACCACAGCACTGCTAATCAAATCACTGCTCAACAGTGTTGTGATCGATGGGTGCAAGCTTAAGTCACGGAGACCACCCCATGAATGGAATAAGAAAAAAACAGATGTTGTGATAAAAATAAATATGTCTTCCATGATTCAACATTCAAAAGCTTTAACTGAAACAATTGTAATATTAATAAATTTAACAAAAATTGAAAAACATAATATACTCGTAAAACAAACACATATAAATCAATTTTTATTTTTGATAAATCCATTGTTATCCTTTCCAAAAATTTGGTAGCTAATGACATTTTGTCTTCCATTGAATGAATATTACCATAAAAGAGTCAAATAAGGATATTTTTCCGCGGGCTTGTGGAAATCTTCATAGCCACGAAGAGCACGTGCCCGAAGTAGTGTGAGATATTTATTCACTCAAACCACCACCTTTTGTATTTGTATTGGAACTAAGTATGCGACTTATCCTGCAAATTTTTTTTATCACGGGTACCTAATGAATGTTTGGAAGGTAACCTTTCTTTGAGAGTTCCTGATTTTTTCGCAATTTATAGCGTTGTTTGTTAATATCCGACCAAATCCACCTTTAAGCGCGGAAATACCCAGATCTCTGCGTAGACCATCGTTAGTTATGTACCACAGCGCATTAAGGAATGATCTTAACATGTTGTTTTCAATGGTTTGTAAAAATTTTAGATTCGTTTCACTAGTACAATCCCATAGTTGTATACCATATGTCCAAACCAATCTTAGCACTAGCTTGTAACTATAATTGTAGAGTGTTATCAAGAATGTGCTTCGAATATGTTCCGGGCAACAAGTACATTTCTATATTCTTGTTTTTTTATTCATTTTTATTTTAATTCATGTTAAAACTAACTTATATGTAAGACAAAGTCTAGTCATCACAATTCATGAAAAACCAGCCTATTTATCAACTACAGGGTCTCCGCCGGGAAGGTGTAATACCTTGCTTTGCCGCCATTTTGGTAAACATTAGTCTTGACAGTTCATATTTGGCAGTCGTGAAGTAGACTCTTGGCAAATTTATTATGGAAAAATATTCGATAAGCCAACGTGTTTTAATCGTATAAACATAAACAAAATCAATCGACGATTACTGTGACGATAAGAAAGTTACGTGCAATTTTTGGGAGAAACAACGTGCCAACAAAACACACTATATATCGTGTAGTAAATGATTTCGAAGAAAAAGTGCCTGTAGGTGATAGGCCCAAGCAAGGACCACAACGTACTGCAAGATCTGCTGAAAACATTACTGCTGCTCTAGGAAGTGCTCAAAACAATCCATCAACCTCAATTCGACGCCGTGCTCAGGAGCTTGGTCTTCAAAGAACAACTTTGGCCACAATTTTGCACAATGATTTGCATTTGTTTCCATTTAAGATTCAGTTCACACAAGAGCTACTTCTACAGACCATTTACGCCGCCGTACAGTTTTTTTTATAATTTACACGTCCTCAAGGGGTTATGAATACCCTTATACATGCAACCACATTACGAGCGTTAGAGAAGGGGAAGAAAGAGAGTGATAGGAAAGATTTTGGATGTAGTGGAGACTTACTCCATCGGTAATGTCCGAACTAACTTCGGGGAGTAGCTTTTTCTTGTTTGAAGAAATCAAAGATGGTGTGCATACTTTTAGGTATAACAACCGACCTTTTTAATTTCTTTTAAATAAAAGTTATATATATTTTGGCTGGGAATGAAAGCTCAACCTTCCACTAAACGGACGAACACATTACCACTACACCACGGCCACCCATAATGCATATACCCAAACACATGTGCCAACAGGATGTTACAGCTAGCCCACGACAACCCCGATTTTCATAAAAAAATCATAATTGGTGATTAGGCACATTTTCATTTGAATGTATATGTGAATAAACAGAAAAGTCGGTTCTGGGCAATGGAAAACTTTCAAATCATTCATCAGTCACCTATGCATCCATTAAAAGTTACAGTCTGGTGTGTAATTTGGTCAGGAGGAATCATTGGACCTTACTTCTTTGAAAATGAAAACGGCGTAATGGTAACTGTGAATGGGGAGCGATATCGTTATATGACTGAAGACTTTTTACCGCCAGAACTGCATGCTTTGGGCTTGATTAACATGTGGTATCAACAAGACGGTGCCACATCGCATACAGCCAGGATTACAATGGAACTACTGCGAGACCTCTTTCCACAAGAAGTTATTTCACGAAATGGTGATGTTGATTGGCCTCCATGTTCGCCTGATTTGACTGCTCCGGACTTCTTTTTGTGCGGATATCTGAAAAGCAAGGTTTATGCAAACAAACCAGAAACGCTTGAGCAACTCAAGCAAAATATTCGTGATGAAATTAATAAAATACCGCGTGAAATATGTGAGAATGTAATGAAAAATGTGCCCAAAAAGGCTCTCATTTGTGAGACTAACAGAGGCAGACATTTACCTGATATCGTCTGAAGTCAAATACCTTGGCATCTGGCTTGACAAGTTTCTGTATTTTAATAAAAATGTGGATGCTTGTCTGGCCAGGGCTAGGGGGGCTTATGCTCTGACAAGAAGATTGTTTCATAGCAGTCAACTTGATTCAAGAGTGAAAGTCTACATGGCCCTCATAAGGCCGATCATCGCTTACGGTTGTCCCGTGTGGTTCAATGTGGCACCAACCTACATGGAAAAGATACGGCTGTTTGAAAGGCGGTGTCTCCGATCCTGCTTAGGATTGTACCGAACGCCGGACTCCGAGTACATAAAATATTATCGCAACGAGGTTCTATACAATGGGGCTCAGTTGAATAGAATTGACAATTTCCTGATTAAGGTGACGCGAAGGCACGCTGCAAGGGCAATGGCTACCGACAACAGCCTGATCTTTGGGGCTTTTTACCCCAATGATTCATACATGGAGAGCACGCTCATATCGGGCTTTATTCCACCAGAGGCATTCATCTATATCGATTCGTTAGGGTTAGTACAAGACAGGAACGGTATCCCGGTTTTATACCACCGCTATCGTGACGCGCGAGACAAACGGCTATTCCGCGACGGGAACGTCGACAATGCTCCGGAGCTCCTCCGCTTTAGCACGGCGGTATCGGATCGCGATAGGATCGATGCTGCAAAACAGCGCACTGAATTCTGGTGGCTATATGAGGAAGGTGATTCTGCACTTCCTCAGGACTTTGCGGACTTTTAGTCCAACTCCATAGGTAAGATTTTAAATTAGGAACAAGGGCTGGGGCGGGGCTTGTGCACCATATTGGCGTACAATATGGTTGAACGCAGGCTGCCGTGGGACCGAAAGGCGCAATCAGGATGGCGACCCCTCGGGGCATGTAGTTTAAGTAGTATTAAGTTAGGCTTAAGTTGTTTAAGTAGTCATAAGTTAGTTATAATCTAGAATAAGCTTTTTTTATAAAACAAAAAAAAAAGACACTAAACAAAGTTTTCAATTTTTTCTTTGTAAATTAAAATTATATATAAAACCAAAAAAACGACAAATGTGAACTGGGCTGAGCAACAACTTGAAAATGATTCGGATTTTCATCGAAAAATCATCTTCAGCGATGAGGCTCATTTCTGGCTGAATAGCTTCGTCAATAAAAAAAAATGCGGTATTGGTCAGGCAGCCATCCACACGTAATCCATGAGTCATCATTGCATTCCGAAAAAATTACGGTTTGGTGTGGTTTATGAGCCGGTGGCGTCATTGGGCTGTACTTCTTCCGTGATGATCAAGACCGGCACATTGCTGTGAATGGGAATCGCTAACATTCAATGATAACCGAATATTTTTGGCCCAAATTGGATGCAATGGACTTGGAGGACATAGCGAATGCAACAATCAATTTATTGGAAACTAAGTTTGGAGAACGAGTTATCTCACGAAATGGTCCAGTCGCTTGGCCGCCTCGGTCGTGCGATTTGACGCCGTTAGACTATTTCCTGTGAGGCTACGTCAAGTCTATGGTCTATGCCAACAAGCCAGCTACGATTGATGAACTTCGTACGAATATCGAACGTGAAATTGCAGCAGTATCGGCCGATTTATGCTTGAAAACCGTCGAAAATTGAGTTAAGCGTCTGGACTTCTGCAAGCGTGCCCGTGGTGGCCATGCAAAAGAAATCGAGTCCCATACATAATGGCATCGAGCGTACTTTAACAGGAAGAAAGAATTTCATTGGTATCCAAAACCGTTTTTGCTATATTTAAAAAAAAACTTTTGTAGCGCTCTTATTGAAAAACCCGATACATATATGGAGCTCTATATAGGCGTTGAGCGATTATCTCGCTTACACCGATGAAACAAAGCAAATTTATAACGCAAAACCTATAACCGGACATGTTGTTGAATAAGACTTACTAAAAATGGAGGAAATATATATTTATAATAAACGCTTGCACTACTCAAAGTATTTTACAAAAGGGAACTTAACAAATAAAATAATTAATAAAAAAAATCTTAATATCTAAACTAAGTTCTCCTAACTCCTCTTGTTCTTTGTGTGTTCTGGCTTTGTTTCAGGAAATGAGCGTAACTTAATAAAATTTTGTAATTGAGGGTGCGAAATTTATATGTGGGTTTCGGTTGAAGTATTGCTTCAATTCTTTTTTAATTTTCGTGTGGATTATGGCTTTTTTTAGAAAAAATCCCCTATTTTGTTAAAATGTGACGAGTACTTTTGTCTTTGTACTTATTCTCGTTTTATTGCCTCATATGTAAGAACAATACATAAATCTTTTTTTTATTTTTAAACGACTTCACACACGTTAATGCCTATCCAACAAAATGACACGCACGGCATACACACAGTTTGAAAACGGTTGCACCAGTAACACTTTTTTGATGGCGATCATCGAAAAGTAGAAGTGCTTAAGGAAAGAACTCAATACTAGCAATTAAGTCAATTAAATTGTTGGTGATGTTCTTGCCTTCTCTGAAACTCATCTGACAGAGGACATAAAAAAATAGTGAAATCAGTCTTCCGCACAGTCATACAGGCGGTGTCGTATTTTATATTAAAAAGAGTCTACGGTACAGAATTATTAGTGAAATACATATTCCAATGAAAGTGTGGTGTTTATGTTACGAGGTCTTTACAAATGAATTTAAGGAAACTGTAGTGATTTTCTACAGATCTCCAAGTAGTTCTGAACGGTGAATTTTGCACAACATTCTCAAATTGGGTTGATATGGTATTGCATACAAATTCCAATATAACCATTCTCGAGGACTATAACAAAAATTTTCTTAATATGGACTATACTTAACCAAACTTCAACATGAAATTTTAGTTAAAAATAACTTAAAGCAACTGATAAATAAACCAACGAGGATCACTGAGGACACGAGGTCATTAACAAACTTTGTTATATGCCCTAGAGAGACAAATATTTGGGCAGATATAGCTCCGGGATTACAATTTTTTGATCACTAAACAATAGCAGTTAAAGTACCGGTACTTAATAAAAAAGCTAAGAACGATAAAATATACATCAACCTATTCAAATATAATAAAATTAAATTTAGAGCCCTTCTTATTGAAAAATGTGAACATTAAGATATTAATACTGACTTTAACTTATTATCGTTAATACTACAAGAAAATCTATTATACTATGTAAACAAACAAATAAAAATAAAAAGTGCAGGACTATAATAATAAATGGTTTACGGAAGAACTAAGAACCTTGAAATGTAATAAAGTTCAGTGTTTTCGTAAAGCGAGTATATTTAATAGGCCTGTAGACTGGAATATTTACAGAAGTATACGTAATACATATAAGAATAAATTACACCTCACCAAAAGGAATTATATCTGTAATAAAATAAAGTCATGCGAAAATCAAAAGATCATGTGGAAAACAATAAAACAACTGGTTTTAATGGAAGAAAAATTAGAAATTTATGAAGTTCTGTTTGGTGACAAATTGGAATCTGTGAACTCTATTATTACTAATAAGTTCAATTTTTATTTCATAGAAAACATAAGCGCGATAAGTAATTCCGTACATGTCAATAATAATCAGTAAAGCATTAATATTTCCGAAGGCATAACATATTTAGATTTCGGAAAATCAATCTAAACGAGCTAAGATTAATATGTAAAAGTATGAATTTAAAAATGCGTTGAATCTAAATATTAACATATTCCTTGATTGTTTCGATATAATAGGTCCAATAATATTACAAATAGTTACCGAGTCTTTTCTCTTGGTGAGTTTCCTAAAAACCTAAGACAATCTACAGTGATCCCAATACTTAAAGAGGCAGGCGCAAAGGAGTGTAATATGATTAGGCCTATTAAGATGATGCCAATACTAGAAAAAATTGTTGAAAAGTGCGCGTACAATCAATTTAATAAATATATCTCTGATAGTAGATACAATTTTGATTGAAATCAAATCGGGTTTTCGACACAACTACTCGTGTGAAACATCGTTAAACTGGTTCACAATGACTCGGAAAGAAGAAAGACATAGTGGCAACAAAATCATCGCACTATTTTTGGACTTCCAAGGAGCATTTGCAACAGTTGATCTCGATAGACTTCTGAGCAAATTATCAAAATGTGGTTTTAACGGGATTGACCTCAATTGGTTTAAGTCGTACTTATTTGATAAAACGCAAAAGACCTGCGTGAATAACTCAACTTCTAGTGCGATTAATACATATTTTTGAGTACCGCAAGGAACTATACTGGGCCGTTTACTATTTTTAATATAAATTGACGACATCTGCAAAGTTTTAAAAACGTCCAAAATAACTCTGTTTGCCGATGCTCTAATGTTCGTAAGCGGTAAAAATTTGTGTGAACTTGTTGAATACATAAAAGAAGATTTACTCAACCTGTGTTCATGGTAACAGTCAAATAAACTGAAAATTAATGTGAACAAGACTAAATGCATGGTGATAAACATTGATGAACTAATCAATTTATCAATTGAGGGAAATGTCAATGAACAAATGAATGAAATAAAATATTTAGGGGTAGTATTGGGCAATAAACTGAATTTTAAAAGCCATATGACTTATGTAACAAAAAAAGTGTAAAAAAAAATTGGGTTCCTGAAAAGGATACGCAAAAATATAACTACAATACGTGCTTTTAATATTTACAATACGATTATCAACCCACATTTTATAATCTGTTCTACGATTTTTTTTAAGGCAAAAACGAGGATATTAGCCGTCTTCAAGTGATACAAAACAAAGCCATGAGAATCATCCTCAAATGTAATTTTTACACACCAATAACGTGGATGCTATCGTGCCTGAAATGGTTAAACATCAAACAAAGGATTATATTTAATACACTATTGTTTATGTTTAAAATGAAACACAACATGGTGCCTAAGTACTTAACCTCGAATTTAACTCGCATAGGTGACAATCAACCGTATAATTTAAGAACTAACTGTGATTTTAGGCTTCAATTGTATAGAGACTCTAGAAACCAAAATATGCTTACTCATCGTGGTCTCAAATTATTTAATGAATTGCCTTCTGAAATTAAAAATGAAACGATCTTAAGAAGATTTAAAATACTACTTATATCCCATGTTAGAAATACAGTTTTATAAAATATTTCATTTGCATTGTAAAGGGTGATCCATTTCGAGGTTCCCTACTTTTTTAAAGAAAAAAACACAGAAAATTCAAATTTAATGGAGAATGTTTATTATCATTTGAAAGAACATTCTTTGGCATTTATTTTTTGAAGATTATGTCTATCAAATGTTGGCCGTTGCTACGTCGCAGATGGTCCATCCGTTGAGTCCAATTTTCGATCACTCGTTCAAGCATTTCGACTGGTAACTGGCGAATGACACGCGTGATGTTTTCCTCCAAGGCCTGAATCGAAGCGGGTTTGTCATCATAAGCTTTTGACTTTACATATCCCCACAGGAAAAAGTCTAACAGTGTGATATCACACGATCTTGGTGGCTAATCGACCGGCCCAAAACGTGAAAACGAATAGTACGCTCAGTAGGCCGATTATGTTGACCATAAGTTGAGCGAAGTGCACGAAACACATTCCTCACAGAACGTGAGTTTTCATAATAAAGTTGAACAATTTGTAAACGTTGTTCACGCGTAAGTCTTTCCAATATGAAATGCCAAGCAAAAATAACATGACAGCATGACACGACTCACACGTGATCTGTCAAAAAAGGCAATTGAAAAAAGTATCTCTACTTGGATCACCCATTACATCGCTGAACCCCCCTCTCTCATTTCTCTTGGCTAATAGGCAAACCCTAATAAACAATTTTTTCCCCTCTATATTATCGCTGATTATCTTCTCTCTCAAGCACCACTTAGGAATTTTCTCTCCCTATCTTTACTTGTCTGCAGCGCATTTCATTGAAATTTCCTTTGGGGAAATTTCATTATGGGTGTAGCTGTCATGTTGACATTGACCACAGATACGGGATAAAAATAAAATAAAAATAATCAAGTCTATTATATTTACAAGGAATTTTAGTTGTAAATATATTAATTTAATTTTTTATTTCAAGGGTTCGTTATAAAATCATGACGGAGTAATACGTACGATGTAGACAGAAAACCGGACACCTGTCGTAAACGTGGCTAAGTACCCACGCTATGTGCCGGGCCATCTTCATATCGACGCATAGGTGCATAACTTTGGCTGTATGTTCTATATTACACTATATGGGAGTGTGTTAAAACTTTTTCTTTTATTGTTTGTGTCTCCAATTAGCCCGGTCCTCAGCTAACTGCCTCCAATTGCGCATTCCAAGTTGGGAATCGAAAACTCTGCGAGCCGAAGTACTTGTGTTCATTCGTTCTACATGTCCTGGCCATTTTAAACGTACAATGCGGAGTTTTTTGACCAGGGCCATGTCGCTGTACAGCTTGTATAGTTATTGGTAGAATCTTCGTCTCCATAGCCCGTCAATGCAAACGGGACAGAAGATTTTTCGAAGAATTTTCCTCTCAAATCGACCAAGGATTTCTTCATCCTTTTTTGAGACGGTCCAAGCTTCGTCGATGTTGTGTGTCATTTCCTGTTGACAGCATTTACTTCGTCTTCCCCTCATTTACTGCTAAGCCCATTTTTTCCGCTTCCTTCTCTATACTAGCAAACGTAGCTATGACATCACGTTGGGTCCGAACAACGATGTCAATATCGTCGGCGTATGCTAGTAGTTGTAAAGATTTTTGAAAATTTTGCCTCTGGTGTTGGCTCGACAGTTGTGCACAATCCTCTCAAGAATCAGGTTGAACAAGTGACATGACAGCGCATCGCCTTGCCTAAATCCTTTTTTTTTTGTATCGAATGTGTCGGTGAGGTCGTTTCCGACCCTGCCTCTCCATCCTCATCATACACAAACGGACAAGTTTGTTCAGTATACCAAAACTAGACATGGCTCTGTATAGTTCGTCTCCATAAATGCTGTCGTATGCGGCTTTGAAATCGATGAATAGGTGGTGGGTATCGATTTGGACATCTTGGGTTTTTTCCAGGATCTGCCGAAGTGTGAAGATTTCATCGGTTGTGGACTTCCCTGGTCTAAAACCACACTGAATAGGGCCGATCAGGTTGTTGTTAACGGTTTAAGGCGTTCACATATTACGGCAGATAGGATTTTGTAGGCGATGTTGAGCTTATGTTGGAGGCGAACTTGGCCTTGATGCGGATAGTTACAATGCGTTCGCTAAAGTCTTAACTAATGTAAATAAATAAATACCTATGTATCATACACGAATGAAACGAAATTGACAAATCTGACTACAAAAAACAACGAAGTTTATTGCTTAATGTCCTTAGCATGGAAAATGCCAATTTTTCCCCGCATGATTTTCCAACTCATACATATTTTTCGCGATTGGTTAGGTGATTCGACACTTCACTTACTTTGGACAAAGTTTTGATACAAAGTTTTAGAAGTGTTACTTAGCACAAAGTTCCGTCGGAAGACCTCTTGCTCGGGTACATATCGTACTTTTCTTGTTCTTACATTGTAAATTTTTGTACTCTTTCATTTTCCCTTTTAATATTTGCTTCTATTTTCTCCCGCAGACACTCCAATTGAGTTTATCTGGAGAGCGTCAAGAGTTCACCATCTTCGACAGCGTTAAGGCGTCTCGCTAGTATGCGTCATCATATTAATTCCATATAGGGCAAAATATGGAGACACACTGATTGCATTATTGACTGAGCTACTCAATGCACAAGCTATACCACTTAGACGTAGACTCAGTTCCGTCGATCATCATTAAGATATGCCCGAATCGCTGCTAGAAGTTGACTCTCTTTGACGCATTCGTTTGGGTGTTCTCAAATGATGAATACCGTATTTTGTGAGAAGATTCTGAAAATCTTTGCAAGAAACTGCTTTCTAATATCGGAATGTATAGTTTGAGGTACACCGAATTTACTTAACATTTTGTCCAGGTAATGAACGACTTTTGAAGAATTCGCCTGTTTTAAGGGCTTTAGAAAAACAAAATTGGAAATATGGTCAAGGACTACAAATATATATGAATTTCCTAACATTGATCTTGGATAAGGTCCCAAGAAATCAATATATACTTTCTAGAATGGACGGTCAGTACAAAAATTAGATGACATTGGGGGACGCTGGACTTTGCTCGAAGGCTTACACTGTTTACAAGTAACACAGTTTGACACTTATCGACGAACTTGGATGGTCATAAATCCATTGGTCCTTTTAGGAATAACAAATTGATCCACTCAAAGCCACCGCATGGTCTGACGTTTACGCTGTTTCATGGGGCTTAATTTTGTAGTTGATCACACGGTTACTGTAGCTTATAGAACTATGATGAGGAAGTCAAATTTATGAAATGGCACTAGAGGACCGAACAAACTTTTTGGTATTTTGAAACAATACCATAACGCTCTAAATTACTTTCTTCAAGGGGTTTTTTCGTCAAGGGTCTACCAGGTTAAGGCCTTGGAAGCTTTCAGAAAGAATACAACAGTACGATTACTTTTCCCCTAAATCTTTGTATAAACAGAAAAGCCAAGACTTAAGTAAATAATAATCCTTGTTTGCAAATTGTCCAATACTCAGAAAAACGAGTAATGTAGGCCCGAAAAACTATTAACACAAAAACTTATAAGATTTAAATTTATTTTTATTTTGTGTTGTGTTGGTGTAAAAGTTTTTATTTCTATTATCACAGTAAAATATCACAAATTTGTGTATATGATGTGTAAAGCGTTATAAAATCACAGTCTGGCAGTGCCAATGTCCCGATTTTTACCAAGGGCGCCATACATTCTCGGATTGCGAAGGTGATGATGCCAGGCTTTCTATGTCGCTGTGATAGCCAGATGAA
Source organism: Rhingia rostrata (assembly GCA_949824845.1). Taxonomy (NCBI): domain Eukaryota; kingdom Metazoa; phylum Arthropoda; class Insecta; order Diptera; family Syrphidae; genus Rhingia; species Rhingia rostrata. Next base: position 110,853,269 of record OX463756.1, read on the forward strand.
GTGGGACTAAGTGGGCCGGTGGTGGTACTAATAGTCAGGGGTTGCATGTAGTGCTTGCTTGCCGTTGTTGCAGGCTGATGTGATTCCTGGAGTCTATTAAACTGGCATCCCAGATGTGACATAACAGCTTTTCCTAGCTCCGAACTCATACCTCGAGTTGATGCTAGAACTCTAGAAACCTCATTTGCAGCGTTTATAAATCCATTGCGGTAACTATCCATTAGTTCCGATTTAATATCCTTTGACTTTTTTTGCCGAAGGTAAGCGATGGTGGTTTCTAACATCTCTGCCTTGTCCATTCGTAGAATTGCTTCTTCCTTCTGTAGCTCAGAAATGATATGTTTCATTGCATCCAAGCACTTGTTAATGCGTGCACGACGTTGCCGTTCCAGTAGTGGTTTCTTGACTTTCAAGTAGAGTTGGGTTTTGGTAGCATACTCCATTTTGGTAGTTTAAAAATTATAGTACTCCAGATCACAGAACGTTGTCCGAAGGCAGTTGAAATTAGTATGATGTCCTTTTCGATTACGTCTTGTCTTTTATACTCATCCACAGTAATTTCCAACTGGAAGGATCCTTGTCTTACAGGTTTACCTGATTTTGCAGGTAATCTCGTCTCCCGTACGTAGGATGTGGATGAAGGTAGCAGATGCAGCAGATCGATTGTCACTCACACGTGCCACGACACGATCGTGGGAATGGTTTCAGAATGGATTTTTAAGGATTTTTCTTGTTAAAGGAGCACTTTGAGCTCACTTTTGAACATCTTGTGTGTATTCCCACGGTTTTCTTGTAACCTCCTGCCTCATTGTTATTCCCGTTGTAAACAAATAATTACAAAACTATCAGATCTAAATAAAATGTGATAATCACTTATTTTATATGAATATCCAGCTTTTTTATTCTTAGGATTCTCTTTTATATTAAATGTTTGGATGTGTGTTTTAGTTTCAAAACCTTTATCGTTTGTGTATTTTATAGCAAGATGCGTATGGAGAAATTAAATACCTTATGGTCTGAACAACCTTGAAACATTTGACTGAGTACACATAGACTAGTTAATTTTAGCTAACTAATGCTTAGATCGAAAGAAAATTCGAAACTTGCTAGAGCCCTCAATTGGTCGGTGAGTCTTATCCAGAAGGTAGATAATGTAAAATAGAATAGAGCTCTATAGATTGTCCATCTCATACAAAGAATATTTTCTATGTGGGTTACTGATATTGATACCCCAGCGTTCTCATTGCTACTACAGCATCAAAGGACAGCCTTGACAACGCATACTTGGTTTTGTTGGAAGAATAATTTTATGCCATTAATGTTTAAATATGATTTCGATGTGGCCGCAGCGACTGGTTCGAATAAAGCCAAGTCAACCAATTTTCAACCACTTTTTCGAGCATTTGGGTCCGAATGGCGTCAATAACGCCAGGAATGTTGGCTTCCAAGTCCCCTAACTTTTCTGGTTTGTTGACTTCGTTATGCGCTCATTAAATGTTTCCTTCAAAAAATCGATTGTGTCGTGCGCATCACATCACATAGAGTAAACGTTGCGCGAAAACGATCCGTGGTTAACCAAATTAATTGCTCTGATGGACGATTATGTCGACCATAAATTGGACAAAGCTTGCGGTAAACATCGCGAACTGAACCATTATATTCGAAATAAATTTGCACGATTTGCAAGCGTTTTTCACTCGTCGACATCTTTATGATGAGATGGCAACCAAACTGAACATAAGTGACATTAGAGTTGGCCGATTTGAAAAACATCCTCTAAAAAACACTCGTAGCAGCATTCAAATGGATGCTTTACAGAAACAGATAATATTGTAAGGAGCATACTCCAGATCGATTTTTAACAAGTTTCCTTAAAAAAAATTACAATACAAATTCGTTATATGAATGAAATGTACCTACAAGCAAATTATCCGTTCGTCTCACTTATATGCTTCCTAATTTCCTCCAGATAAAAAAAAAGATTCTTTATAACAGTTTCAGGTTCTGTGCAACGCACATGCTCGCAAAATCGTGGGAAACTAATTTTTAAATAAGGTACACTTTGGGCTCACTTTCAAACACCTTGTGTGTATTCCCACGATAAACACCATTACCTGATGTTGAAATAACCCAAAGGATCATTCTTCAGCAGCCAGAATCCTTGTGTTATGGAAAATCCTATTCCTTTTCAACCTGAAATATTTAGAGTGGGGATTTTTCAAGGGTATATAAACCGGGTTCTATAGAGTAGTGGCATCATTCAAACGAAACCATTCGTTAAGATAGCAACTCCCAGTTCTTCAAAACATTAAACAAAATCTACAAAATGTGTGTGGAAATCTCAAACAACACCACCATGGAATACAACAACAAACACATCAATAAGAAAGTGTCCTACAGCATTAAGAAAGTGCTGAAGAAAATTTTCAAGAAGGAAAAGTCTAAGCAGGCAAAGACTGAAAACTTCATCTGCACAAAGCTGTCTTTGGAATCATTGGAAAATATTCGCAACACAGAAGCTGAAATTGAGAGTGAAAACGAGGCAAATGAGCGCATTTATTCAGCCTCATCTTGTGGAACCAGTAACGCCTCCGAGGATCAGTACCCAGAAGCCGAGGTATATGTCCCAGTTCACTTTACTCTCACTGAACACGGAACATTTTTCTGGACTACCACATCTTCCATTCCTGTTGATGCTGATTTAATTGAGCCACTGTACTGCAGCACGGAAAATCAAATTGCAGTTCAACAGGGTCAAGATCGATGGGCTCAAGCTTAAGATGCTTACACCACCTTAGAAAAAGGATTCAAATTAGATGTTGTGATAGAATCAATATGTCTTCCATGATTCAAGATTCAAAAGCTTTAACTGAAACAATTGTGATATTTATAAAATTAAGTAAAGAAAAATTCATTATACACACTCAAAACAAACACATTCACGTTTTTTTCATATTTTTAATTATAAATTGCTTTGTCTGTATCCTGGCAGGTTCATTTTTATGAACGCGTCAAATAAGGCTGATCTAACTCATGGACAAAAGCTATCCCTTTCCAAGTCAGTGTCGTGGTTGGAACACCAAACCTTTGGTTCCCAATAAATGCGATTTTACTTAAAAGAGGCATGAATCAGGTAGTAGCAGGCAAAATATTTGGCTGTGGGCGGTCAGTACAATGTGGACAAACGACTCCTTTAAGGATTGAATCGACATTCGCACCATCGGACATCCACAGGGTAAGGGTAGTAGCCTGGACAAACGATTCCTTCATTGGATAAATAAGGGTGGATGTCTAAATATCTACTCTTATCATAAAATAAATAGCTGTCTGATGCACATATCCCTTGGATGTGGACGGACGAGGAAGTTGTTTTCATCCAAAAGCCACATAATTTACCAATCATAGAGTGACTCAAAATATATCATTCTATTGGAAGATGCTATTACTTTTGAAAGTGGTGGAACTTGTCATGTTTTTGTTTAATATTTGTGAAATGTGAGATGAATGATATTCGTCAACAAACAATGGAACGCTATACCTAAGATCGCGGAATACTCAAATAATTTTTCAGTGATTTTAGAGTACCTCACGTATCCAAAAAGTAAGCGCGGGCTAAAATTATTTATAAACGGTCATTTACAAATGTTCATAGCATTATGATCGAAATATTTTCATCCACATTTTTTTTTATTTATCTTTAAATTGTAACTAAAAACGCCCTAGGTCGAATCATCTAGCGATTCTGAGTCGATCCATATGCTTTAAGGTATACCTATCAAAAATTTTTTTGTGTTATGATCTTAATGTCAAAACTATTATACTCCTATGGCATTTGGTGGAAACACGTTTCAAAAATTTTGTCATTGATGCCGTGAGTAACATGGCAACTGCAGGGCTAGAGGAATGCACACACTTTTCTATATTTTGAAGCAAGATCAACCGAATTACGATTCCAAGCAAATTTCTTTAAGGATTTTTGACGTCAATGGTCTACTAGCTTAATGTGCAGGGTTTGAAAGCTATAAAAAACAATATAACAGTACTTTTCCCCAGAAGTTCCGTGTAAATAGACAATCCAAGACAAAATTACCAATACTAAAAAACAAAGTGAGAAGGATGGACACACAGCTAGCGATTCTGAGTCGATCTATATACTTTGAGGTATAGCTTCCTAAATTATTTCTCTATGTTACAAACTATGTTTCAAAAATAATATACCACTATGGGATAGTTAACAATAATTAATATTGATCCTATGAACTTTGAAAATTAAAAAAATATGTAATTCATTTTTTTTAAGTTTTATATTGTGCACGTGTAAATTATCTTATTTCTATTATCACAGTTAGTCATAGCAGGTACATTTGTGTATATGATGTGTAAAGCGTTATAAATCACAGTCTGGCAGTTTCAATGTCACTATCGATTTTCACCAAGGGCGCCATACCTTCTCGGGAAGAGCGGGTGATGATACCGGACTTTCCATGTCGCTGTGATAGCCAGATGACGCTGGACTTAGCGGTGCGGTGGTGGTACTAATAGTCAGGGGTTGCATATAATACTTGCTTGCTGTTGTTGTAGGCTGATGTGATTTCTGGAGTCTATTAAACTGGCATCCCAGATGTGTCACAACAGCTTTTCCTAGTTCCGGACTCATTCCTCGAGTTGATGCTAAAACTCTGGAAACCTCATTTGCAGCGTTTATGTATCCATTGCGGTAATTTTCCATTTGTTCCGATTTAGTGTCCTTTGACTTTGTTTGTCGAAGATAAGCAATGGTGGTTTCTAACATCTCTGCCTTGTCCATTCGTAGAATTGCTTCGTCCTTCTGTAGCTCAGCAATGATATGTTTCATCGAATCCAAGCACTTGTTAATGCGTGCACGACGTTGACGTTCCAGTAGTGGTTTCTTGACTTTCAAGTAATGTTGTGTTTTTGAAACGTACTCCATTTTTGTACTTTTAAAATGTTCGTATCACGGAATGTTGTCTAAAGACGGTTGAAATGAGAATGATGTCCCTTTGGTATAGTTTTTCATTTTATACTCATCCTCTTTGATTTCCCATTGGTATGATCTTTCTCTTTCTGGTTTACCTGTTTTCGCAGGTTATCTCGTCTCCCACACTAATGATGTGGATGAAGGTAGCAGATGGATCGTATGCTACGCACACTTTTCAGAATCGTGGGAACCAATTTTTAAGGATTTTTTCTTTGATTCAACTTGGAGTTCACTTTCAACATCTTGTGCGTATTCCCTCGGCTAGCCGAATATTGGTATAGTATTGCATTGATTTCCTTTTTGGTACAGATAGTGCACGTGTGCATATTGAGAAAAAAAACCTAGTAACATTGATGGTTGCCTTATAAGATGAATTAAGGGCACACGAGCTACGTAAAGTGGATGAAGAAATCCTTAATAGATTTGAGAGAAAAATTCTTCGAGAAATCTTTGGTCCCGTTTGCGTTGATGAAGACTAAGATTTAACCAAGAACTATACGAATTGTACATTTACATGCTCCTAGTCAAAAAATTCCGCATAAGACATTTAAGATGGCTAGGAATTGTAGAACGAATGGACATCAATACTCCGGGATGTTGGTTAGGGGCCAAGTAAAGAAGTTAAGAGAGATATGAGTATATACCACGGCGATATTGAAATCAAACACACTTATAACAAGGTGTTTTTAGAAGTGAACTAGTGGGGGAAAAAACTTCTTTATGCTGAATCAAAAAATATGATTTACGAAAGACTTTATAATGGTTTTGGCGAGAACTCGTATAAACCAAAACTGATTTTTTTCAACAGCTAAATAGCAACAGTCTCAAACATCCATAATAATCAAAAGACCATTGACTCGTATTAGACAAGAAAATAAATTTGAAGGGTAATACTCTAAAACAAAAATGATACAGTAGGACTTTTCGAATGCAAACAGACAATCAAGCAGAAAAAGGGTATGCAACTACACAACACATTCTGGCTTTAAGTGGCCATCATCAGACTAACACTCCGGCATAACGGCCGGCTCTTTCTACTGAAATTTCAATGATCAGTTTGCATATGGATCAGCAGACCTCTAAGAACAATCACCCTGAACATATCAAATATCAGATCGCAGCTTCTTCACTTATGACTCAAAAAGCCTCAAGACAGTAAAACGCCTGACAGGGTGGACACGCATAGATCCTACATCACTTAACCATTACAGACAAGACTGACAATATTAGACAACATTCGGCCCTTGTAAAAATTAACATTAGTACCTTTCTTGACTTAAAGGTATGGTCTGGTTGGTATAGATATGCAGACGATTTCCCAAAGCTTATTTGCCTAAATGGGTTCACAACGAACTTCTCCTATTACACGAATGACGTATGTCACTTGATGTTCGAACTATGAAAATGGAAGTGAATTATCCTTTCGTCACACTTTTCTTCCTATTTGAATGCATGTTCTACCTGCGTTATATCAAAACTTCTTCCTTACCGCAAAATGGGATAAGGTACTATATCGTATGCTAAGCACACGTCCGCAAAATCGTGGGAAAATATTTTTGAAATTAGGAACACTTTGAGCTCACTTCCAAACACCTTGTGTGTATTCCCACGATAAACACCATTACCTGATGCTGAAATAACCCAAAGGATCATTCTTCAGCAGCCAGAATCCTTGTGTTATGGAAAATCCTATTCCTTTTCAACCTGAAATATTTAGAGTGGGGATTTTCCAAGGGTATATAAACCGGGTACTATAGAGTGGTGGCATCATTTAAACGAAACCATTCGTTAAGATAGCAACTCCCAGTTCTTCCAAATATAAAACAAAATCTACAAAATGTGTGTGGAAATCTCAAACAACACCACCATGGAATACAACAACAAACACATCAATGAGAAAGTGTCCTACAGCATCAAGAAAGTGCTGAAGAAAATGTTCAAGAAGGAAAAGCGTGAGGAGGCAAAGACTGAAAACTTCATCTGCACAAAGCTGTCTTTGGAATCATTGGAAAATATTCGCAACACAGAAGCTGAAATTGAGAGTGAAAACGAGGCAAATGAGCGCATTTATTCAGCCTCATCCTGTGGATCCAGTATCGCCTCCGAGGATCAGTACCCAGAAGCCGGGGTATATGTCCCAGTTCACTTTACTCGCACTGAACATGGAACATTTTTCTGGACTACTACATCTTCCATTCCTGCTGATGCTGATTTGATTGAGCCAGTGTACTGCAGCACGGATAATCAAATTGCAGTTCAACAGGGTCAAGATCGATGGGCTCAAGCTTAAGATGCTTACACCACCTTAGAAAAGGATTTAAATTAGATATTGTGATAGAATCAATATGTATTCCATGATTCAAGATTCAAAAGCTTTAACTGAAACAATTGTGATATTTATAAAATTAAGAAAAAAAAAAAACATTTTACACACTCAAAACAAACACATTCACGCTTATTTTTATTTCATTTTGAGGAACGCGTCAAATGAGGGTGATATAAATCATTGACAAAAATTATAGCTTTTCCAGTCAGGGTCGCGGTTGGAATATCAATCGTTTGGCTCCCAATAAATGCGATCTTACTTAAAAGACGTGTGGAATATGCTGTCGAACCTTTCAATTTTATAACCAATATCTGTTTTGTATCCTCCTAGTACTAATTATGTCACTGCCAGTTCTCGTCGAAGCCCGTCTGTCTTCTAAGCAACCAATTTCCTCGGAAAGGACTGATTGGACTGATATTGTTGACGACCCTTAAAAACGATAAAAGGACAACTACGTTCGTATCTGCACCTGGAATGTGAAAGCTTTAATCAGGATAGGTACAAGCGAACAACTAGCGGAAGCCCTAAACTGCTATAAAGCAAACATTACTGCCATCCAGGAAATTCGATGGGATATGCCGGGCAAAAGGAGAACGAAAAACTGTGACATATACAACGGACCGTGTCATAATGAGCAGAAACAGCGACTATTCGGATGCGGATTTTTTATAAGTTCCAGATTTATGCAAGTTTCTTATGTTTTCGAGGCATTAGCAAACGCATTGTAACAGTCCGCATGCGCTCACGCACTCTTCTACGAGATCCTTGACAAAACCTTTGAGCGACTAACGAATACGATGTAAAAATCGTACTGAGAGTTTTTAATGCAAAGGAAGGAAGAGAAAGGTAACGGACTTAGGCGAATTGACTTCGCTACGGAACGAAGTGCCACTATAGACAGCAAAGCATTTTAACATTCACCTATGCTAAGAGCCTGGGCGTAGTGATATTCCAGGGAGCTGTAAGGCTGATGAACTCGCCAGATCACAACATGCTAAAGCTTACTAGCTCAACATGGTAATAAAAAATCAAACCTCAAGTGGAGTCTTGTCAGTGATTTGACAAAAGTGTAAGTGAAATACCTCCTCCGCTTCATTAAAAGCTGAGAATAGTTTTCTCTCGTGGTATCACAATGAACCAAAAAGGTCCAAGTGTGGTGGTGAACGTTGGCAGCAACTCTTACAAAAACTCACATGAATTTTTCGTCCATAGATCATTTTAACCTACGCCCACTTTAAGGGGAGTGTTTTTAAAAAAAAACATTATTCGGTACAATTTTAGGAAAACTCAAAAAAACTTTCCAGAAAAAGTGTTTGTAAAAGATTTAGATAAACCGTTTCAACGTGATTCATTCAGTTAATAGCAACGCCCACTTTTGGGTGACATTAATTGTTATGGTAAGATGATTGTAGCCTTATCATCTTTTTTTTAGTTTGGGTTTTTTTGATGAAGATTTGGTGACAATGTCATATTCTATTTTTCATCATAATTCAGTTTTTAAACACGCCCACTTTATGGGAACATTTATTTTAACCATGGTATGGGAAAGGGGATTTAACGATTCGCTCAATGGATTGATGATTTCTTACATGATTTTCTTAAAAATCACTGACAAATTATACCATGAAAAGTCACGAGTACTACGGGTTTTTATAGCGTTTCACAGCTTGTCGACGAATGTCCTTCTTCTTTCACTTCACAAATATAAAACAAAAACTTGACAAGTCATAGCATTTTCCAATAGTATGATACATTTTTGGTCATCCTATAATTGTTAAATTTTGTGAATTGTGGATGAAAACAACTTCTTCTTCCGTCCACATCCAAGGGATATGTGATTCAGACAGCTAACAAGTCGGCGTTAATCGAAGTATTACAGACATTCACCCTTATTCCAACGCTCCGATCGTGCGAATGTCGATCCAATCGATAAATGAATCGTTTGTTCAGACTACACTGACCGCCTAGCGCCAAATACTTTTCTTTCTGTATTAACTACCTAATTACTTACTAAAGTGGCGCTACAGTCCGGAATGAACCTGGGCCTCAACCAACATGCCTCTCCAAAGAGCCCAGTCCTTAGCTAACTGCCTCCAGTTGCGCCCTCCAAGTTGGTTGAGGTCGGTTTCTACTTGTGCGCGCCACTTAAGGCGAGGTCTTTCTCTACTGCGTCCGACGTCTGGCTGGGAATCGAAGACTCTGCGAGCCGGAGTATTGGTGTCCATTCCTTATAGCCATCTTAAACGTCCAATGCGGAGTTTTTTTTTACCAGGGGCATATCGCTGTACAGCTCGTATAGTTCTTGGTTGAATCTTCGTCTCCATAGCCCGTCAACGCAAACGGGACCGAAGATTTTTCGAAGAATTTTCCTCTCAAATCGACCAAGGATTTCTTCATTCGTTTTTGAGACGGTCCATGCTTCAGCGCCGTAGAGCAGGACTGGGATGATCAGGGTCTTATATAAGATCTCCTTAGTAGTTCGAGTGAGGGCTTTACTACTGAATTGCCTTCTAAGCCCGAAGAAACAGCGGTAGGGAAGAGTAATTCTTAGTTTAATTTCTGACGAGATGTTGTTGTCAGAGTTAATAGCGGAGCCGAGATAGATAAAGTCCCGTACTACCGCAAAGTTATATCTGTCAATGGTGACGTTCTGTCCAATTCGTCGATGTTCTGTGTCCTTTAGTGTTGAAAGCATATACTTCGTCTTGCCCTCATTTACTGCTTAACCCATTTTTGCCGCTTCCTTCCCTATATTAGCAAACGTGGCTATGACATCACGTTGGGTCCTACCAATGATGTCAATATCGTCGGCATATGCTAGTAGTTTTACAGATTTTTGGAAAATTGTGCCTCTGGTGTTGGCTCGTGAGCTTTGCACAATTTTTTGAAGTATCAGATTAAAGAAGTCACATGACAGCGCATCGCCTTGCCTAAATCCTTTTTTGGTATCGAATGTGTCAGTGAGGTCGTTTCCGACCCTGATGGAGCAGCGAGAATTCTCCACCGTCATCCTACACAAACGGACGAGTTTGGGCGGTATACCAAAACTAGACAAGGCTCTGTATAGTTCGTCTCTATAAATGCTGTCGTATGTGGCTTTGAAATCGATGAATAGGTGGTGGGTATCGATTTGGACTTCTTGGGTTTTTTTTAGGATCTGCCGAAGTGTGAAGATTTGATCGGTTGTGGACTTTCCTGGCCTAAAACCACACTGATAAGGGCCGATCAGGTTGTTGGTAAACGGTTTCAGGCGTTCACATGTGACGGCAGATAGATTTTTGTAGGCGATGTTGAGGAGACTTATGCCTCTGTAGTTGGCGCAGTTTAGAGGGTCTCCTTTTTTGTTGACCGGGCAAACGATGCTGAGGTTCCATTCTTCAGGCATACTTTCTTCCGACCAGATTCGGCTTATGAGTTGGTTAATGTTACTTAACAAGTCATCTCCGCCGGCTTTATAAAGCTCGGCGGGAAGGCCGTCATTTCCCGCAGCCTTATTAAGCTTCAGTTTAGATATTGCTATCCTCACTTCACTCAGGTCGGGTGGTTGGCAGTTTTCGCATTCGTTGCCAATGTTGAATGGTTCGCTCTGCCTGACAGCGGAATGCTGTTTGTCATCCCCGTTAAACAGTCTGCAGAAGTGGTTCTTCCATATCCTCAGCATCGACTGTGTCACAACTACAAAATTTCCTTGTTCATCTCGACAGGATTCTGTTCGAGCCTTGTCTCCTTGGCTTTGACGTTTTTCTTTTAAGTAAGATCGCATTTATTGGGAGCCAAACGATTGATATTCCAACCGCGACCCTGACTGGAAAAGCTATAATTTTTGTCAATGATTTATATCACCCTCATTTGACGCGTTCCTCAAAATGAAATAAAAATAAGCGTGAATGTGTTTGTTTTGAGTGTGTAAAATGTATTTTTGTTTTCTTAATTTTATAAATATCACAATTGTTTCAGTTAAAGCTTTTGAATCTTGAATACATATTGATTCTATCACAATATCTAATTTAAATCCTTTTCTAAGGTGGTGTAAGCATTTTAAGCTTGAGCCCATCGATCTTGACCCTGTTGAACTGCAATTTGATTATCCGTGCTGCAGTACACTGGCTCAATCAAATCAGCATCAGCAGGAATGGAAGATGTGGTAGTCCAGAAAAATGTTCCATGTTCAGTGCGAGTAAAGTGAACTGGGACATATACCCCGTCTTCTGGGTACTGATCATCGGAGGCGATACTGGTTCCACAGGATGAGGCTGAATAAATGCGCTCATTTGCTTCGTTTTCACTTTCAATTTCAGCTTCTGTGTTGCGAATATTTTCCAATGATTCCAAAGACAGCTTTGTGCAGATGAAGTTTTCAGTCTTTGCCTCCTCAGACTTTTCCTTCTTGAAAATTTTCTTCAGCACTTTTTTGATGCTGTAGGACACTTTCTTATTGATGTGTTTGTTATTGTATTCCATGGTGGTGTTGTTTGAGATTTCCACACACATGTTGTTGATTTCGTTTTATGTTTGGAAGAATTGGGAGTTGCTATCTTAACGAATGGTTTCGTTTGAATGATGCCACTACTCTATAGTACCCAGTTTATATACCCTTGGAAAATCCCCACTCTAAATGTTTCAGGTTGAAAAGGAATACGATTTTCCATAACACAAGGATTCTGGCTGCTGAAGAATGATCCTTTGGGTTATTTCAGCATCAGGTAATGGTGTTTATCGTGGGAATACACACAAGGTGTTTGGAAGTGAGCTCAAAGTGTTCCTAATTTCAAAATTCGTTTCCCACGATTTTGCGGACGTGTGCTTAGCATACGATATAGTACCTTATCCCATTTTGCGGTAAGGAAGAAGTTTTGATATAACGCAGGTAGAACATGCATTCAAATAGGAAGAAAAGTGTGACGAAAGGACATTTCACTTCCATTTTCATAGTTGGAACATCAAGTGACATACGTCATTCGTTTAAAAGGAGAAGTTCGTTGTGATCCCATTTAGGCTAATAAGCTTTGGGAAATCGTCTGCATATCTATACCAACCAGACCATACCTATAAGTCAAGAAAGGTACTAATGTTAATTTTTACAAGGGCCGAATGTTGTCTAATATTGTCAGTCTTGTCTGTAATGGTTAAGTGATGTAGGATCTATGTGTGTCCACCCTGTCAGGCGTTTTACTGTCTTGAGGCTTTTTGAGTCATAAGTGAAGAAGCTGCGATCTGATATTTGATATGTTCAGGGTGATTGTTCTTAGAGGTCTGCTGATCCATATGCAAACTGATCATTGAAATTTCAGTAGAAAGAGCCGGCCGTTATGCCGGAGTGTTAGTCTGATGATAGCCACTTAAAGCCAGAATGTGTTGTGTAGTTGCACACCCTTTTTCTGCTTGATTGTCTGTTTGCATTCGAAAAGTCCTACTGTATCATTTTTGTTTTAGAGTATTACCCTTCAAATTTATTTTTTTGTCTAATACGAGTCAAAGGTCTTTTGATTATTAGGGATGTTTGAGACTGTTGCTATTTAGCTGTTGAAAAAAATCAGTTTTGGTTTATATGAGTTCTCGCCAAAACCATTATTAAGTCTTTCTAAAATCATATTTTTTGATTCAGCATAAAGAAGTTTTTCCCCCCACTAGTTCACTTCTAAAAAAGCCTTGTTATACTCATACTATATACTCATATCTCTCTTAACTTACTTACTTGGTCCCCAACCAACATCCCGGAGTATTGATGTCCATTCGTTCTACAATTCCTAGCCATCTTAAATGTCTTATGCGGAATTTTTTGACTAGGAGCATGTAAATGTACAATTCGTATAGTTCTTGGTTAAATCTTAGTCTTCATCAACGCAAACGGGACCAAAGATTTCTCGAAGAATTTTTCTCTCAAATCTATTAAGGATTTCTTCATCCACTTTACGTAGCTCGTGTGCCCTTAATTCATCTTATAAGGCAACCATCAATGTTACTAGGTTTTTTTTCTTAATATGCACACGTGTACTATCTATACCAAAAAGGAAATCCATGCAATACTATACCAATATTCGGCTAGCCGTGGGAATACGCACAAGATGTTGAAAGTGAACTCCAAGTTGAATCAAAGAAAAAATCCTTAAAAATTGGTTCCCACGATTCTGAAAAGTGTGCGTAGCATACGATCCATCTGCTACCTTCATCCACATCCTTAGTGTGGGAGACGAGATAACCTGCGAAAACAGGTAAACCAGAAAGAGAAAGATCATACCAATGGGAAATCAAAGAGGATGAGTATAAAATGAAAAACTATACCAAAGGGACATCATTCTCATTTCAACCGTCTTTAGACAACATTCCGTGATACGAACATTTTAAAAGTACAAAAATGGAGTACGTTTCAAAAACACAACATTACTTGAAAGTCAAGAAACCACTACTGGAACGTCAACGTCGTGCACGCATTAACAAGTGCTTGGATTCGATGAAACATATCATTGCTGAGCTACAGAAGGACGAAGCAATTCTACGAATGGACAAGACTGAGATGTTAGAAACCACCATTGCTTATCTTCGACAAACAAAGTCAAAGGACACTAAATCGGAACAAATGGAAAATTACCGCAATGGATACATAAACGCTGCAAATGAGGTTTCCAGAGTTCTAGCATCAACTCGAGGGATTAGTCCGGAGCTAGGAAAAGCTGTTATGACACATCTGGGATGCCAATTTAATAGACTCCAGAAATCACATCAGCCTACAACAACAGCAAGCAAGCATTATATGCAACCCCTGACTATTAGTACCACCACCGCACCGCTAAGTCCAGCTTCATCTGGCTATCACAGCGACATGGAAAGTCCGGTATCATCACCCGCTCTTCCCGAGAAAGTATGGCGCCCTTGGTGAAAATCAATAACGACATTGAAATTGCCAGACTGTGATTTATAACGCTTTACACATCATATACACAAATGTACCTGCTATAACTAACTGTGATAATAGAAATAAGATAATTTACACATGCACAATATAAAATTTAAAAAAAAATTGAATTACATACTTTTTTTATTTTCAAAATTCATAGTATCAATATTTTGAAACACAGAATGTCCATAGACATAGAAATGTCCGGATGAAACATCCTTAAATGAGTGGTTAACGGTAGGCCCAAAAATACAAAATAATATTATCGATATTTTGTTAAAGTGTAGAACTTAGCAATTTACATTTACAGCAACCAATGACAAGATCTATCTGCAAATCAGGATAAATCCACAGGAAGCTTATTGTCAGCTCATACGCACATTATATCAGCTGGAAGCTGACGTAGCGAAGGGATTTTCCGAAGGGAGGAGGATCGTTTGGGAAGAAATGTACGTGGATGACTTAATTCAGTGGAGACTGCTGTACGAAAACGAGACGAAGTGACAAAACTTCTTGAGACAGCCGGTTAACAGCCTTAACGACGATATGTTTTCCTACGAAAAACTGTTTATGGAAGCATCCCAAGTAACCACAAGAACGTGGATGCTCATCAGCCACAGTCGGTCTAATTGCGAGAAAGATCTGAAAAAATAGAAGCTCATGGATTAAGTGATGTATCACAAAAGGCTTATGGTGCAGTCATATACTTACTGGTTTTATATGACGTTAGTACGATTCAGATGCATATCCATTGGCGATTTGTGGAGTAGTGATGTTGGCTACCTTGCTACATTGTAACATAGAGAAATAATTTAGGAAGATATACCTCAAAGTATATAGATCGACTCAGAATCGCTAGCTGAGTCGATTGAGCCTTGTCTGTCCATCCTTCCATCTGTATGTCACAAAATCCGCACAGCGGATTGAAGCCTTCTCACTGTTTACGGACGATTGAGTACGACAGGGTTCACTGCGGACTCGCCGCCGTAATACAGCTTTTGAACGAGCTTGTGGCGCTGGAGGAGTATGTGCCTGTGCATTCTTACGACAACGGTAAGATGTGCTGGCCTCGCTTCACCAACGCCTTATCAAGAGAACTACGTTCGAGGGCCATTTCACCATTTAACAACAGAAACCTATTGATCAAGGAGAACTATCGGTTGTCCATTAATTTGTTTTGGAATAACAGAATTCGGGCCGTAAATTCTAGCGACCCGAGTATGTTTCCACAAATTAATAAGATCTTTAGGAGGAAAGGTCATAACGACCTATTAAGCTCCGACGAACAAATGACAATACAAACACACTTTTGACAGCAGGAATTGATCTAGGGGAAGCCGTCTTCGACGACGATTTCTATGTTAATGAGGATCCTCAGGAGAAAGTGGAGGCAGTGGGGGCTGTCTTTCAGGAAGTGTATAAGGTGAATGATAGCATTCGACCGAACCGCGTCCTGGAAAACAATGCCCTGCTCCATCATGTCTATCTCCGAAACGACGTAACACAATGGCGATCTGAGAACCGTGGTTTCACCCGGTTTGATGACGAAAACTTGGCAAACGCCACAGTCGCCGAGCGAAGTGGGTTTAGTCCCCTGTTAATGTCGAAGGTGGAACTCCAGATCATCTTCGATTCCATAAAGAAAAAGAAGTCAGCGGGAGTCGATGGTATATCCAACATTGTACTGCGACACTTACCCCCTGAAGCTGTGGACATTTACGCCACACTGTTCAACAACGCGCTGAATAATGCATATTATCCAGTGCGTTGGAAGACGGCGGTGGTTCATCCTCTCCCGAAAAAGGGAAAGGACAACTCCAATCCGGCGAATTTCCGATCGATAAGTCTCCTTCCGAGTATCAGCAAGGTTTTCGAAAAGATTCTCAATCGAGCACTGTTCAAGTGGTCTGAGGACAATAATATTATACCAGAGAACCAGTTTGGTTTCAAGGCTGGACATGACTGTATTCATGCCGCCTCCAAACTCGTCTCGGAACAAAGCCAAAAAACAGTGCACCGGTGCATGTCTGGTTGATTTAGAGAAGGCTTTTGACACCGTATGGTTAGAGGGCCTCTATCTAAAGCTGACCAGACTTGGCATAAGTAAACCACTGCTATATATGCTTCATGACATGCTGACTGGTAGAACGTTTGTTGTCAAAAGTGGCAATGTAACTTCTACAACAGAATTTTTCATTAAGAATGGTCTGCAACAGGGAGCGGTAAACTCGCCGATTCTCTTCAGCATTTACACCAGTGATATGATACGTAGTCTTACTCAGGCAATTGCGTATGCGGGCGATCTTATCGCGTACAGAACAGCCTCTACTGTCGAAATCATTCGAACTCTTTTGCAGCGGGACTTCGAAAAGATCCAGAGATATTGTGATGACTGGAAGTTGAAAATCAACTTTCAGAAATCAGAAACTATCCTGTTTAGGACACCGTTGTCTAGGGCCTCTAGGGATACGAGAAAGAACTGGCGAAAGCTGGTGATCGTTGGACCAAACGGACAGCCACTGGCGAGTAAAAGTGTAGTAAAGTACCTTGGCATCTGGTTAGATCAGTATCTATATTTCGGGGGGGCCTTCTACCCCAATGATGAATATTTTGAGAGTGCGCGCTTAAGCGGCTTTATTCCGCCCGAAGCTTTCCTATATTTGGATAGTCGAGGGCTGATACAGGATAGATCGGCGCTTCCGCTAATCTACCACGTCTTCCGACGAACTGTGGATAGGCGGCTCCTGTACGACCGAGACGTCGTCACTCAGGGCGGAGGAGAGCGCCTGCGGTTCAGCAGAAGTGTGTCCGATTGAGACCGCCGGAGTAGGTTGCAACAGGAGAACCTGTTGTGGTATTTAACGTAGTTATAGTTAGTTGACTTTTGAAAATATATGGCCGACTTGCATAGTTGTTTAGGTTTATGTTAAGGTAAACAGTCGTGGTGGCACAAACAAAAAAAATATATATATTTATATATATATGTATGTATATACATCTATATATATATACAAAAAAAATATAAAAATTTTCTAAAAATGCTTGCTGTTCTAGTTTTTAAGTTATATTTAGGTAGATGTAAGTAGTTTTAAATAGTTTTAAGTAGTTAAAGTTAGTCGATAAGTAGTTTTAATTAGCATGTAAGTTTAAATTAAATATAAAAAAAAGACAAGAAACCAAGTTTTTCTCAAATGTTTCTTGGTAAACATCATTATATTACTATTAGATTTACTTATTAGATAATAGGCCAAAAGGCATTAGAATTAAGTTGTTATCATTTAATTTAGGGCGCCCGCATAGGGCTAGTAAGTTAGTTAAGTAGTTGATAAGTAAGCTAGTTTTTTTTCATGAATTTTTGTCTAGCATGTAAGTTAGTTTTAAGATAAAGTAAAATAAAAATGAATCCAAAAAAAAAAACAGTTGTATTGTTTTTCATAGCTTTCAAACATTAATCTGGTAGACCATTGACGGTTGATCTTGCTTCAAAATATAGAAAAGTATGTGCATTCCTCTAGCCCTGCAGTTGCCATGTTACTCACGGCATCAATGACAAATTAAGCCCAACTAAACGGAGTAAATGTCACATCATACGTTGGCTTTGAGTGGATCTTTTTGCTATTCTTAAAAATATCAATGGATTCTCAGTGGTCCAGAAGAGCGAATTTTATTTGTTTACCTTTTCAGTAACATGGAAAGGGGTCTCGTCGCTTATTATGCATGACAGCCGTTATTGATGATCAAGAAAGTGTGAGATTAGTTCGTTTACCGTGAATGACGGTCTGATAACAATATTTGATGAAATATCTGCGTTTAAAATAACGCTTATGAGGGACATTGTCATTTCTGTGCCTATTTTGTAACGTGTTTCCACCAAATGCCATAGGAGTATAATTGTTTTGACATTAAGATCTTACTACAAAAAAAATGTTTGATAGGTATACCTTAAAGCATATGGATCGACTCAGAATCGCTAGTTGATTCGACCTAGGGCGTTTTTAGTAACAATTTTAAGATAAATAAAAAAAAATTTCGATGAAAATATTTCGATCATAATGCTATGAACATTTGTAAATGACCGTTTATAAATAATTTTAGCCCGCGCTTACTTTTTGGATACGTTTCCTCAAAAAATATATCCATATAAAAACATCGTCAAAAAGATTCTGAAGAGGATTTGATGACGCTGCCCACTTTATGGGAACATTTATTTTAAGCTTGGTATTCAAAGATTCGTACTGTCTTTCTTTTCGAGCGGCTGAGAGCCTAAGTTGGCACAATACGGTAGGGAAATCTGCGCCAAAGTTTACGTGAGGTACTCTTAAATCACTGAAAAATTATTTGAGTATTCCGCGATCTTAGGTATAGCGTTCCAGTGTTTGTTGACGAATATCATTCATCTCACATTTCACAAATATTAAACAAAAACATGACAAGTTCCACCACTTACAAAAGTAATAGCATCTTTCAATAGAATGATATATTTTAAGTCACTCTATGATTGGTAAATTATGTGGCTTTTGGATGAAAACAACTTCCTCGTCCGTCCACATCCAAGGGATATGTGCATCAGACAGCTATTTATTTTATGATAACAGTAGATATTTAGACATCCACCCTTATTTATCCAATGAAGGAATCGTTTGTCCAGGCTACTACCCTTACCCTGTGGATGTCCGATGGTGCGAATGTCGATTCAATCCTTAAAGGAGTCGTTTGTCCACATTGTACTGACCGCCCACAGCCAAATATTTTGCCTGCTACTACCTGATTCATGCCTCTTTTAAGTAAAATCGCATTTATTGGGAACCAAAGGTTTGGTGTTCCAACCACGACACTGACTTGGAAAGGGATAGCTTTTGTCCATGAGTTAGATCAGCCTTATTTGACGCGTTCATAAAAATGAACCTGCCAGGATACAGACAAAGCAATTTATAATTAAAAATATGAAAAAAACGTGAATGTGTTTGTTTTGAGTGTGTATAATGAATTTTTCTTTACTTAATTTTATAAATATCACAATTGTTTCAGTTAAAGCTTTTGAATCTTGAATCATGGAAGACATATTGATTCTATCACAACATCTAATTTGAATCCTTTTTCTAAGGTGGTGTAAGCATCCTAAGCCTGAGCCCATCGATCTAGACTTTGTTGCACTGCAATTTTATTATCCGTGCTGCAGTACAGTGGCTCAATTAAATCAGCATCAGCAGGAATGGAAGATGTGGTAGTCCAGAAAAATTTTCCGTGTTCAGTGCGAGTAAAGTGAACTGGGACATATACCTCGGTTTCTTTGTACTGATCCTCGGAGGCGATACTGGTTCCACAGGATGAGGCTGAATAAATGCGCTCATTTGCCTCGTTTTCACTCTCAATTTCAGCTTCTGTGTTGCGAATATTTTCCAATGATTCCAAAGACAGCTTTGTGCAGATGAAGTTTTCAGTCTTTGCCTCCCCAGATTTTTCCTTCTTGAAAATTTTCTTCAGCACTTTCTTAATGCTGTAGGACACTTTCTTATTGATGTGTTTGTTGTTGCATTCCATGGTGGTGTTGTTTGAGATTTCCACACACATTTTGTAGATTTTGTTTTATATTTGGAAGAACTGGGAGTTTGCTATCTTAACGAATGGTTTCGTTTGAATGATGCCACTACTCTACAGTACCCGGTTTATATACCCTTGGAAAATCCCCACTCTATATATTTCAGGGTGAATAGAAATAGGATTTTCCAGAAGACAATGAATCTGTGTATTGAAAGTTTATCCTTTGGGTTATTTCAACATCAGGTAATGGTGTTTATCGTGGGAATACACACAAGGTGTTTGCAAGTGAGCTCAAAGTGTTCCTTATTTCAAAAATCTTTTCCCACGATTTTGCGGACGTGAGCTTAGCATACGACATGGTACCTTATGCCATTTTGCGGTAAGTAAAAATTTTTGATATGACGCAGGTATAGCATGCATTCGAATAGGAAGAAAAGGATAATTCACTTCCATTTTCATATTACGAACATCGAGTGACATACGTCATTCGTGGAATAGGAGATGTTCGTTGTGATCCCATTTAGGCTAATAAGCTTTGGAAAATTCGTCTACATATGTGAACCATCTAGATCATACTATTAAGTCAAGGAAGGCACTAATGTTAATTTTTACAAGGTCACCAATGTTGTCAAATGTTGTCAGTCTTGTCTGTAATGGTTAAGTGATGTAGGATCTATGTGTGTCCACCCTGTCAGGCGTTTTATTATCTTCAGGCTTTTTGAGTCATAAGTGTAGAAGCTGCGATCTGATAATTGATATCTTCGGAGTGATTGTTCTTAGAGGTCCGCTGATCCATATGCAAACCAATCATTGAAATTCCAATAGAAAGATCCGCCCGTTATGTCTTAGTGCTAGTCAATGATGGTCACTTAAAGCCAGAATGTGTTGTGTAGTTGCATACAGTATTTCTGCTTGACTGTCTGCTTGCATTCTAAAAGTGCTACTGTGGCATTTTCATTTTAGAGTATTAGCCTTCCAAATTATTTCGTCGTCGTATATAATAAATTTGCAGTAGTTCATATCTCGCTTAACTTACTTACTTGGCCTAGAACCAACATGCCGGAGTATTGATGTCCATTTTTTTCTACATTCCCTAGCCATCTTAAATGTCTAATGCGGAATTTTTTGACTAGGAGAATGTCGCTGTACAGCTCGTACGGTTATTGGTTAAATCTTTCTCCATCAATGCTAGCGGGACCAAGGATTTCTCGAAGAATTTTTCTCTAAAATCGATTAAGGATTTCTTAAATCACTTTACTTAGCTCGTGTGCCCTTAATTCATCTTATAAAGCAACCATCAATGTTACTAGAAGTAGTACGTTACAACAGAATAGTTACCACAGTTATTGGGCAACGATTTTTCTTCAATATAAACACGTGCACGGTCTATACTCTGTACTCATAGTTGAATCAAAGAAAAAATCCTTAAAAATTGGTTCCCACGATTCTGAAAAGTGTGCGTAGCATACGATCCATCTGCTACCTTCATCCACATCCTTAGTGTGGGAGACGAGATAACCTGCGAAAACAGGTAAACCAGAAAGAGAAAGATCATACCAATGGGAAATCAAAGAGGATGAGTATAAAATCAAAAACTATACCAAAGGGACATCATTCTCATTTCAACCGTCTTTAGACAACATTCCGTGATACGAACATTTTAAAAGTACAAAAATGGAGTACGTTTCAAAAACACAACATTACTTGAAAGTCAAGAAACCACTACTGGAACGTCAACGTCGTGCACGCATTAACAAGTGCTTGGATTCGATGAAACATATCATTGCTGAGCTACAGAAGGACGAAGCAATTCTACGAATGGACAAGGCAGAGATGTTAGAAACCACCATTGCTTATCTTCGACAAACAAAGTCAAAGGACACTAAATCGGAACAAATGGAAAATTACCGCAATGGATACATAAACGCTGCAAATGAGGTTTCCAGAGTTCTAGCATCAACTCGAGGGACTAGTCCGGAGCTAGGAAAAGCTGTTATGACACATCTGGGATGCCAGTTTAATAGACTCCAGAAATCACACCAGCCTACAACAACAGCAAGCAAGAATTATATGCAACCCCTGACTATTAGTACCACCACCGCACCACTAAGTCCAGCTTCATCTGGCTATCACAGCGACATGGAAAGTCCGTTATCATCACCCGCTCTTCCCGAGAAGGTATGGCGCCCTTGGTAAAAATCGATAGTGACATTGAAATTGCCAGACTGTGATTTATAACGCTTTACACAACATATACACAAATGTACCTGCTATAACTAACTGTGATAATAGAAATAAGATAATTTACACATGCACAATATAAAATTTAAAAAAAAATTGAATTACATACTTTTTATTTTCAAAGTTCAAAGGATCAATAATACCTCAAGTATATAGATCGACTCAGAATCGCTAGCTGAGGGTAATGTTTGCTGATTCGACCTAGAGCGTTTTTAGTTACAATTTTAAGATAAATAAAAAAAATGTTGATGAAAATATTTCGATCATAATGCTATGAATATTTGTAAATGACCGTTTATAAATAAATTTAGCGCACGTTAACTTTTTGGATACGAAATTATAAAGTTTTTTATTTGAATGGTTCATAGGATCAGTATTGCTTATTATAAACCAAGCCATAGTGGTATATTAGTTTTGAAACACAGTGTGTGACATAGAAAAATCATTTAGCTGGATATACCTTAAAGTAGAATTACCTTTATTATCTAATTTCTAATATGGCAGATTAGTGCAATAGATTTAAGCTTTATATATAAAGTATATTACTTTTATTAGAAAAATGTCAACATGAGCAAACTTAAATTTTCAAGGATCGACTGAGAATCGCTAACAGTCCATCCGTCCGTCCGAATGTCATCAATTTAAAGGCTCATCATTTTAAAGATAATGAAGTTTGGGTTATAGGATCCTTAATCCTCTTAAGTCAAAAAGAGTCTTAGAAACAAAGGACTGCAAAGCCACAAGCTCGCGGCTACAAGCTACAAGAAAACGCATCGTATCGGCTAGATAAATGGAATTTATTCAAAGGATTCCGGAAGAAACCAGTAAGACTAAGCAGCAGGTTAAAATAGCATGGGAAAGCAAAGTTGCCAACGGAGTAACCACTGTAGAGCAAGGACACTACGTCCAAGCGACAGAGATCGTTGAAGGGAACTCCTTCGGTTTCCAAACGAGCCAAAGTGATAGTCAACAAAAATCACTCGAAGCCCACCAGCGCCTCTTCCAAGTCCGTCAGCGAGGTGTTTAAAGGCAACATCATGCTAGCGATGATTGACCGCAGCTTAATCTCCACCACTCCTATCGGCCTATCTCCCCCATGACCATGTTCGACCCCTTCCCTATGAAAAACCTGGGGAAGACGATCGCAGATGCGGTAACATAGAATTGGACTCATTCTAACAAGTGATGCTGACGCACAATAACTGCGACAGTTCTGAGGTGAGTTACTTTTTGATTATCTTTTAAATACAAATCTCTTGCTATGCAACAATGGTTATGAACCAACATTCATAACCAGCAACAAACAAGAAGTCCTTTACATAACGTTTGTCTCAAATTACATCCATCACATGATCAAAGACTTGAAGGTATCTAGTGAATTATTGATGAAAACAACTTCTTCTTCCGTCCACACATCCAAGGGATATCTGCATCAGACAGCTAGTCATACACTGGTAATCGTAATTATACAGACATTCACCCTTATTCCAACGTTCCGTTGGTGCGATATCGATTTAATCGCTGATTTAATCGTTTGTCATGATTTCTGCGCTTATACCGCCAAACAGTTTCGCTGTGGATGTTCATGGAAGTTCCGATGGAGCCAATGTCGATTCAATCGATAATGGAATCGATTGTTCGGACTGTACTGACCGCCTACCCTTACTTTTTGGATTTACCAACTAGTTCACCATTCTTTTAAGTAAAAACGCATTTATTGGGAACCAATGGATTGATATTCAAACCGCGACCCCAACTGGGAGAGGGATAATTTTTCATCATCAATATGAATCTGATGGGGTACCAGTCAGTGAAATTTATTATTAAAAATAAAACTAAGTATGAATGTTTTTCTTTTGAATGTATAAAATGTAATTTTCTTTTCTTAATTTTATAAATATCACAATTGTTTCAGTTAAAGCTTTTGAATCTTGAATCATGGAAGACATATTGATTCTATCACAACATCTAATTTGAATCCTTTTTCTAAGGTGGTGTAAGCTTCTTAAGCCTGAGCCCATCGATCTTGTTGAACTGCAATTTGATTATCCATGCTGCAGTACAGTGGTTCAATTAAATCAGCATCAGCAGGAATGGAAGATGTGGTAGTCCAGAAAAATGTTCCGTGTTCAGTGCGAGTAAAGTGAACTGGGACATATACCCCGGCTTCTGGGTACTGATCCTCGGAGGCGATACTGGTTCCACAGGATGAGGCTGAATAAATGCGCTCATTTGCTTCGTTTTCACTTTCAATTTCAGCTTCTGTGTTGCGAATATTTTCCAATGATTCCAAAGACAGCTTTGTGCAGATGAAGTTTTCAGTCTTTGCCTCCTCAGATTTTTCCTTCTTGAAAATTTTCTTCAGCACTTTCTTGATGCTGTAGGACACTTTCTTATTGATGTGTTTGTTCTTGTATTCCATGGTGGTGTTGTTTGAGATTTCCACACACATTTTGTAGATTTTGTTTTATATTTGGAAGAACTGGGAGTTGCTATCTTAACGAATGGTTTCGTTTGAATGATGCCACTACTCTATAGTACCCAGTTTATATACCCTTGAAAAATCCCCACTCTAAATATTTCAGGTTGAAAAGGAATAGGATTTTCCATAACACAAGGATTCTGGCTACTGAAGAATGATCCTTTAGGTTATTTCAACATCAGGTAATGGTGTTTATCGTGGGAATACACACAAGGTGTTTGAAAGTGAGCCCAAAGTGTACCTTATTTCAAAATTCGTTTCCCACGATTTTGCGAGCATGTGCGTTGCACAGAACCTGGAACTGTGATAAAGAATCTTTTTTTTTTATCTGGAGGAAATTAGGAAGCATATAAGTGAAACGAACGAATAATTTGCTTGTAGGTACATTTCATTCATATAACGAATTTGTATTGTAATTTTTTTTAAGGAAACTTGTTAAAAATCGATCTGGAGTATGCTCCTTACAATATTATCTGTTTCTGTAAAGCATCCATTTGAATGCTGCTAACGAGTGTTTTTTAGAGGATGGTTTTCAAATCGGCCAACTCTAATGTCACTTATGTTCAGTTTGGTTTTCCATTTCATCATCAAGATGTCGACGAGTGAAAAACGCTTGCAAATCGTGCAAATTTATTTCGAAAATAATGGTTCAGTTCGCGAAGTTTACCGCAAGCTTTGTCCAATTTATGGTCGACATAATTGTCTATCAGCGCAATTAATTCGGTTAACCATGGATCGTTTTCGCACAACGCTTACTCTATGTGATAATAAACATCCGCAAAGACGTCGAACAGTCCGCACCGAATAAAAAATTGCCGCTGTAGATCAAAGTGTTGAAGAGGAAACGAATGAATCGATTCGCCCGTGCACAGCAATTGGAGAAGATTTTGCGCAAAGATCTTGGCTTACAACCTTACAAGATTCAGCTTGTGCAAGAATTAAAGCCGCGAGATAATGCAATGCGTCGTGATTTTGGGGTATGGGCCGAAAATGAGATTAATCTCGATGCTGATTTTCATCGCAAAATTTTGTTCAGTGATGAGGCTCATTTGGCTACGTCAACAAGCAAAATTGCCGCGTTTGGAGTGAAGAAAATCCGCATGAGACCCTTGAAACGCTATTCATCCACAAAACTGACTGTTTGGTGTGCTCTATGGGCTGGTGGAGTCATTGGGCCATACTTCTTCCGAATGCTGGATGCTGGAGAGTCAGTTACCGTTAATGGAGACCGGTATAGAGCCATGATAACAGACTATTTTGTTCGCGAATTGGATGGCATGAATGTGGATGAGATGTGGTTCCAACAAGACGGCGCTACATGCCACACAGCGCACGACACAATCGATTTTTTGAAGGAAACATTTAATGAGCGCATAATGAAGTCAACAAACCAGAAACGTTAGGGGACTTGGAAGCCAACATTCCTGGCGTTTTTGCCGACATTCGGACCCAAATGCTCGAAAAAGTGGTTGAAAATTCGTAGATTTGGCTTTATTCGAACCAGTCGCAGCGGCCACATCGAAATCATATTTAAACATTAATGGCATAAAATTATTCTTCCAATAAAGCAAAATTGATGGACATTAAAACGATTTTGATAAGCTCCGCGTATATCGTCTAACGTCATCAACATTTCTTACAGTTTGTTTGTATAGGTACTTTTATCACCGCCAACTCAATCAGTAGGTCCTGTCATTATCAACGGCGTTATTTTTTATGGCCAGTAGAACTTAATAAATAGATAGTAATATCTTTCAATAGATTGCTCACATTGTACTATTCAACCCCACTCTAATGATGTTGGTGCATTTTTCAAAATACATACAAGCATTTATCAAATCAAGTGAACAAAAAGCTCTACATAGAGTTCGCATCAGAGCTAAAAAATTTGTAGCCGTTTCAGACGCGGGCGGAAAGTGCGAAGGTGAAATTTCGTAGATCGTATGCGTCGGCAAGGCTGTTCTTTGATGCTGTAGTAGCAATGCGAACACTGGGGTATCAATATCAGTAACCCACATAAAAAATATTCTTTGTATTAGATGCGCACTCTATGTAGTTTGTTACTCACTTCCTCCTTCCACCAATTGAGCGATCTAGCAAGTTTTGAATATTCTTTTGATTTAAGCATTAGTTAGCTAAATCTAACAAGTCTATGTGTACTCAGTCAAAAGTTTCAAGGTTGGTCAGATCATAAGGTATTTAGTTTCTCCATACGCATCTTGCTCTAAAATTAACAAACGATAAAAGTCTTGAAACTAAAACACACATCCAAACATTTAATATAAAAGACACCCCTAAGAATAAAAAAGCTGGATATTCATATAAAATAAGTGATTATCACAATTTATGTAGAACTGATAGTTTTGTGGTCATTTGTTTACAACGGGAATAACAATGAGGCAGGACGTACATTCCCTGCTACAAGAAAACCGTGGGAATAGACACAAGATGTTCAAAAGTGAGCTCAAAGTGCTCCTTTAACAAGAAAAATCCTTAAAAATCCATTCTGAAACCATTCCCACGATCGTGTCGTGGCACGTGTGAGTAACAATCGATCTGCTGCATCTGCTACCTTCATCTATATCCTTAGTGTGGGAGACGAGATAACCTGCAAAAACAGGTAAACCAGAAAGAGAAAGATCATGCCAATGGGAAATCAAAGAGGATGAGTATAAAATCAAAAACTATACCAAAGGGACATCATTCTCATTTCAACCGTCCTTGGACCACATTTTGTGATACGAGCATTTTAAAAGTACAAAAATGGAGTACGTTTCAAAAACACAACATTACTTGAAAGTCAAGAAACCACTACTGGAACGGCAACGTCGTGCACGCATTAACAAGTGCTTGGATTCGATGAAACATATCATTGCTGAGCTACAGACGGACGAAGCAATTCTACGAATGGACAAGGCAGAGATGTTAGAAACCACCATTGCTTACCTTCGACAAACAAAGTCAAAGGACACTAAATCGGAACAAATGGAAAGTTACCGCAATGGATACATAAATGCTGCAAATGAGGTTTCCAGAGTTCTAGCATCAACTCGAGGAATGAGTTCAGAGCTAGGAAAAGCTGTTATGACACATCTGGGATGCCAGTTTAATAGACTCCAGAAATCACACCAGCCTACAACAACAGCAAGCAAGCATTATATGCAACCCCTGACTATTAGTACCACCACCGCACCGCTAAGTCCAGCTTCATCTGGCTATCACAGCGACATGGAAAGTCCGGTATCATCACCCGCTCTTCAAGAGAAGGTATGGCGCCCTTGGTGAAAATCGATAGTGGCATTTAAAATTGCCAGACTGTGATTTATAACGCCTTACACATCATATACACAAATGTACCTGCTATAACTAACTGTGATAATAGAAATAAGAAATAAGATGCACAATATAAAATTTAAAAAAAAATTGAACTACATGCTTTTTTTATTTTCAAAATTCATAGTATCAATATTTTGAAACACAGAATGGAATGTCCATAGACATAGAAATGTCCGGATGAAACATCCTTAAATGAGTGGTTAACAGTATGCCCAAAAATACAAAATAATATTATCGATATTTTGTTAAAGTGTAGAACTTAGCAATTTACATTTACAGCAACCAATGATAAGATCTATCTGCAAATCAGGATAAATCCACAGGAAGCTTATTGTCAGCTCATACGCACATTATATCAGCTGGAAGCTGACGTAGCGAAGGGATTTTCCGAAGGGAGGAGGATCGTTTGGGAAGAAATGTACGTGGATGACTTGATTCAGTGGAGACTGCTGTACGAAAACGAGACGAAGTGACAAAACTCCTTGAGACAGCCGGTTAAAATCCTTAACGACGATGTGTTTTCCTATGAAAGTCGATTGAGCCTTGTCTGTCCATCCTTCCGTCTGTATGTCACAAAATCCGCACAGCTGATTGAAGCCGTCTCACTTTTTTTTAGTATTGGTAATTTTGTCTTGGATTGTCTGTTTACATGGAACTTCTGGGGAAAAGTACTGTTGTATTGTTTTTCATAGCTTTCAAACCCTGCACATAATTCTGGTAGACCATTGACGTCAAAAACCCTTAAAGAAACTTGCTTGGAGTCGTAGGACGGTTGATCTTGCTTCAAAATATAGAAAAGTATGTGCATTCTTCTAGCCCTGCAGTTGTCATGTTACTCACGGCATCAATGACAAATTAAGCCCAACTAAACGGCTATTCTTAAAATATCAACGGATTCTCAGTGGTCCAGAAGAGCGAATTTTATTTGTTTACCTTTTCATTAACATGGAAACGGGTCTCGTCGCTTATTATGCATGACAGCCGTTATTGATGATCAAGAAAGTGTGAGATCAGTTTCTTTGCCGTGAATCACGGTCTGATAACCATATTTGATGAACTGTCTGCGTTTAAAATAACGCTTATGAGGGACATTGTCCTTTCTGTGCCTATTTTGTAACGTGTTTCCACCAAATGCCATAGGAGTATAATTGTTTTGACATTAAGATCTTACTACAAAAAAATGTTTGATAGGTATACCTTAAAGCATATGGATCGACTCAGAATCGCTAGCTGATTCGATCTAGGGCGTTTTTAGTAACAATTTTAAGATAAATAAAAAAAAATTTCGATGAAAATATTTCGATCATAATGCTATGAACATTTGTAAATGACCGTTTATAAATAATTTTAGCCCGCGCTTACTTTTTGGATACGTTTCCTCAAAAAAAAAAAAAATATATCCATATAAAAACATCGTCAAAAAGATTCAGATAAACTGTCTGAAGAGGATTTGATGACGATGCCATATTCTATATTCCATCATAATTCAGTTTTTAGACACGCCCACTTTATGGGAACATTTATTTTAAGGTTTGGTATTCAAAGATTCGTACTGTCTTTTCGAGCGGCTGAGAGCCTTAGTTGGCACAATACGGTAGGGAAATCTGCGCCAAAGTTTACGTGAGGTACTCTAAAATCACTGAAAAATTATTTGAGTATTCCGCGATCTTAGGTATAGCGTTCCACTGTTTGTTGACGAATATCATTCATCTCACATTTCACAAATATTAAACAAAAACATGACAAGTTCCACCACTTTCAAAAGTAATAGCATCTTCCAATAGAATGATATATTTTGAGTCACTCTATGATTGGTAAATTATGTGGCTTTTGGATGAAAACAACTTCCTCGTCCGTCCACATCCAAGGGATATGTGCATCAGACAGCTATTTATTTTATGATAAGAGTAGATATTTAGACATCCACCCTTATTTATCCAATGAAGGAATCGTTTGTCCAGGCTACTACCCTTACCCTGTGGATGTCCGATGGTGCGAATGTCGATTCAATCCTTAAACGAGTCGTTTGTCCACATTGTACTGACCGCCCACAGCCAAATATTTTGCCTGCTACTACCTGATTCATGCCTCTTTTAAGTAAAATCGCATTTATTGGGAACCAAAGGTTTGGTGTTCCAACCACGACACTGACTTGGAAAGGGATAGCTTTTGTCCATGAGTTAGATGAGCCTTATTTGACGCGTTCATAAAAATGAACCTGCCAGGATACAGACAGAGCAATTTATAATTAAAAATATGAAAAAACGTGAATGTGTTTGTTTTGAGTGTGTATAATGAATTTTTCTTTACTTAATTTTATAAATATCACAATTGTTTCAGTTAAAGCTTTTGAATCTTGAATCATGGAAGACATATTGATTCTATCACAACATCTAATTTGAATCCTTTTTCTAAGGTGGTGTAAGCATCTTAAGCCTGAGCCCATCGATCTTGTTGAACTGCAATTTGATTATCCATGCTGCAGTACAGTGGCTCAATTAAATCAGCATCAGCAGGAATGGAAGATGTGGTAGTCCAGAAAAATGTTCCGTGTTCAGTGCGAGTAAAGTGAACTGGGACATATACCCCGGCTTCTGGGTGCTGATCCTCGGAGGCGATACTGGTTCCACAGGCTGAGGCTGAATAAATGCGCTCATTTGCTTCGTTTTCACTTTCAATTTCAGCTTCTGTGTTGCGAATATTTTCCAATGATTCCAAAGACAGCTTTGTGCAGATGAAATTTTCAGTCTTTGCCTCCTCAGACTTTTCCTTCTTGAAAATTTTCTTCAGCACTTTCTTGATGCAGTAGGACACTTTCTTATTGATGTGTTTGTTGTTGTATTCCATGGTGGTGTTGTTTGAGATTTCCACACACATTTTGTAGATTTTGTTTTATATTTGGAAGAACTGGGAGTTGCTATCTTAACGAATGGTTTCGTTTGAATGATGCCACTACTCTATAGTACCCGGTTTATATACACTTGAAAAATCCCCACTCTAAATATTTCAGGTTGAATGGGATTTTTCGTATATATACAATCTGTGTACTGAAGAATTATCCTTTGGGCTATTTCAGCATCAGGTAATGGCGCGTATCGTGGGAATACACACAAGGTGTTCGGAAGTGAGCTCAAAGTGTTCCTTATTTCAAAAATCTTTTCCCACGATTGTGCGGGCATGTGCTTAGCACAGGATCTGGAACCTTCTCCCATTTTCTAGTATAAAAGAACATTTTTTTAATAGGCATGTAAAATAGGAATTCAAATGGGATATACATCCCTCTGAACATAGGGAAAATATAAGTGTGACGAAAAGATAACTTACTTGTACATACCCACTCATTAACAAAATTGTATCACAATTTTGTTCGAACAAGTTGCTAAATTTACCCCAGTGGCAAGTGTTTGATTTGGTGGAAAATTGTCATTGCGTTTAAATGCAAATGTTTTAATGAAATTTTCCTTTGCAGTATCTGACAAATTATTCGAGAGGTTTTATTTTTAATTGTCACAAAAAAAAAATAGCTTCAACTTTATCAAAATATTGTTGGATCATCCACTAGTCCACTGTCCACAGTGTCCTTATGAATGTAGCACAGTAAGTATTTATCTATATTTGGATATAAATTATTCATAGCCACGTTTGCTATTATATAGAAGGAAGCGGCAAAAATTGGTTTAGCAGTAAATGAGTGCAAGACGAAGTATATGCTGTCAACACGAAAGGACACACAACGTCGATGAATTGGACAGAATGTCATCATTGACAAATATAACAGGATGTAACTCCATTTGCAACGGAAATATTTTTTTTAAAGGCGAAACATGGGACAATGAAGATGATTTTCCGCTTAAATTACTCAGATGTTGAAAAGAGAATACCAATTAACAGGCTTTCAGTATTTGACTTAAATTTCGGAAGCAATATCTAATGATGACGGGAGTAGGTGTGAATAAGAAGAAGATAATGGAAATGATAACATTAAAAACGAATTTGGAATATTGCAAATGTACCGGATGAGGTCAATATTATCTTTTAAAATTAAATCTTTTTTTTAACGGGTGAACATTCCAAGTAATTTGATTTGAACAATATTTTAATAAGATTTTTATGAATTAAACAATAAATTTCATGATCGATTTCTTACAAATTAATATTTAGTTTAAAAAAAGCAAGGTGTCATATAAAATATGTGGTTACCGCACTTTACTTTATATAGAACCGATCGTTTTGTGATCATTTGTTTACTATGTCAAAAATGAGGCAGGAGGTACATTCCCTGAAAGAAGAATATCGTGAGAATACGCACAAAATTTTCAAAAATGAGCTCAAAGTGCTCCTTGTTAAAAAAAAAATCATTACAAATCCATTCTGAAGCCGTTCCCACGATCGTGGCACGTGTAAATAGCATATGATCTGCTACCTTCATCAATGTCCTTAGTGCGGGAGACGAGATAACCTGCAAAAGCAGGTCAAACAGAAACAGAAAGATCATCTCTCTAAAAAATCAACGAAAATGAAATCATCGTACTTCGGACAACATTCTGTGATACGAACACTTTAAAAATATAAAAATGAAGTACGCTACAATAAGACAGTACTACTTGAAAATCAAGAAACCGATATTGGAACGGCAACGTCGTGCAACAACGAGTGCTTGAATTGGATGAAATATATCATTGCTGAGCTACAGAAGGAAGAAGCAATTCTAAGATGGGACAATCTAGATGACGAATCTAGGATGCCAGTTTAATAGAATCACATCTTCTTGCACGATGGCGGGACCTCCTGATTTATGTCGACTCTGAACTGACAATTGATACTGCACGGATGACTTGTCAGATCATCACGAGAGGTGGGCCAGTGAAAAATCATTTAGGAGTTGCTACGGCTTGAAATCGAACCCATACCTTCTGCGAGGCAGTTCACCGCACTTACCATCGCGTTACTGAGCCCGTCATTTTGTATACTCTATCCCATACGGCTATATTAGTTTTTATTCATAGTTTTGATTCATCGACTCAGAATCGATAGCTGAATCGATTTAGCCATGTGTGTCCGTCAGTACGTCCGTACGTCACCAATTTTCGGCCTTTACATTTTGAGCTAGACGACTGAAATTTTGTACACGTGCTCGTTGTAGCTCCCAGCAGAACACCGGTAAACAATTTTGGAATCCGCCCACTGTCACACCCCGTTTTTTAAATAGAAACCTAGTTTTTGGCCAAACCGTAAGAATTTTTGATAGAGTGCCAGAGCACCGCACCGCAATATCTATATTTCGTCAATACAAAGTTTTTTGGCACTCCCATTTTTTGGGTCGTGTATGGTATTTTTCCAAGACTTAGCTCAAGTTTGTTATTGTGGTTTGTAAAAGGCCATCTAATTTAATCGCATGGGTATGCATATGAATCAACTAAATTAAAATTCTCATGGACTGGACGGCATCTTTACCGGGTTTTTAAAAGCAGTTCTTGATGCATTGGCCCGTACTTGACTTAAGCACTTGTTCAAGTGTTTTGTTGAACGAAACCATTCCCAGTGAATGAAAACCAAAAAAAAACATTCTCAATTTTCACAATAACACATCTAATATGTCCTATTTGAATTTCTAAACACTGTTTGTCTTATTAAAAAGGCGCTGCTAGAATTATATACAGGGTTGGGCAAAAGAGATCACCCTATTGGAAGATGTTTTTAGTTTTGCAAACAGCCGCCAATGTCAAATCGCTGTTTTGACATTTGTGGACTAGACAGATGATGTAGAATACAATTGAACAAGCCATTGAGCGATGCACTTCCCAAGAACGCGGAATAATCGAACTGGACGATTTTTCGACCAAAATTATAATGAGCGATGAGGCTCATTTTCACCTCAGCGGGTACGTAAACAAGCAAAGCTATCGCTTCAGTGGCACCGAAAATCCACGAGTAACGCACGAGGAGCCATTACACCCATTACACAAAGTTACTGCACGTTGCGCTGTTCACACTGAAGGAGTCATCGGGACATTGTTTTCGAGAACGCCACTCTTAAAACGACAACAGTGGACGCGCTGTAGGGCCATGATAACCGATTTTTGTTTTGCCGCAATTGGGCAAATTAGTACTGGAGGACATGTGGTTACAACAGGACGGAGCAACGGCACACACTGCGCGAGCCACAACCGATGTTCTGAAGGCCAAACAATATCGGTTGACTTCTTTTTGCCCACCTTATTACTGATAACTCTAATTGGTCTAATAATAAAGTTGTAGTAAAACCAATCAAACCAATCAAACTCAATAAGAAAGTCATAAATTCATTTTCATGTTCTTGCACCCACGTCTGTTCTGGATTAATAGGATAAGAGTGATGCGTTCATAATGTAAAAGTTTACTGGTGCCCCAACATTTTTAATCAAACAAACTTTGTAATTTGGCATACCTGTAATTCTTAAATTCTATAACCTTAAATAAATTATTTTGTAATTAGAATGTGCAATTGTAATTTAAATATAATAAAATTTAATACCATCTGCGGCGTCTTATAAGAAAATTAAAGATTCGAAGAGGAAGTCGCTTTAAATATTAGGCAGGTCTCCCTTTTCATAGCCAATACTTTAATACTGCCTCTTTCATAAAAATACTTCACTTTGTGTTGTAGAAGGAGGGTAGATTCTGATTGGCTTTAACTTGGCAATGCCCAGTGGTTGTATATCTGACTACACATCAAATTTGCTTATTTTTAGCTCAAAGTGGTAACCATCGGTGGCCTTATCCAAACATATTGACAACAAGACGAAAAACAGCAACACTATAAGCAGCCTGCTCGGATTGGCACGGCCTGAATACTCGGCCCGCTGACCCAGGCGAACATAGACAAACTGCTTCGACATATTCGGACAACAAGTTTTCAAGTGCAAGTAATTGATGTACAGCGTTGGTGGCAGATGAACTGAAAGGGCGTTCCCCGATGTTCGCAGCGCTTAGTCCCGTAGTGGATACTGATAGTCCCGGGTAATAGGGGTATCTAATAAACTTGGAACTGGCCCTCCAGGTTGGGGATTGTGCTTTGGGTTAACTACCCAAACATGGAAAAATTAATATGTTACGAAGCAACCAATAACCTCCGAAAGGACTGATTTTATTGTTGACGACACGGATAAACGAAAAAAGGACAACGACGTTCGTATTTGCACCTGGAATGTGAGAAAATTAAACAGGAGAGGTGCCAGCGAACAACGAGCGGAAGCAGTAAATTGCTACAAAGCAGACATTACTGCCATCCAGGAAATACGATGGGATGGATTGGGCAAAAAGAGGATGAAAAACTGTGACATCTACTACGGACCGTGTTATACTGAGCTGAACTATTCGCATGCGGATTTGTTATAAGTGCCAGAATTAGGCAAGAAGTCTTATGTTTGCAAGACATTAGCGAACGCATTGTAACGATCCGCATCAAGGCCAAATTCACCAACATAAGCCTCATATGCGCTCGCCCCCCGCGGAGGTAAAAGACGATATAGCTATTGCTTCTACGAGCTCCTTGACAAAACCTATGAGCGACGATGTTAAAATCCTAGAAAGAGATTTTCATGCGAAGGAAAGGAGAGATGACATCTCAAGCAGAATTTGGAAAACTAAGCATTGAACTCTAGGCAGAGAAGTCGAGAAGCACACCGGCTTTTCAAAAATAAGAAAAAAGAGCAAGAAAATCGCGCGATCGAGTTTATAGGGAGGTGCTACTACAGGAACGATGTTCGCAAGTTTCGTCAAGTTCGCCAAGGATACAAGGCTCGAACAGAATTCTGTCGAAATGAACAAGGAAATATCGCAGTTAAGACACTGTCGATGCAGAGGATATGGAATAACCATTTCTGCAGACTGTTAAGCAGCGATGACGAACAACATTCCGCTATCACGCAGGACGAACCATTCAATATTGACAATGACAGCGATAACCACCAACCACCCGACCTGAATGAGGTGAGGATAGCAATATCTAAGCTCAAGCTTAATAAGGCTGCCGAAAAAGGAAACCTTCCCGCTGAGCTTTAAGAAACCGGCGGAGATATCTCGGTAAGTAACAACCACCAACTCATAGGCCAAATCTTACTTACTTAGTTAAGTGGCGGTTCCACCAACATGCCTCTCAAATTAGCCGGTTCTTAGCTAACTGCCTCCAGTTGCGCACTCCAAGTTGGTGGAGGTGGGTTTTTACTTGTGCGCTACTTAAGGCGAGGTCTTCCTCTACTGCGTCCGACGACTGGCTCTGAATCGAAGACTCTGCGAGCCGGAGTATTGGTGTCCATTCGTTCTACATGTCCTAGCCATCTTAAGCGTCCAATGCGGATTTTTTGACCAGGGGCATGTCGCTGTTCAGCTCGTATGGTTCTTGGTTGAATATTCGTCTCCATAGCCCGTCAACGCAAACGCGACCGAAGAATTTTCCTCTCAAATCGACCAAGGATTTTTTTCATCCGTTTTTGATGCGGTCCATACTTCCCCGTAGGGCAGGACTGGGATGATCGGGGTCTTATATAGGATCGGGTGAGCGCTTTACTACTGAATTGCCTTATTATGCCGAAGAAACAACGGTTGGCAACAGTAGTTCTTCGTTTAATTTCTGAGGAGTTCTTGTTGTCAGAGTTAATAGCGGAGCCGAGATAGATAAAGTCCAGTACTACTTCAAAGTTATATCTGTCAATGGTGACGTTCTGTCCAATTCGTCGATGTAATCTATCCTTTCGTGTCGACAGCGTATACTTCGTCTTGCCCTCATTTACTGCTAAACCAATTTTTGCCGCTTCCTTCTCTATACTAGCAAACGTGGCTATGACATAACGTTGGGTCCTACCAATGATGTCAATATCGTCGGCGTATGCACGCCTTGCCTAAATCCGTTTTTGGTAGCGAATTTGTCAGTGAGGTTGATTCCGACCCTTATGGAGCAGCAAGAATTCTCCATCGTCATCCTACACAAACGGACGAGCTTGGGCAGTATACTTAAACTAGACATGGCTCTGCATAGTTCTTCTCTATAAATCTTGTCGTATGCGGCTTTGAAATCGATGAATTGGTGGTTTGTATCAATTTGGACTTCATGGGATTTTTCCAGGATCTGCCGAAGTGTGAAAATTTGATCGGTTGTGGACTTTCTTGACCTAAAACCTACCTGATAAGGGTCGATCAGTTTCTTGGTGAACGGTTTCAGGGGTTCACATATTACGGCGGATAGTTGGCGTAGCTTAGAGGGTCTCCTTTTATGTGGATCGGTCAAACGATACTTTCTTCCGACCAGATTCGGCTTATGAGTTGGTGGATGATACTTACCAAGCCATCTCCGCCGGCTTTGTAAAGCTCTGCGGAAAGGCCGTCATTTCAAGCAGCCTTATTGAGCTTGAGTTTAGATATTACCATCCTCACTTCACTCAGCTCGGGTGGTTGGCAGTTTTCGCTGTCGTTGCCAATGTTGAATGGTTCGTTCTGCCTAACAGCAGAATGTTATTCGTCATCGCCGTTTAACAGTCTGCAGAAGTGTTTCTTCCATATCAGCATCAACTGTGTCTCAACTAAGATTTTTCCTTATTCATCTCGACAGGATTCTGTTCGAGCCTTGTATCCTTGGCTTTGACGTTTAACACATTGGTAAAACTTGCGAACATTGTTCTATATCGTCAATCGCGGGCTTTTCTTGCTCTTTTTTCTTCTTTCTGAAAAGCAGGGTTCTTCCCTTCTTCTCTGCCTATAGAACTCAACGGCAGCTCTCGTCTTCACCTGCAGCTTAGTCTTGTAGGCCTCGTTCTTGGCTGCGAGCATCTGTCGGCATTCCTCATCAAACCAGGGGTTTCTTGCTGGTGGGCACGAGAAACCTAACACGTCAGTTGCGGCTGATCTGATGGCTTGTTGGCATCGTTGCCATTGTTCTCCGACAATACTGATAAAGATGTCATCTCTTCCTACCATTGCGTTAAAATCTCCCAGCACGATTTTAACATCGTACTTCGGTAGTCGCTCATCGGTTTTGTCAAGGAGCTTAGCTCCTTTTTCATCCATTGGTGCGTGATCTTATGTTGGCGAATTTGCCCTTGATGAGTATTGTTACAATGCGTTCGCTAATGTCTTGGAAATATTAGTCTATCAGTTATAACAAATCCGCATCCGAATAGTCGCTATTTCTGCTCATTTTAACACGGTCCGTAGTAGATGTATCAGTTTTTCAACCTGGAGGGCCATTTCCAGTTTTTTAAATACCCCTAGGACATGGGGCCAATTGTGTCGACTTCGGCATTAAGCGCTGCCGTTGGCCTATCGGTTAATCCGCCACCATTTCTCTTCAAAGGGCCTGACTAACCCTTGAAATTTCTAGACAACCTGTCTTGGATCGCCTGGACAGCAGGCCGGGTATTCATCCTGACCTGTCTGTTTATAGTGTTGGTGTTTTTCGTCGTGTTATCAACGCGCCTCTCGTTTAGCAAGTCAAATCGGGTTGGATGAGGTCAGTACCTGTTGGTTACCACTTGGAGGTAAAAAATAAGCACTTGATGTGTAGAGTTCAGAATCCAATCAGAATCTACCCTCGTTCTACAACACCCAACCAGGCTTTTGACATTCAATAATTAGAGATCCTCTATCTATCGTCAAGCTTCATGCAATGTAACTTCTACCGCAGACTTTTTCATTTAAAATGGTCTGCAACAGGGAGCGGTAAGTTTGCCGATTCTCTTAGGCACTTGCACCAGCGATGTGATTGGTGTAGTCTTATTCGCACAATTGTATGTGTGGACGATCTGGTCGCCTACAGAACAGCCCCTACAATCCAGGTTTTTCTAACTTTTTTGCAGCCGGACTTCGACGAAATCCAGAGATATGATGACTGGAAGTTGAAATTCAACTTTCAAAAATCTGAAACTATCCTCTTTAGGACACCGTTATCTATTCTCTAGGACACCAAGGCGAGAGAGACCTGTGGTCTCTGTTGTAAAGTGCATTGGCATCTGGCTGGATCAATATCTATGTTTCGACAGACATGTAGATGATGCTTTGGCGAGAGCTAAGGGAGCGTTTTCATAGCAGTTGTCCCATCTCAATGATTTTGAGAGTGCGCGTTTAAGCGGCTAGATTCCGCCTGAAGCTTTCCTATAGACATCATTGCTCAATTCGGAGGAGAGCGGTTGCAGTTCAGCAGGAGTCAGCCCGATTGGGACCGTCGGAGATGATTAAAAAAGATGAACCTTTAGATAGTTTTAATCAGATTCAAAGCACATATTTTTTGAAAAACGTTTCTTGATTACAAAATGATACATTGAAATTTAAATACTACCATTTAAGATAATAGTCAGAAAGGCATTAGAATTAAGTTGTTCTTGTTTAATCAGAGCGCCCACTTGGGGTCAGTAAATTAGTTACAAAGTTAATAAGAAACCTTGTTTTCCATAAATGTTTGTTCAGCTAAGGTATTAGTTAAAAGTTACAGAATAATAGAAATAAACTTAAAAAATATACAAGAGCTAAAATCTGTGTCATCGGTCAAATTAATTTCAAAAACTGGAAACTAAAGGGTTGTCCAATGAAAACGCACGATGATAGTTGTGCGTTTTCAGATAGTTTTACTTTGATAGAAGGATCTATGAAAATTTTGTGTGAAATAAAATATCGACCAAATGCTGTCCAAGGCTTCGGTGCCATACCCCTATCCGATGGTCCATATATTCAATGACCGAATTATTTTATCCCCTTTGGCTCTTGAGTTATCCTTGGCTTATTAACGTTTCTCTTATCTTACAAAGACGGTTTGCTCGAATTTGCGCACAATTCTCCTGATTGTGGCCACATTTGGTAGATTATGTTGACCAAACAAATCACAAAGGGCACGAAATACATTTTGATTTTCCTAAAAGGCTCCAACAGTCACAACTCGATGCTCAATTGTTTAGCTCTCCATGGTTGAATTTTTTAAACATTGAAACAAAATAATGTCAAACTAAGTTTTGCAAAAAACTTGACATTAAGTAGACTCACAATTAACAATTACGGTTAGACTACCCTTTATAAGAGAAATGCCTTATGAGCACCCAAAGAATTAGAGCAGATAATACCAGTTGAATTACATACGAGATCCGAGAAACACAGATAGAAGACCCGGACATCAAACCGATTATAACATGAAGGGAGCAAATGGCGAAAACAGATAACAGTAACATATCCCTTAGAGCTAGTTGATACAATGGGATTCTTTTTATATCCAAATAGAAAGAGAAGGTTTGGAATACCATTATAACTATTATGATCAAGATAGAAACTTAAAGTCAATAGCTTTTCAGAAATTTTTTCAGCAACTGGGTATCAAGAAGACCAGAGCAATACCGCTTGATCCACATTCATTTCGTGTGACTGTCGATGAATGATGAACGTTGAAAACATTATTGGTATCTTGAAGCCGAAGGAAATTAATGGATCTATGTAATTCGCAAAGTAAAAACTATAACACCAAAGATATTGCCGAATGCCTTTCCAATTCGGCAATTCCTACAAACTTGTGAAACGCGAAAACGAAATGATCTATGGTATTCAGAAGGTTCTAGGAGGGAGTTAAAAAAAGTCCTTCCAGATCTAGAAGGGCAAAATGGGCTACACTTGTTCGGGACCATACTTCTTTGAAAATCAGGCTGAAAATAAGGCAGTGACTGATAATAGTGCTTGAAACGTGAAACGCGAAAACGAAATGATCTATGGTATTCAGAAGGTTCTAGGAGGGAGTTAAAATAAGTCCTTCCAGATCTAGAAGGGCAAAATGGGCTACACTTGTTCGGGACCATACTTCTTTGAAAATCAGGCTGAAAATAAGGCAGTGACTGATAATCGTGCTTGAAACGTGAAACGCGAAAACGAATTGATCTGTGGTATTCAGAAGGTTCTAGGAGGGAGTTAAAATAGGTCCTTCCAGATCGGGACCATACTTCATTGAAAATAAGGCTGAAAATAAGGCAGTGATTGATAATCGTGCTTGATGTCGCGACATGATATCCGAGTTTTTCCAGCTTAAATTAAATGGAATTGATGTTAAGGACATTTGGTTTCAACAAGACAGTGTGGCATACCATGCAACCAGTGAAACAAATCAATTACTACATGATATATTTCTTGGTATGCAGGTGATAATGGCTCAGAGGAATGCGTAGTTGAATGCTAAGCCAAACGCTGCAGGTTCAAGCCCCAGCTTTGGCAGCATTCTGTTTCTAAAAAACACCTGTGCGGCAATAAGAGATAATATAAATCTATGTCTCCTCCTCTGTGCCACGTAGGCTTATGTTATATGGCTTTTCTTCTATGTGTCTATCTGTCTCTGTTGTATTAATGTCTTGCTCTGTCACAGCCGATGGCCACAGTCGCCAGTGCTATTGTGTGTCTATAATCCGTTGCATTCATGTGCGAAGTACTGTGATGTCAATGTCAATATTTCTTTTTTAGTGTACCTTATTGTTTCTGTTATCATCATTGTCCGCCGTGGTCATGTGTTTTAAAACCACCGATTAGCTTTATTTGGAGTCTTTGCCAGCGAATCCATGCCAGCCAACCTACAACCATTAGGGCATTGAAAGAGGATATTCGCCGCTATATCAACGGAATTTTTGGTGGCATATATAAAGCTTCGCAGACAAAAGTGAATGGAAAAATGCGTTTGACGCATGTGTATCCTTCAGACAGAGGCTTTTCCATGTGAGGAGTCAAGTCCACTATTCGCCGAATAAAAGCCGACAAAATTACCAATTACCAAATTCAATTATCTTCACGTGAACGTATTGAATATGTGTTTATTGTTCCATTCGAACACGTACTAGACAGAGAGAATCTCCTTAAGAAATCAGCATTAACATCACCATACAAACCGTGGGAATACACACAAGGTGTTCAAAAGTGAGCTCAAAGTGCTCCTTGTCCTGAAAGTAAAATCCGAAAAATCCGTTCCCACGATACTAAAACGTGTGCGTAGCATACGATCCATCTGCTACCTTCATCCATATCCTTAGTGCGGGAGACAGGATAACCTGCAAAAACAGGTAAACCAGAAAGAGAAAGACCATTCCAGTAGAAAATCACTGCGGATGAGTATAAAAGGCAAAACGAAATCGAAAAGGACATCATACTGATTTCAACTGTGTTCGGAAAACATTCTGTGATACGAACATTTTAAAACTACAAAAATGGAGTACGCTACAAAAACACAACACTACTTGAAAGTCAAGAAACCACTACTGGAGCGTCAACGCCGTGCACGAATCAACAAGTGCTTGGATGCGATGAAACATATTATTGCTGATCAACAGAAGGATGATGCAATTTTGCGAATGGACAAGGCTGAGATGTTAGAAACCGCCATTGCTTATCTTCGTCAAACAAATTCTAAGAACAACAAAACGGAACAAATGGATAGTTTCCGCAATGGATACATAAACGCTGCCAATGAAGTTTCGAGAGTTTTGGCATCAACTCG
Source organism: Rhingia rostrata (assembly GCA_949824845.1). NCBI lineage: Eukaryota > Metazoa > Arthropoda > Insecta > Diptera > Syrphidae > Rhingia > Rhingia rostrata. The sequence continues at coordinate 110,895,568 of OX463756.1, forward strand.
AGGAATTAGTGCGGATATGGGAAAAGCTGTAATGACACATCTGGGATGCCAGTTCAACAGATGCCAGGAATCAAATCAGCCTACAACAAAAGATGCCACTCATTATATGCAACCCTTGACTATTAATACCACCACCGCACCACTAAGTCCAGCTTCATCTGGCTACCACAGCGATATGGAAAGCCCGGCCTCGTCACCAGCGCTATTTGAAAAGGTGTGGCGTCCATGGTAATCATTGATACTAACGAAAAAACCTGACTGTGATTTATAAAGCTTTAAATATCATACATAAGTGTACCTGCAATAATTGATGTGATATTAAAACTAATTAAGCAAATCGATAAAAAAATTATTATATAACAAAGTTTTATAAAATTTAAATAAATAAAAAAATAATTTTATGGTATATACATTTTTTGTTATTTTGTGGGGCATTGACACATTTGTGTCCAATAATTTCAACTTAATACCCTTATTTCCAGAATCCGCATTGGTATAGTGAGTTTGGCTGACTTCCAAAGCGTCAAAAAAAAAATGGCATTGTGAATGCACACTGTATCACAAACATTCACGATGCTCTTTTTGCGCGTGTTTGCGCAGTTGATGCTTTCACAATGCGTTTTAGAAAAGTATGCTTTGCATCATAGTAATTTGTTTGCGATCTGGAACTCTTGATTAAGCAGGAATGCAGAACTACTGCGTTTTGGAATTCAGCCTCTATAATAATCTATGTGATTTAGATGATCACACTTTACGTACTATAGGATCTAATGGTTATGTGACATTTAGCAACCCTTATCTCCCACGTCAACGAAGTATGCGAAACTAACTATACGAAGTTAATGGAACCTACAGGGCCTCAAACCTAGCTACCTCCATCATTTGTGTGCTATTATTTTTGCCACAATCAAGAGACCTCCGTTTTAACGCCTACTCCAATTGGGAAATTTGAGAAGATTCTTATAACCGTGTTACTCTTATTTTTACTCTAGGATGTTTGTCAGACTTTCGCAAGGGGATGAGTAGTGAAAAAAAAACTGATTCTACTTATTACAACGACGTTCATGTTTGCAACTGGAATGTTAGAATTCTTTACAGAAAATGTACAACCGAACAACTACCAGAAGCACTTATCTGCTACAAAGCAATCATTAATTCAGTCCGAGTTATAAACATAACCGAACGTATTGTTACAATCCACATAAAGCCCAACTTCGCAAACAAAAGCATTAAACTCTGACTTGTGAGCGACTACCACGTGTTTTGCTTACCTCGACTCTTGCAGACAAGGTACAAAATCGGAAATCCACCACGCTACAACAAATGAGAAATAATTTGTAAAGTATGATGTGGAATGTCTGGAATGAACCTGGGCCGCAACCAACATGCCTCTCCAATTATCCCGGTCCTTGGCTAACTGCATCCAAGTTGGTTGATGTCGATTTCAACTTGTGCTCTACACAGGCGAGGTCTTCCTCTACTGAGTCCGACGTCTGGCTGGGAATCGAAGACTCTGCAAGAAGAAGTATTGGTATCCATTCATTCTACATGTCCTAGCCATCTTAAACGTCCAATGGGGAGTTCTTTGACTAGAGGCATGTCGCTGTACAGCTCGTATAGTTCTTGGTTGAATCTCCGTCTACATAGCTAGTCAACGCAAACGGGACTGAAGATTTTTCGAAGAATTTTCTTCTATAATCGACCAAGGATTTCTTAATCCGCTTTTGACACGGTCCATGCTTCATCGCCGAAGTATGATCAGGGTCTTCTATTGGATCTCCTTTGTAGTTCGAGTGAGGGCTTTCCTACCGAATTGCCTTCTTAGCCTCAAAGAAAAAGCGGTAGACAAGAGCAATTCTTCGTTTAATTTCTGACGATATGTTGTTGTCAGAGTTGATAGCGTATCCGAGGTAGAAAGAGTCACGTACAATCTCAAAGTTATATCTTCCAATGGTTCTCTCCAATTAGTAGGTGTTGTAAGTCCTTCGATTTGACAGCATATACATGGTCTTACCCTCATTTACAGCTTAATCCATTTTGCCGATACTTTCTCTCTACTAGCAAACGTGGCTCTGACATCTGCATTGATGTCGGAATCGTTGGCGTATGCTTGTAGTTGACTGGTGTGGGCTTTCCTGACCTAAAATCTCACTGATAAGTGGCGATCAGACTCTTGGTTTCAGGCGATCACAAATTACGGCAGATAGGATCTTTTTGTTGATCGGGCAATCGATGCTGTGGTTCCATTTTTCAGCCATACTTTCATCCGAACTAATTTGGCTTTTGAGTTGGTGAATGTTACTTACAAACTCATCTCCGCCGGCTTTAGAAAGCTCAGCGGAAAGGCCGTCATATACAGCCGCCTTGTTAAGCTCCAGTTTGAATATTGCTACCCACTAACTTAGGTCCTGTGGTTTTTTATTTTCCTTATCGTCTCCAATATTAAATCGTTCGTTCTGCCTGGCTGCGGAATATTGTTCGTTATTGCCGTTTAGTAGTCTGCAGATGTGGTTTTTCCAGGTGTATCAACTACGATATTTCCTTGTTCGTCTCGAACAAGGAGCCTGTTGGAGCCTTGTGTCCCTGGCCTTTACATTTTACTTGTAGGCGTGTTGATGTTGATGTTATAATCTCCCGATTTTAACATCATGAGTTTTGTTAAGGAGCCTATAAGCAGTCTTTCGCCTTATCATATTTTTCCTCAATGAAGACTAAATATGATGTGCCTATAATAGCAATGATAGCAAAATGATGAAAAATTCTCGATATATTGGGGGTTATCGTGAATAATATTTCCCTGTAAATATTTTCTATTTTCGACAAATAGGTATCGTGAATTAATTTCGAATATGGGAAAAAAATCGCTCGGAAAATATAGTTATCGTGAATAGAATTTCCAGGGAATATTTTTGCAATTAGCCTTGTAATTACTCCTTTGTTATTTTGTTAGGGAACTTCAAACGGAGAACAGCAATGTAAGGAATTTTTGATGAAATTATTGAAATTTGTTTACAAATTTTGTGAAATAGGTCTAAAGACACAAATCAAAGACAAGTGGAGGTGCTAGTTAATTTTATGGAAGCAAATCGGGACATAGCAAATGGATTTACCACACAACGGGGGAAAGAGGACTCAAAGAAGTTTTGGAAACGGGTAGGAAAGGAACTGAACAGTATTGGGCCGCCAGTGAAGTCATTATTTGTTTGCTTTTAAATATTTCAAACTACTTCGTTTTATATATGGCTTGGTAAGAAGAAGAAGAAGTAGTGAGAAAAAAAAAGTCAGACAACCTGAAGCACAAAAATGCTACTGGAGGTGGGGATGTATTAAAAAAAAAATTAAATTTATGGCGCAACAGGCTCGTTAGTACCCAGGGCCTAGCTTTTTTCTCACAACCATTCATGTGTGCGTGTGTACTTCTTTGAACGATGGTGGGACCTCCTGTTTTATGCCGAATCCCAACGGCTAAGTTGAGATAAGCTATTCATGACATTTGATACTACTCGGATGATTTGGTAGATCATACCGAGAGGAGGGCCAGTGAAAAATCATTTAGGTGTTGCTACGGCTGGGAACCGAACCCAGGACCTTCTGCACGGCAGTTCAACGCACTAACCATCGCGCCACTGAGCCCGGGGGTGTATTCAGAGAATACAAATTTACCGCTATGGAAGAAGCTATACAGAATATGGAGTGCAATCAACATAGGAGTCCGGAGCCGCTAGTGGGTTCCAAGATATCAAAAATTATTCTATCCCTAGAGTTTCGACAAAGCGACAAAAAAAGTATGACTTCACAGGAGGCCTTAGAAAAGGAACGATTCTCGTTGCAGGTGTATGTGTGCGGTAAAATTGGAGAAGCTATTTTATGTACTTAAAGTCATCACTGCGAAATGGAAGCAAGTGTTCAAAAAATATTCGCTCCATTGATAGACTATATGATCAGCACAAAATAGTTTTTTAAGAAACCAAGCGCCACAACTTAGAAATGGAAAGGCTAAAAACACATGAATTAAAAGCTAAATTCGATTTCAAACAACGTCTTCTAGAATAGAAGAAGCCAAACTCGATTGATTGCAATGAATAATTTATGATTGGAAATGAATTTTCTTTTATTTTTAATTTGTTTGTCATCATGTTGCTATAATTAAATATATTGCATTTTTTTGTCTATTTATGTAAATAGTTTAATAATAAAAAGTGAATTTTAAAGAGCTTTTCCTATATATCTTCTTATGCGCTGATCTGCAGTGGTATACTCTGAATCGCTTGTAGCAGTAATCTCGTTTCCAAATAGATGGTTGGAGTCGTCATCTGTGAGCAAATCAGGGGTTGGCAGATCGACGGAGAAATCGCCTTTGAAATGTATGCAAATGTTATGTAATGCGCAGCAAGCATTTACAATTTGGATCGCGTTTTTTGAAGGTAGTACTGTGCAAACATTTCCATCTTGCTTTCAGCACACAGTTAGTTCGTTCAATAATATTTCGGCAGCGCGTATGGGCTTCGTTGAATTTTCTTTCAGGCGTTGGTCCTGTGGGGGGTCAACAACCATGGATCTAAAGGATATCCAGCGTCCCCTATTTGAAAGTCCATTTGAATCATATTATGAACTAAGATGATTATAAACTGACTTACCACACGAATTTCTGTCACCATTCAAATATTTGTAGTTCCATACATGATCTTAATTCACTAACCTTCCACACAAATGCATCATGGCATGCTCCAGGGTGTGTAGCATCTACGAAACGCATTTGCATTTCGTCATCACATATATGCGAAATATACATATGGACTCATGAACGTAAAATGTAAATGCACACCTCAAGTCACTAGTAAAACATTTAAACTATAGAACCCCTTTCTGTTGTAGTATAAATGTTTGAATGCTGGTGGAGAGATAATTCTGATGTGCGTTCCATCTATACAGCCTTTTACTCCTGGTATGCTGTATTTTTTGTAGAAATTTAAAGTTGTTTTCCTCCTTTCTTCCGCCGTCATCTGCATGTTTATCCAAAGTGGACACGATTTTGCCTCAAATATTTTCAGCACACTGGAAAGGACTTCTGAAAAAGATGATTGCGCAAGTCCAATCTCGTGATCTTTTCCCACTCCTATTTGATAGCCACCTTCGGCAAAGAAGCGCAAGCATGAGCTTAGCTTAACAATCAGGAATCTAATAGCAAATCCAGCAGGTATTTCAAAATCGGCTTATTTACTCTGTAGAAATGATAAAATCTAAAAAAAAAACAACAACAAATTGTGTGGAATAAGCTGCTCTTAAAAGTATTTGGTTTCAACTTACAATGGGTCTGGTAACTCTAGGGGGTTAGATTTATCCCTCAAATTTCGTCTGATAGACCTCAATTCATTTCTCTCTATTGCTGTTGTTCTTCGGCAGTTAATATATGAGCTTTTCTTTGCATTTTTATGTTTTATTTTTAAATTTCAATTAAAATTAGGATTAATCGGAACTGAATTCATGGGATGGTTGAACTGTCAAAACATTCGAAAATTAATTTCGAATGAAATTTTCACACTTTGGTGTTGGTTCAACTGATTCTAAGAAAAATGGATTCCTATGGAAATTCGCGATGGTAGAATTAAATTGTTCGGAGGGAATTTGTTTTCCCTCGGAGTTCCCGATAAGGCTGTTTGATCTGTACAATGGATATTTAAATTTTTTTGTGAACCCACTTAAAATGCATATACAAAGTGGCGCAAAAATAACCTTCCGATGTTTTTTGGCTGTAATTTAAAAAAAATGAAAAACTTTGATTCTTCTTGTGGATTATTTTTATTTGGTCTTTTCATTTTTTTTACATCAAGTCGAGAATATGATGTCATGTAAATGGCCGCCGCCACAGTTGATTGTCATTTGAGCCCTTTTTATGGCATTTTCCATCACTTTGGCCAAAACTTCCGGCGATAGGTCCTCACATTCTTGACGGATATTGTCTTTAAGAGCTGCAAGAGTCTGAGGTTTGTTGACATAAACCCACGACTTCAAAAAGCCCCAAAAAAGAAGTCTGGAGCGGTCAAATCAGGCGATCTTGCTGGCCAGTGCAAATCGCCAACACGGGAGATTAGGCGCCCGGGAAATGCATCCTTCAGCATATCGGTTGTGGCACGTGCAGTGTGCGACGATGCACCGTCCTGTTGGAACCACATGTTTTCCAATCCCAATTCATCAAGTTGCGGCAAAAAGAACTCGTTGATCATTGCTCTGTAGCGCTCACCATTCACAGTAACCGTTTTGCCCGCGACGTCTTCGAAGAAAAATGGTCCGATGACTCCTCCAGCGAAAACAGCACACCATACAGTGACTTTGAGCGGGTGTAATGGCTCTTCGTGGGTTACACGCGGATTTTCAGTGCCCCAGAAGCGTAAATTTTTCTTATTTGCGTACCCGCTAAGATGGAAATGGGCCTCATCACTCATGATTATTTTTGATGAAAAATCATCTTCCTCTTGGTGGTGATTAAGGATGGCTTGAGCGTATGTTAGACGCGATTGGCGGTCAGCAGCTAACAGCTGATACACCGTCTGGACTTTGTACGGAAACATCTTCAAATCATGTACCAAAATTCGCTGTAAAGACCGTCGACTGATACCCATTTGCGTGGCACGTCGTCTGGTCGATGTCGACGGCGCTTCCATGACATCTTCGGCTACAGCAGCAATATTCTCTGCAGAACGGCTACTCCGGGGTCTGCCACGCCTGGCAGCATCTCGTGTTGTGCCAGTCTCTTCGAGGCGAGCGGCTAAGCGTCGCAGTGTTTCACCAGTAGGCGTTGGACGGCTAGGAAATCTGCGACGAAATTCACGTTGTGCCAAAGTCACCGACCGATTATTGCTCAAATAAATAGTCACCAATATTCCGCGTTCTGGAGCAGTGTAGCGTAACATTATTTATTAACGTGTATTTCGCATGTGTTTACTACACAAATGTCAAAACAGAGCTGACATTAGGGGCCAATCGCAAAATTTATATCATTTTCTGATAGGGGGATTACTTTTGCGCCACCTTGTACTTTGCAGAGGACTGAAATAAAATTGCTTAGAATCATGGACTTATATGTTCAAAAATTGAATTTTTCTAAACTGGAAATTCTTACAATAAAACTTAAAAATCCGGGTGGCCGCGGTAATGTGTTCCGGATTTTAAGTAAAAGTTTAATTGCAGCTAAAATCCATGAAACTTAATTCAAGGAAAAGTTTGCTAGTTACTCCTAAGATTAAACACCAACATGAAAGTTCTGCGGATATAACGCATACAAAAACCAGTGACTCCCCGAGGTAAGCTCGGACACAACCCATGGAGTAAGTCTCTACTATCCCAAAATCTTTCATATCACTCTCTTTCTTGTGGTAAAACATTTAAATGACATACATAAGTCCTTGCCTGAGTACAAATTATAAAAAATATCAAATCCAAGTTGGGATTTACAAAAGTGATTTCACTTTCATTTTACTTAATTTCCGGAACCTATCTGTATATCAACATTTTGTTATTTTTTTTAAGGACCGCAGATATTTTGATGTGATAAAAATTATCAACATTTACCAGAAGTGCTGATCGGTTAGTTTTCAATTAGCTGCTAAATGTAAATTTCGTTACCGACATCTCTTCACTTATCTACATACCAACCACTGACATTATAAATGACAGGAAATATATAATGCACATTTCATACTCAACGACATATATCCTTCGTCAAATTTCAATCTAATTCTTAACTTACCTTTTTTCATTATACCTGTCACAAAGACGAATACAGTGGGCCACCAGTTGATTGTTATTGCCCCTTCTATACACAATGTTGTCCCTATTACATACACTGGTTACCACCACGAATTGAATTTCTACACCCCTATATTCCTTAGTAAAAATACTTCTTCAAGGATATCAATAGCAACAGTTAATAACAAAAGAGAAAAGAGTCTTGATTTTGTTTGTAAAAGTAAATGTGTTTATATTTCGATTTTTGTTTTTTTTTTAGAATTTTTCTTAAATTTGTAAATATCACATGATTTTTTAAAGCTTTTTGAATCGTTGACAATGGAAGACATCTTGATTCTATCACACCTTCTAATCTTTCTCTGCGGTATGTGCCAGCATCTTAGGCCTGAGCCCATCGATCTTGGCACTGCTGGACAGCAATTTTGTTCTCAGTGCAGCAGTACAATGGCTCGATTAGATCAGCATCAGCAGGAATGGAAGATGTGGCAGTCCAGAAGAATGTACCATGTTCAGTGCGGGCAAAGTGTACTGGAACACAGACTTCAGTTTCATCGTATTGTTCGTCAGAGGCAATACTGGATCCACAGTTTGAGGCAGCATAGAGGCGTTCGTTTGCTTCGTTTTCACTTTGAATTTCAGCTTCGGCATTGCGGAGATTCTCCAATGACTCGAGGGATTCCAAAGATGATTGCTTGCAAATAATGTGATTCTTCTTGTCTTGGTCGGCCTTTTGTTTCTTGAAGATCGCCTTTAGCACTTTTTTCAGGCTGTAGGAGATTTTTTTGTTGGCGTTGTTGTTGTATTCCATGGTGGAGTTCATGTTGTTGTTTGTGATTTCTACGCACATTTTGTTAAATTTTTTGGAAGAGCTTGTAGTTAGTTGTTATCTGAACGATTGGAGTCGTTTGAATGATGTCAGTTGGAACAGAGGACTGGCCTTATATACTCTTGAAATCATCCCCACTCCTACACCAACAGAATGCAGGTTAAAAAGATGAACGAAATTCCCATGCACGTGTACGTGATCTCGTTCGAGAAAGAAGGACCTTTTCAAGTTGTTGCTTCACACTGTCCTTCCACGGGGATGGAAACTCTATATGAAAAAAATGGCAGGTGTTCAGTAGTTCACTGGATATGGTTAGTGAGATTTTTTTTTTCTTTTTACTGATTCGGTCTTAAACCTGCGTCAGTTGGTTAAACGTAGGAGTACAACAACAACAAGGATCAAATGATAAATCCTTAAGGGAAAAGGATCGTGGGAAATGAGAGTTTCTCATCGTTCCCACAGTTTTGAACAGGATCAGTACACTCAAAAAAAACTTTTTTTTTGTCTTCTTAATGCTTAAGAGCCCATAAGATCCTTTTTTGCTGCAGAATTTGTTGTTTCATATAGAAATATTATTAGGAGTAGATAATAGTCTTTCAAAAGGATACACACATTAAGTATGAAGCAATTTGAACACGTGTGCATATAAAGATCGTGTCGTTTCATACTCGATTTTGCTTTCGTTAGGATCGTGGGAGAAATATTTTCCAGATTAGAAATTCCAAAAAAAAATTGTGGGTGTGTAATTTAAGGAGTCCTTTTTTGGGTTCCTTTATCGAGATTTTATGAATAGATGAGGAGAAGAAAATGCACATTAATAGAATGGTTTACCAAACATTCACTGTTCCTGGATCGTGGGAAGGAAATTAGGTTTTATTTTTTTATGGTTTATTTATGATCCGTCACGTAGCCGAAGGATAGTACGTGGTTCATTAAAAGGATCAAATAATTTATTTTTAACTTAACGTTTAATCGTATGGCATGGGCTTAGTTGTTCGTATGTCATCACCACGTGAGTTGGTCACGAGGATGGCTTGTTCCGGGCGAAAGTGATGCGTTCGTCTTTCAGGCTGCTACTGACTTGTGAGGAGTGAATGGGGAGGGGGTATTATAATTGGGGCATTGAGTTTGATTGCTTTCAGCCTATCATGTATCTTCATAGAAGGGAAGGTCCCTTTTTTTAACACTTAGCACTTTGTTGGATGTCCTGTTTTATGGATCGATGATTAGGTTTGTTTTGTGTTTCTCGCGTTCGGAGAATAAGAACTCTTATGCTGTGTAATTATTGGTACATAACGTGACAGAGGATAACGATGTGAACACTTTCTAAGGGATTTGTCACTGATAATCGGTGGTAAGGACCTTGACATGACATTTAACGCAGCGGGTAGATTGGTAGAAAGAGAGGTTAGATTTCATTTCACGTGTTTTGTTCGTTATGCTCTCCTAAAAGTATACTTGGAAAAGGCTCAAATATATTGTGTGTTCTGTTGTATGTAAGTGCAGCAATAACTACCCTTTTGAGGTTTCAACTTAATTGAAAGATCACAAACACATTTTGGTTCCTTGTTAAATGGGTTGAAAACGAGAAGCACAACACTCTAGCCTAAGATATCTAAGTCTTAGAAATGATACTCGGATTATGGGTCAGCATTTATTTTCCAAACCTTTATATTATAGTATTCGCATATTTCTTTTATTAAATTTAGTGGTTAATCAACCGCATCTGACATGACATTATCGTTTTACAAATTTGGCTATTAGATACGTTGAAATTGTTGTTATAACCAAATTAATGACGCTAGGTCTGAATTTATTTTATTCTGATGATCCACTTTGTATCAGGTACGCATTTACATACGCCCTCTGATTTGCAGTAAATATAAAAATAAATGGCTCCATTGTAAGACAGGTTGGTTACGATAAATCAAAATCCCAATACACAACATTTACTACAACATTTTTATCAATGATGTGTACTCTATGTAGTTTAATACTCTTTGGTACTGCATAATGTGGGTTTGCCTTTTGTCGAATTTGGTAAATCTTTTTGCAGCAGGGTAACTAATGCCTCTGTTACAAGATGTTACATCGCTCAACCTTTTCTTTGAGCAGAGACTTCCATGATCCAAAGGTAAAAGATTTGTACATATTATACTACAACCAATTAAACGAAACAGAATATTGTTTCCAGGATATTCCTGCAAAACTTTTGAAAGACTGCTGAGTTATGAGTTGAAAACCATACAACATAAAGGCAGGAAGGTGAGTATTATACGTTCCGAAGAATTTCCGAAATTAAAGTTTGTTCCAAGCGGAACACTGCATCGTTTGGAAGAAGAATTTCAGAAATGAAAGTTAAGTCCAAGCGGAAAACTGCACCGTTTGGCATTTCTTGCGAAACAAAATAAATGCAGCTTAAATCCGCATACGATGGATTCGTGCTTTAAAATCTTTTTGATTGATACTGACAATCAATACCGAATGATATTGTAATTAAAATTTTGAGATCCAATCATATCGACTAGGATTTTTATAAACTTGTGGATATACCCTATGCAATGCAATGTCAACATGCAGTATATAAATTCAAAAGCAAGCCTAATCCACCAAAAGCGTTAGCCAATTCCAATACCCTGACGATATGACAACATTTATCGCTTCCATTATGCCATTGTAAAGCCGTTTTGTGCAATTGATGAACTAGGAAGACGTATTAATCGTGTCGTTATCGAAGACAATACAAATGCATACATACATCATGGTTACAATAAACAAAATATCGTCGATCCCCATCTTTGACAAAACGTCACCGTTGATGCCACAAAGCATGCATCAGTGCATCAAAGCGGATTTAGAAAGCCCGTTAGTCAGTCCATCTACTTGTAAAATGTCATGTTTGTATGTCTTCAAATAACGCCGTTAACCGCTGTTGACCGATTGCAACTTTAGGTTGTAAAACGGTTTAAACGTCTTTTAACGCTCCCTGATGGTAAAAACCACTATCTGGGTACTGTATCAAAGCGGATTTAGAAAGCCCGTTAGTCAGTCCATCTACCTATGAAATGTCATCCTTGTATGTCTTCAAATAACGCCGTTAACCGCTGTTAACCGATTGCAACTTTAGGTTGTAAATTGGTTTTGACGTTTTTAACGCTCCCTGATGGTAAAGACCACTATCTGAGTAGTATATAAAAGCGGATTTAGAAAGCCCATTAGTCAGTCCATCTACTTGTAAAATGTCATCCTTGTATGTCTTCAAATAACGCCGTTAACCGCTGTTGATTGCAACTCGATGTTTCAAGACGGTTTTTACGTCTTTCAACGCTCCCTGATGGTAAAGGCCACTATCTGGGTAGTGTATCAAAGCGGATTTAGAAAGTCTGTTGGTCAGTCCATCTACTTAGAAAATTTCGTCCTTGTCTGTCTTTAAATAACGCCGTAAACCGCTGTTGACCGATTGCAACTTTAGGTTGTTAAACGGTTTTAACGTCTTTTAACGCTCCCTGATGGTAAAGACCACTATCTGGGTAGTTGATCAAAGCGGATTTAGAAAGCCCGTTAGTCAGAATATCTACTTGCAAAATGTCATCCTTGTATGTCTTAAAGTAACGCCGGTAACCGCTGTTGACTGGTTGCAACTCGAGGTTGTAACGTATTTTAACGCTCCCTGATGGTAAAGGCCAATATCTGGGAAGAGTATCAAAGCGGAGTTAGAAAGCCCGTTAGTCAGTCCATCTACCTGTAAAATGTCAACCTTTTAATCTTTCAAATAACAAGATCGATGGCACCAATTGGGACCATACTGTAGATCTGACTCTAAAAGAATGCGACTGACTCTTTGGCGAAGCAAAAAACATTCTATCCACGGTCCAAATGCTTGATCCACAGAACTCTAATTCGACCAATTCTCATTTATGGTGTCGAGAGCTGGATGATAATCAGATAAGCGGAAACAAATATTGTCACCTGAATGCAATAAGTGGATAAGTTGATTTTTTTTTAATTTTTGAGATATTTACGTTTTCCGCTCTCTTCATTCGATATAAATGTAGTGCAATAAACAACGAACTCATTTTCCTGATCTGTTGCCACCAATTGGGCAATTGGGTATTAGAAAGACAGACCTCTTTTAAATTATAATATTTTTGCTCAACAAAATATTTTTATGTCAAAAAATAAATTTACTCTATTAACCTCAACCAGTGTCTTGGTAAAAAAATATCTTGTAGCTATGGCAGAAATACACAAAAAATAGATTGGAAATAGGGCTTTAAAAAGTCGTTTAGAAAAGAAGCAAACACTTTTTTTGCCGATATCCAAAACTGTGGAAAGTGAAGTTACCCACTTATTGCATTCAGGTGACGATATGTACTTATCAGTTTTGAAATAGAAAATAGACCCTGCAGAATCTAAGCTCTGTGGATGTTTTTCTTATTGGAGATTTCAATGCTAGGGTTAGTCTTTCGCAAAACAGCTTCGTAAGCGGTACAGCATCAACAATCATCAGTCCTACTCGCAGATCAAAAGATGAAACGTGTGATGGAAAAAGTGTTAAAATTTTGGACATTGCCGATACTCTGGATGCAAGGATGCTGAATGGGAGCTGCAAAGGTGACCAAAATGGCGAGTATACGTTTATTCGTGGAACATCGTGCTCAGTCATAGATTACAGTTTTTGTGTCCAGAAAGTGGAATTCGATTGTGAGTCATTTTGGGATAGCGGAGCAGACTTTTTCAGACCACATGCCCTTGGAAATGGCGTGCGTAATATCGGGTGATTATTTTACGTCCAATGCAAAACATCTGGAAAACCGCCAAATTAATCAACGGGAGAACTGCTACATCACTAAGCGCATCAGAACTGCGTGTTTTTCTTAGGAAATTACTCAACGCACCACAATTTTCACCGCTTCCACCGTACACAGCACCAAATTTTAAAGATGAGATATTCGATGCACCATTTTCGATTGATCAAATTAAGAATGTGATTGAAAAATCCAAAATTGGAAAGGCTCCGGGAGATAATCGTGTCCCAGTAGAGTTTTTTTATAATTGGAATTTTTATACGTATTGACAGAGGAGTTCAATAGAATTTTCGAGAGTGCAGACGTCCCAGAAAGCTTTAAAAGAACAATAATATTCCCCCAACACAAAAAAGGGTCCTATGACGTAAAGGAAAATTATCGGGATATTTCCTTTTTGAATTCGTCCGTGAAGCTTTTTAGCACTCTGATTTTTAAAAGGCTTACACATTGGATTGAAGATAAGAAAATTCTCAATGAATTTCAGGCAGGATTTGAAAGAAACTATTCTACTATAGACCAAATTTTTAGTCTTTTAAACATTGCGGAGAGCTTTAAAAGAAGAAAAAGGAAACTTTACGCCTTTTTCGTTGATTTTCGAGCAGCGTTCGATTCGATCGCCCGAGAAGCACTTTTCTATAAGCTCTATAAATTGGGTATAACAGGTAAATTTGTTACCTTACTGAAAGCGTTATATGATAATAACGTTGCCTATGTATGGGATTGGGAGTCAATATCTGAAGAGTTTTCAACACAAATGGGAGTGAAGCAAGGTTATGTCTTGAGCACATTACTATTCATTCTGTTCATCAATGACATTGTGGAGGAGATAGAAGTAGGAATCCATTTTGAAAATAACCGGATACCTGGTTTTATATTCGCAGATGATATTGTTTACCTATGAATCGGTAGAAGGAATGCAGCAAATGATAAACCGACTGGAGAGCTACTGCAAAAGTTGGAACCTGTCTGTTAATTTGCAGAAGTCTAAAATTATGATATTTAGAGATGTAGGTGGAATATATGCAAACAACGAAGAGTGGATCTATAAAGGAGAATATTTTGTAATTTTTCGAGAGTACAAATACTTAGTCGTAATAGTTACATCAAATCTCAATGTAAGAAAAGATTTTGAATCCAAGCTATCGGAAGCGAGCTGTTTCTTCAGTGTGGGCACGTTGTATTGATAACAAATACATTGAACATAGCTCAATGCTTAACATTTTTCACGCGACCGCAACTTTTATAATGCTTTATGGTGCGCAAGGGAATTTGTGCAATTCGATGAGGTGGAAAGGTTCCCCAGATAATTTTTAAAACTATTTTTCGGCAGCCACTCTGCACGCCAAACTATATGCTGCATTTGGAAACAACTGAGCGTCAATTGTTTTTAAGAACCCCTAAACTGCATTTTGATTACTTCATAATGTAATCAAAATGCAAATCCTATGTGACCTATGCAACCTCAAGGAAACGGAGGAAGTATACCACTTTATTGCCATATGTCCTATTTTGAGGGAGTTTCGTGTGATGTACTTTGGAGTTGCTTCGATGGTATGAGACGAAACTCTGGAAGTCCTGAATTGAAAATTTGGCTGGGAAATGTTATATAAATATACGACAACTGAACGTTTATATAGACAACTTATTCGGGAAGGAGACGTTTAAATAAACAAATAAGTTCATTATATAATTAAGCTTAAGCGAATTGTCACCCTGGTAGACGGTCATTGACCAAACCGTATTAAACTTAAGACTATCAAATTATTGTAAACAAATTTCAAATCTATTTTTCAAATAAAGTTTCTCTAAACTAACTAAAATAAAATAGAAAATCTTCGCCACATTGTTGGTCCTTTATGCGAGGAAGGCGAATCATCTAAAAGGCAGGAATTATCACCCGATGTTCTTTGGCTGAAATTTTGTTTGATTATTCCGAAAAAAATCGAGACAATTATTGTAGCTGGCGCAAAAGAGATACTTCGTGGAATATTAGTTTCGATTTTTGTGCGGAATAATTAAACAAAATAACAGCCAAGGAACATCGGGTGCCACCTTGTACACTAGTCCAAAAGTTAAACAACTCGACGAATTTACTTGGTCACATGGTGAATTGAATATTCAGGTGATGTAATGGTATGATGTACGTCTTCTCTTAATTTACTTGGGACAATGAATGCTGATGGCCATTGAAGATGCATATGTGTCAGTAGCTTCATTATATCGTTGACATTTGAATCCTTTCTTAAACCTGAAAAGATGGGAATAGTAATTTCATATTATTGATTTTTTTTTAATAGAGTTTCTTTACTTTATTGATCGAGGCCTGGGAAGTGAAGCCTATCCTCATGGGTTTCATCATAACCGCAATACACAAAAATGCATCGCTAGAAAAATTTTCAAAATACGACTTTCGAGTATGTTCTGTCCCACCAGTGATTGAAGATATTAACGAGTTCTGACTATTTCATACTCCAGTATATATCTTCTTCTATGTTTCAATATTGGGATTGGAAATCCACATATTTTTAACTTTATCCAGTATTTCGTGTTGAACAGCGGTTTTTCATATACAGAACTTAAAAATAAATACAGAGAACTGGAATATATTCGAAGTTTATCCTTGATAACAAGCTGCTATTATACAAGCAAGTGCTGAAACTAGTTTGGACACATGGTATACAACTATGGGGTAGTAGCTGTGAAACGAATCTAAACATTTTACAAATTTTTGAAACAAAATGTTAAGATCATTCGTCAATGCGGCGTGGTACATATGGAACGAAGATCTATGTAGAGATCTGGGAATGAAGATGAAAGATGAAACGACCATTTTGCACGAAAACATAAAAAACGTTTAATATGCCACGTTAACACAACGGTCCTCCAAATTCTTGATAAAACGAATTAATTGCAGCTTCTTCAAAGAACTAAGCCCTTGGATTTGGCCCGATAGCAACAAACCGTGCTATGAATTGCGGATAAAGCAGGAACTCTCAAAGGATAGTTACCTGTAAAACATTAAAATTGCCGCATACTTAGTTGCAATATAAATACCAAAATCGTGTTGTAATCTAGTGAGTAAAAATCTCACACTACTGTAAGCACGTTCTTCATAGTGTGTATGACGATTTCCACCAGGCCACGGAACAAAAAATACACAGGCTTGTCTCCCCAATGATTGCCTGTTTACCCTGTAACCAACAACTAAACAGAGCTTAACATTTTGTTGAGCTTTAAGAAGCTTCCACTCTTCCGCTTTATTTTCTTTAATTGCAGCCTAACGTTGAATGAAAAAGGGGATGTCATGTTCTGGCATTGTCAGGATAAAGGTTGCTTTAAATTCATATTACTGATTTAAGTGTCGCTACAGTCCCTACCCGGGCTTCTGCAATTATCCTGATCCTTTGCTAACTGCGGCTAGTTTCGTACTTCAAATTGTTTGGGGTCGGTTTCTACTTTTGCTCGCTACTTATGGCGTGGTCTTTTTCTACTGCGTACGACGTCTGGATGGGAAGCGAAGACTCTGCTAGCAGGATTAATAGTGTCAATATCGCTGTAGTACAATGGCGTTGTAAAGCTAGTGCATTGCACTACTAGGCATGGGGTATCTAATTCAAAACCTCTTGCCAAAATCGGAAAATTACCAAAAAGTAAGGGTTCGGATTCTGCGTTAAACAGGAGGTCTTCAACTTTCGGGCAAAGATAATAACTTCGCACGCACAAATGAAGGGAGAAGTTAGGTTTGTATGGCCGTTGACGCCAGATATCCATTTATTCTATGTAGCTGTAAATCATTGAATTATAAAACCGTTGACGAATATTTCACTTAAAACCACCAAGGATTTATTCATCCGCTTTTGATACGGTCCCAGCATGACTGGGATGATCAGGGTCTTTTATAGTATCTCCTATATAGTTCGATTGAGGACTTATTACTAAATTGCCTCCTTGCCCCGAAGAAACATTTTATTTTTGATGAAATAGTTAGTGGATCTGATGGTGGATGGTAAAATTCCCTCACTGCCTTAAAGTTGTACCTGTCAATAGTGACGTTCTGTTCACTTCGTCGATGTTCTGTGTAACTCTTCGTTTAATTTTTGATGAAATAGTTAGTGGATCTGAGATGGTCAAAGTCGCTCACTGCCTTAAAGTTGTACCTTTCAATAGTGACGTTCTGTTCACTTCGTCGATGTTCTGTGTCTTATAGTGCTGACCTCATATAATTGGTAGCATATACTGGGCTGACTTTTTTGTGGTCTTAGGCTTAAAAAAACTCCCGCTTCCAAGCTTACTTACATTTTTAACCATCCGAATAGGTTCATGTGGGTGCAGTGTCCTAGTGGTTAGGTTATTTAGTAAACATGGGGTCTCTGGTTCTTATCTTGAAAGTAAAAGCACCCTAGTTATTTCCACTTCCCCACCTATTGCGAAAGTTGGCAAACATTCAAATGAAGAAAACTTAAATGAGAAACTTTTCGAATCTGCTGTTCGGAATCGCCGCTAGTTTCACTCTAGTTCCCATCCATTAAAATTCAAAGTGAGGCAGCATGTATTTACCATTTCGACTAACAATATCCTTGCATGCTACTACAGGGTGTCCGCCGGGAAGTTATACTACTTTGTTTGTTAATAATTGTTGATTAAATGAAAATGATTTTTTGTTAATGTCGGCAATTATGTATGGAATACAATATCACACACACATTTCACGAGGTATTTTATTAATTTCATCACGAATATTTTGTTTGAGTTGCTCAAGCATTTCTGGTTTGTTTGCATAAACCTTGCTTTTCAGATATCCCCACAAAAAGAAGTCCGGAGCAGTCAAATAAGGCGAACGTATAGGCAAATCAACATCACCATTTCTTGAAATAACTTGTTGTGGAAAGAGGTATCACAGTAATTCCGTTGTAATCCTGGCTTTAAGCGTTGTGGCACCGTCTTGTTGATAACAAATGTTAAGCAAGCCCAAAGCATGCAGTTGTGGCGTTAAACAGTTTTATATCGTATCATGATATTCCCCATTCACAGTTACCGTTACGCCATTTTCATTTTCAAAAAAGTAAGGTCTAATGGTTCCTCCTGACCAGATTGCACACTAGACTGTAACTTTTAATGGATGCAAAGGTGACTGATGAACAATTTGAGGGTTTTCCATTGCCCAGAACTGACTATTCTGTTTATTCACATATCCATTCAAATGAAAATGACCCTCGTCACTCAATATGATTTTATCATGAAAATCGGGATTGTCATGGGCTAGCTGTAACATCCTATTGCCATATGTACGGCGGCGTAAATGGTCTTGTGGAAGAAGCTCTTGTGTCAAATGAATCTGAAATGGAAACAAATGCAAATCCTTGTGCAAAATTGTGACCAAAGTTGTTCTTTGAAGAGCAAGCTCCTGAGCACGGCGTCGAATTGAGGTTGTTGGATTGTTTTGAACACTTCCTTGAGCAACAGTAATGTTTTCAGTGGATCTTGTAGTACGTTGTGGTCCATGCTTGGGCCTATTACCTACTTTTTTCGAGATCATTCACTACACGATAAATAGTGCGTTTTGTTGGCACGTTGTTTCGAAAAATTTCACGTAACTTTCTTATCGTCACAGTAATCGATGATTGATTTTGATAAAATGTTTATACGATTAAAACACGTTGGTTTATCGAATATTTTTCCATAATACATTTGCCACGTGTCTACTTCACGACTGCCAAATATGAACTCTCAAGACTAATGTTTACCAAAATGGCGGCAAACAAAGCAGTATACCTTCCCGGCGGACCGTTGTGTCTTGGTTACCGTCTGATCCCAGCTTAAGAAATGGATTTCCGAAAGATGAATTAATTGTTCGTGTGTATACGAGAGAGGGCTAGCAATGCTAAATTCATTGACAAAGCAGCATTTCTTCATGAATTGCAAACTTGAAGCCGTCCAGAACAACTTGAAATGAACGTTTTGAGAAACAGTGTCTAATCCATATAAGAAGAGTTTCATCGATTTCAAAAGCACCTTTTCGCCAAAAAAAATCATTATACGAATCCCTGCTTAATGCTTTTGAAATATCAAGGGCGACGATCTTATTTTCGCTACCATTGTGAAGTGTTTGGTTCCAATTTTTGGGGAGATAATATCAAATGTCCACTGGGCCTATTGCTGCGAAAACCCTATTTGTTGGTCATTGAGAAGATTTTGTAATTCAGCGTTTCGATGAATATGTGAGATTGCAAAGCCTTCCCAGTGGTTTCACTACCATGGAAGAACAGTTTTTATAGGATTATGGAGAATTATGTCAAGATCGAATAAAACTCTTTCAACTGTGCAACTACGAATTAGTCCAATAGAGTAGTCTACGTTCTCATATACAGGTGGAGGAAAATAAAATAAAAAAACACAAAAATCACAAGAGGCGGAGGAAATGGCTACAAAATAATGAAGTAAGCTAGAGATCTGACAGCTAGAATACAAAATGAGCCTTGGTATGGATGATGAGGTCGAATCCCAAATTTGTTTTATGTGTTTTGTTTTTTAGGTATTTACAAACATATGGCTTTCTCGTATTTTAGTCAACCACAACTGTATGGCACAGTTGTGATTGACTAAAAGCGACGTACCCAAAACCGAAGCCGATGTGATATTCAATCCAAGGACGTTGCGGAAAATGTAGTGTTCTTCAAGGCAAAACATTTCATCAAAGGAATGAGGCGGATAGGAACCTCAGCTTTGACAGTATTCTTGCTACATATTACATACACTTATCCCTTTTATTGAACCTGAGATATGAGTATATCACAAGATTGGCAATTTTCTTTATTCTCTATACCTGTTCGGTGCATATTGCATAACAGTCACATTATCTCCAATAGCAAACATCCTCCAATCCCTTCATCCAGAATTAATGCTTTTAGTCGTGTAAAAAGGTATACCTATCTGGCCATTGGTAGCACCCTCTTTTCATACACAAATGCAGGATTATAAGTCCACTTCCTGGATCTATTCTACTACAAACTATAATAAGCAACGAAATCCTTGTAATCACTGTTCAATTGTCGTCCTCGATCGATAAATTAAAACTCAAACAGTAAAATTCGAAATCAACCTAACAATAGTCAAAATCACAATTCATCGATACCGAACAATGGGTGTGTAACGCTACTCACCTATTGCGTCTACTGTACCTGTATCGGCCTTTTCACCCTAGTCTAGACATTTCAAAGCCAAACAACAACAGGTTAGGGTGCACCACATCCATTACCTTTTTCTTTTTTTTTAATTTAACACCAAATCAAAAGTAATGTTCGAAGACAATACCTTAAAGCAGGGTTAGTTATTGAACCTGTAACGGAGTCTCTGTAACCGACATTTAATATTGCACGTGTGCACACAATGGGGAAATACAAGTCTACCTGCGTAAACACGGAACCGTGGGAAACACAAACCGAATTTATAATCAATCCTGGGCCGAGGGATTGAAAATCAATAAAACAAACCCTCTCGAGGGTGCGCAAATAATAAACGACCCTATAGGGGGTAAACACAATAACGCTTCGTAATCGTGCAGGCAGGCCAGCTCAAAACGAACACCTGAGCTAAGTAGCGATCAAGTGTCAAGAGATTGTGTTCTCGCTGGCTCTTTTGTTGTTGTTTTCCTACACTTCCCTACCAGAATTGTACAAGTGAATTTATGTTAAAAACCCCTAGACGATGGCAGGGACGGTATCCTTAAGATGGATGGTTTATTTACTTTACCCACTGTCCGTTGGTTTATGGATTTGCTTCGTTAGATACACAGGATCGGGTTGTGCTGATATTCCATGGAATAAAAACATTCCTTCAAGCTATTGAATGTGCGGCTACTCTGGTGGTGGTGGTATGTTGTGTAATCGGATACCCCGCATCGCACTCACGAAAATTGATGTCGCAGAGGTTTAAGAATTTTTTGAACAAGTGTGCTGCACATGTGCATAACCGCACACATCACGTATCACTTGAAAGTGTTCTGATGGGTGATGGGTTATTCAATTCGGGGTCGTCAACGACGGGCTTTGTATTGCTTCTTGAAAATTCAAACAAAATAAAGCAGACCAACGAGAAATTCCAACGAACCACATTGGAATATGATGCAGTGGTTAAGTGTCAACATGTGACATACAAACGAACCGACACGCTTGCTTGATGTCTCTTCCGCATGAGGACGGATGCATTTCTATTTACTGGGAATCCGAATTATTCGAGTGCTTGTCGTCATAATGGGATTTATGTGGCAATTTGTGCTGCAATTTCGAGGTAGGTATCTACACAGTAAGGGAGTAACAGCCACATGTGTCTGCGTTTTCAGGGCTCGTTTACTTCCTGGTTGTTAAAACCATTATTGGTCAATTTGGGCCGGACCTCCATGTACGCCGCCGAAGATGACGTCGCGTCGGTGAGTGGTGTATTTATACGGAATCAAATCATGCGCATCCGTTCAAGGGAAGAATTCAAGTAGGTTAAGCAAAGAAGTGCCCGGATTAGGAAGTCAATTTTTGGACTATAATTTCGGAAGAAAATACTAATTATGAGAATGGCGTCGCGACAGCCAAGGGAAAGATTAATGGAAATTCGGCGTCCGTCTGGTTGTAGTCAATTAAGGCAGAACTGCTTCCTAGCTTATTTCTTAGGCGGGACTAGGCAATTTATATCATCATCTACTATGGACGGCGCGGTGACTGTATATGTTTAAAATGCGAAATTAAAGGATTTATCTAGTCTGTCTAGCAAATGTCGGCCACAGTTAATGAAGGTATAGGATTTCGTTTCGACAACGTTGTAGTCAGACGAATGAGGAGTGTGTGCACGGGAATAAATGCTTTAAGACACATTTTTCGAGATTGTTGTGAGTCTAGGTTAGGCCTCGGAGGCATCCTTGATGTTGGATAGAAGGGCACGGCACGCTTGTGATTGCTCAGCTTAACTCGTAGGACGGGGGTATTTCTTGCCCTATCACCAAACATCCCAGCTCAACAAACAGTTTTGTTTGTGCCAGAGTCAAAAAAAAATAAAAAAAGAGGAGAAAGGAAAGTTTCTCTATGTTGACCACGGACGTACTTAAAAGAACTCTAAACGGAAAAGGATAGATTCGAGAAAAAAGCTGAAAAGAAATGATCAAAAGGCTATGTCTATACAACTGCAAAACGACTAAGAAAACTTGTTTCTAATGATTCTCAGCAGTATAGATTCACCTCGATTCCAAAACATCCCGGTTGTTATTGGCAAAGTCTGGCCTCCCCACCCTTCAAGTCCCGAAAGACTTCCTATGGCTATCCCTCTGGCCATGTCAATGAAAGATAGCCCCTTATATACTTCCCAGTCACAGTGCCCTGAAAATCAGAAATACTAAGTCAGTGTCAAGTCCTGTCGTCGTTTATTATTTGTCATGTCAAGTCATTGTCAATATACCAATAGACGGCCCGGAATACCATTCACACCACCGACGAACTATGCATTTTTAAACCAATTTTCTTTAAGACAAAAATTCACGAAACGAGCATTTGTATTGTAAACATTATGTATTTAATCAAAAGAAAAGGAAAAAACAAACTATTACTAAACTAAATGGATTTCTGTCTTTAAAAAGACACAAACAAATTCAAAAAACATATGAAAACTTAAAAACTATTACTCACGCTTATCCTGCTTCCCGTCCCCGAAGTTCAACCGGCAGCACTGAAGGAAGACTCCTGAGGATGATCCACAATTTGGGTTAACGCCCACAAAACTAAACTTGATAAACACAGAAATCCACTTTTTCTAACCTTAGACACAATTCAAATTAAAAAAAAGCTTAACTTAATTTACTTAAAACTAAAGAGAATAAAAAAAAATACATACTTAAACTTATTTAATTAAATTATTCACTTTATGTCAGCTTTTCTGCTTATGCTTGAAATTTTGTTTCTGGGGCTGAAATGGTGGCGGTGCACACACTTTTTCACTATTTTTCTTAGTGTATTTTCGTATGTTGGTCTATTGAGGGTAAACTTACAACGTTGCTGCTAGGTGGAGGGATATCCCGTGGAGTTTTCACCAACTGATCCTTTGTTGTTGACGGCACCGTACGCTGTCACAACGGGTTGGACAAAACCCCACAAAAAAGGTAGCAGAGGCTCATTTTTTTTTTACAAAATTCCGCTTCCACAAATCTCTAAAACTTCACTTTCACTAGAGATGCTTCCCAGAGAACAAAATGTCGGACTGACACACCGTCGCCAAAATCTGGTGTAGTGAATATTTTCGCATACACTGCATCCAAATCTAATTTCTGCTTTTTTTTGCTTGCGATTTCCAGCTGTTGAAACGTCAGCCACTCGCCGTCGTAAATTTTCTTACAAAAAAAAGGGCACTGACCAGATAATCTTGAAATATTGCATTAATCCGTTCCGTACTTCTCCCTAATTTCTTTACTTTTCAATTTTCTTTGTATAGGTGTTCTCTTGTAACACGAACTATTTCTTGACACCTATATCTTTCTCTCACTACTTTCGAACTTTTTCGTCAATTCGTCTATTCAAGTTTCTGGTCAGTTCACAACGACTTACTTTCTCAAAACCACAAAACATACTCGTAACACCTAAATAACATCGATAAACTGACATATCGTACAAGCCAAATAACTAAATATATAAATTAACAACAAAATACATTACTTACACAATAAATAACAACACATAGCCCTAAGAAAAAATGTAACTCAATTTTACATACCTACATACAACACATAGTTGCCTACATATTCGCCGAAAGATCTTTCGCGAATATGAGCACAAAGGGATACAATCAAAAAAAAAAAGTAAAAAAACGTCGTTATCATAGGGCTAACGAGAAATCGCAGTTACATCGAATTGGATGTAAGTAAATCTTTGTTTACAATTTTTTTTTTTCGCGTTTATAATTATTCGATCTTTATGACGTACTTTTGTGATATATATGTACGTGAAGGGATGGACGTGGAAAAAGCAAGAAGTAAGTAAAAAAAGTTAATTATGTGGGTTGGGAGATGTTCCAATTGTTTAAACTAAAGTCTTAACAATTAGAAATGTCAGAGGTGTTATATTAGTTTAGTGGGCTTATTTATTAAACATTGTTGTTGTTTTCGCAGGAAGACGGATAAATAGGATGCCTTTAGGAAGAAAA
This sequence comes from Rhingia rostrata, assembly GCA_949824845.1. NCBI lineage: Eukaryota > Metazoa > Arthropoda > Insecta > Diptera > Syrphidae > Rhingia > Rhingia rostrata. The sequence continues at coordinate 110,920,120 of OX463756.1, forward strand.
TAGGAAATGCGAAATGCCGACGGCAAAACGATGGGTTGGGAAAGAGGTGCATTAGGACGAACGGGTAAAAGAACATGCGGGGCAGGGTAAAAATTATCATGTATGGTAGTTTGTAGGGTGGAATGTGGATATTTTAAGTATTTTCCCTTCTATTATAAATATATTACAAGTAAATATGTCTTAAAATAATCGCTCCATGATCAATTGTTTGTGTGTGTTTGTAAAAGCATTAGCATAAGCATCAGCGTTCTTCTTTCATAGCCCGACGTATTTTTATAACGCTTGGCTATTTTTGCCCTCTCTCAGATTTTCACTGAATGCAGTCTTTTATCCATAGGCGCAAAACTGCCCTCTGCTCTATATTGATACACAATACGACAAAACAGCGTCAAGTACAGCATAAGTAACACTCACGCCCCTTTATAGAACGCACGTCAGCAACTTAAAAAAAATTGTTTAAAAGGGAAGAAGGGATGCCGTAACAAGATATATATAAGTTAAAAGGAAACACGCAGAGTTATAAAAAAATATATATATTTTTAGGCAGAAAGCCTGATCTTTATTATACGATAAAAAAAACTTAAGACTAAATTCAAAACAACAATCCACATGCATTTATTAATTAATTTCGCTGACACACAATAAAGGCGTGTGAAAGCAAATGCACAATCAATAAAACAAACAATTCTTAGAATTTCGTCTGCTGCACTGAATGACGGAAACTAGGTCGTGGGTCGTGGTTCTTGTTAATTTTTTTGCATGATTGTATTTCAATTTATTTCGTGTTAACTTTCGCGTTAACTTATATTTCTCCTTTCCCCTTTGTAGAGGTTATGATAAAAATATTCTTCTGCATCCGTAATGGTGGACGCCTACGAGGTATGTTGTGGAAGGACACAACATTTCGGATCACTCTGTCACTAAGGCCACTCAAGCTGGCGTTGTTGCAATTGTGTGGTCATGGAGCTTTTTAGGCCTGGACATTTTTTGATTGCCTTTTTGAACATGACCATACCAAAAACTACAAATACAATCATATATCAAATATCGATAGGAAGTCTGTGCAACTTCGTGTCTTGTTGGTCGTTGAAATGCAACATGTTAAGGGGTGAATAATAAATTCTCAAAGATCGCCTTATGTTAGAGTCGAATAAGTTTCGAGTGTTTCGGCCTAGTAATAAATCAGAAAGAATTTTTTTTCTTACTGTTTGAATATTATCTGCAGTAATATGCCTGATCGGCCCTTATCAGTGTGGTTGTAGGCAAGGAAAGTCCACAACCGATCAAAATTTTACACATCGGCAGTTTCTGGAAAAAACCCAAGATGTCCAAATCGATACCCATCACCTATTCATCGATTTCAAAACCGCATACGACAGCATTTATAGAGATGAGCCATACAGAGCCATTCCTTGTTTTGGTATACCGCCCAACCTCGTCGGTTTGTGTAGGATGACGATGGAAAATTCTCGCTGCTCCATCAGGGTCGGAAACGACCTCACCGACACATTCGATGCCAAAAAAGGCGATGCGCTATCATGTGACTTCTTCAATTTGATTCTTGAGAGGATTGTGAAAAATTCACGAGCCAACACCAAAAGGAACAATTTTCATAGCCACGTTTGCTAGTAAATAAGGGAAAAACTGGAAAAAAATGGGTTTAGCAGTAATGTAACTTTGAGGTAGTACGGGACTTTGTCTATCTCGGCTCCGCTATTTACTCTGACAACAACATCTCGTCAGGAATAAATACTCTTGCCAACCGCTGTTTCTTCGGGCTAAGAAGGCAATTTAGTAGTAAAGCCCTCACTCGAACTACTAAAAAGATCCTATATAAGACCCTGATCATCCCAGACCTGCTCGACGGCGCTGAAGCATCAAAGACCATCTCAAAAGCGGATGAAGAAATCCTTGATCGATTTGAGAGGAAAATTCTTGGAAAAATCTTCGGTCCGGTTTGCATTAATGGGCTATGCAGACGAAGATTCAACCAAGAACTATACGAGCTCTACAGCGACATGCCCCTGGTCAAAAACCGTAGAGGTGCCTCACTTTAAGTGGCGCGCACAAGTAGAAACCGACCTCAACCAACTTGGAGTGCACAACTGGAGGCAGTTAGCTAACGACCGATTTAATTGGAGAGGCATGTAGGTTGAGACCCGGGTTCATTTCGGACTGTAGCGCCACTTAGCTAAGTAAGTAAGTTGAATGTAAGCCACACCTAACATCATGTTTTTTCTGCATTTCATTTGACATTTCATAATTTCAGACTAGCTCAATTTGAAAGATACACAATCGAGCAAAGCGTTAAAGTTATTCAGGCTTATTATGAAAATGGGCGTTTAAGTCAAAATGCATATCGTGCACTTCATGATTTTTTCGGTCAATTTAATCGTCCAAATGTGCGTACAATCGGAAAAATCGTGCAAAATTTTGAGGAGCACACCGGGTCTGTAGGTGATGTGAAAACACCAGTGCATGCTCGTACAGCTAGTACTGCAGAAAATATTGCTGCTGTTCGCGATAGTGTGGCTGAAGAGCCGTCCACCTCAACCCGTCGTCGTGCCCAACAATTGCACCTCTCACGCTCGTCGTTGATGAACATAATGCATAAAGACTTGCATTTACACGCTTACAAGGTGAAATTAACACAAGAACTAAAGCCTCTTGACCATTTCAAGCGTCGTCAATGGTCAGAATGGTGGCAAGAAATGGCAAAAGTGGATGATCAATGTTCGAAGAAAGTCATCTTCAGTGATGTGGCAGATTTTCACCTTATTGGATTCGTCAATAAGAAAAATTGCCTCATTTGGGCGAATGATAATCCAAGAGTGATTGTCGAAAAACCAATGCACCCACAAAGAGTGACTGTTTGGTGAGGTTTATGGGCTGGCGGCATCATCGGGCCATATTTATTTTTTTCCAAAATGAGGCCGGTCATGCAGTTACTTTGAATGGTGTCCGCTATGGTGAGATGATAACTAACTTCTTATGGCCCGAATCGGAAGATATGGATGTGGACGATATGTGGTTTCAACTGGACGGTGCCACTTGAAACACAGCTAACGAAACAATGGCTCTTTGGCGCGACAAATTCAATGTCCTTGTTATCTCACGGGGTAGCGATGTCAATTGGCCGCCAAGATCATGTAAATTGACCCCGTTGGACTTCTTTCTTAAGGGTTATTTGAAATAAAAGGTGTACGTCGATAGGCCAGCAACAATTCAAGAGCTAAAGGATGAAATAATTCGGCACATTACTGGCATAGAACCTCAATTATGCCTCAGCGTCATCGAAAATTTGTACCATTGGACGGAGGTGTGCCGCCGAGGTCGCGACGGACATTTGGCCGATATTTTGTTCAATACATAATTGAACCATACCAATATTATCATAATACAGTAGTCCCTAGGTTAATATCAACTAATTAAAACAATGCGTTTTCGGATTTTAGAGGGATTCAGATTACTGGAACATTTTTTCAGTGCTTACTAAACTAAAAACAACCCAAAATGATTTTTAAAATTACATTTTCAATATTTATTATTTTAGAAGAATAACAAAAATAAAATAATTTTATTCATATTGGTAATCTCAATGTTTGGTAAAATTTGTTGTTAATTTGGACTGGCAAATAGCTTGACTTGATCTTTTTATTGCTTTTGCTCTTAATTTCAGCAAACTGGAAATCGTTTCTGTGTCCAATTCATTTTGATCGATGTACTCAAGAAGCGTATTTGTACACTGGATTGCTTGCGAGTTAGCTATTTTGGGAGCAGCTGGAGTGTCTTCGTCGCTTTCATTCTCCGAAGTGTCCTCAATTTGTTCAGGTTCATCAATGCATTCTACGATGACCCAGTTTTTAACTTTTTGCATTGACATGTTGTGTTCTGTATCCATAATTCCAAGGAGATCATTAATTTCTTTTCTCTCCTCTCTCTCTCCTTGAAGCTGAGTTTTGTGGAAGTGTCCTTCGTAATTGAATTAGCGGAATTTAATCATCATTCCCAGTTGTCGTCTTTTGGCACTGGCAGTAAACATTTAAAGCATTTAGCGATAGAGAAAGCGGAGAGCTGCTCCCAAGATAATTTTAAGTTCATAACAGCATCCCTCAAAGTAATTTTTTTATCCCAACAGCAATGTCTTCACTTTCAGTACCGATAATTTGAGCGAGCAATCTTTTTTTGTAGTAAGCCTTGACTAAATTAATAACATTTTGGTCCATGGGTTGGATCAAAGCGATAACGTTTGGCGGGAAAAACAAAACTGTGATGTCCCCATCGGGGCTAGTAACCTTTTCTTTCTTGCAGTGACAAGTTCCATTGTCAAGGAGTAACAAAGCTTTTTAAGCAAATTATTTTCTCTTAGGTATCGTTGAACCTGAAAATGCGTTAATAAAACAACGAGTGGTAAGTTTAATGTAAAGATGTGATTTGATTTGATGAAATTTAACAAAACAAATTTTATGTTAAATGTGTAAGCACCTCGTTCGTAAAATTTTCATTAAACCAATTTTGAAAGATTTCACTCGCCATCCAAGCGTTTCTGCTGGACCTATAAATCAGTGGAACTTTGAAACCTGATAAAGCTCTAGGGCATTTAGACTTCCCGATAACTAATGGAGTGAGCTTATGCGTTCCAGTAGCATTCGTGCAAGACAAAAATGTTATCCTTTCCTTGCTAGTTTTACTTCCTGGTGCTGTATGTTCTGTAGACAACACGAGTGTTTTACTAGAAAGAAGCTTCCAATATAGGCCGGTTTCGTCAGCATTATAGATTTGTTGTGGTGTAAGAGAAATTTCTTTGATTGTTTCATGTAGTTTTTCCAAAAATCGATTATTTGCGTTTTTATTACATGACAACTTTTCGCCGCATATTTTTAATGTCTTTACACCATGCCTTTGCTTAAATTTGTACACCCAACCGTTACTATCTTTAAAATTTCGAGCTTCTTTAAATTGCAAATTGAAGTGGTTTGCTTTTCGGCAGAGTAATTCTGTTGGAACTGGAATGTGGTTTCCTCTTTGCTTTTTTAGCCACTCGAACAACGCATTTTCCATTTAAGGCATTTCAAATTTCCTTAGCGTCTTCCTCTCCCCTGTTCCAGATTCGGTTTGTTTGAAATAGTCCAACAGCTTCTTCGAATTTAATTTATTCCTGTAATCGTTGACTTTGCAAACCATGCTTTTCACTTATCTTTAATCGATAAAAATCGATACAATTTCTGTTTAGGTGCCATTATGTACGAATTGAAATTATTTTACACACAAAACGAAATAAGAAACAAGAATCACACAAGACACAGCTAACTGAACCAAAATAAACACAACTGATCATAAAATGTCCATATCCACACAAATGACAGTTGTTGTCTCGCTATACCCTGCAGCTGCATTTACAATTTAAAGGCAAATAAAAGTTATTATAGTCCCTATTATCACACGCAAAACAAGTATGAGAAACAAAAGAAATATAAAAACATTTACAAACAAAATTCACATTTTAGAGGTTGAAAATTTCCGAAGTTCACATTATAGAGATGAAAATGTAAAGTTTTGCCGATTCACATTTTAAAGAAATTTACATTATCGGTACTTCACATTGTCGAGGGACTACTGTAAGAAATATCAATAATATCCTAACGAATTTGTGTTTCATGCAAAATCAACATCGGCCGTTAAAATTTAACCAACCTTTAAAAAACTTTAAACTGGAATGTCGGACCAAAAATGTTTAAATTCTGTTGTTATTTTTATCATTGCGTACGACGATATAAGCGATATTATTTTAAAGTTCAATAACATTCTCCATAGCCTGAATGCAGATGATTTATACAAACTATCTAAGTGCAACGTAGCTGTTCGCACAGAAAACACATTTAAAGAAATCGTTCTACGCATCAATAACTGGTGCATTCAATCTGGTGCTATGATTTCGAAACATAAAAGTAAACATCTGCATATTTGCAGAAAAATAAAATTTTTAAACCCCATCATTGTATCTGATAAGTGATAACGTTCAAATACCAACAGTCAATAAATTAAGTATTCTTGGCATCTTGATAATAAGTTTAATTTTAAGGAACATTGTACAAGCACTCTCTCGTGATATTATTTCCTCAACAGAAACATGGCTGAACGCCAGTATAATTGACTCGGAACTCTTTTATCCCGAGTTCTCAGTATATAGGAATGATCGTCATGAAAATGACTTAAAAGCTCTTGGTGGAGGTGCTCTTACTACAGACCGCACTCATCTTACATTGGAGAAAATAGAATTCACGTTCCCTGTTAACATTGAATTAATCTGTGTTAAGATAACTCTTGAAAAAAAATATCTTTATGATGTAAATGCACACATTCCTTCCTTTCGTCTTTCCACTCTGTATTCTGAGTTATCTAAGGCGTTAGAATACATCTTTGACTTATCTTGTTGTGACAGTACTATTTTGTAGCTTGGCGATTTTAACTTACCACACATAGACTGGGTACCTTCCAAGGGAGAACCTCATTTTATACCATCTGAAGTCTCTGCACAAAATGAGCTACTATTACTTGACAACATTCTATCGTTTGACTTACAGCGAACAAGCTGTATAAAAAATTACAATAATCGAATTTTCGATTTAGTTTTTTCTTCTGAATCTGTTAGTACTGCAGTACTGGAATCTAGTACTACTATTATTACTAACATAGACAAAAATCATCCCCCACTGGATATTGTCATTGACAAAGGCAGACATCTGCACGAAAATGATGACACGGATGATCGTTCGTACTCTTTTGACTTTCGGCAAACGAACTTTCAAAGGCTATCCGAAGAAATTGTTCTTTCGAATGTAAATATTGAACGCTTCTCCAATTTGGAAGAAGCTGTTCCAAATGTTTATCTTCTAATAAGAGATTGCATGGATAGAAATATTCTAGCTAAGCAATCTAAAAATTCTCAATTCCAGCATCCTTGGTACACGAAAGAGCTTAAATCTCTTCGAAATAGACGTAACCGGGCCTGGAAAAATTTTGTAGAAAGCCAGAATCATTACGACTATGATAAGTACCTAAATTTGTTTAATGAATTCTCTTGACTATATAGTCAATATGGAGAATGCTCTTAAAAATGACCCTAAACGCTTTTGGGGATTTGTCAATTCGAAAATAAAAACGGCTGGATATCCTGCCAATTTCTCTTATAATAATTCAAAAACATCGAGCTCTCTTATATTATCAAACGTATTCGCAGTGAATTTCAGTAAATCATTTATTGATACCACTCAAGCCTTAGATGAACATTATTTTACTTATCTCACTGACTGTCCTCAAGTAAGTTTCAGCAAAGTCTCATTTGACGATGAGACACTACTTAAATATATCTTTTCACTAAATACTGATAATTCTGCGGGGCCCGATGGAAACCCACCAATAGTCGTAAAGGAATGCAAAGTTGCTATTTTGCCATACCTTAAGTATATGTTCGAAAGCTCCCTTGCCAAAGGAGTATTCCCAACTCAATGGAAAAATGCATTTATAACACCAGTTTTTAAAAAAGGACGGCGAGGAGACATCTCTAATTATAGACCAATCTAAGTTATTCGAACATATTATTTGTGGTAAATTTGTCTTTCGTTGTCGAAACATCATATGTGAAGAACAACATGGTTTTGTAAAACAACGATCCACTGTCACAAATCTCTTGACATTTATGCACATAGTTTGGAAAATAAAAAAGAAGTTGATTGTAACGGGTGATCCAAGTAGAGATACTTTTTTCAATAGCCTTTTTTGACAGATCACGTGTGAGTCGTATCATGCTGTCATGTTATTTTTGTTTAGTATTGTTTGGAATTTCATAATGGAAAGACTTACGCGTGAACAACGTTTACAAATTGTTCAACTTTATTATGAAAATTCACGTTCTGTGAGGAATGTGTTTCGTGCACTTCGCTCAACTTATGGTCAACATAATCGGCCTACTGAGCGTACTATTCGCAACACCATCACCCATTTTGAGACCCAGCATTCATTATTGGATAATATTCGACCGAATAGACCACGTCCAGCACGCTGTGAAGAAAATATAGCGGCCGTAGCTGAGAGTGTACACGAAGACCGTAGAGAGTCGATTCGGCGCCGTTCGCAGCAACTCGGACTGACGTATGGAACGACGTGGCACATTTAACGTCAAGATCTTAAATTGTAAGCGTACAAAATACAGCTTGTGCAACAACTGAAGCCGCTCGACCATCCAGAAAAACAACGGTTTGGTGTGGTTTGTGGGCCGGTGGAATCATCGGTCCATATTTCTTTAAAAATTATGCCGGTGCGAACGTAACCGTCAATGGCGACCGTTATCGTGGCATGATAACCGACTAGGATGGACCATCTGCGACGTAGCAACGGCCAACATTTGATAGACATAATCTTCAAAAAATAAATGCCAAAGAATGTTCTTTCAAATGATAATAAACATTCTCCATTAAATTTGAATTTTCTGTGTTTTTTTCTTTAAAAAAGTAGGGAACCTCGAAATGGATCATCCTTTACTGTCTTTTCAAAGGCATTTGACCAGTTATCACATAACATCATACTTTTTAAACTTAAGGCATAAGTATTTCCTCCAGGATTCATAAATTGGGTTAACTCATGTCTCTCATTAAAAACTTACCAAGTTAACCTTTCGTTGCTCAATACTAAATACCTCAAGGAAGCCATTTAGAACCAATTTTATTTATACTTACAAATAACGATGTAAAATCTTGTATTCGAGATAGCAAAATATTGATATATGCTGATGACATGAAAATTTTCAGATGTGTATGAGATCTAAACGATTCGCTTTTACTAAATCCCGCTATAAATGTAAAACCAAAACCTTTTTGGTGTCTTAAAAACGGTTTGAATTTGAACCTTACTAAGTGACATCCAATTTTAATTATACTTTGTCCGGACACACCCGCTGTCATGTGAACAGTTTTAAATATCTGGGTGTTTATTTTGATCCTAAAATGTAGTTTAATAAACACATTAAGATTATCGTCAATAAATCCAACTCTATGTTGGGATTTATAGAAAGGTGGTCAAAAAAAATTTAATGACCCTTATGTCACTCTCTCCCTTTATAATTGTCTAGTTCGCCCCCACTAGGAGTATGCCTCACAAGTTTGGACGCCATTCTATGAAGTTCATTCAACTAGAATTGAAGCAGTCCAACGTAAATTCAGAAGATTTGCTTTGAGAGGACTAACATAGGATGATCTACATAATTTGCCTCCGTATAGGTGTAGAATTAAACTACTACAGCTGTTGCCTCGGTCTCAACGTAGACTTAACAGAGACATGGTTTTCTTTCACCAAATATTATCAGGACAATTGATGCCCCTTATCTTTTGAGTGCTATTGGTTTTAATACCCGGGGAGGTTCCTACAACCTAGGTAGATTAAATATATTACCTATATTTAATCATAAACAGAACTAGAGTAGAGTTTATAATAAAAATTACGATGTACATAGTTGAACTGCATGTTAGTAAAAGTAGTTTAAAAAATACTCTGCGTAATCGCATGATAGAATTGGTATAAGTGTATGTAAATTTGTTTGTTTTGTTAAAAGTATAAATAACTTAAATGTAATTTGTTCGTTCATTAATTCTGTTAGTGATGTAGCCGTAGCAACACCTAAATGATTTTTCACTGGCCTTTCTCTCGTGATGATCTGCCAAATCATCCGAGTAGTATCAATTGTCATGAATAGCTTATCTCAACTTAGCCGTTCAGTTTCGGCATAAAAAAGGAGGTCCCGCCATAGTGCAAATAAGTACACACGCACACATGAATGGTTGTGAGAAAAAATCATGCCCTGGGTACTAACGAGCCTGTTGTGCCAATTTTTTTTTTTTAGTGATGTTAACCTAATAGCGTCTATGTTCTGTTATGTCCACAGCCTGTGGATGCATATTTTATGCTGTTGCAAATCTCTGCTCGTAGATGCTGCTTGTATTAAGCGCGCTACGGCACAGATCTGATAATGTAAAAAAAGTACTGTTTTAAAAAATAACAACGGTCTGGTAATTTAGCCTAAAAATGTTAAAAACCTCATACCACGCTGCAATCAGGAACATTCTTAAAGCATTCAAATCAGTCCAGTAAAAATATGCTCAGATGAGGTGGTTTTCCACTCATTGAAGAAAGGATAGATCTCCTAACAAAAAAAAAAACTGCCAATCTGGTTGATCTCCGATTTACGCTGGTGCTGTTAAAATGTTTAACAGAAGGGAAACTCCAATCGAATAAAACACTCAAATTTGCATCAAATATTCCAATTTTTTATTGCAATCGATAAATAGGACTTTGCTATTTACGTTTTACGTTTTAAAGACATATTCATGTAAATGATAACCGCAGCTCCGTTTCAAATGGTCCATTTGGAAGGTCCAATTTTTCGTCACATTTTCGAGCATTTCGGCCTGCATTCCACGCGTGATATGTTATACTGTAAGGCTTCAATCGTGTTCGGCTTGTGCACATAGACTAACGACTTTACATAACCAAACAAGAAATAATCGAGAGGCGTTAAATCTCATGATCTTGGCTGCCAACTCACAGGGCCATTTCGAGAGAAAAGCTGCTCACCAAATTCATCCTTCAACATTTCCATTGTTTCACGAGCTGTGTGGCATGTTGCACCGTCTTGATGAAACCACTTGTCAATCAAGTTCAACTCAGCTAACTTTTTTTTTTATAATTTACACGTACTCAAGGGGTTATGAATACCCTTTATATATAACCACAGTACGAGCGTTTGAGAAGGGGAAGAAAGAGAGTGATAGGAAAGAATTTGGATGTAGTGGAGACTTAACTCCATGGGGGTGTCCGAATTAGCTTCAGGGAGTCACTTTGTCTTGTGTTCGTTAAATTTGAAGAAATTAAAGATGGTGTGCATACTTTTAGGTATTACACCGACCTTTTTTATTTCTTTTAAATAAAAGTTAAATGGATTTTGGCTGGGATTGAACGCGCAACCTTCCACTCAACAGACGAACACATTACCACTACCGCGGCTACCCAAAACTTGGGCAAAAAAAGTCGCGTATCATTTCTCGATATCGTTCCACGGTCGTCTTTGAAGAAAAATGGACCTATGATGCCACCAGCCCATAAACCACACCAAACTGTTGGTTTTTCAGGATGCATCGGTAATTCTTGTATGGCATAACTCCAGATGCGGCAGTTTTGCTTATTTACGTATCTGGTGTGCGAGAAATGAGCCTCATTTGAACACAATTTTTTTGATAAAACAGCGGATTTTCACATTTTTCACAGAGCACGAATTTTGGTAATAACTTTCAATAATTTGCAATCGTTGCTCGTTGGTAAGTCTTTCCATGATTAAATGGCAGAGTATACTGAAAACTTTTCACTTTGACAGATGACGTTGGGACGCCATTACTTAACAGTGCTGGCAACCTAAAAAATTAAGCTCTTAAAAAATCACCCTAGAACCATTAGTAAAATCATTTTTAGGAACAAGGGGTGAATTTAAACTATCTCAACAGTATTAGACCTTATGGATAGTACACTTTCAACAATATCAGCACTATCCACAGCACGGAAACCAAAACCATCTTAGCGATTCAACTTATCTGTAAGCGAAAGAAAAGTTTCTGTACTCAACGGAGGTGTCTATGATGAGGAATCAAATTGTTTGTTAAGTATATTACCATCGACATTCTCCATATTGAGTAAATTATTCCATTGTTGACGCCCGCCTAAAAAGTTGAGTATACATACCAAGCTGCCTCTATATAACCAAGTATGGGGTTGTATAAAAATCAGCAAAAGAAATAAAGTTCTAGGAACAATTGTAAATGCACCATGGTATATTAAAAACGATGATATCCACTGAGATTAAAGTATAGATGTCGATATAAAAAAACAACCGTCGTTTTCTGGCACTACTATCAGGGTCCTTTATTGGAAGGCTACCTGCCACATCATAAATCGATTGAAAAGAAAACTACTAGATTGGCCTAGCCTAATTGTAGTACTAGTTAGTCTTACGTAGATTGTTAAGGAAGGTTGTTTTTAGTGGGGTTTGATTCCCACACTACTATGGTAATCGAATATGTACCACCGTATTGTATTACAAGATGTTCACCTTCGTCTAAAAATAAAAGATTCCCAACTCCCACCTAATTGTGCAGTTATGACACAAATATCTGGTCATATTGTTGACCTCTTATCATCGAACCCTTTCTAAAATTATTTACTAATATTTTTTGTAAAAAGAATTTATAAATTGTGCTGTCAGCTTATATTTACGTTACGATTATAGCTTTTAGCATGTGGTTAACGAATGGCGCGTACTCTCAAGAATTATGTGTGGAAAATTGGATATCATGCATTCATGCAATATAACCGCAAAGCAGAGGTATGTATGCATATCCAAAACCGGACCGACAAAGGCTATAGTACATCCATTCAAGTTCAAAACATGAATGATCACTAAGGCTGCGGGTGATCACATGCGATTGTCAGCCCATTCATGAAATTCGATATGATATACGTGAATGCACTCATTATGTTTTTGTTTGCTCTACATTCATGAATCCTATTCTTAGCATATAAGCCACGATCAAACCAGTTGGGTTGAGTTTCCCTTGGTTTTTTATTGCTGTTCAGTGTTCACGTGAAACTTTATAAGTTTGGCATGAGGTCAAGCTCTGGACAGGGATCATTCACATACTTAGTAAGAAATATTACGGTGTTCAATGCTTTTGAAATGATATGAAAGATGATGATGATTATGCATTACAACTTAAATACTGATCTGTGACATTTTCTCTCTAGAATTTAAAATCAATGAATTACTGGGGACTTGATGGTTTTGAAGGTACCGCGATCATTTTATTGTTTTCAATCATTTATCTTGTAGAAAAGCTTATTTTTAAGTGGCGTTAAAGTTTTGTGTAAGCCTATACTCAAGTTTTCTGTGAGCGCTTTTTAGTTGTGCGCACAGTTTAATGGGTGGTCTTTCTTTGCTGGGTTTTCATTCTGTCTGGAAATCTTACGATCTAATTTCCAACGTATAGATGGTTTATTTCGATGGTTGGGTGTTGTAGAACGAGGGTAGATTCTTATTGGCTTTAACTTGGCAATGCCCAGTGTTGTAACTCTGACTACACATCAAGTGCTTATTTTTTAGCTCAAAGTGGTAACCATCGGGCACTGGTCTCATCCAACCGGATTTGACTTGCCAAACGATAAGCGCGAGTGTTGATAACACGGCGAAAAACAGCAACACTATAAACAGCCAGGTCAGAATGGCACGAAATAAATACCCGGCCTGCTGTCCCAGGCGAACCTAGACAAGCTGCTTCAACATATTAGGACAACAGGTTGTCTAGGAATTTCAAGGTTTAGTCAGGCCCCTTGAACAGAGATTATGGCGGATGAACCGAAAGGCCAACGGCAGCGCTCAATCCCGTAGTGGATACTGATGGCCCCGTGTCCTAGGGGTATCTGATAAATTGGAACTAGCCCTCCAGGTTGAGGGTTGTGCTTTGGGTTAACTACCCAACCATGGAAAAATCGAACGGTTACGAAGCAACCAGTGGCCTCGGAAAGGACTGATTTTATTGTTGACAACGACGTTCGTATCTGCACCTGGAATGTGAGAACATTAAACAGGAGAGGTGCGGAAGCCCTAAACTGCTACTAAGCAGACATTTCTGCCATCTAGAGAATACAATGGGATGGGCCGGGCAAAAAGAGGATGAAAAACTATGACATCTACTACGGACCGTGTTACAGTGAGCAGAAACAGCGACTATACGGATGCGGATTTGTTATAAGTGCCAGACTTAGGCAAGAAGTGTTATGTTTCCAAGACATTACCGAACGCATTGTAACGATCCGCATCAAGGCCAAATCCGCCAACATAAGCCTTATATGCGCTCACACCCCAACGGATGAAAAAGATGATATAGCTGAGGACTGCTTCTATGAACTCCTTGACAAAACCTATGAGCGACTACTGAAATAAGATGTTAAAATCGTTCTGGGAGATTTTAACGCGAAGGTAGGATGAGAGGACTTCTTTAGCAGTATTGTCGGAATACATAGCCTACACGACAACACGTCAGGTAACAGGCTTAGGCTAATTGACTTCGCTACGGAACGAAATGCCACTATAGCCAGCACACGGTTTCCTCACCTCGATATCCATAAGGGGACGTGGCACACAAGAGGCACGCATCCAGTATTTTGGATGTCCCAACATTCCGAGGAGCTAACATCGACTCGGACCACAACCTTGTTGCAGCCAAGGTTAGAATGCGGATATCCACTACGCCACAACAATCCAGAAATACTGTAAAAAAATTTAATGTCGAAAAACTGCAATCGCAAGAGACCGCGAAGACCTTCGCGCAAGGCGTATCCCTAAACCTCTCGATTAACACCATACCACCAACATCGAATGTCGAAAAACTATGGTAACGATGCCAACAAGCCATTAGATCAGCCGCAATTGATGTGCTTGGTTTCTCGCGCCCACCAGCAGGAAACCCCTGTTTTGATGAGGAATGCCGACAGATGCTCACAGCCAAGAACAAGGCCTACAAGGCCAAGCTGCAGGTGAAGACGAGAGCTGCCATTCAGCTCTATAGGCAGAGAAAAGATTAAGAACACCGGTTTTACAGAAAGACGAAAAAAGAGCAAGACAAGCGCGTGATCGACGATATAGAGAGGTGCCACTCCAGGAAAGATGTTCGCAAGTTTTGCCAAAGTGTAAAACGTCAAAGCCAAGGATACAAGGCTCGAACAGAATCCTGTCGAGATGAACAACGAAATATCGTAGTTGAGACACAGTCGATGCTGAGGATATGGAAGAACCACTTCTGCAGATTGTTAAACGGCGATGACGAACAACATTCCGCTGTCAGGCAGAACGAACCATTCAATATTAGCAACGACAGCGAAAGCTGCCAACCACCCGACCTGAGTGAAGTGAGGATGGCAATATATAAACTCAAGCATAATAAGGCTGCCGAAAATTTTGGACTCCCCGCTGAGCTTTATAAAGCCAACCTGTACCTAAGCCAAATGGAACCTCAGTATCGTTTGCCCGATCCACAAAAAAGGAGACCCTCCAAACTGCGCCAACTACAGAGGCATAAGTCTCCTCAACATCGCCTACAGGATCCTATCTGCCGTAATGTTTAAACGCCTGAAACCGTTTACCAACAACCTGATCGGCCCTTATCAGTGTGGTTTTAGGCCAGGAAAGTCAACAACCGGTCAAATATTCCCACTTCGGCATATCCTGGAGAAAACCCAAGAAGTCCAAATCAATACCCACCATGTTTTCATCGATTTCAAAGCCGCATACGACAGCATTTAAATAGACGAAAAGAGCCATGTCTAGTTTTGGTATAACTCATCCGTTTGTGTAGGATGACGATGGAGAATTCTCGCTGCTCCATCAGTTTCGGAAACGACATCATCGGCACATTCGATACCAAAAAAGGATTTAGGCAAGGCGTGCGACGTCATGTGACTTCTTCAATCGGATTCTTGAGAGGATTGTGCAAAACTTCCGAGCCAATACCAGAGGTACAATTTTCCAAAAATCGGTGCAACTATTATAATGCGCCGACGGTATTGACATCATTGGTAGGACTCAACGTGATGTCATTACCAGGTTTGCTAGTATAGAGAAAGAAGCGGAAAAAATGGGCTTAGCTGTAACTAAGGGCAAGACGCAGTGTATGCTATAAACATGAAAGGAAACACAACATCGACGAATTGAACCGAACGTCACAGATATAACTTTGAGGTAGTACGGGACTTTGTCTATCTCGGCTCCTCTAATAACTCTGACAACAACATCTTGTCATAATTAAACGAAGAATTACTCTAGCCAACCGCTGTTTCTTCGAGCTAAGAATGCAATTCAGTAGTAATGCCCTCACTCGAACTTCAAAGGAGAGCCTATATAAGACACTGATCTTCCCAGTCCTACTCTACGGTGCTGAAGCATGGACCGTCTCATAAGATCCTTAGTCGATTCGATAGGAAATTTCTTCGAGAAATGGACACGAAGATTCAACCAAAGACTATACAAGCCGTACAGCGAAAAAAAAACGTTATTGGACGTTAAAGATGACTAGGACATGTAGAATAAATGGACACCAATACTCCGGCTCGCAGAGACTTCGATTTTCAGCCAGACGTCAGACGCAGTAGAGGAAGACCTCGCCTTAAGTGGCGCGCACAAGTAGAAACCGACCTCAACCAACGTTGAGTGCGCAACTGGAGGCAGTTAGCTATAGACCGGGCTAACTGGAGAGAATTGTTGGTTGAGGCCCAGGTTCATTCCGGACTGTAGCGCCACTTTAGTGAGAAAGTATAGCGCGGTTTGTTAATATCGGGCCAAATCCAAGGGCTTAGCTCTTTGAAGAGGCCGCAATAAATTTGTTTCGTCGAGAATTTGGAGTTCTCTGTATTTATTTTTAGGTTCTTCGCATATCTTTTTTATATGCGACTTCCATTGGAATTTTGCATCGAGTGTCATTCCGAGACATTTCGCTTCATTTGTAAAAGGTACTCGAACTCTCAATAGGGTTCGAGTCCCTTTTACAGGCAAATTGTATTTCCGTTTATACGAAAAATCTACATGAATCGATTTGCTCTCGTTTAGTGCAATTCGCCAGGATTTTGTCCATTCATTAACCTCTTTAAGAGCGTTTAGTAATTTCATATTTGTTTCCTTTATTGTTGTGCCAACTGCTGGTATAGCTGTATCGTTAGCAAACGTGGCAACTGTTGTATCGTTTGCTTGTGGGATATCACAGGTACAAGAGTGGTTAAAGGAAGCTTCCTTGAGGTACTCCTGACATTATTTCTTTGAACTCTCAATATTCGTTTCCAAGTTGCACACGGTGGAGTCTCTGCCCAAGATACTACGCTAGGATTCTATATAATTTTTCACACAGAACTTGTCCTAGCTTGCATTATGGCCTCTAAGCCAAACTTTGTCAAAAGCTGGGCAAATTTTCTTTTCTTCGAAAGCTTTCTCAATTACATCAGTAATTCGATGAACTTGGTCCACAGTCGAATGTTTACTTCTAAACCCAATTGATGGCTAGGTAAAAGGCATTTCTGATCAATAATGAGGTGTAAGCGACCGATTAATTGCCTTTCAAAAACTTTTGAAATAATTGGAAGAAGAGAAATAGGTCTGTAAGATTTTATTTAATTCTGTGATTTTCCTGCTTTGAGAATTATAAAAACTTCCTCGACTTTCCACTGTCTTGGTTTGTGTTATATTCTAATTGCTGCATTTACAATGTAGATGAGTTTAATTAATGCTTTCTGAGACAACCCGGAGCTTCTTTTGGCTTTTATTTCTGTATTTCCCGGTTAAGCTCGGCAATACTTGCATATCTAATTAAATTACTATCGGTTGTAGTCTCGAAAAAATTTCAAGATGTGCAACAAAAACGTCTGCTTTTTCCTATCCTTTTTTGCCAAAACGTCTTGAGATACCCTAATTGGTGGCACTATGTTTCTTGCTGTTTTATGACTTTAATTTTCCAGTGGTAAGGGTTTGCCGATAAGTTTCTACTGCATGGTCTTTAAAGTTTTTAATCGAATTTGATAGCAAGTTACTCTGGGTGGGTTTTCATTTCTTATGAGTGACTTGCTCGTTGTTAAAATGCCCGGAGAATGATCAGAGAAAAGACCAAAGCATTATTTTGCTTTGATTCGATTAGATCCCAACGAACAATTGTTCCCATATAAGACAATAAAATTAAATTTCCACAAACAATTATTTCTGTAGGCTAAGAAGGCCTACAGTACTTGTACTTATAGACTTGTGCGCGGAGGTTGAGCATTTTTGCAGCCTGTTTAAGATATTATGCAGGAACATTCACAAGCATAGTCGTTATGATGGTATAACTTCTGTATGGTTGTTTTTAAGCTTCCGCAGATGTAACATACGTTTAGATGTTTCGGTAGAACTTCGCAAGAAGTTATTCCTCACGTTCCAGAGTACAGCCTAGTGGATAGCGTAAAACCACGCGACCCGGAGATTAGTACACTGAAGGCGTCGATCAAAAACATCAACCAATTGATCAAGGAGAACTATCGGTTGTCCATTAATTTGTTTTGGAATAACAGAATTCGGGCCGTTAATTCTAGCGACCCGAGTATGTTTCCACAAATTAAAAAGATCTTTAGGAGGAAAGGTCATAACGACCTTCCGTGTATTAAGCTCCAACGAACAACTGACAATGCTAACATACTTTTGACAGCAGGAATTGATCCTGGGGAAGCCGTCTTCGATGACGATTTCTATGTTATTGAGGATCCTCAGGAGAAATTGGAGGCAGTGGGGGCTGTGGGGGCTGTCTTTCAGGAAGTGTATAAGGTGAATGATAGCATTCGACCGAACCGAGTCCTGGAAAACAATGCCCTGCTCCACCATTTCTATCTCCGAAATGGCATAACGCAATGGCGATCTGAGAACCGTAGTTTCAGCCGGTTGGATGACGAAAACTTGGCAAACGCCATAGTCGCCAAGAGAAGTGGGTCTAGTCCCCTATTAATCTCGAAGGTAGAACTCCAGGTCATCTTCGATTCCATAAAGAAAAAGAAGTCAGCGGGAGTCGATGGTATATCGAACATTGTACTGCGACACTTACCCCCTGAAGCTGTGGACATTTACGCCACGCTATTCAACAACGCGCTGAATAATGCATATTAGCCAGTGCGTTGGAAGACGGCGGTGGTTCATCCTCTCCCGAAAAAGGGAAAGGACAACTCCAATCCGCCGAATTTCCGATCGATAAGTCTCCTTCCGAGTATCAGCAAGGTTTTCGAAAAGATTCTCAATCGAGCACTGTTCAAGTGGTCTGAGGACAATAATATTACACCGGAGAACCAGTTTGGTTTCACGGCTAACCATGACTGTATTCATGCCGCCTCCAACGTCGTCTCTGATATGCAATGGAACAAAGCCAAAAAAAACAGTGCACGGGTGCATGTCTGGTTGATTTAGAGAAGGCTTTTGACACCGTATGGCTAGGGCCTCTGTCTAAAGCTTACCAGACTTGGCAGAAGTAAACCACTGCTATATATGCTTCATGACATGCTGACTGGTAGAACGTTTGTTGTCAAAAGTGGCAATGTAACTTCTACCACCGGTTTTTTCATTAAGAATGGTCTGCAACAGGGAGCGGTAAACTCGCCAATTCTCTTCAGCATTTACACCAGTAATATGATAGGTAGTCTTACTCAGGCAATTGTGTATGCGGACGATCTTACCGCGTACAGAACAGCCCCTACTTTCGAAGTCATTCGAACTCTTTTGCAGCGGGTCTTCGACAAGATCCAGAGATGTTGTGATGACTGGAAGTTGAAAGTCAACTTTCAGAAATCGGAAACTATTCTGTTTAGGACACCGTTGTCTAGGGCCTCTAGGAATACGCGAAAGAACTGGCGAAAGCTGGCGAAAGCTGGTGATTGTTGTACCAAACGGACAATCACTGGCGAGTAAAAGTGTAGTAAATATCTTGGCATCTGGTTCGATCAGTATCTATATTTCGGAAGACATGTAGATGCTGCTCTGGCGAGAGCTAGGGCAGCATTTGCCCTGACAAGACGATTGTTCTATAGCAGTCGTCTTGACAGCAGGGTGAAGGTGATCTACTACATGGCGCCGATGATTGCCTATGGGTGCCCGGTGTGGTTCAACATTGCCCCATCTCAAATGGAAAAGATACGGGTGTTTGAGAGGCAGCGTCTGAGGTGCTGCCTTGGACTTCACAGAACACCAGTATCTGACTACACAAAATACTATTCCAACCGGGTCCTATACAACGGGGATAATACAAACAGAATAGACAATTTTCTGCTGAAACTCATTCGGTTTCACGAAGCTAGAGCAATGGCTTCGAACAATAGTCTCATCTTTGGGGCCTTCTACCCCAATGATGAATTTTTTGAAAGTGCGCATTTTAGCGGCTTTCTTCCGCCCGAAGCTTTCCTATATTTTGATAGTCTAGGGCTGATACAGGATAGATCGGCGGTTCCGCTAATCTACCACGTCTTCCGACGAACTGTGGATTAGCGGCTCCTATACGACCGAGACGTCATCGATTAGGGCGGAGGAGAGCGGCTGCGGTTCAACAGGAGTGTGTGCGACTGGGACCGTCGGAAGAGGTTGCAACAGGAGAACCTGTTGTGGTGGCTGAAATAGTTAAAGATATTTGCAAATTGTATGGCCGACTAACATAGTTTAATGTTTTAAGGTCGTAGTTTTAATTAGTTTATAAGTAGTTTTATTAAAAATGTAAGGTTGAATATAACAAAAAAAAGGTAATAAGTTTTTTTTAAAAACAAAAATTTTCTTGGTTAAAAAATAAAGATATGTACTTATTTGAAATTGCGTATTACATAATAGGCCGGAAGTCATTAGAATTAATTTAGGGTGCCCGCATAGGGCGAGTAAGTTAGTTTTAAGATGAATTAAAATAAAAAATGAACACATACAAAAAAAAGCGTGTTGGACTACGGTGCGAGAGAACGCAACATCGACTTCCAGTAAGAGTTTTTATAATAATTTGTATTGAATTTCATACTTTCATTTTAACGAATTATGTTTGAATAATCAACATGTATAAACAAAAATAAAATAAATATAGAAATCTATAAAGCCTTTTACAGCAAAAACATTTTTTTTTCTGTAAGGATTTTTTGGAGTATTTCAAGTAAATAATTTCCTAAAACTTCGCTAAATGTTTTTCCATATGACTTCTGACACGTAATATTGCTGGGAGGGAAATAGCTTCGATAGCGAAGTTGTTAGTTGGGATGTTTATTAATCCCCTGGGTGCTGCTAGGATTGCCATATTGAGCAGAGGATACTAGTCTTTTAATAGTTTCCCTATATTTAAGAAAATCGGTTTTTCTATGATTTCGAAAAACTCGCTTTTAAGTTTAGAAAACTAAAAAAAAAAAAATAACAGCATTGGCCATTATCATGTTAACACCTACCAAAAAACCAGCTGGGTTCTAATAAATGATGCATAACTTATTATCTATATACAAAGGCGCTGAAATTCACAAATCCAGATAGCCATGTCTTTATTTAACTGTCTTCAATCACGTTCTTTATGCTGGTTTGGGCCTGCGGTCGGATTCCATTTAACTTTCTCTACTTCGTTGCTTCTTATAAAGGGTGATCCATTTCGAGGTTCCCTACTTTTTTAAAGAAAAAAACACAGAAAATTCAAATTTAATGGAGAATGTTTATTATCATTTGAAAGAACATTCTTTGGCATTTATTTTTTGAAGATTATGTTTATCAAATGTTGGCCGTTGCTACGTCGCAGATGGTCCATCCGTTGAGTCCAATTTTCGATCACTCGTTCGAGCATTTCGACTGGTAACTGGCGAATGACACGCGTGATGTTTTCCTCTTAGGCATGAATCGAAGCGGGTTTGTCGGCATAAGCTTTTGACTTTACATTAGACTTACGTTAGACTTTACAAAAAGTCTAACGGTGTGAATGCTGGGTCTCAAAATGGGTGATGGTGTTGCGAATAGTACGCTCAGTAGGCCGATTATGTTGACCATAAGTTGAGCGAAGTGCACGAAACACATTCCTCACAGAACGTGAATTTTCATAATAAAGTTGAACAATTTGTAAACGTTGTTCACGCGTAGGTCTTTCCATTATGAAATGCCAAACAATACTCAACAAAAATAACATGACAGCACGACACGACTCACACGTGATCTGTCAAAAAATGCTATTGAAAAAAGTATCTCTACTTGGATCACCCGTTATATCCATCTGATCAGTTTGATCAGTACTTAGTTTGTATCGTATCATAATTAGTTGCTCCACCTAAGACGAGGTTTTCGTATTCAAGACTATGGACCGGAGTTGCTATGTTCATTCGCACTACTTACCCTTGAAATCTCTAACATCAGTGTGCGATTTCTTTTAGTTAATCGTTGCTGCTTTTCAAAAAATATTTTTAAAAACAAACCGCAACATTTTTTTCTGAGAAACAAACGTGATTAATGAAATTACAAAGTTATCAAATTGCACGTTTGCAACACGTCAACCAACCCAGTAATAATGTGCTTCAACAAAGAGTCAGACCCCTACATTGTGTTCTTCGATTTAACGGAACACTAAAATCATCCTTAATGCCTCTTTAATGCAAAATTGCACACATACCATTATGGGGCATAACATGGGTAGCGTACAGAGAGACTGTTAATGCCTTCCGGCTAATTAAAGAACAGCCAAAATGACAGACCCAAGACGAATATTTCCTTCTTTAATGTCTGTTCCAATGCAACGAAATTACCCATGTTACATGTCGCCGTTTCACAGATATTATTGCAATCACGAGGTATGGACGTGCAAACAAAAAAAAGCATTTCAGCGGATGCTGGACACATTTAATGATTGTCTGCCCAATTTTTTAACTTCCCCAGTGGTGTCATCCCAATTTGCTTATGCTAATGACCGAACAACCAATGGACGCAGCGATGTCTTTAAAGTGGAATTCGGCATCGCGGATTCATGTACTCCGAAGAGCAATTACCGTTCCGTAGTAGATTATGTAAATATTGTCTGCCTTGACAGCGAAGTTGGTATTGAGAATTGAGCTTACCGCTGTTGTGTATCTTGATACATATAATATTTTAGTTCCATTTCCTGCCCAAAAATGGTTATACTGAGAAATAGAATAACTGATGTTATAGATCTCTGCATTGAATGCCCTCACGAGTTTGAAGCTATCCCGATCCTTTCAGAATAATCCCCAGATGCTACTTCCATTTCCATTTTTGAATCATCACTGTTTCTAAGCTCGATACCATATTGTTGGACGACAATTCGTCACTGCTTAGTATTTTGTATGATTTGGACTTCTTAAGTTTTTTCTAGGACCAGTCAAAGTGTAAGAATTTGATCGGTTGTGGACTTTCCTGCCCCAAAACCACACTGTTATCAATGGCCGATCAGGTTTCAGGCGTTCATATGACAGCGGAAAGTTGTTCGTCATCGCCGTTTAACAGTCTGCAAAAGTGGTTCTTTCATATCCTTCCCAATCGACAGTGTCTCAACTACGATATTTCCTTGTTCATCTCGACAGGATACTGTTCGAGCCATGTGGCCTTGGCCTTGACATTTTACACTTTTACACACTGGCGAACATCGTTCCTGGAGTGGCACCTCTCTATATCCTCGATCGTGCGCTTTCTTCCTATTTTTTCTTTGTTCTGAAAAGCCGGTGTTCTTCATTTCTTCTTTATAGAGCTAAATGGAGCTCTCGTCTTCACATGCAGCTAAGCCTTGTAGGCCTCCTTCTTGGCTGCGAGCATATGTCGGCATTCCTCACCATACCAGGGATTTCTTGCTTGTGGGTGCGAGAAACCTAGCACATCAGTTTCGGCTGATCTAATGGCTTTTTGGCATCGTTGCCATTGTTCTTCGACATTCAATGCTGGTGGTATGGTGTTAATCGAGAGGTTAAGGGATACGCGTTGCGCGAAGTTCTTGGCGGTATCTCGCGATTGCAGTCTTTCGACGTTAAATTTTTTAAAGTATTTCTGGATTGTTGTGGCGTGGTGGATATCCGCATTCTTATCTTGGCTGCAACAAGAAAGTGGTCCGAGTCAATGTAAGCTCCGTGGAATGTTCGGACATCCAAAATACTGGACGCTTGTCTCTTGTCTATCGCAATGTGATCAATTTGGTTGACCGTTCGTTGATCTGAAGACCGCCATGTCCCCATGTTGATATCGTGATGAGGAAGCCGTGTGCTGGCTATAGTGGCATTTCGTTCCGTAGCGAGGTCAATTATCCTAATTCCGTTATCAGGCGTGCTGACCCATTGATCTTCGACACCAGATCCTGGTGTAATGGTGTTAATCGTGAGGTTGAAGGTTCTGCAAAGGGTTAGGTGGTCTTTAGCGATTGCATTCTTTTGACATTCTATTTATTTACCTTGCCTGCAACAAAATATTATAAAGTCATTCAGATGACGCACTGCATACAAGAGAAACTGTTCTATGGCGGGTCGTCCTGGCACAGCCTGACATATGTTTGGATCTTGCTTCTGATGTGTGCACGTGCACACCGCTTGCCCGAACCATGAAGCTGGTGACAAGTTTTTTGTTTTTAATGCGTCATCTGTATGACTTCATAATTTTTGCTGGAACGAAGTAAAGGTCCATGTCGACTTGAGCTACTCGGAAAGGTCGGACATCCATAATACTGGAAGCATGCCCCTTATCTGTAGCAATCTGATCAATTTGATTCGCTTTTTGTTGATTTTGAGAGTGGCATGTCTCCTTATTGAGATATTGCTCCTTTTTTTTAACTTTTAAACTCATTTTTTATTTACTTAAAATATTAACTTACTACTAGACAAAAATGCTTAAATCTAACTTATCAATAACTGGTTTACTTAATCTAACTTATCGGCCCTTAGTGGGCGCTGTAAGCTTATATTTAGCTGTTTTATTTTGCCTTTAGGCTTATATTTGTTGGTTTTTTGGTTTTATATTTAATTTTAATTTACAAAGAAAAAATTGAAAACTTTGTTTAGTGATTTTTTTTTGTTTTATATAAAAGCTTATTCTAGATTATATATATCTAACTTAAGACTACTTAAACTACTTAAGCCTAACTTAAGACTACTTAAACCTAACTTAAGACTACTTAACTACTTAAACCTAACTTAATTTTAATCGGGGTGGCGAGCACTCGTTGCGCATGCCCCGAGGGGTCGCCATCCTGATTGCGTCTTTCGGTCCCACGGCAGCCTGCGTTCAACCATATTGTACGCCAATATGGTGCACAAGCCCCGCCCCAGACCTTGTTCCTAATTTAAAATCTTACCTATGGAGTTGGACTAAAAGTCCGCAAAGTCCTGAGGAAGTGCAGAATCACCTTCCTCATATAGCCACCAGAATTCAGTGCGCTGTTTTGCAGCATCGATCCTATCGCGATCCGATACCGCCGTGCTAAAGCGGAGGAGCTCCGGGGCATTATCGACGTACCCGTCGCGGATTAGCCGTTTGTCCCGGGCGTCACGATAGCGGTGGTATAAGACCGGGATACCGTTCCTGTCTTGTACTAACCCTAACGAATCGATGTAAATGAATGCCTCTGGTGGAATAAAGCCCGATATGAGCGTGCTCTCCATGTATAAATCATTGGGATAATAAGCCCCAAAGATCAGGCTGTTGTCGCTAGCCATCGCCCTTGCAGCGTGCCTTCGAGTCACCTTAATTAGGAAATTGTCAATTCTATTCAACTGAGCCCCATTGTATAGAACCTCGTTGCGATAATATTTTATGTACTCGGAGTCCGGTGTTCGGTACAATCCTAAGCAGGATCGGAGACAACGTCTCTCAAACAGCCGTATCATTTCCATGTAGGATGGTGATACATTCAACCACACGGGACAACCGTAAGCGATGATCGGCCTTATAAGGGCCATGTAGCAAATGACTTTCACCCTTGAATCAAGTTGACTGCTATGAAACAATCTTCTTGTCAGAGCATAAGCCCCCCTAGCCCTGGCCAGACAAGCATCCACATTTTTATTAAAATATAGAAACTTGTCAAGCCAGATGCCAAGGTATTTGACTTCACTTCTCACCGCCAACGGCCGTCCATGCTGTCCCATGACACAAAATTTTTTCCAGTTTTTTCTGGTATCGTAAGAAGCTCTCTGCACTGGGGTCCTGAACAGAATTGTTTCGGTTTTTTGGAAATTGATCCTCAATTTCCAATCATCGCAATATCCCTTAATGTGATCGAAGTCACGTTGCAAAAGTGTGTTGATGACCTCGATTTTCGGACCTGATCTGTACGCCACTAGATCATCTGCGTACAAGATCACTTGTTTAAATGTTAAACACTATCGGGGAGTTCACCGCCCCCTGTTGTAAACCGTTTTTAATTTCAAAGACTTTACTCGAAGTTACGTTGCCACATTTGACAACGAACTTCTTTCCCATAAGCATTTCATTAATCATATACAGCATGGGTTTACGCATGCCCAGTCTGGTCAGCTTGTAGAAAAGCCCCTCTAACCATACGGTGTCGAAGGCCTTCTCAAAGTCAACCAGACAGGCCCCTGTGCATTGTTTTTTGGACTTATTCCATTGGATGTCGGACACTAGTTTCGAGTTCATCTTTTTGCACGAACAGCATCAGGCTATTGGCGACTATGCCATTGGAAGGGGTTTCGTCATTGAATACGGAAAAACCGTGATTCTCAGATCGCCAAGCTTGAAGTTCAGTGCGCAGATGAAAGTGATTCAGAAAGGCTCTTTCCTCAATATCGCGATTTGGGCGAACAGGATTGTTCACCGTATACACGGTCTCGAAAATAGCGCCTATCGAATTCGCCTTCTCTTGAGGATCTTCGATCGTGAAAAAACCGTCGTTCGAGTCAACGTTTTACGTACTTATACCAACAGCCGTGAGTGTCTGTCTGTTTTCTGTCGTTTTGGAAATTCGGACACATGGAATGTCGTTATGATCTTTTCGCCTGAATATTTTATTTATTTGGGGGAACATATTCGGGCTACTGGTTTTTATAGCCCGAATTTTGTTGCCCCAGTAAAAGTTTATAGATTTTCTGTAATTTTCAGATATTAATTTTTTAAGATTATTGATCAGTGACTTCAGTGTCCGAACCTCCGGGTCTTGTCTGTCAGTGAATTGTCTACGCAGCCGTTTAAGCCTCGAGACCAGTCTGCTTTTGTGTCGGTGGAGTGCATCGATTGTTGGCGTTCGATATTTCTCCGTCTGGTCGTCACCCAGAGATATTGCTCCGCTGCGAGGTCAACTAACATAAGGCCATTGACAATACCGCCAAATTTTCACTTACTTCGTGCTTTTGTGTTAATTACTTGATGCGTTATTAAGATATAGTACTTCGGTAATTCTAAGTTTTGATCAGGAACTCGTAGAATCAAAAATTACCATTGTCTCCGTCGGAGCGCGTTAAAGGCTTATGTTGGCGAATTTGTCCTTAATTCTGACTGCAGCATAAGAATTCTTGCCTTACTCAGGTCAACACTTTAAATATCTAATTTCCGCTTTTAGCAAAACCGCATCCGAATAGTCTCCGTTTCTCCTTAATATAACAAGGCCCGTAGTAGATGTCAGAGTTTCTATTTTCCTTTTGCCCGACTCATCTCATCGCAATTTCTGGATGGCAATAATATTTGCTTTGTGGAAACATTAAAAGCTTACCACGTTAGCTGAACCCATTCCGTTAAGAATTCTAACTTTCAAGGTGTGGATAGATAGGAACATTGTTGCTACATGGTCGTCAACCACAAAATCATTCCAATAGATATTTCCGTGATTGTTTAGTTAACCTGAAGCCTAACCCCAAACTGTAGGGCAAGGCTATTTATTGATCTGAGGACAGAAATCCGAATACTCCGCGTCAATCATTCTTACCAGGCGTTTACTGTGTTGTTTTTTTTTTTCTTTCTATAGTCAAAATTCGCCACCTTTGAATTTAGCAAGCCAATTCCGGTTATATGAGAGACCAGTATCGGACGGTAAAGGAAGCATAATTGATGTGTAGTTCAAAGATGTTACAAGTAAACTCTTGTTCTTCAATAGCCAAAAAGAAATAACACCTTACCACATGTAAAAATGCACAACATTTCAGGAACTGTTTTATCGACTAGGAGGTCAACACTTTAAAAAATTGCTGCATGATTAATAAAGCCAAATTCAAGTAGCTACAACCCAGCCATGGGCAATTACCACAACAAGATAATTTGCCATAACAACATCAATAGGCGTTAAGCTGACGCCAGTCATCCATCTATCCTATCCACGTTGCACTTCATCCACCCATCTGACCGACCAATCTCAAGCTATTTCGTCATGCGCAAATGAAACCTCCAATGAGCCGCACAGCAAAAAAAAAAAAAAAACTGTAACACAAACAAAACACGCTTCTCTGCGACGAAAAGACAAGAGAAACGTTATGCGGCAGCGGGGCTTACAACATACAAGCGCACACACAAGGCGAGCGCAAACATAGCCTTAGCTGGAATTCTATCGCAAATGCAAAGTCACCTTAAAAGCCGGGTAGACACAAGACACAACACAAACATTCATACATATATCGCATCCATACAAAGGTAAAGGAGCCTATAAAGTTATCTCTGGCTTGGGGCTCATTCATAATGACCAACTTGAGGCCGAAGCACGTTCACAGTGTGTGCCGGATTTTTCGAAACCGTGAGAACCGATTTTGTCGTGTGTTTCCCACGCGAACCGAACACCTGCCTTTTTTTGTTTGATTCCTCGTATATTTCTTATCCACTCTTCGTCGTACACTTTGTCTTCGTCATCGTCATCGTGGTCGTAGCTTGAGGAGATATTGGGATCGCTTGAAGAGCCGTGCCATGCCATGCAGAGATATAGCTTTGCATGTATATTCCGAGTGTTTAGTGGTGGTATAAGATGACGAATGATATGTCGAAGTGATCGCGTCGTCGAGTGGCTAAATTGAGTGTCTTTTTTTTTTTAAGACCGTTGCATAGTAGTAGTACAATCTAGACAGAGTAACGTGTTACAGTCGCTACCATTGTATGGCTATCACTGTTTTAAGGAGACCTAAATGTCATACCGCTTACGGACAAAAAGGGGGCCAGCTAAGTAGAACCAACAGCAGGAGATTACAAGGGTTTCCACTCCCTGGAGTTGCAATCGGACTACGGATGAATTCGATAGATAGACCGACCTCTGTTTGCTCGAGATTTTGTGGTTCATGTGGTCGATTGTATCACTCAACCAACCGAGCAATGGGGCGGCAAATGGCTTCTAACCATGGGGCATGTGTTGTGATTGCGCCCTTGTGTGTAGAGCTGGAGAGTGGGAAAAAGATTGGCACGTTTTAGCATGTTGATTCATGTTTATACTGGTGCTGTTTTTTTTTATTCCTTCCATTAGTACATACTTGCTTAGGTGGCGGAAGACTGATAGCTTCGTTGGTGTAAATTAAAAAAGCGGGTTACAGTTTGGTTTCTTCAATGTTTAGGGGTCTAACGTTGATAATGGTGCATGATAAAATCGTATATATTAGTCGCTGTGGTTTGCTAATGGAATTCCTGCTCTATGAGCGATCTTATCAGCGTTGAAAGTGTGAGAAAAATGTGCGGTTAAAATGGTTTTAAGCATTTCCCTTCCTATCTAGAGGTGGATGTTTGATTATTTTCGAGGCGAACAAAATAATGTGAAGACTTTAATGGACGAGCATTTTTTTGCTAGTGTTATAAAGCGGATATACTTTTATATTCGCTCTGCGGGACGTCGCATGTGGTGGACAATTTTTTGAGTGTCTTGAAATTCCAATGTGACATCTATAGTTTTAATTTCTATTGCAAACTAAGACAATCGCTGTTTGGATACAGATCTGTCCTCAGAGGTATCTAGGCTTAGGGTAAAAAGTATGAGCTATAACGATCCACATCAGATGATAGCCATGACAGCTGGTTATTCATTATTCATTAGATATTAGTTGAATTAAGATTTCATACGGAGTACAAATACAATAAATGACTGGGAATTACTTTACTTACTTAAGTGGCGCTACAGTCCAGAATGAACCAGGGCTCCAATTAGCCCGTTCCTTAGCTAACTGCCTCCAGTTGCGCATTCCAAGTTGGTTTAGGTCGGTTTCTACTTGTGCGCGCCACTTTAGGCGAGGTCTTCCTCTACTACGTCCGACGTCTGGCTGGAAATCGAATAACCTGCAAGCCGGAGTATTGGTGTCCATTCGTTCTACATGTCCTTGCCATCTTAAACGTCCAATGCGGAGTTTTTTGACCAGGGGCATGTCGCTGTTCAGCTCGTATAATTCTTGGTTGAATCTTCGTTTCCATAGCCCGTCAACGCAAACGGGACCGAAGATTTTTCGAAGAATTTTCCTTTCATATCGACCAAGGATTTCTTCATCGGCTTTTGAGACGGTCCATGCTAGAGCAGGACTGGGATTATGACGGTCTTATATAGGATCTCCTTAGTAGTTCGAGGGATTTACTACTACATTGCCTTCTTAGCCCGAAGAAACAGCGGTTGGCACGACTTGTTCTTCGT
Source organism: Rhingia rostrata (assembly GCA_949824845.1). Classification (NCBI taxonomy): domain Eukaryota; kingdom Metazoa; phylum Arthropoda; class Insecta; order Diptera; family Syrphidae; genus Rhingia; species Rhingia rostrata. Next base: position 110,950,293 of record OX463756.1, read on the forward strand.
TTAATTTCTGACGAGAAGTTGTTGTCATAGTTAATAGCGGAGCCGAGATAGACAAAGTCCAGTACAACCTCAAAGTTATATTTGTCAATGTTGACGTTCTGTCCCCTATTCGCCGATGTTAAGTGTGCTTGCGTTTTGACAGCATATAATTTGTCTGGTACTCATTTACTGCTAAAACCATTTTTGCCGCTTTCTTCTCTAACTAGCAACAACTGAAGAAGCCGCATGATAGCTCATTGCCTTGCCTAAATCCGTTTTTGGTATCGAATGTGTCAGTGAGGTCATTTCCGACCCTGATGGAGCAGCGAGAATTCTCCATCGTTATCCTTCACAAAGGGGCGAGTTTGGGCGGTATACCAAAACTAGACATGGCTCTGTTTAGTTCGTCTCTATACATAGGTTGGGTATCGATTTGGACTTCTTGGGTTTTTTCAATGCTCTGCCGAATCTTATCGGTTGTGGACTTTCCTGGCTTAAAACCACACTGATAAGGACCGATCAGGTTGTTGGTACACGGTTTCAGGCATTCACATAGTACGGCAGATAGGATCTTGTAGGCGATGTTGAGGAGACTTGTGCCTCTGTAATTGGCGCAGTTTAGAGGGTCTCCTATTTTGAGGATCGCGCAAACGATGCTGAGGTTCCATTCTTGAGGCATACTTTCTTCCGACCAGATTTGGCTTATGAGTTGGTGGATGTTTCTTACCAAGTCATATCCGCCGGCTTTATAAAGCTCGGCGGGAAGGCCGTCATTTCCGGCAGCCCTATAAAGCTTCAGTTTAGATATTGCTATCCTCACTTCACTCAGATCGGGTCGTTGGCAGTTTCCGCATTCGTTGCCAATATTGATAGTTCGTTCTGCCTGACAGCGGAATTTTGTTCGTCATCGCCGTTCAACAGTCTGCAGGAGTGGTTCTTCCATATCCTCAGCATCGACAGTGTCTCAACTACGATATATCCTTGTTCATCTCGACAGGATTCTGCTCGAGCCTTGTATCTCGGCTTTGAAGTTGTACACTTCGATAAAACTTGCGAATATCATTCCTGGAGTGCGCTTTTCTTCCTCTTTATTTCTTCTTTCTGAAATGCCGGATTTCTTCACTTCTTCTCTGCCTATAGAGCTCAACGGCAGCTCTCGCCTTCACCTGCAGCTTGGCCTTGTAGGCCTCGTTCTTGGCTGCGGGCGGGGTTTCTTGCTGGTTTCTTGCTGGTAGGCGCGAGAAACCTAGCACATCAGTTGCGGCTGATCGGCTTGTTGGCATCGTTGCCATTGTTTTTCGGTATGCGATGCTGTTGGTATTGCGTTAATGGAGAGGTTTAGGGATACGCGTTGCGCGGTCTCTTTCGATTGCAGACTTTCGACACTGAATTTTTTCACACGGATTGTTAGGGAGTGGTGGATATCCGCATTTTTACCTTTTCTACAACAAGGTAGTGGTCCGAGTCGATGTTAGCTCCTCGGAATGTTTGGACATCCAAAATACTGGATGTGTGCCTCTTTTCTATAACAATGTGATCAATTTGGTTGACCGTTCGTTGATCTGGAGACCGCCATGTCCCTTTATTGATATGGAGGTGATGAAACCGTGTGCTGGCTATAGTGGCATTTCGTTCCGTAGAGAAGTCAATTAGCCTTAGTTCGTTACCAGTCGTGTTGTCGTGTAGGCTATGGTTTCCGACAATACTGTGATGTCTTCTCTTTCTACCTTTGCGTTATATTCTCCCAGCACGATATATGTAAAAAAAATCACCAGGTAAATATTTCTTGTCCTTTCTCGGCGTGAACAGAAGCTAAGCCAATTCACTATGAGGGTTTACTGAAATGATTAACAAATATTTTCATACATATACTGATATGATTTAATTTTAATGTTTAACTACCTCTTAGAAGTTCATTGAAAGTTCCTTCCACTTGTTCCTCTGAGACAAAATCACCCTTTATGAATACTTTCTTCGATATGTGGCATAACTATTCTGCCCCAACTGCGTTGTGTTGTTGAACAAATTCTTTTACAATTTTTCCCCATCTTTGAGCCAAGTCTGTTTAACTTAATTGTTGAATATTCGGTTGCCTATAATAATAAATATGGAGTTTACATTGTTTATAAGTTGACAACGAAGAATTACTTACATGTTTATCTGACTAAGACACTCAGCTATATGCTTTCATTTCCGTCCATTTCCAGCCTTGCAAGAACAGGTCAGCACCCAACGCTTAAGTGTTTTTGTTAGATGTTTTAACTTGACCTCTTGTGGCTTTAAAGAAATGGCTGATGCTGCTAGCACTATTCCAGTACCTTCATCTGTGGATGGAGAGATCAATAATATAAATCCAACCGGGTTTAACAATTTCTTCGCCTTCCCGAATCGATCTTTTTATTACACTAAAAAATTTCTACAAATTCATAGAGCAAAATTGACACCATCGTAAAAAGTACAAGCACATCTATGTAAACGATAATTGTCGCATTCAAAATCTAAGAACTACAAATGCAAAGACACACCACTTTTTTTAAATTTGGTTTTTTGTTTGTTTTCCGTTGCAAACACATCTTTAATTTACAAATTCCAATTGTTTTGAACTTATTTAGTATTTTTTAACATAAATACTTAATTTATTTACCTGCAAATTTCGCAGTCCTTATGAAAATTCTCGCCAAACCGCAGTGCTGTCACTATTCTTTTTCTTTTTTTTTGTCACTAGATGTCACATTCTGACTTTTCCCCTTATTAATTATGGTCGTAAAATATAAATTGCATGTGCTTGCATAGTTAAGGAAGTGGTTGTCCGCAACCATGTTATCATAAAGTAGTTTGTCATAAAGTAGTGAGAAAGTTGTGTAGTAGGCGCGCGCCGCTTTATAAACATTTGTCATGTGAATTTTGTTTATTGATTGATGGAGCCGAATCAAGTAATTAGCTCGCACAAATATTATTAAAGATGTAAGCGCACAAAAACATACAGGGGATGGAACTCCACCTAACCAGCCAGATGAGGTCGATTACGACATCCAAGAGTTGTCAATAAAATATGTTACAAGACTGCATCAATCGTCGAAATCGACTCGACGGCCTACATCCAATGCTGTAAATTTAACAGAGACCTGGTTTTTCATTCTTAAACCAAGTTGTGCATATTACAGCATTTTTTGTAAATTTTACAACTAGAATTTATAACTTTTACACAATTTGTAAAATACACAACATTCATGTTTAAAATATACTCACCCTTATTGCGGTGTAACTTAGTTGATAAAGGTTATCACTATTGTGAATTAAAATTGAATGTTGTGAATAAAATACGGTTTCTTGACATTTGTTTTGAAAATTGGGTTTGCTCTTGATGTTTTGTTTGAAATTTTAAAACAAATTCTATTTTATTAAGTATGAGTTCTGTGGAATTGTGGGTGACGACGAAGGGGAAGAGGATACTTTTTTGGAATTAGCAAGAAGAAGAAAGCAACTTAGGGATGCTTTAAACCCTCTAGAATTCGAAGAAAAAATGTGAGTATTTTCTTACTTAAAGAGAAGTCATACCTAACTTCGTTCTATGCCTTTTCATCTTTATATCAAATTTTCGTTTGTCGAAGGCAGCTTTTACTTATATTTTATCAGAAATAGAAGCAAAGATGAAAATACCAATAAGATGCACATCAGTTCCTAACATTATAAAAATGGGCGCATCATTACGTTTCTTTTTGCAAGGGTCGGACTAATTAAGTGTTGGGAATGAATTTGCAATTGGCTTTGCACAATCCACATTGTCAATTATTTTAAAAGATGTTTTTAACCCCCTGGAAGAATGTATTTGTCCAAAATGGAATAAATTTGCATATACCGAAGCTGAAAAAGGTCGGGCAAAAACGTATTTTTTTGAAAGGAATGGAATCCCTGGCATAATTGGTTATGTAGATGGAACGCATATCAAAATTGCGTCACCTAAAAAACATCTACAAGACGTGTATTACAATAGAAAAGGTTTCTTTAGTTTAAATGCTATGATTGTAAGTTTATAAAAATCAATCACCCATTTGTCGATGTTCAGTATTTATATTTCAGGTATGCGATGATACAATGAAAATACGGTTTTTTAATGCAAAATATCCGGGCTATTCACATGACTCTAATGTTTGGAATATGTCGAGCTTAAAGCTGATGTTGGACAGAGAACACCAAAGTGGAAATACAAATACTTGGTTATTAAGTAAGGTATTAGCTACTATTTATTAAGCAATTATGTAAATGTATTTTTACTTATTGATTCCCAGGTCATGAAGGATATGCTCTACAGCCCTATTTATTGACACCATACCGTAACCCAGAGTAGGATTCATTAGAGAGTTTGTTTAACAAAAAGCATGCTTAGGCCAGATATGAACGTACAATAGGTATTTTAAAAAAACCGATTTAGTTGCTTACTCAGAGCTCGACAGTTGCACTATACCCCCCGAAAAGCTACGCAAATATCCAATATTCGTGCAGCTTTACATAATATATGCATTAGTTTCAACATCCCTGAAGTCAAGGTAGATGTTTATGACGGCATGGACATAGATGATGAGGCGAACGAAGCAAATCTTACCGAATCAGAAGAATTACATCAATATCCTAAAAATGAAAGAGCTGCGGCGGTGCGAAACCAAATCCTAAGAACTTTGTTGCCTTAAATTTGAAATTAAAAAAAAATAACTTTTTTATTTTTATTTATTTGTATTCTATACATAAGTCTTGAAATGGTTTTGAGTCTTTAAATTCATATTTGTACTTCATATCATTCTTGTTGCATCACATGTTGCTAATTAAATAATAATAATAATAGGAAAAAAAGAGAAACGTTTTTTATCTAGAAATCCATTTCTTGTTTCTTTTGTTTTATCTCCAGGATTTTTTATTTTTAGTTTAAACTAAGCCATTCGGTCACTGTCTTTATTGGCTTTGTTTTCCTTGTACGCTTTTAGTTTTTTCCTCTTGATTTCTATTATTTCGTCTTTTTGCTCCACACTTTCATCGAATAATATTCAATGTTCTTCATGCTTCTTCTTATATCACCCATAAGAATGTTTTCATAGAACTCTTTCTGTGCAGAAGTCTGAGCTTCTAAAACAGTTTTGCGTTCCGTTTGCAGTATTTTAACGCGCAACGTTTTTTTGGGATACTTCTGGGAAAAATCATCCTCAAATGAGGTTTCCAAGACTGGTTCTATGGCATTTGAAACAGTAGCCTCTTCGTTCAAATTGTCGTTTTCTTGCCCAAATTCTCTGCCAGGTGAATTGACGCAAATTTCCATTTCTAGCATACTTATAACGGATTCTTCCAAGTTATTAAAACGTTGCAAATTTTTCGGTCCACCGCCAGTTGCCCAAATTTCAATTTGGTTTTCTGTCTTCTTTCTTTTTGTTTTGCACTCTAAATCGATACAAACCTAGAAGTTATCACAATAATATACAAATGATTTAAAAATAAGAGTAAAAATAAATTTACCCTTTGCCATTTGTGCCATTCACGCGACGGTGGGCCTTTGATATTTAGGTCTTTTTAACATAACCATTTTTAACTTGCTCTTATAAGGAGAAAGATATTGCTTTCGTGAAAATTTTCGACCTCGAGATTTTGATTGATTCTAACATTACGATGATAGCGGAACTCAAAAAGTGTTTTTTGGAATTCCGTCCGTCGGTTCGTCTGTCCGTACGAGCCTCTCCAGCCTAGATGACTTTATCGATTTTCTTCAAACTTTGTATCCAGCGTTTGTTTGGTCATAATTCTAGGCCTTTTTTTTCTTTTAGCCATGTTATTACCGGTACCTACCATATAAAAATCATACATAACCTCGATTTGCTCAAGAACGGCTCTTACGATTTTGATTAAACTTTTTATATGATATAAACATATTAGTTCCAACAAAACTGCATACCCAATTTTTTTTCGAGAAAATCCATATAAGGGATTTTTGCCTATGGCCATATTAAGAAAATTGTCAATTTATCGCAAACTATTTGGCCAAATTGAATGAAATTTAATTTGTAAACTACTATTAATGTTTTCATGAATTCTACATAATTTGTTTTAGGCCAATTATCTCTGAACGGAGTTTTCAGTTTTGGCCAATAACGGAAAATCATTATTATTCACATGAACACCGATTACTTTCAATTACGGATTAAACGTTCGTATAATTTCATTTCGACATCATTTATACCATTCTAGCATCATTAATCAAAATAAATATTCTTGTGTATATGGGCCGATTTGTTAAAAACGTCAAATTAACTCGCTGCGAAAGAGAAAGTTGCGTACGGCCCAGTCGTGCACCCACCACTAGTTTTTTTCGACACTTTTTTGGAGCACAATCCCTTTGCAACGTCTAAGTTTTCCCAATTACCTGATGCTGTTCGTGCAAAAAGATGAACTCCTAGACATCTTGGTATCACTGAAAAATAAACAGTCGACGGGAGAGGACAGTATCCCAAACGTTGTATTGAGACCCCTGCCAATGGAAGCAGTCGATATCTTCACCACCATGTTTAACAAGGCAATGAATAATGCACATTATCCGGTGCACTGGAAAACGGCGGTGGTACATCCTATCCCCAAAAAGGACAAGGACAAAACAAACCCTGCAAATCTTCGGTCAATAAGCCTTCTTCCGAAGGTAAGCAAGGTATTCGAGAAGATAGTCAATAGAGCTCTGTTTAAGTGGGTCGAGGAAACCAAGAGTATTGCGGAAAATCAGTTTGGTTTCCGAGCAAGGCATGGCACCATTCATGCCGCGTCGAAACTAGTGTCCGACATCCAATGGAATAAATCCAAAGGACAATGCACAGGGGCCTGTATGGTTGACATTGAGAAGGCCTTCGACACCGTATGGTTAGAGGGGCTTTTCTACAAGCTGACCAGATTGGGCATGCGGAAACACATGCTATATATGATTTATGAAATGCTTATGGGGAAGAAGTTCGTTGTCAAATGTGGCAACGTAACTCCGAGTCAAGCCTTTGAAATTAAAAACGGTTTACAACAGGGGGCGGTGAGCTCCCCGATATTATTTAACATTTATACAAGTGATCTTGTAGGTTCTCTCCGACACGCTATAGCGTACGCAGATGATCTAGTGGCGTACAGATCAGGTCCGAAAATCAGAGTCATCAACATACATTTGCAAGGTGACTTCGATCACATTAAGGGATATTGCGATGATTGGAAATTGAAGATCAATTTCCAAAAAACCGAAACGATTCTGTTTAGGACCCCATTGCATAGGGCTTCTAGCGATACCAGAAAAAAGTGAAAAAAATTGTGTATCATTGGACAGTATGGACAGCCGTTGGCGGTGAGAAGTGAAGTCAAATGCCTTGGCATCTGGCTTGACAAGTTTCTGTATTTTAACAAAAATGTAGACGCTTGTCTGGCTAGGGCTAGGGGTGCTTATGCTCTGACAAGAAGATTGTTTCATAGCAGTCAACTTGATTCAAGGGTGAAAGTCATTTGCTACATGGCCCTCATAAGGCCGATCATCGCTTATGGTTGCCCCGTGTGGTTCAATGTAGCACCAGAATACATGGAAAAGATACGGCTGTTTGAGAGGCGATGTCTCCGATCCTGCTTAGGATTGTACCGAACGCCGGACTGCGAGTACATACAATATTATCGCAACGAGGTTCTATACAATGGGGCTCAGTTGAATAGAATTGACAATTTTCTAATTAAAGTGATTCGAAGGCACGTTGCAAGGGCGATGGCTAGCGACAACAGCCTGATCTTCAGGGCTTATTACCGCAATCACAAATACATGGAGAGTACGCTCATGTCTGGCTTTATTCCACCAGAAGCATTTAATTATATCGATTCGTTAGGGTTAGTACAAGACAGGAACGGTATCCCGGTTTTATACCACCGCTACCGTGACGCGCAAGACAAACGGCTAATCCGCGACGGCTACGTCGACAATGTTCCGGAACACCTCCGCTTAAGCACTGCGGTATCAGATCGCGATATGACCGATGCTGAAAAGCAGCACGTTGAATATTGGTGCCTACATAAGGAAAGTGATTCTGACTTTTATTGCGGACTTTTAGTCCATCTCCTTAGTACTTAAGAAAATAGAATTTAAGTACAAAGACTGGGGCGGGTCTTGTGCACCATCTTGGCGGACAATATGGTCTGACACAGGATGGCCGGGCACCCACATCTGGATGGCGACCCCTCGGAGCAAATGCAACGAGTGCTCGCCACCCCGATTGCATTTAAGTTAGGTTTAAGTAGTTTAGCAGTCTTAAGTAGTTTAAGTTAGTTTTAAGTAGTTAAGTAATATAATTTAGTTTTAACCTAGATTAAGATTTTATATAAAACAAACAAAAATGTCTCTACTCAAAGTTTTTTCGTAATTTTTATTTTAAAATTAAAACAAAATATACATATACAGAAATAAAACAATAGAAATTTAAACCGAAAAGCAAAATAAAACTGTTAGATATCAGATTAGAGCGCCCACTAAGGGCCTATAAGTTAGATTAAGTAAACATGTTATTGATAAGTTAGATTTAAGAATTTTGTCTAGTATTAAATTAATATTTTAAGTAAATAAAAAATTAATTTGAAAAAAAAGTCAAAGTTTTCCTCTATCAGTTCAACTAGCCTGCTCATTTGGTTTTGGTTTCTAACTATCTTACCCCTGTGAAAAATTATCAAATCAGAAAACCGTACATTTTAACGCAATCCCGTGTTATATTTCATCTATCAACAAGTTATTTGCAGTCGAAAACCGATTTTAGTATTCACAATCTAAAATTAATAGAAATTGACAATCCATTGATAATTGACAATCGCAATAGGGTTTTGTTTTATTAAGTCGGCTACACACACGCAGTTTTAACTGTCCATTCATACGCTCCGGTAAATATGTGAGGCCAATCAGTTTGTGTGATTTTGTCGTTAGATAAACATGGCATCCACGGATGACGCTCTTGCCATAGTGGGCTTATTATTAGCAATAAATAGATTTAAACAAAAAAAAATCGTAAAATGTGGTGTAAGGAGTGGTAAAAAAAAAAAAACGTTTTCGCATGTGAATTTGTTAAAGAAAATTAGGTTTGCCCATAAAGACTGGCATAATTATTAACAACGTATTTAAAGCTTCTTTCGTTGGTTGCACCAGTAATAGGAAAAAAAAAGTACTGTGATGAGAATGGCCATTCCACCGCATGAAAGACTTACTGCAACTTTAAGATTTCTGGCTACAGGAAGAAGCTATGAAGACCTTAAATTTTCAACAATAATATCGCATCAGCGTCTTTGAGCCATAATACCAGAAATTGTCTTGTGAAGGTTTGATAGAAAAGTTTTCGTCTTTAAGAAACAATTTTTTTTACTATGTCATGATATGACGTTCTTGCTGCAAATTATATTCCAATATTCATAAATTCCTTGGAGTTATTTTAATTTAATGGCACTTTTTTCACAATTCGGAATAGGCTTTTTTGATTAATACCTACAAATGCAAACACGTGGAAGGCAACTCGTTGAGCTTGCAAAAGCGCAACAGTTAAATAAAAATAACCAAAAACTATCTCAACAAGATTTTTTTGATCCAGATAATAATTCTTCTGCAGCTGATATGAGTTATATTCCATTACCTTCGAATGAACCTGGTATGTGCATTTAAATGAACATTCAAATCATGTTAAAGCAAGATTAGCTCATACTGGTCTTATCTTTTAGAATATATAAATATAAACGCGGCGTCAACTTCTGTTGATCGTTATGACAAGTCTGTACAATCAAGACCTTCATACTCCAGTTCTTCATCCTCTAGTTCTTCATCATCTGACAGCAGTGGATCTTCAACTGAAGAATGCGAAGACATTCTCAACGACAAACCATATAAGTAATCCAAAAGTGATGAAAGTGATACTTCGTTAGAAATCACTGTTAGTCCTATAAGTTATTCATCTTAAAACAAACTCAGTCAGCCAGATGTTTCAATTTCGGTAAGTCCCCCAAAAAAGGCATTAAAATAAGAAAAAATGTTGAAAACTGATGTTGAAACCACTTTCAAAAACTAAAAATTGAAGCTGCTTGCGTGGAAAATGTAAACTTAAGTGCGCGTCTAAGTTCAGCCAAGATGAGAGGCAGCGAATCTTCTCAAATTTTTGGTCCCTAGGCAATATAGGAATGCAAAGACAATTTATAAACAACTCTATGACAGTAATAGCTAAACGGTACAGATATACCCGTGAAGGAGGAACACGAGCTCCAAGAAGCAACAACAATGCATACTATTATTCCACGTCTAATGTTGAAAAAGTTTGAGTCTTCAAAATGTTTTTTTCAAAAATACTTTAGATATCAACGATCGGGCAATTCGAACCGTTCATGAAAAAAGATATAAGATGGTTGATATTCTACTTGAGCCAGGCTTGAGTGGTAAGCGTCGGAATCATAGGTGTCTAGATCCAGCTATCAGAGAAGGTGCAAAAAATCACTTAAATTCCATTCAAAAAATTGAGAGCCATTACACCAGGGCAAATTCAACTTGGACCTTCATTGACGGGAGTAGGTCACTAGCGGACATACATAGAGATTATGTATCCATTTGTAAGGCAAAAATAAGCCCTATGTAAGCTATTCCATGTTTTATAAATATTTACCGAATCTTTCAACATCTCCTTTTTCACGCCCATGAAAGATTTGTGCAAAACTTGTGTTAACTATGAAAACGCCAGTTCTGTTGAAAAAGAAAGTTAAAAAGAATACTACGACCTACACCAATCTGAAAAGATACTTTCGAGGCCGGAAAAAAAGCAAGATAAAGAGAACACCAACTTCAACGGTGTAATAGCGGTGTATGACCCGCAAGCTGTTATGCTCTGTATTTTATTATAAATCTAAATTGAATGTTTTTAATTTCACAATTCGTGATCTTCGAGATAATAGCTGCGAATGGTTTGTATGGGACGAGTCAAACTCGCATCGAGGAGTTAACGAGCTGGGAACATGCGTTCTTAAGTATCTTCAAAAAAAAGCAAGAATGGATGCAGAGATAATTTTTTATTCCAATAACTGTTTTTGACAACAGAAAAATAAATTTATGTTGGCGCTTTATGTGTATGCTGTCCGATATTTGGATATTAAAGAGATAACCCACCAATTTTTCATAAAAGGACATACACAAAATGAAGGCGATTCCGCTCACTTCCTCATTGAACGCCATGTTAAGCGTCAGCTTAAGAGTGGACCGATTTATTCACCAAATGGATTCATTTCAGCAATAAAGTCAGCAAAGAAAGAGGGGTAGCCTTGTTGTCAACGAGCTTTGTTACGAAGATTTGTATGACATTAAGGATTTGGCCACAAAAATGGGTCCAATAAACATGGCAAATTTAAAAAATACATGATGCAAAGGTAATCAAGGCTAACAGGGATAACCCTAATTCAATTTTTTACAAGACTACAGGAAGTCATTGTAATAAAAAAGAAGAAAATCGTTGAAGTTTCTCTTCAGAAAGCCTATAACAAGAGGCCGGGACTTGTAGAAAAGAAAAAAAAATCTGTTGGACCTTGTTAACAAAAATCATATTCCAAAGTATTATAACAACTTTTATCAAAATGTTAAACATAATTTTCGCAACATTTTTTGAATTTAAAAGCAAGTTATTTTTCGTTATTTTTCAAAATATTTATTATAAAAATACTAAAATTGCCATTTTTATTGAAAAAGCATTAATTTGTTTAAATAAATGAAATGCAAATTAAAAAGTGTTTTCCTTAAGACATCAGTGTGCTTCGCAAGCAAATAATTTAATTGTGGAAAAAAAATCATACTTATGACACAATTCAAACATGCATTAATCTTAATAACGTCACATATACTGGTATACTGTAAGTATACCAAATTTAAAAAATTTAATTTCGCTGCATTACATCTAGATAACTGAAATAATTGGCTCTATCAAACAAAAATGGTTTAAGTGATAAAAATGACTGCAATTATAAAATTGAATAATGCTAATTCTAAATTTCGTTTTCTGAAGAATAATAACCGATGAATAGCGGGCCGTGAATTGAGTTGTCATAGGCATAACACCTATGACAACTTGTATTGTATATTTTTTATATCGAACCCTCACTTCACTTGTCTGCTTAGTCTGTCGTCTGTCTGTGATAATGGATTGGAATTTTAGTATGAACGTGTGTAATATTCGTGGGCTAAGGTCAAATCTTTATTCGGCTTACGTCCATATTTCCAAATATAAACCAGTTGTTTTGGCACTAGGTGAAACACAGGTGGGGCCAAATTCTGACTTATCAGAATTAACCCTGCCTGGATATAATTTAGTGCCATTTTTTTTTCACCGTGGTCTCGCCATATATATACGTAGTGACGTAGCCTACCAAATTCAAACTCAATACGGCCAATGGTCCAATCGGGAATTTAATTTTATATGGCTGAAATTCCATGTCCGCAGGCATTTAATTCACTATTGTTTCATTTATAGAAGCCCAAAGCTTGACATTAATTCAACTTTTATTGAATTTAGTGCGCTGGCCTACTCCATCTCTAGAAATGGTTCCCTGCATCCTCACACTGAAATTGTCATTACTACACAATTCTACGTGGCTTCAACATTCTGGACAGACAGCACCCGAAGGAAGGTATGTTTAGATTTTTGCTGAGGTAAATAACCTAACCTAACCTAAATGAGCTGACCGGATATTAACCGGATGTAAACAGTCAAGCCGCCAACACCTCCAACTTATTTCTAACCTCTCACCCTGATAAATACACCCTCAATGTATTATCGCCTATAGGTTCGTCAGACCACTGAGTCATATCATCGAATTGCTCGTACTCCAACCACAGTGTTAAATAAGAAATTCCCAAAAAGACCGTATGGCAATACGAGAGAGCCAATAGGGAAGCATTAAACAGTTTTTTGTTAGGAATTTTAATGGTCACTATGTTTCCTCGATAGTGACGTGGATGCTGCTGCTGATATGATATCAGACATCATTCTCTTTGGTATGACTTGAGCTGCAAAGAAGCTATCAGGTTGAGAGAGACAAACTTTCGCTTATACAAAGCCAATCTAACAGAGGAAAGCCGAACAAAATTCAAACAAGCCAGAGATGACTGTAATTCCCATTTAAAACGTTTCAAATTCTTATATGACCAAAAATTGAGGTAAAACAATTCTACAATGTCCCAGAGGTAGTAAAAAGTTTTGGTCATTTGTCAAAAATATAAAGAATTCGGCCTCAATGTTAACCTCCAAGTGGTAACCATCGGGCACTGGACTCATCCAACCGGATTTGACTTGCTTAACGATAAGCGCGAGTGTTGATAATAAGACGAAAAACAGCAACACTATAAACAGCCAGGTCAGAATGGCACGGAATGAATACCCGGCCTGCTGTCCGAAGCGAACCTAGACAAGCTGCTTCAACATATTAGGACAACAGGTTGTACTGGAATTTCAAGGTTTAATCAGGCCCCTTGAACAGAGATGGTGGCGGATGAACCGAAAGGCCAACGGCAGCTCTCAATCCCGTAGTGGATACTGATGGCCCCGTGTCCTAGGGGTATCTGATAACTTGGAACTACTCCTCCAGGTTGAGGATTGTGCTTAGGGTTAACTACCCAACCATGGAAAAATTAAATTGTTACGAAGCAACCAATAGCCTCGGAAAGGACTGATTTTAATGTTGACGACCCGGCGAAACGAAAAAGGACAACGACGTTCGAGTCTGCACCTGGAATATGAGAACATTAAACAGGTGAGGTGCAAGCGAACAACTATCGGAAGCCCTAAACTGCCATCCAGCAAATACGATGGGATGGGCTGGGCAAGAAGAGGATGAAAAACTGTCACATCTACTACGACTTAGGCAAGAAGTTATATGTTTCCAAGACATTAGCGAACGCATTGTAACTATCCGCATCAAGGCCAAATTCGCCAACATAAGCCTTATAGGCCCTCACGCCCCAACGGAGGAAAAAGGTGATATAGCTAAGGACTGCTTCTATGAACTCCTTGACAAAACCTATGAGCGACTACCGAAGTACGATGTTAAAATCGTGCTGGGAGATTTTAACGCAACGGTAGGAAGAGAAGACATCTTTAGCAGTATTGTTGGAAACCATAGCCTACACGACAACACGTCTGGTAACGGACTTAGGCTGATTGACTTCGCTACGGAACGAAATGCCACTATAGCCAGCACACAGTTTCCTCACCTCGATATCCATAAGGGGACGTGGCGGTCTCCAGATCAACGAACGGTCAACCAAATTGATCACCTAGCGATAGACAAGAGGCACGCATCCAGTATTTTGGATGTCCGAACATTCTGAGGAGCTAACATCGACTCGGACCACTACCTTGTTGCAGTCAAGGTTAGAATGCGGATATCACCCCACAACAATCCCGAAATACTGTAAAAAATGTAATGTCGAAAGACTGCAATCGCATGAGACCGCCAAGACCTTCGCGCAACGCGTATCCCTAAACCTCTCGATTAACACCATACCACCAGCGTCGAATGTCGAAGAACAATGGCAACGATGCCAATAAGCCAATAGATCAGCCCCAACTGTTGTGCTAGGTTTCTCGCGCGCACCAGCAAGAAACCCATGGTTTGATTAGGAATGCCGACAGATGCTCGCAGCCAAGAACGAGGCCTACAAGGCTAAGCTGCAGGTGAAGACGAGAGCTGCCTTTGAGCTCTATAGGCACAGAAAAGGGGAAGACGAAAAAAGAGCAAGAAAAGCGCGCGATCGAGTATATAGAGAGGTACCATGATGTTCGCAAGTCTTACCAAAGTGTAAAACGTCAAAGTCAAGGATACAAGGCAAGAACAGAATCCTGTAGAGAGGAAGCAGGAAATTTCGTAATTGAGGTACAATCGATGCTGAGGATATGGAAGAACCACTTCTGCAGACTGTTAAACGGCGATGACGAACAACATTCCGATGTTGTTGAGGTTCCATTCTTCAGGCATACTTTCTTCTGACCAAATTTGGCTTATGAGTTGGTGGATTTGGCTTATGAGTTGGTGGATGTTTCTTACTTTCCGGCTTTATAAAGCTCGGCGGGAAGGCCGTCATTTCCGACAGCCTTATTAAGCTGCAGTTAAGATATTGCTCACTTCACTCAGGTCGGGTGGTTGGCAGTTTTCGCTGTCGTTGCCAATATTGAATGGTTCGTTCTGCCTGACAACGGAATGTTGTTCGACATCGCCGTTTCACAGTCTGCAGAAGTTGCTCTTCCATATCCTCAGCATCGACTGTGTCTCAACTACGATATTTCCTTGTTCATCTCGACGGGGTTCTGTTCGAGCCTTGACTTAAATTCTGTAGAAACAATAATACTCAAAACAGAATTTTGTATAAAGGTGTAAAAATGTTTAATGAACTCCCAAGTGTTATAAAGAATGAATCAGCTTTTAGAGTTCTTAAGTCTTTTCTATTAAATTACATAAAAACGAATGTTTGATTAAAACCTATTAAATTAGGAAATTGTTAAAAAAATAATTGTTGATAATTAATAGTACCTATCGCATAAACTAAATAAATAAATACATACCTACATACACCATTTAGAACATCACGTATTGCCAAGTTTATAAGGCTACCCTCGCTACAACAATACACACCCATCAAATAAAGAGCTCGACCTTGTCTTTTATCGTATAAATAGATTTCAATCGATTTCAAATCATTCTTACTTGAACAAGTGTACCATCATTTTAACATTCACACAACTCTAAAGAATTTTAATTATCAAATGCACTTGTTTTCATGGAATCAACCCTCCCTTGACAATGAGATAATATTCGGTAGACATAACTTTCCCACGAAGTGTGCCAGTCATGTGAGTGAACGTCGTTCACAAATCAAATTCTATTCATCTCCCAAAATGAAGTTCAAACGCTTGAGATAATACTAACAGGATATCTACAATCCATTAGCCATCCTTAATAATTCAGCACTACCTCAATTCAGTAATCTTTGAATAGGTTTACTCGTACGTTCAAGGACTTTTTCACCCTAAAATAATTTGAAATCGTACCCCTTATATCTATTTAGTTTCAACCACCTACCCTCGTATGGATATAATCACTTGTTCAGTAATTCTCGTTGTCAAAAACTCAGTTCCTGTACCTTATACAAAGCATCGGGAACTTTTAATAATCAACGGCACGCGTACGAAACATAAGCAGTAGGGAGGGTAATCAAGTTGGCAGGCAGCAAGTTATGCGATTTTCTATTCACAATTCACAAGTAATGACTCATGAGTATCAATATCAATAAGTAATTCCAGTCACGTGCCAATAACCACAGTACAGTGACGATGTGTTCGATTCCAACCAATGTCATGAAGACTTGTTATACTGGAATGTACATAATATGGCGTCTACAATTCTGACTCATCTCAGGTCCTACATAGTAAGCTATGAACACTTACATTGTCACAAAGCCTTGTAAATACAATGACAACCATTTGATTTTTAGACGTTCCGAAAGAAAAGTTCTTCGATTTTGTACGAAGCGGAAAAGTTTGCTTCATTATAATCGTTTCGTTCAGTTGTTCGGAACATTTCTCTGACAAATAGCAACGAACACCGGTAGTCTACGTTTCATTGCGATGGGTTGCATTTTTTGCATCTGTTTTTGACAACCACACGTCAATTTCTCTCCGATGGTCTCCGACATCTGTTCGTCGAAATATTTTTAAGTGAGCAAAATGTAAGAAATTTTGTTGAAAACTGGTGTTTTCAATCAAAATTCAAATGAAAAATCAAGCACTAAACAATTCAGTCTTCAACTGGATCAAATCCTTACATGCAATTTTCCATAAGTGTAACAAGAAAGGTCACATAGCTCCAATTTGTCCATCATTGGCCAATCGAATTTCTTCTTCACAATATCATCGACATGATAATGATGTTTCAGACGATAACATATATTCAGTCAATGATTCAATGCATTTAACCGCAAACAAATTTTTTTTGACATTGAAAATTAATAGACATGATATTAAATTTTTGTTTGATACGGGTGCTGCTAAGTCTATGATAGGTATACCCGGGTATAATGCGATAAATTGTCCAGGTTACTCGGAAACAAATCGTAAATTGAAATCGTATGGCGATGTAGAAGTTCTGTTGCTAGGTGAGTTGATGTTGAAGTAAGATTTTATGGATTTACGAAGAAGTAACCATTGCTTGTCACTAACACACAGGATGGTGATAATATTTTTGGTTGGAATTGGGCTGAAGCGTTTGGGTTGCATATTAACTTTGATGGCGGTACCGACTCGTGTGTTTTTTAGAGAGTGTGTCAGCAAGCGATATAGAAGTAGATTCAGTATGTGATAAGTATCCAGATTTATTCACATCTTCCCTGGGACACTGCCAATCGGTTAAGGCAAAGCTACATTTAAAATCGTCTGCAAAACCCAAATATTTTAAGGCGAGATCCATTCCTTATGCGTTGCTTTAGGCATATAAATTGGAAGCAAAACGTTTAGAGGAAGAGGGCATTTGGAAGCACATTCGTTTTAGCGAATGGGCTGCGATAATTGTTGCTGTGCCAAAGCGTAATCAGAAGCTACGGATCTGCGGAGATTTTAAGGTAACGATCAATCCCCAGCTGGAGATAGATCAGTATCCGATTCCTTGACCCGAAGAACTGTTCCACAAACTATCCAAGGGGCAATATTTTAGTAAGTTGGATATTTCTGACGCATATTTACTAATAAAATTGGCAGAAGAATCGAAATATTGTGCTGTTGTTAACACCGTTGGGTCTTTATCAATACCAACGTCTACCTTTTAGAATCGCCAGAGCCCCGGCAATATTTCAACGAACATCGGAAGCAGTTTTGTCAGGTATTGAATGTGCGGTGTACTTAGACGACTTAGCACTTACAAAATTTTGAAGCCGTTTTTAAGCGTTTTTCAGACAATGGTCTACGAGTTACGAGTCGTAAGTGTGAATTTATGAAAACCGAAGTGGAATCTCTGAAACACATAGTTAGTGACAAAGGAGTATGCCCAGCCGAAAGCAAAGTGGAAGCCATAAAAAAATTGCCCCGTCCGCCGAATCTTAAGGAGTTGCAGTCATTCATGGGTAAGATAAACTACTATAATAGTTTTGTCAGGAGTTTTTCTCAATAAGCAGCCTCCTTGAATGAACTTCGTAAACAAAATACAAAATTTCGATGGCTAGCTCCACAAAAAAATGCTTTTCAAAACCTGAAGCAGCAAATAGTTGATGCAATTTACCTAGCTCATTTCAAACCAGAATTGAATATCGTTTTAGCAACAGATGCCTCATATTATGGACTTGGTGCTGTGATTTCGCACATGAATCCCGATGGCACAGAACAACACAGGGGCATATCGCTGTACAGCTCGTATAGTTCTTGGTTGAATCTTCGTCTCCATAGCCCGTCAACGCAAACGGAACCAAAGATTTTTCGAAGAATTTTCCTCTCAAATCGACCAAGAATTTCTCCATCCGCTTTTGAGACGGTCCATGCTACAGCGCCGTAGAGCAGGACTGGATGATCAGGGTCTTATATTGGATATCCTTAGTAGTTCGAGTGCTAGTATAGCTGTATCGTCAGGAAACGTCACAACTATTGTATCGTTTGTTTGTGGGATATCACGTGTAAATACGAGGTACAAGAGTGGCCCAAGGACGCTTCCTTTGGGGTGGTCCTGCCAATATTTCCTTTAAATCCGAATATTCGTTTCCAAGTTTCACACGGAAGAGTCTGTGCTCAAGATACGACACGAGGATTTTATATAATTTTTCAGGCAGAACTTGCCTTAGCTTGCATTGAATGCCTATATGCCAAACTTTGTCAAAAGCTTGCGACACGTTAAGAAATACGGCTGAGCAAATTTTCTTTTCTTCTTCGATGAACTTGGTGCACAGTCGAATGTTTACTTCTAAACCCGAATCGATGCTCAGGTAAAAGGCGTTTCTGATCAATAATGGGTTGTAAGCGACCGAGTAATATCCTTTCAAAAACTTTTGAAATTATTGGAAGAAGTGAAACAGGTCTGTATGAATTTATTTCATTCGTCGATTTTCCAGGTTTGATAACCATAAGCACTTCTGCGACTTTCCAATGTCTTGGTATGTATTCTAATCTAATTGGTGCATTTACAATATAGAGGAGTTTAGTTAATGCTTTTCGGGGCAACATTTTAAGAAGTTCTCCAGTAATTAGGTCATAACCCGGAGCTTTTTTAGGCTTTAAATTCTGTATTGCCCGTTTAAGCTCGGCAATACTCGCATATCTAACTAGATAACTATCTGATGTAGTATCGAATAAATAAATTTTTCTTGGACCATCAAATGGTTTAAATGTTTCCTCAAGATGTGCGGCAAAAACGTCTGCTTTTTCCTTATCGCTTTTTGCCCAAACGTCTTGGGTTACCCTTATTGGTGGTAAAGCGATTTTTGGCCGTCTTATGACTTAAATTACTTTCCAAAGTGAATAATTCGATGCTTTTCCAGCGGTTAGGCTTTGCATATAAGTTTCTACTGCATGTTTTTTAAAGTTCTTAATCGAATTTGATAGCATGTTACTCAACCGATTGAGATGTTTTATCTTGCGGGGCACGAGTTTGGTGCCATCTTTTTCGAGCTTTTCTTTTTTGCCTAACCAAATCTTTTATTTCCCATGGGTACTTGATATTACTATAGCTTTCTATTTTGTAGAGGAGGTTTTTTTCCATGCTTCTTTTTGAGCGGTACCGATAAAAGATTCAACAGCGTCTTCGAGTTCTAATGGGGATCTAAGCGATACTTCCAGTCGAATATTATTTTCAATGTCGTTTTTGAAGCCTCCCCAGTTGTTTTTCTCGTTTGTTAGTCTGGGTGGGTTTTCATTTCTAATAATTGACTCGCTCGTTGTTAGAATGACTGAAGAATGAGCAGAGAAAAGATCAAAGCATTCTTCAACTTTGATTCGATTGGACGACACACCTTTTAACATGAAAAATCGATCAAATACGGTATTTTTGTAACATCAGTTTGCCAGTAAGTATGTTTACCCGTAGAATTAAATTCGGTATTGTGCTTTCGACCTCCATCATAAAGCATCCTACCTTTCTGTGATGCATCGATGCATCGAGATCCCCAGAATGAAACATAAATACATACATTCCGATGACAAAATGCTGTCCAAATGAATAAAGATATTTTTCAAAGTTATTTTTTTCCATCTTGCATCGTGGTGGGCAGTAAATAGAAGATATCTTCAGAAATGATTGTCTGCTTTTGACTTGTATAGTGCAAACTTGCATTGTTTGGACTTCTACTTTAAAATCAATCGAATGTTCGATACACTCTTTAATAAAGGGTTTTTCAATAAGATCGCTACAAAAGTTTTTTTTTTTTAAATAATATCAATGAAATTATTTATTCCTGTGAAGGTACGTTCGATGCCATTATGTATGGGACTCGATTTCTTTTGCATGGCCACCACGGGCATCCTTGCAGAAGTCCAGACGCTGAACCCAATTTTCGAAGGTTTTCAAGCATAAATCGGCCGATACTGCTGCAATTTCACGTTCGATATTCGTACGAAGTTCATCAATCGTCGCGAAATAGTCTAACGGCGTGAGATAACACGTTCTCCAAACTTGGTTTCCAATAAGTTGATTGTGGCATTCGCTGTGTGGCTTGTGGCGACGTCCTGTTGGAACCACGTGTCCTCCAAGTCCATATCAGTCAATTTAATCTTGTAAGGATGTAGGCCAAGATGTTTTCGCAAAATTCGTAACAATGACGTCACAGAGATGCCCAACGCTTGAGAACGACGTGTGCGAGACACATTTGGACTTTCTTCAACTGAATCCTCAGCGGCAGCAATATTCTCGACACTATGGGCACTTCTTTGTCTCACTGGCACGGGCGCGCATGTTGTACTGTGCCTGTGGATTCATTTTTTTCCACTAGACGCTCAATTGTTGATCTGCTAGGATGATTATGACGACCATAAATTGGACGTAGCGCTCTTAACGTTGAGGCCACTGACTCCGAATTTCGGTTGTAAGTTTTAATAATTTCGACTCGTTGTTGGATCGTTTATCTTTCCATCATAAAATGGCAAACCTTACTAAAGAGAAATGTCAACAGAGCGGCAAGAAATATGGCGTCGTTTGCTGTCCCTGTCGCTCAACTTTTGTAGCGTCCCTGTTGAAAAGCCCACCTCTAACCTTATTCGATGGACGTAGAGCATGATGTCCGAGGTAGCCTTTAATATTTTATTTCGAATAACTCTTTGCGTGAGTTTCGGATATTAAGCAGACGTCGATATCTTTTCCATGCATAAACAATTCAAGTTCTCCAAGTTTCTGCCAATGGCCATTGGCATTCCACATAAGAAATTTAAGAAATCTTTTCATGTTGAAAGTAGATTACATCTGTTGCGAATACTATTTTCGAGCTTAACTAGCTTGTCAAAAATATGTTAATTAATTTTACTTTGTTCCTCAAGTTTTAAAAGAATAATCGAAAATACGATTGTGACTGGGTCAGATGAGATATTTTTTCGATCTATAGCGGACACTAAAGCTTGGCCATACGTTTGTACATTTGGCTTTGGATGTACAGGATCCCAACTAATTTTTGATGGCCGCTTAGTTTGTGAAAATGTGGGTTTTTGACACACACATTTTCACGTACACATTTTAATCAGAGTTTTAGGCATTTTCTTATTTAAATTCAATTTCTATGAATTAATACTCATAAATTTCGCCCGTCATTTTTGCAACTCCTTAGCTACTTCGCAGCCGCGATAATTTTCATAATAATTGCCTTTACAGTTGATGCAGATAGGACGAGTTTTCTTATCTGACCTACAATCTACTGTCATATGATTTCCGGCACATTTTACACACCTCGGTTTCTTTTGGCAATAGGTTTGCGTTTGATTATATCCCTTTCAGCGCTTGCACTGAGGAACTAATTTGAAATCCATACGCATTGGTTCAATTTGTACAACAATATTAAGTATATTTTTTATTTCATAAATTTTATTCAACATTTCTTCTTTATCTAAAGTAAGTGTAAATAAAGGAAGACCTCGTTTTAAAACATTTTGTTCGCCATCTTTTTGCTGTTTTTCTGGCTTGACAATGTTAACGGCATCTAAAACTTTATAATGCCTGCCTTTAAGCACAAAGCATTTAACCTTCTAGCTACAACCTGAAAATGCCTTTCAGATTTATTTTCAAATGAATACCATTCAATTTTATCGGTATTCATCTTCCGAGATAATAGACAGTAGCTTTCCGGGTCTTTTAAGCAGACTTTCCATGTATTTTTTCTGAGCGAAGTTACTTGGTAGTCCGACAATGCCAACGATTTTATCAAGGTATGTTAAAGTCATCAATACCGATCACATTAATTGGCGGTGAGGGCCTTTGTTTTAGCTGTTTCCCTTTTTTAACAAACTTTTTGTCTCGGTTTATAATTTCAAGAGTTGATAGATACAATATCTAATGGCAAAACATAATTTTCTGCTCCATGCATGCCTTCACTGCTTTATTTCAAATCCAGTAGGTATTAAGAATTCTTATAATCAGTTTTTTAAGTCGCGCGCAAAGAGCAATTACGTACGATCCAGTCGTCCACCCACAACTCTTTTTCTCTATGATCAATAATCAGATTTTTACGTTATGCTAGACAAATCTATTTTGTTGACACCAGTATCCGATGTTTACAACTGGCAAAACCATGCACAATGAATGTGTATTTAAAGTTTCAACACCAGACATTGTCAATTTAACACAAGCACCTATGATCGTTCTACAACACCCAACTACAATCTTTTTGGAACACCCTTTGTTATCAAAATGTATCACCCCTCTACCAACGAAAAGTCCTTCTTCGTATATGAAACAAAATGGTCAACCTACATGCATATTTATTAAGTCAATCTCAACTTAAACGACCAAATCCATTTATCTTCAAAGTTAACAATCTAATTAACTCGTGAAAAAGTGTATTCGCAATCCAAATGAACATTCCCTTTATTAGTCATTCCCACTTTCCTTCCAACCATCATCAAGAACCACTAATACACGGACGGTGTTAATTGCATTTCTCATCCATTAACAAGAAATCAAGTGCCTACTGTGCAACAAACACAAAATGCAATTAATATGGACGGCTACTCCACTCGGGTCTCAAACTCATTCATTCCATCAGGACATCGTCATTAAGAGGCTATCGCATCAAAATGCTCCACTGTCTCACCCCTCCAACTACCATGTGTGTTCGTGCCAAACACACAACACAACGGATGGTAGTAATGAAATTGCATCTCTCATTTTTGAGGTCATTAAATTGAGTCCACAGAGTGATTCAATTTTACAATCTAAAAACCTCAAGTGGCTGTTATGCGCTGTGATTATAAATAAAATGACGCGACGCCAGAAGCGTTCCGAAAACGAGAAGACAACACATTACATGTCCACAATGGGACAACGAACTGCCAATAATCAACCACTAAACCATCACTACCGTCCAAGAGGGTCGGCGATACAGTGGTGAAATTGTTTCCCACGATTTGGCTTTCTCATATCCTGCCCCCTGCCACATTTTTTGAGCGATTATTCTTTCAACAAACAGGACATTGCATCAATTGAGTAATGTCGCAGCAAGTGTATCTCCGCACGCTCAGGCTCGAGAGTGGCAGAAAACATCCCTAAAATGAAATGAGAAAAACACAACAACAACAGCAATATTTGCAAACATCTGCCACGAGTAAAGAACCTGAAACCGTGGGATCGTTTTTGAGATTCAAATTAGGGACGAGAGAAAAAAAGTAGCACACATGTACCGTGTGTACGCGTATATCCCTTATAAATATTATTGGCAACGACAAGCAATGCACCTTCAGTATAATATGGTAGCCTGGGAAGATGTCGCAGCAGAGCACATCCTTTCACACAGTGGGTATCTACTCCTCGTGCTCGTATTCCATCACCGTGCGTCGGTCACAAGGGGTGGTTAGGGGTTGTTTACGTTACTCTCTGCTTTGCTTCGTTCCCCTTTATTTTCTGCAACACGTGTGTGCGCAGTGGCAGCAACTTCTTTCCACTTGTTCCTGGTGGTATAAAAGCCAAAGTCGATTTGCGACAGTTGCACATTATTCGCTTATTCTTCGTCCGAAGTAGTCGAGAAACGCGCAACAACCACGCAAGTCGACTTTTATATCCGAGAAAAATGTTCGTGACCAAACGTAAAGGTTGTGGAAAAAGATTCGCAATGACGTGCAAATTTGTAAAGAAATTCCTGTTGGCCATGCTAGTCATTCATAAACGTCAACACAGTGGCACCCAAGACAAGGTGCTGAATGGAGCTGCGGCTAATTACGTGCACTGCAGCGAGGAGATTGCGGAAAACGAAGCCAATGAAGCCTTGCTCACCTCATTATCGAATGGTGGGGTATCAGAGGAAATCGATTACCCGGTGCAGTGCGTGAAGACGTTTAATGGCAGTTTTTACTGGGACGATAGCATGCAGCAGTTTCCTGTCGATGGGGATTTCATTGAGGTACACCACAGTTCATTCAGAAACATGTTGGCCGGCAGCCAGTGGTAGTGAGAGATGTGGCGGTAAAACTACGTGAATGGAGGTGATTGTTATGAATGGAGTTGAAAAGCTTTACACGAGGAATTGTATGGGCGCCCGCAGCCCGCACATTAACGAAGAGGAAACTGTGATAACGTGATTCTGATTGAGGACGTAACTGCGACTACAGCTTTAGTTCAATTTTATTTTGATTTAAATTTTTTGTTTACATTAAAATTAAGTAATAGATTAATAACTGCACTAGATTTCTATGAAATAAAAAATCTATTTGAAATATTGTAATGAAAAGTTGTTGTTTTGATTGTCTTAATGAAGGCGGAGGTTTTCCGTAGTATGATTATAAGGTTGACCATAAGTCTTTGTTGGATCTCTGTTTTTGTTTCAGTTTATTAGACACGTGCATGGTTCTGGGCCATATTTTATAAAACGAACATCGTTGAAATCACTTCGTTCTCGTTGAAATTCGATTATATAAAACTAGTGAATACCGTTGTAGGTCTTGCGATATTCGTACGACTGGCATTTGGCAGCCGAGAGCTACTAAAGTGGCGCTACAGTCGGGAACGAACCTGGGCCTTAACCAACATGCCTCTCCATTAGCCTGGTCCTTAGCTTACTGTCTTCAGTTGCGCACTCCAAGTTGTTTGAGTGCCTTCTTAGCCCGAAAAAACAGCGGTTGGCAAGAGTAATTCTTCGTTTAATTTCTGACGAGATGTACTACCTCAAAGTTTTTTCTGTCAATGTTAACGTTCTGTCAAATTCGTCGATGTTGCGTGTCCTTTCGTTTTGACAGCTTATACTTAGACTTAATTTCATTTACTGCTTAAAACATTTTTGCCGCTTCCTTCTCTATACTAGCAAACGTGGCTATAACATCACGCTGAGTCCAACCAATGATGTCAATATCGTCGGAGTATGCTAGTAGTTGCACCGATTTTTGAATAATTGTGCCTCTGGTGTTGGCTCCCGAGTTTTGCACAATCCTCTCAAGAATCGAATTTACGGCGCATCGCCTTGTCTAAATTATTTTTTGGTATCGAATTTGTGGGTGAGGTCGTTTCCAACTCTGATGGTGCAGCGACAGTTTCTTGGACTTCTTTGGTTCTTTCCAGGATCTGCCGAAGTGTGAACATTTGATTGGTTGTGGACTTTCCTGTTCTTAAACCACACTGATAAGGGCCGATGAGGTTTTTGGTGAAGGGTTTCAGGTTTTCACATATTACGGCAGAACGGATCTTGTAGGCGATGTTGAAGAGACTTAATTCTCTGTAAAGAGGGTTTCCTTCTTTGTGGATCGGTGCTGAGGTTCCACACTTAGCAGGAAGGCCGTCATTTCTGGCAGCCTTATTAAGCTTGAGTATAGATTTTGCTATCCTCGCTTCATTCAGGTCGGCAGATTGGCTATTTTCGCTGTTGTTGCCAATATTGAATGGTTCGTTCTGCCTGACAGTGGAATGTAGTTGGGCAATCCGTTGAACGGTCTGCAGAAGTGGTTCTTCCATATCCTTAGCATTGACTACGATATTTTCTTGTTCATCTCTACAGGATTCTGTTCGAGCCTTATATCCTTGGGTTTGACGTTTTACACTTTTTTTTGTATAAAACTTGCGCGCTTTTCTTGCTCTTTTTTCTTCTTTCTCAAAAGCCGGCGCTCTTCCCTTCTACTTTGCCTATAGAGCTCAATAGCAACTCTCGTCTTCATCTGAAGCTTAGCCTTGTAGGCCTCGTCATCAAACCAGGGGTGGGCGCGAGAAACCCAGCACATCCAGCCACATCCTAGCCATTGTTCTTCGACGATAGTGGTAAGTGTAAATCGAGAGGTTAAGGGATACGCTTTGCGCGAAGATCTTGACGGTTTCTAGCGATTGCAGACTTTCCACATAAAATTTGTTCATAGTATTTCTGGATTGTTGTGGCGTGGTGGATATCTGCATTCTTACCATGGCTGCAATAAGGTAGTGATCAGAGTCGATGTTAGCTCCTCGGAATGTTTGGACATCTGAAATTTTGGATGCGTGCCTCTTGTCTATCGCTAGGTTATCAATTTGGTTAACCGTTCGTTGATCTGGAGACTACCATGTCCCCAAATGGATATCGAGGTGAGGAAACCATTTCCTGTAGAGAAATCAATTGGCCTAAGCCCGTTAATAGACGTGTTAACCTGTAGGCTGTTTTTTCCGACAATACTACTAAAGATGTCTTCTCTCCCGTTCCTTTGCATTAAAATCTCCCAGTACGATTTTAACATCGTACTTCGGTAGTCGATCATAGGTTTTATCAAGGAGCTCGTAGAAGCAATCCTTAGCTATATCATCTTTTTCCTCCTCCGGGGCGTGAGCACATATAAGGCTTATGTCTAAGTATGGCACTTATAACAAATCCGCATCCGAATAGTCGCTGTTTCTGCTCACTATAACACGGTCCGTAATAGAGGCTATTGGTTGCTTCGTAAAAATGGACTTTTTAAATGGGTGGGCAGTTAACCCAAAGCAAAGTTTATAGTGTTGCTGTTTTCTTCGTGCTATCACTTGCGCTTATCGTTTGGCAAGTCAAATCCGGTTGGATGAGACTGGTAGCCGATGGAAAATAAGCACTTGATGCGTAGTCAGAGTTACAACCACTGGGCATTGCCAAGTTAAAGCCAATCAGAGACTACCCTCTTTCTGCAACAAGCAACCATCGTTTATTTTTGAACGACAATTTTATGTGCAATTTTCGTCACACGTCGGACCAATCTGCTTTGCAGATACATGTTTTTGAGTCGGCGACTGGTATGTTTTATTGTGGAGTGTTTTGGCTACTTTACTCTTCCAATTTTCTACACAACGTACCTTCTTTCTGACGTTGGTGTCTTCCTGCACTTCCAAAGCACCATTTGGCTCTATGGCAATTTGAACTGCTCATCCACCAGTCGAAGGAACAGGACTTTAGACTTTATGTATTCTCAGCTTTACCAGCCGAGCTACTGAATAAAGAGCCACTAGAAGAGGAGCTACTTGAAGAAGAACTACTTGACGGTTCCCATCGGAATCATCAAAATCACTTTGATCAGTGTGCATTGGTGGAACGAATGTTTCCTAGGGTTGAATTCAGTCATAGATTCAACATTACTTGTACTCAGTGCACAGTTCACATTATTTTCTTGAAGAATTGGATTAATTGGACAAGGTGAAGTTATCGAGTACACCAGTTATTCTTTCGCTGTTTCGTTTTCATCAGTCTGGGACCATTCATTGTAAATACTCACCATTTTCAATCAGAATTGCCACTAAGATCTGGAGCGAATGTAGCAAAGTTAACTTGGGGAATCTCAAACCCGGAAGACGCCATTGGCAGCCCTGCCAGAGCGCAGTCAACCGTGAACCGAATGTTTGAGCCCGAATGTGAATCCTTGCAGTATTCAGCACAACTGAGCACATACCTACAAAGCTGCGTAAATGTATGTTAAATTTTACCAAAGAGTATAGAACTACATAGAGTACGCATCACAGCTAAAAATTTGTACCCGTTTCTCGCGCGGGCGGTAAGTGCGAAGGGGAAATTTCTTCGATCGTATGCGTCGCCTATGATGTTATTTGATGCTGGGGTATATAGCTGTCAGATTTAACAGCTAATGTAGCTACCAAAAATCTTAATTTCTGAAATCGTCTTCTCTTCTAGGAAGTTCTTATTATATTTTCCTCTAATTGCATCCGATTTCGAGACAAGTGTTTACAAAGCACAAGTCTCATTGCTTATTGCATATCAACTCGTAACACATACTTCAACCAGCAGAGAAACAACAACTTCTATAACATTTCAATCAGTCAATCTCAATCATTCGCTCAACATCTTCCACCACCTGCAACCCATTCAATTTCTCAGCACAATAAAATCGACGGCACTCCCATCCACCCAAGAAAGCTCGCGTGCCCAAAGCGTGTAGATACTTTGCCACTGTTGATGATAATGCAACTCCCAACGTGACACACAAAAAGAAATCCGAAAAGCGTGTTCAGCATCAACCTAACCGCCTGCCACCGACCACCACCACCTACCACACAATTTACAAACATAACCACCTATGCACCTATCACCCTACCTGCGCTGCACCAGCGGCGCACACGAAAATCGACATGAAAAAAGAAACGCCAAAAGACACAAGACCTCGCGCACAAGCCAAACACCGCGTGTACGACACCCAATCGCTAGTTGGTCAACGAAAATAACGTCCTCTAGTTGAAAATCCTTGCATCCTTCCGTGTGTGTGCTTTGTCCCAACACTGATATCTAAAATACCAAGTCGACCAAAACAAAACCAAAGCACAGCGCGCATAAAGTTGCGGAGAACCATATGAAGCGGAATGCCCATAATTCCCCCCGCAATCATCGCATCCATCAAGAAGCACTAAAGATTGTCTTTCCATGCCTGTCCGCCTATTAAAGGCTATTCTCTCGCTCTCGTGCTGATAAAAGGATTGTGTATCCCATATTTAAGTTGAATAATAACAACAACAGCTGCAACCACGAGTTTCTCACACTTTTCGATGGTCTCGCTCTCCTGGGTGGATAAAACGACGACGATGATAATGACGAAAACTATACAACACACGCACACAAACGAACAAACACCGTAAGTAAGTGCATTTAACATAATTTGACGAAGGGCAGGTGGCTGCTGCTCCTGCCTTTGCTGCCGAATAATAATGGAAACATCGTGTGGGAAACTCACTTCGAAAATGTTTCCCACGGATCATGAGTCGAGAGTGTAGCATGGAAGCAGCTTGTGGCACGCAGGCTGCCTGGCTCGGGGATTGAATTCGTCATCCCACTACCACCATCATCGTTACTAAACCACCACCACTAGCAGAGTATGGCTTCGATTACACCATCATCATGTGGCCTGTGCAGCACTGCTTATCTCTTCTGTTCTTCTTCGTTATGGATAAGGGACTATACTTCACCTCTCTTCTCACATACGCTTTATATTGGAGGAGGGTAATTCTGGTGTTACCATGTGCGTGCGGCAGCCACGTGCAGGTATATAAGGGTGACACGATCCCTTCTGTAATCATTCTAAGTTCATTCGTCGAACAGTAAACACTGTTGTGTCAGTACAGTTGTAACAAATCAGTTTTCAAAATTATTTTTACGTAAAATTGTTCAACATGAATACCTCCAAATACGAAATGTCAAAAACATACCAATACCGCAAAGTGATGAAACCAATTTTGGAGCGCAAAAGGCGCGCCAGAATAAATAAGTGCTTGGATGAATTGAAGGATCTAATTGCTGAGTGCATGCAACAGCAAAGCGGCGACGCAAATGTCAAATTGGAAAAGGCCGACATCCTCGAGTTGACAGTTCAACATTTGCGCCAAATCAAAAAAATTAAATCGTCCCCGATCTGCGATGGAAAAGAAAGCTTCCGCACTGGATACATTCAAGCTGCCAATGAAGTATCCCGCTGTTTGGCCACCCTTCCAAAGGTCGACATTGCCCTAGGAACCAAACTGATGACGCATTTGGGGATTCGCCTCAATCAATTGGCGCCTGAATCACATATGACCGAGATGCCAAAGGTGAATGCTCCCTTGATCGTGTACTGCAGTGGAGAAAAAACCTATCAGTCAACTACAATGCTCAGCCCGGTGTCATCGGGATACGGCAGTGATAGTGAATGTTCATCGTCTTCCTCCTCATCATCATCTGGACTCTTGATAATGGCTGCCACACAAGTAGCCGACAGTGGCAATGCAGTTTGGAGGCCATGGTAAAAATAAACAATCGATCAGAAAGTGTTGCCGCTGCCGGGAGGCATGTCAAAAGTGTTAGGCTGTGCATTAGTAGGTTTTATTAGGGAATATTTGAATAGTAATGTTAAACTCTGTGATAGGGAAAAGCTTTAAAATATACATTTTTGTATTTTACATTGTTACACTAGTTCTATAGCATATAATTGCATAATTAAGAAAAAAAACATATGAAATATAAAAACAAATATCTAAACAGAACACACATACCTTTTTATTCGTTTTGGTTTTCAGCTTTTTTCTGTTCTTTGATTAGGTATTTGCGTCTCGGAAACGTCAAAAACGTTAATTTTGATTGTTCTAGCCTGGAGTAAATGTCAAATGCCAAATATGCAATTGTCATATCTAAGTGTACAACTATGTTTTTGAAGAAGTAGCAACATAGTTTTCATCCTTGTGCTGATGACATTTTCGAACTTCTACAATCAGCATGTCCTTGTTGTGAATGCCAATTGGCGACTGGCAATAAAAAAATTATCAATGGTTGGTCATCGATTGTGAAGTTTGGTATTGTGTGTGGAAGCGTGGTGGATGATCATCGGTTTCACAATCGTTTGTTGGCGTTCAAGTTTTTCTGGGGCAAATCACCGCATTAATGATGATCTCACGTTGGTATTAAGTCGTACGTTATCGAATAACTGGTTGCGTAATGCGGTATTATGCCATCCTTCAACGAATACGTTCTTTCGACAAGTCAAAAGCAAACGTAATTCGATCTTGGCACTTCACTTACCAAACAAAGAATTATAAACAAAATGATTTCAATTAAGATAGAATCAATCTTCGAGGTATTTCCGTTGATCGGAATGTTTCCATATAAAGGAATCGTTTATCTGGAAAACTGGGGTGGAATCGCGACCTCCGTTAACGAGTTACTCGTTTTCGTAAAATGTGTATTTGGCATATTTGAGCGTATATTTGTAAACGTAATTTTGGATCAACAGTTGGCTGAATGGATGCCTTAACTTATACGTTCAATCTCAATATCATTCGATTGGTTTTAGTGTTCGGAATTTGTGTTGTGCGAGAAATGGAATAGTGAATTTAAATGTAAATTCATAAATATGCATTAAAGTGTAATAAGCTTATTGTAGTAGTCTTGAAAATATTATAATAGCATGTAAGCAATAAAAAATTGTTGGTGAATTGGTACCAATGTAAGAAGATTAGTACTGAAATTACCTGCAGCATCGTATCCGGCAGACGACGGCAGTGATACTTCCTCTTTTTTCTTTTGACGTTCGTCTGGTTCGGTAAGGACTGTCACAAATTGATATAAAAATCGAATAAAATAAAGTAAATCGAGAGTGTTTTTATAATTCAGAAGTAGGATTCGCGCTCGTAATATTCTGGAGAATAAATATAAAACGCTACTTAATGGCGCATACATAAATCGATCGAAGATAATTGAGATTATAACCGCAGCCAATGTGGATTTTGGGAAGAAGCAAACTGCGTCAGAGTTATGTCCACTTTATGAACAGTTAGTGACTAGAATAGAAGCTGCTGTCAACCGATGCCCAGACGATAACCGATGCCCAGAAGATAACCGATGTCCAGAAGATAACCGATGCCAAGAAGATAACCGATGCCCAGAAGATAACCGATGCCCAGAAGATAACCGATGTCCAGAAGATAACCGATGCCAAGAAGATAACCGATGCCCAGAAGATAACCGATGCCCAGAAGATAACCCATGCCCAGATGATGACCGATGTCCAGGAGAAGTGTACCACTGAATACACCCGATGTCGATACAGAGTTGATTCGTGTGCAAGAGGAGATTGAATTGCTCCACAAACGAAAGTAACTGCAAAGTTTGAAGGAGGAATTGGGTGCAACGAAAGCGAAACAATTTGGCTTTTTGGTGTTTGGAGCAATGGTTCAACCTTTTAATGGCGACGACACATTCGACGTACGATAGTAGTTCGACGGTATTGAGGATGCTTTCGGAGTACTTGGCTGCAACCAACGTGACAAATTCGTGAGTGTACGACGTGTGCTGAGTGGTACGGCAAAATTGTTCTTACGAACAACAATCGCACATACGTATGAAGACCTCCAGAACGCTTTAATTGATGAACTCGGCCGCGTATACACGATGAACGAGGTATTTCAACAGCTGAAATCACGTACATTGAAGCCCACCGAATCAGTGAAGCGATACGTGATCGAGATGCATGAGATCGCTTCAATTGCTAACATTCCTGAAGCCGATGTAATTGAGTGCATCATTGAAGGGTTGAACGATCGCAGCAGCAACCTTGATGGGTGCCACTTCCCTCAGACAATTGAAGTCACTGCTAGACCGGTATGAGAAGAAACGCGTGCACCCGACTGTCCCTGCTGCCCACACCACTGCAACCGCTGCCCCGCTAAGGAAGCTTTATGGATGCCCCCGCTGTTACTTCTACTACATCAAGTGCAGAGCCCGGAAATATCCGATGTTTTAATTGCTCACAATTTGGACATTATCAGAGCCATTGCTCGAATAAAAAGCGACCACTTAATTCTTGTTTTGTGTGCCATGAAGTTGGGCATTTTCATCAAAACTGCCCAAGGAAGAAACGAATAACTGCTGCTGTGGAAAAGTGTGTTAACGACCAAGATGACGGCAACCCTGGAGGTTTTCGAGGATGTAGTAAATACTTATTTCAAACACAATCGAATCGAATAATATAAAGTAAATCGAGAGTGTTTTAATAAAAAAAAAACGTATTTTTAGGACATTGTATTGGCAGAATATATGAGAGATCACCCTAACTTGGTCAGAAACTTACTTCCAAACACTTCACAAGGCAAAGCTACTTCCATAAGAATGTGGGCAAACTTGGCCACAAAATTAAATACTGTTGGCCCTCTGTTATTAAATCTCTACTTACAATGTATTTGAGTTTTTTTTTAGGTTTTTAACAACACTAAGTACTGGCACCAAAGATTCTGTTGAGAATTCCCTTCGTTTCATACTGGATGGCTATTCCGCAGATAGTCGCAGCGAACAGAGCATTAATTGCCCACCAGCCAGTGCATCTAAGACAGCTACAAAGTCCAGTCCAACAAACAGCAAAAAAGCAGTGATGGCAAGAAAATATTAAGCTAGGATCCAAATTGCACAAATGTATTAAAAAAAAAAGTGATGGCAAGAAAATATTAAGCTAGGATCCAAATTGCACAAATGTATTAAAAAAAAGTTAAACAGATTGCTTGATATTCAAGAAAGAATATTAATTATGAAGGAGGAGAAGCACAAAAGTTGTATTACCGTGCAAGCAATCGAGCTGCAAATGAGAACTTTTCAGCTTGAAATGTTGAAAAAATACACTGAAAATGACTAATAATACAAACATATATGTGATACATGTACAAATATGAAATGAGTCGTGAATTTGAATTGTGATTAACCGTTTTTTTTATTATTATTTATTTATGAATAATAGTGTAACTACATAATAATACTTAAGTTTCGTAAACAAAAAATAAATGAATTTTACTTGGTAAATAGAGAATGTTTGATATGTTTCGTATGGTTTGTCCCACCCTATTATGATATGTGTTTTCTCCTAAATCGATTTGCAGAGGTACCCGCTGCACACTTTGATTAATGTTAAATGGAATTTTAAGCTGAATGCATATATTATGTAAAGCAATGCATGCGTTTAAGAACTGGACAACTTTTTCAGATTGGTGTCCTAAGATTCTCCAACGACCATTAAGGATCACAATTGTTCTCCTCACAATACAACGTGCCTTTGAGTGAACCTCGTTGAACCGAGCTTCCATAGATTCATTTTGAGAAATACTGTTCCACCATGGTTCAAGTGGATAACCGGAATCACCTACATAAAAAGATGTTACGTAAATAATATGCAAAATGAATTATCTTGTATTACTTACTTACTTCAATGGAAATCTGTCCCCTAACAACCTTCACTCTTCAGAATGTTTCCAAACAAACGAATCATGTGCAGCCCCTCCATATTGTGCATTAACCGCATATGTAATATACTCATGATCGCAGATCTGTAAATTAATTCACAATTATTGCATTTAAGCTATTGAAAGTGAGTGGGTCACTGCAGTGAGTGAGAGGGTCACTGCAGCCCAATATGAGTACCGTCGATGCACCCAATGACTAAAATGCAATTTACAAGGCTTCGCTGTTTGCGAACAATTTTTTCACTTTCGTCCGAAGAACTTAAGATAAATATCAACGTCGAGTCCATCACAGTCTCTAAAATTATCTTTTTAAAGTATGAAAACTTTAATTTTATTATTTAAAATATGAAACGGAATTGTTTCTTCTTAAATGGCATTTATTTGACGTTAAAACAATAATCATTTTAATTATAGGGTTTTTCAATAAGAGCGCCACAAATTTTTTTTTTTTTTAATAAAACAAAAACGGTTTTGGATATCAATGAAATTTTTTATTCTTGTGAAAGTACGTTCGATTCCATTATGTATGGAACTCGATTTCTTTTGCATGGCTACCACGGGCACGCTTGCAGAAGTCCAGACGCTGAACCCAATTTTCGACGTTCGATATTCGTACGAAGTTCATCAATCGTCGCTGGCTTGTTGGTATAGATATAGACCATAGACTTGACGTAGCCTTACAGGAGATAGTCTAACGGCGTCAAATCGCACGACCGAGGCGGCCAAGCGACTGGACCATTTCGTGAGATAACACGTTCTCCAAACTTGGTTTCCAATAAATTGATTGTGGCATTCGCTGTGTGGCTTGTGGCGCCATCCTGTTGGAACCACATGTCCTCCAAGTCCATATCATCCAATTGGGGCCAAAAATATTCGGTTATAATTGAACGGTAGCGATTCCCATTAACAGTAACGTGCCGGTCTTGATCATCACGGAAGAAGTACGGCCCAATGACGCCGCCGGCAAATAAATCACACCAAACCGTAATTTTTTCGGGATGCAATGATGACTCGTGGAGTACGTGTGGATTGCTGCCTGACCAATACCGCATATTTTGTTTATTGACGAAGCCATTCAGCCAGAAATGAGCCTCATCGCTGAAGATGATTTTTCGATGAAAATCCGAATCAATTTCAAGTTGTTGCTCAGCCCAATTCACGAACATACGACGCTTCTGGTGGTCAAGTGGCTTCAGTTCTTGCGTCAATTTAAACTTGTAAGGATGAAGGCCAAGATATTTTCGCAAAATTCGCCACAACGACGTCACAGAGATGCCCAACGCTTGAGAACGACGTGTGAGAGACACATTTGGGCTTTCTTCAACTGAAGCCTCAGCGGCAGCAATATTCTCGACACTACGGGCACTTCTTTGTCTCACTGGCACGGGAACATTTTGTACTGTGCCTGTGGATTCAATTTTGTCCACTAGACGCTCAATTGTTGATCTTCTAGGAAGATTATGACGACCATAAATTGGACGTAGTGCTCTTAACGTTGAGGCCACTGACTCCGAATTTCGGTTGTAAATTTTAATAACTTCGACTAGTTGTTGGATCGTATATCTCTCCATCATAAAATGGCAAACCTTTTAGAAGAGAAATGTCAAAAGAGCGTCAAGAAATATGGCGTCGTTTGTTGTCCTTGTTGAAAAACCCGATATAATCTATTTTACGTCAAATCAAAAAAATACGTTCCGTGAGCATTCGTGTGACATAATCTCAATACGTTCGTTCGTATGACGAATCACGTAATTCGTACGATTACCCATCCGTTCAGTATCCGAGTAGTATCAAATGTCAAGAAAAGCTTATCTCGAGTTCGCCGTTCGAAGTAGGCATAAACCAGTTGGTCCCGCCATCATTCTAGAACTACGCACGCATACATGAATGGTTGTAAGAAAGCTCGGCGCAGGGTGGTACTACAGAACCTGTTGCGCCAAAAAATTGTATTTTATTTTGTTCATTCAGATACGGTCTCTGAAACCCAATATGCGTCCGTTTATACACCCGATGATTTTTTTCCGTTTTACATTGTATAAAATAAAAAAAAAATATTTGCTCCAGGTATTCTATATTTTTCTAGAAACAATTCCTTGCATCTCAGTCAGTATTGAATTTTTAAAGTCCTGGCACAGCTTGTCGTCCATTTGCTGGAGTAGGTACAATGGAAGTGAATTTCGAGACCGTGCTTTGTGCCAGCCCAATTAAGTTATCGTTGCCGACTGAATGCTGATGGATTATTTTTATCCCTCCGTTGTTTCAGCTATCGAACCACTGTCTCATCGCTTTTACTGTCATCAGAAGTACTGAGATAAAAATGTCACTTTACATTTTTGTTTTCATATAAATTTGTTTTGTTAAATTGTTCGAATGACAACTTTTTGAAGCCTTAACTAGTACATTAAACCCTTCCAATCTTGTACGACATTTATTACTCTTTGTCATGAGCATTTGAATGCCATGATCCACATCCGATCGCTCAAATGATGTATCACGTAATTATCGTTCGTGCGATTGCCTATCCGTTCACAAGAGAACATATTTAGATTTTTCCAACAAAATTAGTTACATATTTGCAAAACAATCCAGATGTAAGCAAAAATCAATTCCAATTCAGTTCTATTTCCAAAACAAAGGACATATAGAAGAATAGATAATGAAGCTCAATACATTTCTCACTTCTTACACTTAGTTGTAAGAAGTATTAAGCACTGTCAAGAATTTCAATACCGTGATCAATCGGACGATATTGGAAACACGCCTGTTTCTTTCGGTATGCTTTACAATACACATAATGAAAAGTATGAAAAAAATAATAAAATTAAAAAATAAAATAAAGCGATTGCTTACTGGATGTGATAAAAGTTACAATTGCATTAAGCTTAATTGGCAAACAAAACGT
Organism: Rhingia rostrata; assembly: GCA_949824845.1. Classification (NCBI taxonomy): domain Eukaryota; kingdom Metazoa; phylum Arthropoda; class Insecta; order Diptera; family Syrphidae; genus Rhingia; species Rhingia rostrata. The sequence continues at coordinate 110,987,545 of OX463756.1, forward strand.
TACTTTGTCTTCAACCGACACTTAAAATTGGCATTTAAGTTTTTGAGGACTCTGTTAAACGAAAAAAGGACAACGACGTTCGTATCTGCACCTGGAATGTGAGAACATTAAATAGGAGAGGTGCAGACGAACAACTAGCGGAAGCCCTAAGCTGCTATAAAGCAGACATTTCTGCCATCCAGTAAATGCGATGGGATGAGCTGGGCAACAAGAGGATGTAAAACTATGACATCTACTACGGACCGTGTTATAGTGAGCAGAAACAGCGACTATTCGGATGCGGATTTGTTATAAGTGCCAGACAAGAGGCAACAAGTCTTATGTTTCCAAGACATTAGCGAACGCATTGTAACAATTGGCATCAAGGCCAAAGTCACCAACATAAGCGCTCACGCCCCAACAGAGGAAAAATATGATATAGCTAACGATTGCTTCTATGAGCTCCTTGACAAAACCTATGAGCGACTACCGAATTACGATGTTAAAATCGTGCTGGGTGATTTTAACGCAAAGGTAGGAAGAGAAGACATCTTTAGCAGTATTGTCGGAAAACATAGCTTACACGACAACACGTCTGATAACGGACTTAGGCTAATTGACTTCGCTACAGAACGGAATGCCACTATAGCCGGCAGACGTTTTCCTCACCACGATATCCATAAGGGGAAGGCGGAGACCGTTTACCAATAATATGATCGGCCTTTATCAGTGTGGATTTAGGCCAGAAAAGTCCACAACCGATAAAATTTTCACTCTTCGGCAGATCCTGGAAAAAAACCAAGATGTCCAAATCGATACCACCTATTCGATCGATTTCAAAGCCGCATACGGCAGCATTTATAGAGACGAACTATACAGACCCATGTCTAGTTTTAGTATACAGCCCAAACTCGTCCGTTTGTGTAGGATGCCGAGGAGAATTCTAGCTACTCCATCAGGGTCGGAAACGACCTTACCGACACATTGGATACCAAAAAAGGATTTAGACAAGGCGATGCGCTATCATGCGTTTTCTAAAAAATGATTCTTGAGAGGATTGAGCAAAACGTACGAGCCAACACCAGAGGCACAATTTTCCAAAAATCGGTTCAACTACTAGCATACGCCGACGATATTGACATCTTTTTTCGGACCCAACGTGATGTCCTAGCAACGTGTGCTACTATCTATATAGAAGGAAGCGACAAAAAGGGTTTAGCAGTTAATTAGGGTAAGACTAAGTATTTGCTGTCAACACGAGAGGACACACAACATCGACGAATTGGACAGAATTTCACCATTGACAGATATAACTTTGAGGTTGTACGGGACTTTATCTACATCGGCTCCGCTATTAACTCTGACAAAAACATCTCGTCAGAAATCAAACGTAGAATTACTCTTGCCAACCGCTGTATCTTCGGGATAAGAAGGCAATTTAGTAGTAAAGCCCCCACTAGAACTAATATAAGGAGATCCAACATAAGAACCTGATCATCCCAGTGCTGCCCTACGGCGCTGAAGCAGGGACCGTATTAAAAGAGGATGAAGAAATCCTTGGTCGATGCGAGAGGAAAATTCTTTGAAAAATCTTCGGTCCCGTTTGTGATAACAGGCTATGGAGACGATGATTCAACCAACTTTTCGAGCTTGCCCTTGGTCTAAAAACTCCGCATTGGGCGTTTAAGATGGCTAGGAAATGTAGAACGAATGGGCACCAATCCTCCGGCTCGCAGAGTCTTCGATTCCCAGCCGGACGTCGGACGCAGTAGAGCATTTTGGTTGACACCCTTGTTCATTACCGGACTGTAGCGCCACTTAAGTAAGTAAGTAAGGGTCTTAATTCCGCAGGGGTTATTGCACTGCACTACTAACAGTTAATTTGGCTTTAATTCTTCATATACACATAACCACATTATACGCCATGCAAACCATAAAAGATACAAGACCCCTTCATCCTGGTAAAAATTAAACAAATACGGAACATCCATACACATAAGGAATTAGGAACAGGTTAATATCATTGTCATTCCCCCATAATATGTTCACTATATGAATCAATCCAAAATGTTGGCATTTTGAGGATAAAATGAGAATGATGACTATGATTGTTATAATTAACCATATTGTTAAATAAAATGTTATTTCCATCCTGGTTTGCGTTTTTCAATGATAGCTATGTGCTAATAGACTTGGACACTGGATCGATGTTGTATTCAAAACACTATCTACTTACTCAGTAACTACCCGTTGGGGATCTCTGCCTGAGGCAAGGCAGATATCGTTGAGACGTTTCCTCCAGTCATTCAGTCCAAGCAGCGTGGTATCCGCAATCGATAGGTCCTTAAACCGGAGGTTCGGTTTTCTTTGTCGCCTGCAACCTGAAAGGTGGGATTCAAAGATTCTTTTGGCTTGTAAAGCACCAAATAAAAAAAATAATGTGGCGCATCCGACATATTTATAAATTATTATTGTTCTCTTAAACTTATTGTTCTTATCAATATAAGAATTTAAGGCTCAGAAACTAGTGTTGTACTTATGGATACTTAACGATATGTATGAAACAGACCATCAGAACGAATATACCCCTATGGGATAGGGAATAAATTATACAGCCTATCCATAAAAGTAAATTACATATATATATATATACATCCGTTCAACACGTGTGTTTGTACACACAGACACCAATTAATTTAAACGTTTTATGAGCGGTAGCAATAATCAGAATGTTGTCCCTCCATAACTTTTTTTCTGTCTGTGCGATAATTGCTTTCAATGGCATTGAGTTGTTCCCGTCCCTTGAAGACGTGTCTATTAAGTGTTAAATCATTAACCAGACGTCCTTTTACGCTGCTTCCGTCGGTATCTATTTTACTATTTCCATTTTGAAGGTCATGCCATTAGGTACTTTTCAAGATATCACAAATATTCATTCAAATATGTATATAAGATTGAATTATCAACTCTTTCTTGTTGTAATGGAAATTTCAAAAGACCTCAATTAGTATTGAAAAAGGTTCCATCATAAAACCTAGATCCTTTTATTGTTCTTCACTTTGGCATGGGCCGCTTCACATTAAATACGTACCAGCTCTTTGAGTTCTTAATTAAATTGATGTACTTACATACCAACAACAATTGTATACCACAGTGTTAATGTGTAATCCTTTGTGCTCCTCAAATCTGAAGCTATTGTCTTTGATTTTTATGAATGTAAAAAAAATTATTATAGCACCAAACACTAGTTCCGACGTAGGCTATTCTTCAAAAAGATCGTACGAGATAAGAATTGGCAAAAGCCGCTAATGGCAGACGCTAGTCCCTTTCTTATTTAGGTGCAAAGGTATTAACCGTAATGTGTTTTTGATTGGTCTTTTTTTGAGAAGCCATGTGCCTGAGTTATAGTTATGCAAAATCGATTACCTGCATATTTAAGATGCGAATATTTGCAGGTAGCATGTCGTCAAAGAATTCAAAGCTACAACTAAGACTAAAAAAGGAATTAATTAGAGTTATTTCCCAAAAATATGTATTAGCTCTGTGTAAATAAATATATTTCTAGGTAACTATAACCACCACCCTTTTTGCGACTAAGTATGCGACTTATCTAGCAAATTCTTTATCACGAGTAATGAATGTTTGGCAGGTAACTTTCTTGTGAGGGTTCCTGCTTTTTCGCAATTTATAGTGCGGTTTGTTATTATTGGGACAAATCTAAGGGCGTAGTTCTTTGGAGTAGCCGCAATATATTTGTTTCCTGAAGAACCGTTGTGTTAACGTGTCCCAATAAACGTTTTTTATGTTTGCGTGCAAAATTTTTCGTTTCATCATTAACTGCGGGAATCCCAAATCTCTGCGTAGATATTCATTCCTTATATACCACGGCGCATCGACTAATGATCTTAACATTTTGTTTTCAAAAGATTATAAAATATTTAGATTCGTTTCACTGGTACAACCCCATAGTTGTATACCATATGTCCAGACTTTAGCAACTTGTTATCGAGGTTAAGCTTCGAATATTTTCCGAGTAACCAGTACAGTTCTCTGCATTTTTTTTAAAGTTCTTCGCATTTCTTTTTTCCATTTTAATTTGGCATTGAGTGTCATTCCGAGACATTTCGCTTCATTTGCAAAAGGGACTCGAAACGTATTGTGAAATACTGGCAAATCGTTTGTCCGTTTATACGAAAAATCTACATGAATCGATTTGCTCTCGTTAAATATATCGTCAGCAAATGTGGCAACTGGTATTGTATCGTTTGTGTGTGGGATATCACGTGTAAATAGGAGGTACAATAATGGTCCTAGGACGCTACCTTGAGGCACTCCTGCCAATATTTCTTTGAAATCCGAATATTCGTTGCCAAGTTTTACACGGAAGAGTTTATGCTCAAGATACGACACGAGGATTTTAAATAATTTTTCAGACAGAACTTGCTTTAGCTTGCATTAAAGGTCTTCTATGCCAAACTTTGTCAAAAGCTTGCGACACGTCAAGAAATACGGCTGAGAAAATTTCCTTTTCTTCGAAAGCTTCCTCAATTACATCAGTAATTCGATGAACCTTGTCCACAGTCGAATGTTTACTTCTAGACCCAAATTGATGGTCAGGTAAAAGGCGTTTCTGATCAATAGTGGGGTGTTAGCGACCGAGTAATATCCTTTCATAAATTTTTATAAACATTATTGGAATAAGTGAAATAGGTCTGTAAGTTTTTATTTCATTCGGTGTTTTTCTGTATGTTGTCAATCGAGAGGTTAAAGGATACACTTTCGGCAAAGGATTTGGCAGTCTCATGGGATTATCAAAATGCTTTTGCTGGAATGGAGTGCTTGGAAATCAAAAACAATCGATGCGGGCCCCTTGTTTATCTTAATGTTACCAATTTTATGCACCATTTGTTGATCTGGGGAACACCATGTCAACTTATGGATATCAAGGTGATGAAAATGTGTGCAGTGCATAGTAACATTTTATTTAATTAACCAAGGCCAGACGTTGTGTCAGTTTTTCGTTTTGTTTTAAGAAAACAGCTAAAGATGTCCCCTACTCCCTAATGGTTTCCTGGAGCTTGTATAGACAGTTCTTAGAAATGTCATCTTTTTCCTCCATCAAAGTATGCGCGACCAGCGCCATCTCTGTATAGGGGGCCTGACTAACATGTTGTCCGAACATGTCGGAGCAGGTCATTACGGTTGTTTGCTTTGTCCATTATAACTTGGACTGTAGGCACCACCGTCCGAGATTCATCGGCTGCCGTATTGGAAGTGGTGCCTTCTTTTGGACAACTTTTAACGTAAATAGATATATCCTTTGGTTATATGGGCAACAATCTAAGTGATTCGGGATCTTCAAGTATGTCCAATTTTGTAATGACTGATTAGAGTCATAGATATTAACTTTAGCCTCCTTGTTAAAGTTAATAAAACTAATGCCAACAAATTTATAATTAGCAACTTTCAAAATAAACATGTAAACCCAGCAATGGGTGAATCTAGTACAATGAATATGTCAAATATCAAACCTCAATAAAATGTAAACAATCTGCCTCTCAATAAATGTAATATATGTTAGGCAATTAAAGTAAACCGATGTATTCGCTTTAAAACGATGAAATGCTTAAGATCGCTCATTAAAAAAGATTTTATAACGTTGAAAAAAACGCAGTCGCCTTAATAATTATTTTTAATAATTATTTCGTCCAACACACAACGCTCCTTTAAGCGCATGTAATAATGTCGAATCTACTAGCTGTTAAGCTTACCCTTGCTAATTTATAAAAAAAAAAAGTTTGTACATCCCATACATCAAGGTTGTTACAGGTTGCAGCCTTATGTTTGTTTTATAATTCCAACCTATCCCAAACATGTCACAATTAATACCTATAGCTGGCAGTATGAACAAGGATACTCCATGAATACCTACGCATTCCCAATATTGCACCACCTCCTATCCAATTAAACGAATTCTTGTCTCCCGTGTTAATCGCGTGCTAGCAGCACACGTCACACCTCCGTACACCAATCCATATCAATCGCTCAAAACCCAAAAGTATTTCCTGTCCCCTTCTTTAAGCATGCGACGTGGGTCATTAGGTGAACTTCGCTTAACAGTGAATTACCAAACACACAAAAAGGACAAAAGAATCATATAAACCGATCTGATTACTTGCACGTATATTCCCATCCCATGCTTCCAAAACGTACTTTCCTCTATTCCCGTTTGCATCAATACCGCACACGATAGCACGAGGGTATTTAAAACGCATTCTGCGATGAAATTGTTGGTTTAAAAATGCACCTTCATGCCTGAGAACCGTGGGAGTAGAATCCAAGTGTCCTCAAAAGAGTCCACTTACAAAGCAAAAAAAAACGAACAAACAACGACAGCTGCACCCCAAAATTTGTTCGAGAAAAAATACCAAAATTATCTACACATTCACAGCAACCCCGCTGAATGAAGAAGGCTCTTAACACAACCCTGCAAGCAAGAAAGAAAAGAGGGAGAGAGGAAGACAAATCAGCAACAAAAAAATCAAGCATGTGTCTCGAAAATTCCTGTGAGAAACTCACTTTCGGTTCGGTTCCCACGGCCACGAGCCATACGGCCTTTTTTTCTCCTCTCTCTTTTGATCCTTTTCAAATACGACGTCGAGTTATATGAGTCCTTGTGTATGAGGGTACAAAAAGTGGAATTCACCATGGGGGTTGATTTTTACAGCTCTTGCAGGAATAGGTATAAAAAGACCAGGGTTAGATGGCAAGGACAACATTCTCAGTTCTGCCATCCTGGAGTAAACATCTCTTGTGATATTCCGAAAAAAAATTGTATTCTTAACAACATTAAAATGGAACACGTCTCACGTACTCAACACTACCAGAAAGTAAAGAAGCCACTGTTGGAGCGACAGCGTCGTGCCAAGATCAACAAGTGCTTGGATTCGTTGAAGCAAATGGTTGCTGAATTTCAAAATGATAATGCAATCCTTCAAATGGATAGAGCGGAAATGCTCGAAACAACCATTACATACCTGCGACAAAACAAAACCCTTGGCCGTCAACGTCAACCCACACAACTATCAATGGATAATTTCCGACATGGATACATGAATGCGGTTAATGAGGTATCTCGTGTCTTGGCATCAACCCGTGGAGTTACTGTAGACTTTGGCAAATCTGTTATGACACATTTGGGATGCCAGTTCAATCGTCTGCAGGATTTACATCAGCAACAATATCAACAAACGTCCAATCACCTGGAAGCCCTATCAATTAGCACATCGTCAGCGCCATTGAGTCCAGCTTCATCAGGGTATCACAGTGAAGAGGATAGTCCACCGAGTTCTCCGGGATCTGTAGTGTATCAAGAGCAAACGTCAGCTGTTTGGCGCCCTTGGTAAACAGAGTTCAATGAACCTTGTCTGTTTATAGGAGATTACTGCAACCCAAAGAGAGCAAGGAATATAGCTCGCTAAGAAGTAAATGCAATTGAAAAATGCTGTGATGTCAATAGCTGTGATTTAGTTCATAAGATAAAAATTTAAAAAAAAAAACAAACAAAATATATATTTACATACAAACATAAGCAAGCGTTTCTTTTCTACATCCGTACTTGTCTCCCCGCTCTTTTAAGGTTTATTTTTCTAGAGGATTCTTGTTGCAGACATCATACATTATGAGTTTGGGTGTTTTCATAAACGTCGAAAATCTGCGCTAGTCCGTCCAATAGTGTTTCTTCTTTTTTGCATTAAAGAACACACTCATTCTGCAGAACGAATTCAGGCCTGCTTAAGTACAATTTTAATTAGTCAATGAATAATCATAAACGTCAGACAAAAAAATGACCGCGAAAGAAGTTGTGGTCAATCTTAAGAAGAACGGATCAACCTTTTTCTTCTTCTTCCCTTAAAAAAAAAGATAAATATTATTGTAATGACACAATTTATTAAGAAATTGTCAATAAAACTTTCATTTTTGCACTTGAAATTTGTATTCTTTATCTCCTGCGCTTTCTGCAGTGAAACAAATCTGCCAGATGCTGATGACACTTATGACGTTTATGATATATATCTTCTGCACTTCATCTAACGCAGATCTTAGTTAGGCATACGTTTATGAAAACACCCTATGCTTTAGAATCGTTATAGCAATGACTCGACTTTTAAATTTTTATATGACGCGCATTACACTCAACTGGGCTGCCAGCACGTAACTCGATACAATCGAGGATTGTTGATCGTCCTGCAACTCGAAACAAATGTTTCTTGACAGCACGTAACGTGAAACGAGTTTAATTGCGATGAACTGCCGCGCAGAAGGTCTGGGTTCGATTCCTGGCCGTAGCAACACCTTAATGATTTTTCACTGGCCCTCCCCTCGTGATGATCTGGGGTGGAATCGGCTAAGGTTTGTTAATTGTCGTTTCTGATTATCAACTCTTTTTTGCTCTGCGTAAAGCGATCACAAAAAACTGATTGATTATTGGCAGCACTTAGAGTTTTGAACGTCTCTTCCTTGCCGACGCTGACATTCCGACCGGCTGATATGTACAATTCTATTCAAAGTGTTTTTGATGTGAAAAATGTAAGTGAACATAGATTGTTAAAATCAATTTACAATAAATTTGTTTGTTTTTTAAAGTCTCAAGCAAATAAAGTGCAAATACGGATCCTTTCAAGCTTTATGCAGCAAAATCCGGATTTGACGAGATCATATAATGCTCTTCCAAGCACTGCCTGGACAACCCAGAGACAGCAATGGGAAACTTGTAAGAACATTGAAAACAAATGGACTGCCAACAAAAACTGTTGTTGGGAAAAGAATAAGTAATCAACATATACACCAATTGCTCATGTTATAAATTTATAAAATCCTAATATAGATTTTGACGCTACGCAAAAACGCAAAATAAAAATTCCATAAAAAAAACGGTGGCGGTCCATTTGATTTAAAGTCCTTTTCATTTCCTTAGAAAAAGCGCATATGACGTTGACGATGACATTCAGCTTCTTGAGGAACTTAATGTAACGCCAGAGCAGAATATCCTACAAAATCCCACCAATACACTTATCAACACAAAAAAGAAGACGAACAAATTTAAAAGAAAAGCAAGATAATCTGCAGCAGCAAATAGAACTCCAAAAAAAAAACTTTGCTAATCAAATGGAGAATTCTAATAAAGCCAACAACACCTTACTAGAGATCCGGATTCGATTAAGAGAGTTGTGTGAGGCCAAAATTAAACAAGCGGTTTCGCACAATTCTTTAAAAAAGGAAGGGCATGTAGTGAAGCGGATGGAACTAGAGGTGGCTAAACTTGCAAATGACATAAAACTTATGGAGCTCAACAACTCAAAGACCTAGGTATCATTTGTTTACAAAAAAATCGCATGTATGCATGATCTCATCACTAGTGTTATTGTAAGCCTTAGTTTATGTTTCTTATGTTATTTTGTAATAATCCGAAACGGTAGATATCCTAAGCTTTAGGAAAGCATTATTTTTATAAGTTTGTTAAGTTTTTTTTTTCGTTACAATAAAAAGCAATTTGCTAAGATTTGTTATTTTTCGTGTAATTAAAAAATTTATTTTACAGTTTTCCAGCACGGCGATTAATAATTTGTGCAAATAAATCTTCTCTTATACTGTCGCGAATACTTCTAGGGTATCCCCAGTTTGAGATGTTTGCCGTGGGTAGCTTGAGGAAATAATATTTTCTCGTTCCAAATAGGGTACGTTGTAAGCGAGGCAAATGTTGTGCAATGCAACACAGACATTTATGATTTCGACAACTCTCATCGGACTATATCTACATTTTCGTTCTTCATGTATTATACGCCATCGACCTAAACAAATTAAATTTGTATTTAAAGTTGTTCATAGTATAAAAGAAGAGCTTACATTTTAAACGACCGATGCATCGTTTTACAATACTTCTGGCCTTCGAATGGACTGCGTTAAAGTGTGATTCGGGGGAATCTTCATTAATGCTTCTATACTGCGTCAGTAGTAAAGGCTCTAGTGGATAGCCGTTATCAACTTAAAAAAGAGGTTGAAGTACTTAACAATTTATATACGAAATATAACATTACCAAGTAGCCATGACCTCCTGCCTGGTATAGAATCTCTTTCTAATGCATTTCTTCTTCACTATGTCGCCAGACAAAGCTGCTGTGAGCACTTCCCCATATCTAGCATTTATAGCTAAAATTTGTGTGTTTTCATCGCAAATCTGGAATATTTAATATGCATTAACGTATGTTGATTATTTAGCAAAACGATGTTTTGAGTTAAACTTACAACCATGGCATTTGTATTATGCCTTCCTTTCCGATTGAAGAACATGTTCTCATTTTCCATTGGCCTTAAAATAATGATATGAGTTCCATCTACGCAGCCTATAACTGCAAATTGTAAAGACAATTAAAAAGTTAGATATTATAATATTGCAAAAAATTAACCTCCAGGAATTTTATATTTAAAAAAAAAATGCTTTTGTTGAATCTTTAGGCACTAATCATAAGTGGGCAAAGTATTGACTGCATTTTTTTGATGACTGCAGCAGTAATTTAAGCCACAGTACTTTGACCCATTGGTGCAGCCCAATCAGCCCGAACTTGTCATTGTTATCCACCAACCCTAAGAAGATTTAAAATTGTAGCTAATTGAGGGTTGGGTGGAACATGGGTTGACCTTATTCCAGTTGGTAAATCAAGCAGTCCACTAAACAAACACAAACGTTTCTTTTGATAAGCGAACATTTTTCAAAAACCTAAAAGACACAATAATTAATGTTATTTCAAAAATTAATGTTTACAAATATGCATTCTTACATCGGGTTTGGAAATTCCAAGATATTAGCTTTATTTCTCAGGTTTCTTCTTAGGAGTTGGACCTTTTTGTTATTATTTCCTTCACTTTCCTCTCTGTTTGAGTTGTAGAATAGTTCCAATGAAGTAAAAATTGTACTCCACGAATTTTCAAAATTCACTCAATTTTTTTTTATTTGAATGTTTTTAATATATTCTTAAATCACTAAAGTATTTAAGCCGATTCCGTTGTAGACAAATCACCCGAGTAGTATCAACTTACTTTAAGAATGTTTTAGAACCCTTAAATGTCCCTTGCATCTTTAAAGATACAACCACTTAAAAATTTCCTGTGGTAATGGATATGGATATTTTTTTTTAAAGTGGATCTTTGCAATTTATAATATTATCTGCAATATTTAAGAAGTAAATTATAAAAAAAAAAGTCAAAAACCGTTTTATATTAAAATTAAATAAATGTGATTTTTCGCAGTGTAATTTCTAAAAACGGGTAAATGTAAGTTTTTGAATAAAAAAAAATACCGGCTGCATTTTAAATATATCCTTTAGTGATATAAAGTGTTTCAAACAATTCCAGGCAATGGACCCTTCTCAGGGTTTATTTTATTGGTTATATCTTTAAAGATACAGTGTGCACTTTCTGTATGTTTGTTATTTACATTACGCACAACGTTTGCACTACATTTTCATTCATGTTTTATTCTTTGCGAGAGCAAGTTCACTTTTTTTTGGAGCTTTTGAATTATTGGATGACTTTTTATTGTTTTAAAATTTTAAATAAAATTAATTCTTAGAAATTCTTGATTAAATATAAGTCATGGCGGGTTATATTCGAGTTGGAAGAGTTATGATGAAGATTTCTTTCTCAATATGATCAATGATGATACTGGTCAGGGAGATTTGATTGAATGGTAATGTCCCACCTACCCGGTTACCAAATTCTTGGAATGAATTCCCCTCTGAATTCCGTAATGAAGAAATTATAAGTAAGACTTCTGAATTTGAAAAAGTTATTTGAAAATAGGTAATATACAGAATAATGACCAGCAAGTTCGATTTAGAGGAGTAACACATAGTTGGCGAAACCATTAGATATGCTGAACTTGACGAGACATTTCGTTTCAATATATTTGAATTACGAAAATATATTGGAATACTTTTTTACATAACATATCACAACCTTCCAAAAGTTAGGGACTATTGGTCTGATAAAAATAATCATTCCGTAAATGTGGTGAAAAGTCAAATGAACGTTCAGCGTTTCGAAAAAATATGCCATTGATGCTCCTAATCGAGACCGCTTTTATTTAATTAGACCTGTTATTGTCACCGTCAATACCACATTTGGAAGCGTGCCAAAATGTGCTGTATCAGAATTGGGAGCTATATGAAGCATTATTTACCCAATAAAACGATAAATAAAACGACACAACAGGATGTGCATACACATTTGAAGTATATATGGGAGCGCTGGAAACACCAGCTCAAGGTGAACCTGATCGTCAGTCTTCGGCCAATGCAGTGTTCCGTCTCCTAAGAGAAGTACCAAGATTCCAAAATCACATAGTAATATATTTTGACAACTATTTCACAACGGTGCCATGATTAGTATATTTGCGAACACTAGGTATACTTTCGGTTGGTACCATTCGACGTAATAGAATCCAAAACTGTAAGCTTCCCGAAGAAAAAGTATTGCAAAAGTTTGGCTTTAACTTGGCAATGCCCAGGGTGCTTATTATTAACCTCCAAGTGGTATCCATCGGTTACTGATCTCATCCAACCGGATTTGACTTGCTAAACGATAAGCGCGAGTGTTGATAACAGGACGAAAAACGGCAACACTATAAACAGCCAGGTCAGAATGGCACGGAATCAATATCCGGCCTGCTGTCCCAAACGAACCTAGACAAGCTGCTTGGACATATTCGGACAACAGGTTGTCTAGGGTTTCAAGGGTTAGTCAGGCCCCTTGAAGAGAGATGGTGGCGCATGAACCGAAAGGCCAAAGGCAGCCTATGGGACACGGGGACACAGTTTGGGGGCTGTGCCCTGTGTAAACTACCCAACCATGGAAAAAACTTACGGTTACGAAGCACCCAATAGCCTTGGAAAGGACTGATTTTATTGTTGACGATCCTGCTAGACGAAAAAAGGACAACGACGTTCCTATTTCCACCTGGAATGTGAGAACATTAAACAGGAGAGGTGCAAACGAACAACAAGCGTAAGCCCTAAACTGCTACAAAGCATACATTACTGGCCACCCAGGAAATACGATAGGATGGACCGGGAAAAAGGAGGATGAACAACTGTGACATCTACTACGGACCGTGTTATAGTGAGCAGAAACGGCGGCTATTCGGATGCGGATTTGTTATAAGTGCCAGACTTAGGCAAGAAGTCTAATGTTTCCAAGACATTAGCGAACGCATTGTAACAATCCGAAGCAAAGCCAAATTCACCAACATCACGCCCCAACAGAGGAAAAAGATGATATAGCTAAGGTTTGCTTCTATGAGCTCCTTGACCAAACCTATGAGGGACTACCGAATTACGATGTTAAAATCGTGCTGAAGATTTTAACGCAAAGGTAGGTAGAGAAGACATCTTTAGCAATATTGTCGGAAAACATAGGCTACACGACAACACGACTGGTAACGGACTTAGGCTAATTGACTTCGCTACGGAACCAAATGCCACTATAACCAGCACACGGTTTTCTCAAACGGTCAATCAAATTTATCACATTGCGATAGCCAAGAGGCAGGCATCCAGTATTTTGAATGTCCGAACATTCCGAGGAGCTAACATCGACTGAGAGCACTACCTTGTTGCAGCAAAGGTAAGAATGCGGATATCCAACACGCCACAACAATCCAGAAATTTAATGTCGAATGACTGCAATCGCAAGAGACCGCCAAGACCTTCGCGCAACTGGTATACCTAAAGCTCTCGATTAACACTATGGTGTTAATATCGAATATCGAAGAACAATGGCAACGATGCCAGCAAGCCATTAGATCAGCCGCAACTGATGTGCTAAGTTTCTCGCGCCCACCAGCAAGAAACTTCTGGTTTGATGAGGAGTGCCAAAAGATGCTTGCAGCCAAGAACGGGGCCTACAAGGCTAAGCTGCAGGTGAAGACGAGAGATGCCGTTGAGCTCTCTAGGCAGAGAAGGAGAGAATGCCGGCTTTTCAGAACAAAGAAAAAATAGCAAGAAAAGCGCGCGATGAGGATATAGCGAGGTGCCACTCCAGGAAAGATGTTCGCAAGTCTTACCAAAGTGTAAAACGTTAAAGCCAAGGATACAAGGCTCGAACAGAATCCTGTCGAGATGAACAAGGAAATATCGTAGTTGAGACACAGTCTATGCTGAGGATATGGAAGAACCACTTCTGCAGACTGTTAAACGGCGAAGACAAACAACATTCTGCTGTCAGGCAGAACGAACTATTCAATCTCGGCAACAACCGACAGCGGAAATTACCAACCACCTGACCCGAGTGAAGTGAGGATAGCAATATCTAAGCTCATGTTTAACAAAGGCTGCCGAAAATGACGGCCTTTCCCCTGAGCTTTATAAAGCCGGCGGAGATGATTTGGTAAATAACATCCACCAACTCATAAGCCAAATCTGGTCGATAAAAGTATGCCTGAGGAATGGAACCTCAGCACTGTTTGCCCGGTCCACAAAAGGGAGACTTTCTAAACTGCGCCTCAACAACGCCTACAAGATCCTATCTGCCGTAATATGCGAACGCCTGAAAACGTTTACCAACAAATCGATCGGCCCATATCATTCTGTATTTAGGCCAGGAAAATCAACAACCGATCAAATCTTTACACTTCGGCAGATCCCGGAAAAATCCCAAGAAGTCCAATTCGATACCCACCATCTATACATCGATTTCAAAGCCGTATACGACAGCATTTATAGAGACGAGCTATACAGTTTTGGTATACCGCCCTAACTCGTCCGTTTGTGTAGGATGACGATGGAGAATCCTCGCCGCTCCATCAGGGTCGGAAACGATTTCTCCGACACATTCGATACCAAAAAAGGATTTAGGCAAGGCGTTGAGCTGTGAGGCACAATTTTCCAAAAATCTGTGCAACTACTATCATACGCCGATGTTACTGACATATTTGGTATGACTCAGCGTGATGTCATAGCGACGTTTGCTATTATAGAGAAGGAAGCGACAACAATGGGTTTAGTAGTAAATGAGGGTAAGACTAAATATATGCTGTCAACACGAAAGAACACACAACATCGACGAAACGGACAGATCGTAACCATTGAAAGATATAACTTAGAGGTAGTACGGGACTTTTTCTACCTCGTCTCCGCTATTAACTATAACAACAACATCTGTTGCTAACCGCTGTTTCTGCGGGATAAGAAGGAAATTTAGTAGTAAAGCCCTCACTCGAACTACTAAGAAGATCCCATATAAGGTCCTGATCATCTGAGTCCTGCTCTTCGGCGCTGAAGCATGGACCGATTCGAGAGGAAAATTCTTCGAAAATCTTTGGTCCCGTTTACGTTGACGGGCTATGGAGACGAACAATCAGTCAAGAACCAAGATGGCTAATACACGTGAACGAATGAACACCAATAGTCCGGCTCAGAGTCTTTCATTCCCAGCAGAGAAATGCATGCGGGCCTTTTTTTTCTGTTTTGCTATAGATTCATAAAAAAGCGTTGCAGGTGTATACCGTCATCGCAAGCCTTGCGATAGTTAGTAAAACGCCATTTAAGTTAGTAATACCTCTAAACATTGTAGGAAATTAAATATTATAACCCTTAAATGCATGATTATTCAAAAAATGAAAAAAAATGTTTTAAGGTAACAAACAACTCGTACAACATTTTCTTATAAACAATTTTCGAAAAAAAATGTTTAAATAATAAAAAATTGTTAAAATGTGATTGTGCCATATATGGAACACCATGCATTAAGCACGTTTGAAATTAATAAAACATATATAAAATTTAAATTGCAAAATTTATGTTTATTGTTACATAAATTATTAATTTTAATAAAACGTACAGTACTGTCTGGGTAGCGTGAACTATTTATTGCACAAGCTGTCCATACTAACCAGGTTGTTCACACTATCCAATATTTTACCCAGCAAGAAAAACATACTTCGACAACAGTTTAATTGTAGTTTCTTTTATTTAAAATAATCTTTAATGCATGTCTGTTTTTTTTATTTGCCAGCACCTTCTGCACAGCTTTTTCACGCTTTTTTTTTAAACAAAAATATCTGAATAGTCAGACGTATTTTCTTCAGCCCACTCTATCCCCTAATCAAAAATCTGAATAGCTTCTGATGCAGTTATTTTGGTTTGATTCTCAGTTTCGTCAATTTTATCTTCATCAGATGTTATAAGTTCGCATTCATCTTCATCTTCATTTGGCTTTATTGTATCATCAATTGCGTTCCATGCGTTGATATCTGTAACAGTCGGTGTTGCCTAATTTACATAAATCAATTGATATCTATGATTTAATTTCTTAATCATATGAAACAAACCTCTGGGATAATAATTTGTAGCAAGTTTTGCAATTCATTGATTTCTTCCAATTGCTGATGCCTTAACTTGTCTCTTAATAAATTAACAGGGGTATCTTCCTCTTCATCTGAACTTTGTGTTTCGATGTGATATGTACAAATCTGTGGTAGAATATTGCTCCAATATTTTTCAATAACATCTGGTTTTAACTGACTCCATGCTATTGCGAATAAAGAAATTGCGTCTTTTATAGTCAACGACTTTAAGAAATTAAAAACATCTTTTTTTCCAACAGCTAATCGAAGAAGACTTTTTCTATAATAGAGCTTTGTAATACGAATTGCATTTTGATCCATTGGCTGAATCAATGGTGTCACGTTTGGTGGCATGTACATAGTGAAAATAGAGCCATCATCTGTTTTTAAAAAGGCCTCCGAAGGATGACATGGTGCGTTGTCGAGTAGTAAAACAGCTTTTATCGGCAAACCTTTTTTTCGTAAGAAATCTTGCACCTGTTAAAAAATGTATGAGCCTATTTATGTACACTAATAACTTTTCATCATGCGTCTTACCTGAGGGACAAATAAATTATGAAACCAATCTTTAAAAATATCGGTTGTCATCCATGCGTTCTTGGAGCTACGGTAATCAACAGGAATGTCAACATTTTTGAAGCAACGAGGTTTCTTAGATTTTCCAATGATCAACGGCTTAATTTTGTGAAGACCAGTAGCGTTTGTGCATGCTAAGAATGTAATTCTGGCTTTTTCAACTTTTCTACCTGGAGCAGTTTTTTCTTCTCTAGACACATACGTTTTTTCAGGCAACAACTTCCAAAACAAACCCGACTCATCAGCGTTATAAATTTGGTTCTGAGATAGCTGAAGTTCATGGATAGTCTTCTCGAAATCATTTTTGAATGGTGCAACTGCGCTGTGATCGGATGAAAGTTTCTCTCCACAGATTTTAAGAAGCCGAACACCAAAACGTGATTTAAATCCATCTAGCCAACCAGAACTAGCATTAAAGGCTCCTTCCTCTTTTAGTTTTTCATGCAAGAGTTTTGCTTTTTCTTTGAGCATCTCACCACCAACAGGTAGATTCTTTCGACGCTGCTTTAAAAACCATTTATACAGCACCCGTTCCATATGAGGATACTCACCCTGTTTTAAAGTTTTTCTTTTGAGCGAACTGGTTTGGCTAGTGGCCACCACTTTAAAGAGTTTAGCCTTATTTTTTCTTATGGCCGAAATTGTAGATTTAGCAACACTGTATTCCCGGGATAAAATTGATGGGGCTACACCCCTTTCTAGTTTCTCGATAACATCACATTTTTCTTTCAACGATAAGAACTTTGGTTTTTTAGTTAACATTTTTGCACTGATAAATAAATTAACTTGATATGCCGAAAAACGAATTGCACTGACAAAAAGGATACAAACCGGAGCTAGTTTCACGTTTTCAAATTTGAATCGTTTTTTTGTATTGCAATCAGTACAGACTCTATGAACAAAAACGGAGTATGGGATGCAAAAATGTATTTGTACGTGTGTGTCAAACTACGATGTTTAAAATGGAAGCATAAATTTGTTGTTCATGCTATCGAGGATTTTGCTGTTCACGCTATAGAGTGCTCTGTATAAAACAATAGGTGTTCATGCGAGCCAGGTGTTCACCTAGCCCAGTGTTCACGCTACCCAGACAGCACTGTACTTTATATTGAATTTAACAATAACCATATCAACTCAAATAAGTAAAAAATAAAGTTATTTTGAACATCGATTTATTTTGTGTATAACGAAAAAGGAAAACAAAAAATAAAAATAAATATATAGTTCATACAAACATTTAGGTTTTTTTTTACAAAAATGATATTTAATATTCATTTGATCAAAGTAGGTATATAATTTTTCAAAACAAAACAATAATAATAATAATAATTAGTGATCTTTTCAATGGAAAAAGAAAATAAGAAATAAAAAAAAAAAATAAATAAATAATTCATACACATGGTTTAGATTGCTTGTTTTAAATAATACAAAAAGCTTTTTAGATTTAATTATTTTTTGTGGAAGTTTTGAAAACAATTGCTATCTTTGTTTAGACAAAGAGCGACACCACATTTACGGCAACTTATAAAAGTTTTTGACGTGCAACTTGGAAATTTACATCTTTGTCTAACAGTGTTCCAAATGGGCATATGACTGATTCCGTCATGTCTTACATCCTTACTTGGTATGGAAGTAGCAGATCCTTGTCTTTTCTTTGCAGCGTGTAAAACTGCAACAGATGGACTTCCCGAAGGCCTTCCACGTTTTGTTGGGAAGCTAGAGCTCCTTCCTATATTACACAAAGATTTAGACAATTCGATTCAGAATCTATCCATGTGCATTTTTTTCTGACCGCTAGCTTTTTTATACATAAGCCAAGCATTGATGACGGCTAAATCGATTAAATGATGGAAAAGGCGCATGTACCATTTTTTAGATTTCATTGAAATTTTAGATCTTCCAATGTAGCTGTCCATTAAATCGACTCCTCCCATATGACGATTATACTCCTTTATGGCAGCTGGACACTTTATTGAAATATTCTTTTTCGCTTTCCGATCGAACCTGTTTATAGCTGTCTCCGGCTCAGAACCCACAAAGGTCGATAACATGTTGACACTCTTGTTATCATTCCAAACTAAATTTGATATGTCGACACCTTGGAAATCGGGAGTTTGCAAATTCGGTTTCGCCTATGTAATGATCAAGTTGAATGGAAGTGTAGTAATTATCGAAATAAAATTTGGAGTTCGATCCTCGTGGGATTTTTCGGCATAATCGCACAACAACATTACTACTTGCTCCCAAGTCTGGCTCTTTGAATGATACACGTTCCGCATTATTATTTTCGAGTCCGGTAAAAACTTCAAAATTATATGCATAGCCAGAAACCCCACATAACACAAAAAGCTTGTAGCCCCATTTATGGGGCTTAAGCGGCAAGTACTGTTTCAAATGGTGTCGAATTGAAGTGCAGTTTTGTCTATTATCATCTTTGAATTATCATTGAAATGCAGTACAGGTCGAAGTTTTTCAAAATCATTTACCGTCATTGTGTTTTTCACTAATTCTATTCCAATGCGTGTGTCCCAATAAAGTCTTATATTTGAAAACTTACCGACTGATGATAGGATAAGAATCCCGAGATATATTAGGATATCATATTTGGTAACGGAGAATGAATCCCCTATATTTTTGGATTGTGCGTATAGGTTTGTTTCTTCCACAATTTTGGATATTGCTTAATATATCTTAATATATTTAAAAAAAACTCGTAAGGTGTATCAAGATTTGTTACTGATGATGGTAATTCAGTTGAGCCAATTCGTAGCTTTTACTTGCATTTTATTCCGATGCAATGGATGTAGCAGCATTAGGCTCATTCTCTAATAACAGGCATTCTATTTCCATGAAATCTTAATCTTCCAGAAGTGCCTCTAGCAATTCCTCGTTAAAAACATCACTCGCACTTTCGAAAGGCTCATCTTCTTCACACTCATCGCTCTCAATATCATCTTCACTGCCACTAGATATTTCTGCTAGAATTTGCAGAACTTCTTCCTCAGAAACGGTTTTCCTGCTTCCAGAAGCCTTACAAACACCGAACATCTAAAATCAAATTGTAGTAGTTATGTAATATAGCACAAACAATTTTGTCCTCATTATAACTAATTGCAAACTTACTGTGGAATATTTTATTCTTTTTACTGATTTAAACACTATTATTTTAGTTGAAAACTATTTTTAAATTCACCAAATGATAATATTAAATGCACACGATTTACTTCACTGGATCGATTTCTACTGACAGACTGAACCTGACATCACCGTTACGCAAATGCGTTTTCATTGGAATATTCTAAAGGAACCAACATAAAATGTATCAATGCATCAATGTATTAAATCAATGTGCCATATGTGGGCCTCGATGCGCTTACATTAATTTTTTTGTTCGTATGGCAATATATCGGCACGAAAACGGTTTGTGCCAGATATTGGTCACAATGCATTGAAGGGATAAACAATTAGCGGGCAACTGTTGTAATTGTCATTAATTTTATGCCTTGAAGTATGTAACAATCTTGTAGATCAAACCCTACATTTTGAAAGTATGCATCTATTTACAATTGCGTTTTTGGCTATGAACATTTTAAAATTGGGTAACTCCCAGTAGTATGCAGGACAATTTTAGCGGTACAGTAAAATCTTAAAAAAAATTTTCTTAGTTTGCTATAAGCCGTTGTTTTGTAGGCACTGTGCGTAAACTCATTACTATTAAGCTGGAAAGTAAGGAAACTATACTTTGACAGAAAAAGTTCGACTGCGCTGAGAAAATTTTTCCACCTCAAAAGCGAGTATCTTACTCCGCGTATTTGTTATCTATGCATGCAGAAAAGGCAGCGGAATGCAGAGACTCATCAAACAAAGCCAAAGTCAAGTTTTAATACATAGTTTGTAACATAGTGAAAGTATATGGATCGATTTAGCCAAGTCTGTCCGTCCGTCCGTACGTCACCAGTTTTTGAGCCTTAAATTTTGAGCCAGGATGATGAAATTTGGTACACGCGTTGGTTATTGCTCCAAGCGGAGCAT
This sequence comes from Rhingia rostrata, assembly GCA_949824845.1. Taxonomy (NCBI): domain Eukaryota; kingdom Metazoa; phylum Arthropoda; class Insecta; order Diptera; family Syrphidae; genus Rhingia; species Rhingia rostrata. The sequence goes on from OX463756.1 coordinate 111,008,531, forward strand.
GTGTATAAATTTCTGAAATCCGCTCACTGCCACACCTCCTATTTAAAAAGGCCTAGTCTTAGCCCAAACCGTTAGAGATTTGAAAAATTGTCTGAACAGCAAGTCTACAGAATCCTAATATCTATATATCGTCATTACAGGGTTTTCTGCCACGCCCACTTTTGGCGGCATTTTCAGTAAAAAACCATTTCGAAAAAACTTTAAATGTAAAATCATTGTTTATGATAATATAAACATTTCTTTCATATATCATTTTCCCACGCCCACTTTTTGGAGGCGTTTTCATACAAAAGCCATTTCTATACACTACCTCATAGCATAACCAAGCGAAAAATGACGTTTTTGTCGAACCATAAAAGATTTGGATAAACTGTCTGAGCAAAATGTCATGATAATGACATTTTTGATATTTCATCGCCATAAAGAAAGCATTTTAGGGATATTTATTTAAATGATTGAATGGGATAGGGTACTGAACAATTCGCGCAGCGGATTGTAGCCTTCTCATATGTTTTTGTTTTGAATTTTAATTCCGTAATGTGCGCATTATTACACGAAGCCTCTTTCTCATTCATAGTTTTACGTGTTATTTGACAGCTATCTTTCATTTCTTTTTCTTATCCTCGGTGCTCAGTATAAACAATTAAAAACAGCTCCATTTTTTTTTTAATTTTTCCACTTCACGGAACTCCTTGGAAAATTGAGTCTGCAGTGTGTGCAATTTTCTCTTGATAGCATCAATTGAGATGTTTGGTTCAAAATCGTTTAGCAAAACCAAAACCATTTCCAATGCATAATTTTTTTTTACTCTATCTATTTAATCGGGGTGGCGGGAATCATATGAGATGGGGTGCATTTCGTAATTGAAGATCAATTCGCTGGTTGTTTCCTTAGTACATTTAAATTCATCCGCCATATTTGCATGTTGTGCAAGAGCAAATGAATAAAGAGAACTTTGAGTCTCTCTCAATATGCACCGTGTAATAGTGCGCGTAATAACCAATGTAGCCCTTCATCTTTTTGTCACAAAAAAAAAAAAAACAAAGCAACCAACCAAGAACTTCAACGGCTGTATGTTTTCATTTATTATTATTCTGTTCAAACTTCCTGTGCCACTGAGGGAGAAAATCCATCACACATATGAGAGAAGGTGAACTTCCCCCTAATTTTTGTGATCCGAAGTGAAAATGTGTTGACAAAATTTTATATGAGTTGCTTCATCTGGGTATTATTGGCTGTGCTTTTAGCCAAATTGGGGTTTCGATTGTGTTTGATTGTTGTATGATTTGTGTTCATGATTAAGGATATCCATCCTACTTTGTTCAAGAATGATGTGCTATTTTGCCGCCTCATGTGAACACTGCAGACTCATGTGAACACTACGGTAATGAAGATTTATCCATGAATGTGCTTTTCATCTCTCTCCTAATAGTGTACCAAATGTCAAAAATTAGCCACTGGATTCATTTTACCGAGCTGTTGAGCAGGTTGACATTTTCATGTCTCTATTCACCATACTAATGTCAAAATGTATCCACTGGCTACAATTTTAACGCAATTGGCACATGACAGTGATGTCAACGACAGTTTTACCCAGTTTTTCGGTCGTTAAACAGCGCCACCTATCGCTTTATAGCCAATATTAAACATAGTATTTATACTACCTTGCCGGTGAATGGTAATATAGTTCTCCGCCATTTTCGAATTGTGTTCTCTCGAAAAACAATTAATATTCGAAGTCGAAAAAAAAATCAATTTATCCGCCATATTCTTTTCATTGCACTGAAAAAGGCTTTGGCCGATAGTTTCATGCAATCATATTTGATAAAATTTCAAATAAAAAAACATTTCAGTCAGTGCCTAACTAAAAAATAAATGTCCAGTGAGTTTTTGTTAAAATTTGTGATTATTTCTCTATTCTCTGAATTTGCATTCGAGTGATTTTTGATTGATTTTCTTCAACCGGCTGTCAAGAATATTTTTTTTTTCAACCCATAAGTGACGCTTGTAAAATAGTGAATTGAGAAAAATAAGAAAAAAACGTGTTTATTGTAAAAGCAGCACACATATATAATATAAGCGAATGATAATGGATGCACCACCGCCAGCGGGTACAATGGGACCACCACCACCAGGACGTGGTGGATTCCGTTGTCGAGGTGGACCTCCCATTCGGGGGGGTTTTGAACGTGGCCGCGGTCGTGGTATGGGCCGTGGACATTATATGGGTATGCGAGGTGGTGTAATGGGTGGACCGCCACCGATGATGCCTGGTAGAGGTGGTATGCGTCCGCCAAGAGGAATGGGTTATCAGCGAGGTGGATACATATCTAGAGGAGGCCCACCCATGCGCGGAGGACGGCCACCAATGTATGCACAAGGTAAGTTCTACATTGTTTTTAATAAGTATGCAATTGTTTAAATATTTAAAAATATTAAAGCTTACATGCCATGTATTTTTAATATTGTGTAAACGAATGATATTCAATAATGCCAAATGCACACAACTAGGTACGTCACCGCTTTACGTTTATTTTAAAAGTTATTGATTTTTTTTTAGAAATCCGCACCATAAAATCAAAGTCCAATAATGTCCTTAGTTAATTTATCTATCTTTGTGATTCCAATATTTCCTACTCCAAATTCGTTAAGGTAATTTTTTGCTTTGGAGCGCCATTTACCGTGAGATATTTCAGCTTTACATGGACAAATCTAAGACAGTTTTGTAAGTTCTTAAATGGTATGATATGCCTATTCGCTTTGCATTTTCAAGATACTGCCCAGGGCGTAGTTTTTTTTTTTCAAAATCAATGCTGCTACATCAACTTAAGTTTTTTTTTAATGTTTAGCTCTAAAATGGTACAAATACTAAAAACGGTCCAACGATTATTTAATCGACTGTCAACAATAAAACCCATCATTTTGGTGCCACGCTTCTTACGATCTGTTCTGCAGTAAAAAAAAAATGTCTATGACAATAAAATACCCTATCACATCTTATCGTCAATATAAATAACCCTTAAAACGGTGTGTAGTTAAAATGTTTATTAATTTGTATGAATCCTAGCTCAAAATGTTTGGACGGACTAATTATTCCTATCAATTGTGTCAAAAGCTATGGCATATGCTATAAAACGCCCCAAAAAAAAGGGTGTGGATAAATATCTATCGAAGTAGGTGTTTTCTGTATATTACTATATATAAAAATTGAAATACCCCCATGGGATAGGGTATTCAAAAAATATAAGTAATATAAGTATGCTCCTTCTCATTTGCTTACCGCAGCAATGTGGGATGGCACCAATTTATCAGAGTGGTTTGAAACGTCAGCAGGAGTGCTTCAAGGTTGCATCCTCAGGCCAATTTTGTTAACTTTGTTTATTGATGGGGTTTGTGATATTTTGCATAGAATTATACTGCTCTGCCGATTTTGACGAATAATCCGGTTTTAATATCCCGCTTTTGAAAATCTCGGGTTTTTAATCCCGCTTTTTATAATTTTTAAAATCTCGTTTATTTTTTAGAATTTCGTTTCTTAATTATTTTATTTTTGCAAACTTATTAATAATTTAATAAAGTGTAAAGTGAAGATCCGTAGGAATAAAACGTAGATAGTACTTAAATTTAACTATTTATTTACTTAAAACGAGCTTATCGGGATTTGACGGAATTTTAAAAACGACATTATAATAGATTGGCATATTGAATAGGCTAGATTTACAAAAATAGTCAGTAGGTATTTTATAAGGAGGACTTTTTTTGGCATTTAAACAAAAATGGGATTCCAATTTGCTCCCGAATAATACATTTGCATTAGAGCCTGGTCCTGCGTTGAACAGACTAAACGTCATCTCCACGATAATCCATTTTAAAACTCAATTCTCGGTATGGCATTTAACATTTCATTTCGCAAAAATCCATATTTAAAATTTACATTCGGTGTACATTTTTTTTTTATATATTCCCAGTTTAAGTGTTGACTTTATTTAAATGACGCTTTCTTGAGTGTGACCGGCCGCACACTGAGGATTTTGCGAATAATAGTAGAAAATCCAAAGTTCTACGTGCAAAATGGCCCTACGTACTTACGAGCCTGTTGCGTCAAGAATTTGTTTTTTTTTTTTGTATTATATTTAAAGGTATTATTGTATTGCAAATCGCTAGGACATTTATAGAGAAATAATTTTTTTCGGATTAAAAAAAACTCTGCATCAAGTTTTTTGAATCCGAAAAAGTTTTTTCTCTATAAATATCCAAGCGATTTGCAATGCTAAAATGATATTCACCAATGTGGTAGCGAGATGGCCTCGATCAAGTCAAGAAGCAACGATTTTAAATAGTTCCAAAATAAAATGTTTTGGATTTCATGTTTGTAGTAATATAGTTTTTTTTTTAATATTAGGTAATTCAGCGTACCCACAAAAAATGTATTATATGACTCCACTTCTTAACCCACCAGGGAGCAGTAAAACATCTGTACACCAACGAACACAAATTCGTTTCAGTGCAGAGGTGTAATCGAAAAGGCTTTTGGGATTTTGAAATAAAGATTTCAGAAGATTTTGGCCTACGGCGCCGGTATAAAATTGAGTACTGTCTTAACCTATATGTTTATTTTAAGACAAAACAATATGCTTGAAAGTTTAGATTTTTGTAATGAATATCTTGAAGAACAAATTCTTCAAATCTTAATATACAAAAACCTATGAATTTAATAAATTGCTGAAGTGACACGCATTGTTTTCTAAATAAAGTTTTTGTTTTTAATTCATAATTAAACGGTTACAATAAAAACAAAAAAAAAGGTCTAAAAAAACTTGCATTAAAATTCATTAACAAATTAAATACATAAATTTACAATATTTATACACTTTTGTCATATCCAAAAAAATTAAATCTGTTACTTTGCTAAGTCCCACATAAGTTTCTACGTGCAACATAGGTACATGTGTTTATGCGTAACTTAAAAGTTATGTGGAACCAAGCTTTTAGCAGATTTATGATGCGAATCAGTAAACGAGCCTTAATATCGCTTTGTGTGGATGGATGCAAAATGTTGCATTTTTAAATTACAGAATAAAAACATTGAAGGGTGAAAATCCTGTGAATTAAAATTTTTTTTTGGTTGAGCCTAGATATAGGTACATTTATATTTTTCCTTAAATACTTATAGGTACCTTTTTTCTTAATTGTAAATTGAAGTAATAATGACTTATTAAAATTTGTATGTTTTTATATGATGATGTTTTTTTTGATATTTTTGGATATATAATTTTATAATTTTTATAATTTTATAATTTTTTTCCTAAGGTAAGAGACTTACCAACATTTTCTTACAAAATTATCTTTTGATATAAGGCAAATTTAGGTGCTTGAATTGTTCATTGCAAACTACAATCGGTTGCCAAATTAATTTCAAATTCATATTATTTTAAGGGATCAACATTTCACTTTCAACCGAAATGAAATTGAAATCGGTCGAAAGCGAAATTTCCACTTCTATCGGTTTCAATTTCACATTTTTCGAAGTTAAAGAAAGGAAATTTCCATGTTTTTTTATTATCGGTTTTATCGGTTTGTGAGTGATTTCAATCCGATTATTTTAGTATCTGTGAATTTTAAATTGTTGTCAGCTGACGCAATTGAAAATGAAAGTGAATAATATCAGAGTGTAGAAATGTAATTTAAAATTTAATTTAGATTTTGAATAAGTACATTATAACATAACGTATTTTAACAGAAGTAAACACAAACATTTGTCCATGAAATGTTGTTTTGAATTCCGTTTTTCTTCATCAGCCATGGAAAGTTTGATTCATCTTTAAAAAATTGTGTTCTCCAAAACTCTTTTTACACAGTGGTACGGCCCAAGGCAACATCAGAATCTTTTCCAAATGATCTCTGAAAGCTTCCTTTGGCAAGGAAATGAAAAACTGCGGCTAGCTATTTACAACAAACAAGGAACTGATTATGATTATTTTAAGTGTGGCGAATCTGTTTTGCAGAAACACTTGGAAAACATCTTTATTAAGTTGATAATATGATATACATAAATCTAAATGAAAAAAAAATTGTTTATTAGAAATTTGTCTGTTTTACTTACGCAGCACCTGCGGCTTCTAAAGTGTTAGATAGGTCTCTAAGCGTACGCTTATATTTTCCTTTGCATAGTTTAGTTTTTTAATTCCTAACATAAATAACACTCATTACTTGATAAAATGTTTTGTTTTGAAATTCCTCTTAAATTTGAAGATTTATAAAGGAGAACACAAACAAAAATTTCGCAATATCTTTGATTTCACCGAGTGATTTCGAAAACGTCTCGAAGTTATAAAATCGGTCGGAATGTGGAACAACAAAAACAAATTCACTTGATTTACAAAAGTAATTTCACTTTTATTTCACTCTATTTCTGGAACCTAGCTGTAACTCCAAACTTGCACACTTGAAATCATACACACTTGTCTGCCATTTTATTTTTAAAGTGCACCAGTTTTCGCTTACAGCTTGTTCAATTTTCAAGATAGATAAACAATAAACAATCTTTGACAAAGTTGTAGGACTTTTTATTTAGAAAACACCTCAAGAAGATCCTTTACACTAAATGGCAAAGAATCAACAGGCTCGTTAGAACCCAGTTCGCGCGGCAGTTCATCGCGCCACTGATTCCTTCTAGGATTCTATCTGGCCTTCAATATATTGACGAAAAGGCTCAGTTTTAAAAGACACACAAGAACTGTTAATTTGATAGAGATAGGTAGTGCAAATGCTTCAGAAGAGAAAAACCGAAACCGAATATGTGCAATCCAAAATATGGCGCAACCATGTGAAAATTTAACGATTTTGATAGAATTGCCAAAATATTCATTTTTGGTTATTGATCTTAAATGATAAAAGAAACGCATTATGTGAAACTGTTATAAGAACTTATCTTTCCCTATTTGAAGGAAATTGAAGAATTTAAAAATTCTATAAAAAATATTTAGGTTAACGTAATTTTATACAAATAATAATACTATTAACAAAGTTATTAAATTTAAATAAATAGTTAAATTTTCCTAAATGCAAAAAAATTCATTGAAAAAGGGCGTATATGTAGTTTTGTTAGAACTACTTTACATGGTCTAAGTTCAATAAAATCGTTAAAGGCGTTTTGAGAATTGTTATATGGGCGGTACGGTACTAAAAGTATAAAAAATGGTCTAGATTCTTTAAAAAATTGGGTCTAGCCTTCTAGGCTGTAGAAGACAGTACGGACGAAGGGGCCGAAGCACGGAATTTCGGGAACCACTTTGGGTGTCCCTATCATTGCAATGTTAGAATCAATCAAAATCTCAAGGTTTCAACCTTTTTGATGAAAAAGAACATTTAAAACGATTGTTTATAAAATCTCTTATCACAGACAAGGAAATTATTAAAGGCATACTCGGCAAAAATTTGTGAATTTTCGTTATTGGCCAAAACAGTAAAGAGACTTTAGGCATAACTGATTTTGAGTCATTGTTTCAAATGTAAAACAATTTTTTTTTATCTAGACTAAATATTTTACAGAAAATTGATAATTATACAAAAATCTGTTATTCAAATGTTTACTGGCAAATAGTTCCAGCGTTTAGTAACAACATTTTAACCGTTCTGACCCTTCTATGTCAGTTCCAAAACCACTTCTGGATATTAGACTAAAAACTTAGAAGATCAAATTTATAGCCTCCATCTCCGATCACAGAACGAAAGGCGGTTGGAACTGCCGATTAGGTTTAATTAAAGTCTCAAAATATATCTATTAGGAACAAATGAAGGGCATGTTCTCATTAAGGTTTGTTGATGATATAAGGGATGACAGCCTATACATAGTACGTCACCAGTTTTTGGGCCTTACATTTTGAATAATGATTTAAAAAAAAACGCCTACTGTCACACCCAGTTCAAAACGAAGGTTTTTTTGTTAAACTGAGAGGAATTTTGGAAATGTTTCTGCACTAGGTAATTTTGGGGTCGTTTTCAGTAAAAAAAAACTGTTTATGGAAAATCTGACAGGCCATTCGAAAAAATATTTGATGAAAATTCTACAATAATATTACTATGAAGGCGTTACTATAAATTAATCTATGCATGTAATTGTATTGCATCGGACTTATTTCGAAATTGTTGAGCTGGGATGTATAAAAAGAAATATTCGGCGCTAGCGAGGTATCCGTCGGAGCGGAAAGTTCTCCGATTTTATACGATTCGGAGGATTTTCGCTTCGAGGTATTCTTGCAAAAAGCTGTTCGGAACATTTCTCTGGCATTTTTAAACGCACACCAGTGAATTGCGTTTAGGTGCATTTTTCGTGATTTCCTCCGACACAAATTTTGTGAAATTTATTCACGAATTGTAGCGAATTGATTTTTCTCCGATGACACATAACTCGAATGGAATTTGAACCTCCGACGAGGTATGCGTTGCGAAAAATTAATTATCCGCTCTGACGGATACCTACCTAGGGCAGATTGTAACGATATGGTATTATCATATCATTTTTTTTTTACAAAATGAATCATACTTTAAGAGTTGCAGATAATTTCTATTACAATGTATTGAAGTAGAAAATCTTTGACCATTTACTCTATAATAGTTCGGTTGTTTCTAAAATTCAATCCAATCTAATGCTCTCTTTCTTTTTTAAAAACTAGTCGAACATGTTGTTTTAAATAGTATTCTGTATAATGTCCAAATTACTATTTAAAACAATAATAAAATTTGAAAAATAAAATTAATAAAATGGCACATGGATCGCTTTAAACAGATAAAAAATCACCCCTATATTGATATTTATGAAAAAAAAAAACAAAAAAAAACATTTTTAATTTTCAGTTCCAAAACAACATACAGGTGCAGAGAACAATAAAACAGTAACACCGATCTCAACAACTCCAATACCAACAAGCCCTCCTTCAGATGCATCCACTTCCCAAGCAGCAACAACACAAACTACAACAGCTCCTGTGACATCCAACGGTATGCTACCATCACGAGGAATGCCACGCGGGCGTGGTGGTCCTCCGGGAATGCGAGGTGGTCGTGGAAGTTATATTCCGCACTCAAATGGCTCATCATTTGGTGATCCGAATGGAATGATGAGACGAGGTGGTCCACCACGTGGACGTGGAGGTTATGGACAAATGCCGCGTCCAACAATGTCACACAATGCTAACACTCAAGTTGCTCCAGTTCCGACACTTAAACGTGGTGCTCCCGGTGGTCCTCCTGGTCCAAAACGTGGGCGATATGATTCTGGCCCATACTCTCAACGACCTATGGCTCCAAAATATCATCAGACAGCACAAGCATCTTCACACACAAATTCTGGATACGCAGCACCACATGTATCTTCTCAGGGGTAAATACAAGTTATGACATCTCTTAATAGATTTTTTTTAAGTTTATATAATTCTTTAGGCACCACTCGTATCAAGATCCATCGCAAGTGGTAGATCCATATGCACAACAGTACACATCCCCTGCAGCACAAACATCATATAATGGTTATGCTCAGTCGAGTTATGGAGCCACTTCTCAAGCCAGTGGGGGATATTCACAACATGGGGAATACGACCAGAGTCAATATTCTGGATATAGGTAAGGAAGATGACGAAAAGCTTAGTTGGAGCATTTTTATAATTTGCATTTCACCATTCAGCAACACTGGATACGGCAGCCAGCAAGATACAAGGTATCATACATATGGTCAGGATTACACGCAGACATATGGGGCGCCTGCTGTAGATTATAGTGCACCGTCATCCGATTATTCACAGCAGGGTCAATCGTATGACGAAAGGGCATATGCAGGTTATGGTAAGTCTTGTCGCTATTTTTCAAATATAAGCTTTTGAGTTAAATAGTCGAAGCAGGCAACGAAATTTTATTTTTTATGTATATAGACATCCCCCAAAATATATTGTATAGTAAAATACTTCAAAACTGTATCGGAAGCTGTCCATATTTCGATCAGCCATTATTTCTCGTACAAAGGCGATTGGTATCGGGAAATTTTGGCTTTCATTGCAGTTTGTACTTCCGGGGACTAGTCTCAAAATAAGCAAACATTGTCTTTATATAAATGTACATTTTTTCAACATGAATGTTGAATATTTCGCATGAATTTCAGCATGTGCCTGCAATTCCTAAATTCTCGTCAAAACTGTTGCAACAATGTTGTCTTTGTCGAAAACCTTATTCTCAATTTGCAGTGGTAATAGAAGTTTTAGAAAACAGCTACATTGTTGACAAATAAATGGTTTATTTTTGTCGACGATATAAATCGACATACCATATTAGTGTCCTGTGACTCAGTGTTCAGCTTGTGTACGGCTTCCCCATAAAAACAGCATTATTCTACCTCTCTTAAAGCACAAGCATAAAAAGTTGTAACTTCGTGTTTGATTGGTGTCATTATATAATGACTGCCATTATGTGGTAATGTAACATAACGTATGTCGTACTTTTGTGTCATTTTTTATACAAGGAAATTTATGTAAAATCTCAAAAGAATCTCTATCTCTTGACTATTCGATTGCTGCTGTCATATAAGTTCTGCAGTATAGTGATTAGCTGAGAATAATACCTAAACAATTCGCCACATTGCATTATTTACTTACTTACTTACTTAAGTGGCGCTACAGTCCGGAATGAACCTGGGCCTCAACCAACATGTCTCTCCAATTAGCCCGGTCCTCAGCTAACTGCCTCCAGTTGCGCACTCCAAGTTGGTAGAGGTCGGTTTCTGCTTGTGCGCGCCACTTAAGGTGAGGTCTTTCTCTACTGCGTCCGACGTCTGGCTGGGAATCGAAGACTCTGCGAACCGGAGTATTGGTGTCCATTCGTTCTACATGTCCTAGCCATCTTAAACGTCCAATGCTAAGTTTTTTGACCAGAGGCATGTCAATGTACAGCTCGTATAATTCTTGGTTGAATCTTCGTCTCTATAGCCCATCAACGCAAACGGGACCGAAGAATTTTCCTCTCAAATCTTCATCCGGTTTTGAGACGGTCCATGCTTCAGCGCCGTAGAGCAGGACTGGGATGATCAGGGTCTTATGTAAGATCTCCTTAGTAGTTCGTGTGAGGGCTTTATTACTGAATTGAATTCTTAGCAATTCGAAACAGCGGTTGGCAAGAGAAATTCTTCGTTAAATTTCTGACGAGATTTTGCTGTCAAGCTAATAGCGGAGCCGAGATAGACGAAGTCCCGTACTACCTCAAAGTTATATCTGCCAATGGTGACGTTCTGTCCAATTCGTCGATGTTGTGTGTCCTTTCGTGTTGTTTTTGCCGCTTCCTTCTCTGTACTAGCAAACGTGGCTATGACATCACGTTGGGTCCTACCAATGATATCGTCGGCGTATGCTAGTAGTTGTACAGTTGTGCCTCTGATGTTGGCTCGTGAGTTTTGCACAATCGGTCGAGGTCGTTTCCGACGATGATGGAGCAGCGAGAATTCTCCATCATCATCCTACACAAACGTACGAGTTTGGGCGGTATACCAAAACTAGACATCGCTCTATAAATGCTGTCGTATGCGGCTTTGAAATCGATGAATAGGTGGTGGGTATCGATTTGGACTTCTTTGTTTTTTTCCAGGATCTGCCGAAGTTTGAAGATTTGATCGGTTGTGGACTTTCCTGGCCTAAAACCACACTGATAAGGGGCGATCAGGTTGTTGGTAAACGGTTTCAGGCGTTCACATATTACGGCAGGTAGGACCTTGTAGGTGATGTTGAGGAGACTTATGCCTATGTAGTGTCGCAGTTAAGAGGGTTTCCTTTTAGTGGATCGGACAAACGATGCTGAGGTTACATTCTTCAGGCATACTTTCTTCCGACCAGATTTGGCTCATGAGTTGGTGGATGTTTCTTACCAAGTCATCACCAAGGAAGGCTGTCATTACCGGCAGCCTTATTAAGCTTGAGTTTAGATATTGTTATCCTCATTTCACTCAGGTCGGGTGGTTGGCAGTATTCGCTGTCGATGCCAATATTGAATGGTTCGTTCTGCCTGACAGCGGAATGTCGTTCGTCATCGCCGCTTATCAGTCTGCAGAAGTGGTTCTTCCATATATTTCCTTGTTCATTCTGCCTTGTATCCTTGGCTTTAACTTTTTACACTTTGGTAAAACTTGCGAAAATCGTTCCTGGAGTGGCACCTCTCTATATACTCGATCGCGCGATTTTCTTTCTCTTTTTTCTTCTTTCTGAAAAGCCAGTGGTCGTCCCTTCTTATCTGCGTATAGAGCTCAACGGCAGCTCTCGTCTTCACCTGCAGCTTAGCCTTGTAGGCCTCGTTCTTGGCAGCGAGCATCTGTCAGCATTCCTTATCAAACCAGGAGTTTCTTGCTGGTGGGCGCGAGAAACCTAGCACATCAGTTGCGGCGGATCTAATGGTTTGTTGGCATCATTGTCATTGTTCTCCGACACTCGATGCTGGTGGTATGGTGTTAATCGAGAGGTTAAGGGATACGCGTTGCGCGAAGGTCTTGGCGGTCTCTTGCGATTGCAGTCTTTCGACATTAATTTTTTCACAGTATTTCTGGATTGTTGTGGCGTGGTGGATATCCGCATTCTAACCTTGGCTGCAACAAGGTAGTGGTCCGAGTCCATGAGTCCGTGTGCTGGCTATTGTGGCATTTCGTTAAGTAGCGAAGTCAATTAGCCTAAGTCCGTTAATGTTTTTACAAGTTATCGACAATACTGCTGAAGATGTCTTCTCTTCCTACCTTTGAGTTAAAATCTCCCAGCACGATTTTAACATCGTACTTCGGTAGTCGCTCATGGGTTTCGCCAAGTAGCCTTGTAGCAGTTTAGGGCTTCCGCTAGTTGTTCGCTTGCACCTCTCCTGTTTAATGTTCTCACATTCCATGTGCAGATACGAACGTCGTTGCCTGTTTTTCGTTTAGCCGTGTCGTCGACAATAAAATCAGTCCTTTCCGAGGCTATTGGTTGCTTCGTAACCGTTAGTTTTTTCGATGGTAGTTCCAATTTATTAGATACCCCTAGGACACGGGGCCATCAGTATCCACTACGGGACTGAGCGCTGAAGTTGGCCTTTCGGTTCAAGGGGCCGGACTAACCCTTGAAATTCCTAGACAACCTGTCGAATATGTTGAAGCAGCTTGTCTAGGCTCGCCTGGGACAGCAGGCTGGGTATTCATTCCGTGCCATTCTCACCTGGCTGTTTATAATGTTGCTGTTTTTCGTCGTATTATCAACACTTTCGCTTATAGTTTAGCAAGTCGAATCCGGTTGGATGACACCAGTACTCGAGGCACTTGAGCACTTGATGTATAGTCAGAGTTACAACCACTGGGCATTGCCAAGTTGAAGCCAATCAGAGTCTACCCTCGTTCTACAACACCCAAACATCTATTGCATTATTTAAGGGTATTTATATCCATTGATAACCGGTAGTTTAAACATAACAAACTCGCTCTTTTTTATGAGATTAATGCTCAGCCCACAAAACAGTTAACATGTTAAGTGATATACCTTCCAGCTTGATAATGACTATGGATACAGTGCTTGATAAGTATCTCTTTACGTAATCCCTCCATATATAGTAAATTGTTAGAGTTAAACTTCGTAATTGCTATACCAAAACATTATAAATTATTGTATTAAATTAAGTGTTTACATCCGTTCCTTTTTTTGAAGTGATCAAAGACGTACAATTAAAAAATTAAAAAACAATTATATTATACTAACAACATTGATTTGTTTGTTAATTTTTTATATGTGGCATTTACACGCTTGTATAACATAACACTTTTACTTTTCTTTAACAGAAACACAAACATACCAACAAGGTTATTCTAACGCAGCTGGATACTATTAAAAGATTTCAGATAACGGGTATCATATTTATAATAAGTCTAACATTTTAAATTTAAATGTTTAAAAGAAACATTGTGAGCAATTAAGAAAACAAAAAAAATTAAAAAAAAAATAATAATTTCAATTCTAACAAAAGAAAATCAACTACTCCTATAATGATAACAAAAAGAAAGTGGGAGCATTATTTCCCCCACATTTCAAATCCAAACCAAATTTAAATAAAACAAAAAAAAAACAGAAAAGAAATGCATTATATTAACGAAATATATTTTTGATTGCTAAAAGAAACGCAATTTATTTATAAATTAAAAACTGTAAAACAAGGAAGAAAACATTTTATTTTGACTTTTCCAATGTAATATTATTTTTATTCATGCAAGTATACACGGGTGTGTTTAAAACATTATTTTCATTTTTTATTTGTATAAAAATATTTTTTTTTTGACGTTTTCTATATATAAAGTTTTTTGACAACATCTCTTAAAAGGACTCCAGAATGTGTCTCTTATTAAATTATGTATTCCTGTTAATATATGTTTCCATTACATTTTTTTTTTTATTTTACGTGCACGTCTTTTTAAATAATCATAGTTCCGACGTACTAAAAAGAAAATAAAATCTAAAATTACTTCAAACAGAAGGAAAACATATAAGCAGAACAAGTAAAACAAAAATAGTTTAAGCATACTTCTTTGTTTAGGTGTGTGTCGAAAAGTTTTTGTATTTTCTTTGTTTATGATGATTGATGCAAAAAAAAATAATAATTTGTAAGTTTACTTATAAAAATTATCTAATTTAATAATATAAAAATATTCTATATAAATATAAAAAACAACAATAAATATAAACTAAAAAAAAAAAACTAAAACAAAAAACAAAACAAACATTTCGTCAATTTATTGAGAAAATAATTTATTTATTTCAATTTATTTTTGCTGTGAGAACAACTTTTTTACCATTTTCTTTTAATGTTTTATTTAATTACCCTTAATGGTGTATAAACTGTGATACAAACGTACTTTTACCTGTGATATTAAGACTGAGGCTGGTTTACAATGAGCAAGTTCACAAAATTGATTGCTTATTGAAACTATATTCTGAAATTGACGTTAAAATGTTTTTATTATGCGAAACCCATACAAATGGCTACAAAATGATATTTTTAAACATATAATACAAAAAAAACCGAATTTGGTCGATAAATCAAAAATGAACAAACAAAAAAATCGAACACATGCAATAACTATGATAACACTTTCCAATACGTTGAAGTTTAACATTGAATTGCTTTATAATATGAATCAAATATTTTTCATTCGAAAAAACCACATACATTCAATATGTATATCTAGACAAACAAAATAAAATTTCAACCAAGGAAAAGTCAGAAACAAAATCGAAGAAAATGTGTGCTATACAGATAGACAAACACATTTCATAAAGGCATTTACATATACAAATTAAAACTGCTCGAAAGTGATAAATAAAACAATTTAATTAGATTAAGGTATTATTTTTAAATGCAGTAAAATTTAAAAATCCAAAATCATCGATTACTTAAGAAAATACAAATTTTTAACAAAATAAGTAAAATGGATAAAAACGATTAAACTCATATAATATTATGTAGGGGATTTATCTGTTAAAAAAATATTTGAAAAGAATCGGAAGCCGCGTTTTTTTTTTTTTTTTTTCTGAACGACACTAGCTCTAGAAGATCAAAATTGAATAGAATATTTGTGCACAAAATGTATATTTTAAAAGATTATATATAAGTCTCAAGTTTAACTATTATAAGTATTCCAAACAAAAAGCTGTTTATTTGGACCTTTTTGGTTTTTGCTATTCTCATTTTTGAGAACAACTATTAGATTGCAGTCCAAGCTCTATTAAGTTGGTTGGGACTAAACGTGTACAACTAAATAATTATTCGAAGCCTTCAGTTACTTAATGTGATATGCATGTTGTTGCACCTTTAATCGACGATTCAGACTAAAGGTGCAAAAACTTGTAACTTAGATTAGATTTAGTTAATAGTTTGCATAAATTGTTTACTGTTGATTTTCATTGCGTTTAAAAAAGTATAACACTATCGCTAATGGCTCGATCCACAAATGTGTAAGGCATTTTTATAAGTTATATAAGGGATCTAGTCACCGAAACCTAGTTCTTCGATTGTACTCATTACTACCTCAAACATAACTATTTAATTGTTTCGAAAAGCTTTCTGTCCAAATGAGCGTTGATTGCATTTGCATACGGTTAAAATCTCTGATGGATTTATGTCGTTTTATAACAACATAATACTACTGCCTAGTATAAAGTGAATATGCTGGGAGCAATGAATGTGGATGTAATAAATGCTGCAATTTTGTACAACCAATTTATCAAAATCTCCAAAAGACATATTTTCAAGTAGTGAATCATGCGATTGTGATTAATGAAATATTATACATATATATTTGCAGTGTTTATAAAAAATGAATTTATTTTCAATTTCAATTCAAATTAAAAAGTAATAACAATTTAAACAAGGTTAGGGTTTTATTAATGATTTAAAACAAACGAGAAAAATTCGCAAGCAGTTGCCTATTGGCTATGAATACACACGTCAGACTAACCCGCAAGGCAATCTCGACGCAACGGACGGTATCGACGCAGACGGTTTCGCGTTGAAATGTCAAAAACTCATTGAGCTTATGGGAACATGTATAAGTGGGCAATCTGAACGCCGACGCGACGCAATGGACGTTAGCTACACAGAAATGTTGATTCAACTTCAACTTTCTTGCGCATCGACGCATTGGAATGTCAGTTTGAAAGCTGTCAGATGGTATGTTTGTGAGAATCTTGAGATTACTTTCATAGGTTATAAATAAACAAAATAAATTAAAAGTACTGAATTAATAATTGTGTTGTGTGATGAATTTCGAAGAAAAACTTATTGAGTTGGTTAAGGCGCAGAAAATTAAATTTTCTTCTGTGAGAATTGAAAAACAAACAAAATCTTCGACGGCTAATGTTGAACTGTCAATCAAGTGACATCGCATCGCGTCGCGTCGTGAGCGTCGAGATTGCCACCACCACTCAAATCCTCACCATTTTTGACACTTCAATGCGAAACCGTCTGCGTCGCGTTCGTCGCGTGCGTCGAGATTGCCACCACCATAAGGCTGAATTTCTAAATGCAGTACTGACTTCATTCTGCATCAGCTAACATTCCTTAATGCAAACACAGGCATCATTACATTGCAGAAAGCAACTACATACGCAACAAAGTGAGAAAGCATCATATAATATCAAAACAGATGCAATGCCAATTCACAATGCGTATTTTTTTTGCGTATATGATTAGAAAAATTTTAAACCCTAATCGCAATTCTAAAGAGAGAGTCGTATGATTTTTGCAAAAAAAGTTTATTTTTCGTTGGGGATTTTGTCCATGTAATTTCTTCTTTGGATATAATGTCCAATTTCAATTTTTTTTGAGGGGATTTCGTACCGCTCCCTTTACCGCGTGCCAAATAAAAATGATATTTCTGGAGTGGTTGATTATCATTTGGTTCCTTTTTATGGTTTCCTTAAAAACTTAGTCTGCAGGCTCTCCATTTCTTGACGTGTGTTGTCTTCTTCACACAAACACGTGATAAAAAATAATCCCTAGGAAATTGGTGATATTCAAATGCATTAATATACTAACAAGAAGCAGCGCCCCTTCTTCCTAGCGTAACCGATATTCATTTCCAATTTATCCAATTGAGTAATGAAATATACATCGATGACACAAAAAAAGTGTCAAGAGTTAACAAAAACTATTTCTTTTGGCATGACAAATTGCACGTTCAGACAATTTAATTAAGAGTAATCGAGTTTTGACTGTATTTCGAAAATGTTGTTCACAATTGAAAATAGTAGATATATATTTTATACATTTTGTCATTTAATAAATTAAGTTAAATTTGTCTCCAATGGATCGCGATAAATTAACTCTATTAAGTTCCATCACATATTATTAGATATATTCCAACAAAATCGATATTTTTTGCACAATAATGAGGGTTTTAAGTTACAATATCATTCGCAAATTCAATTGACAAGAGATTTATTTAATATTCAAATATTGATCAGTATCTGGTCAATGATAAATATCTATGTTTAAGAAATTAGTTAAGGGTATATACATATAAATAATTTTACTCAGCTATTTCAAGCCGTTTATACTAGAGTTAGATTTCGTAGAAATGCGCAATCAATATAAAGCACACATTATATTATTACGGAACTTATTTAAGAGCTATAATATATTTTCTGTACCTATTTAGTTGCAACAAGTTAGAAAGAATATTTAATATGGTTTCGAATAGATACTAATCAATTTATCTAACAATGGTGATATACACACCTTTTGTTGAAACTGGTGAAGAATTTAAACTCATTGTCATTGTAAAATCCCAATCAATTTCTTATTTAACCCAAGTTACTACCTTCATTCAGTACATGTTAGCAAAGAGTATAGAACTACATAGAGTGTTCATCTCTTATAACGAACATTTTCTATGTGGGGTACTGATATTTTACCCTAGCGAGGTTTCTGTCGGAGCGACAAATTTTCCGCAACGCATACTTCGTCGGAGGTTCAAATTCCATTCGAGGTATGTGCCATCGGAAGAAAATACTTCACAAATGCGACAACGAGCAGTGGCGCTATATTTTGAAATATATCAATTTATCGATAAGTCGATATTGACTTCCGATATTTTATATCTAAAAATACAAAAGGAGCTCTTAATCATCATATATAAGAAAAAGGAGGAGTTAATGTGTACATAAATCGTACGCCAGCGTTTACTAAAAACAAATTAGACATCCCAATATTCCTTTTCAAAATTGATCGAGTTGCTAAATATCGATAGTTTTCGAAAACCACATCTCTATACCTATTCAAACTGAAAATACGCAGTTGTCAAAGTATAAAAAATCAAATGCGATGACAGAATCCTCCAAAGGGGTAATTTTTTGTTTATAGGGACCACCACCTGTGCCCGAATATTCTTTTTTATTTGCAGCCATTTTAAGTCGCTCCTAATCTTAAAAGAAGTGTACACACACATGTATGTATACTTTTAGTTTTGATGCAATTATTTGATCATATAGATAACTTTTTCCAACCACCATCATCTCTTTGTCGTTGACCTAGTAGGTTAAGTTGGTCCGTTACATCTTCCCAAAATTCAGCAACATCTTCTGCTAATCTTTTTGTGTAATTTAGTGAAATGTCGGGTTTTTCTTGCATCATACTGACCAGAAGCTCGTACTGTTGACGGGTGATTTTTTCTTTTGAGCTCGCCCTGGAAACAAAGATTCAAACGATAAGTACAAAAGTTTTTTAAACAAATACATAGTTTAATTTAATTACATACATTTTTTTTATCCTTAACTTGACTTCGTACACAAATTCCGCGAATAATTTATGTCGGAGAAAATCGGAACAACAATTGCACTTCATACTGCATACGCAAAATAACCCCTAATGTGCGTATCTGTATTTATTTAAAAATTATTTTGCTGTACAATAAGAAATGCATTCCTTGTGAGTGCACAGTTTACAAAGATTCTAATAATAGGTTACAATGTTGATAAAGTAAATAGCTGGTCGGTAGTACAGATTTCTAACGCAATTGTTTACTTGACGGTTAATTTATCTTTATTAACTGCACAGTAGTAACCACACGATTAAAACAACGTTAAAGCTGGGGATCATTACCAAAATTACCATCTGAATGTGTGGGCTATAAAATGCCTTTGTGATATATCACAGCCAATAAGGTAGTTAGGTTCGGTACTATATATTTAACCATTTTTTTGGTTGACAAGAGATTTGAATATGCGAGATTGAATTCAGTTCTCCAATTGTCATAATAATTTCAAAGAGAATATAATTAAATTTATCGCTTTGCTGCACTACCCGTACTACGAAGAACCACCGCGCAAAAGGTCTGGGTTTTTTTCACTGGCCCTCCTCTGGTGATGATCTGACAAATCAATTGTCAAGAAAAGCTTATCTCAAATTTTTAAAATAACATTATCCACCACCATTGTCTTTGACATGTGCATTATTTTAACCCACTTGTTCATACAAATCGAAGGTAAATCTGTTTTTTTATGATAGTGTTTCCGATAAATTGTCACATACAGTTTTTTTTACCGCTTCCGCATAGTTCGCTTACTCTATAGGTTGTTTTTTTTACGACATTTGTCTGTCGTGTGTGTTCGTTTTGGTTCGTGCTTACTTACTCTACTTTTACACGTTGACTCTTGAGTCATGACTTTTTTCGAAGTTTTTTTTTGTTCAGTCAACGTGTAAAAGCAGACTTATAGCTTTTTCGATTGGGAATAAGAGGTGATATTTTTTTTGTTGCTGCATTCGTCTTCTATTGGGAAAAAGGTGCTCTTTTACATTTATACTATTTTGCACCACATTATTCAGACACAGATATGTCTTTCAAATCTGAACCGATGCATGTACTTAACTATATGTTATCATGTCTCTTAGTTACAAACTAAACATTGTTTGGTAGTGACATAAGAAAAGATCAATCGATGTGTTTTGAGTTTATTTTTGAACAGGTCTATATCGCTATACAGTTTTTTTCTCTTTGGTGTTTAATCCTCGATTCCGTAGTCCATAAATGTAAACGGTACCGTAAATGTTGTTTGTTGTTTCGCTCAAACGACCGAGGACTTCCACATGGATTTTTAATATGTTCCATGCTTCAGCAGCAACAAATTGGACTAGAAATCAGTATCTCCTTAGTAGTTCGAGTAAAGGCGTTTCGTAGATGTTGTATGTTGGCAAAATATACTTGATCTTGCACATTTACTGCTAAACGCTATTTTTGTCTCCTTCTACATATTGGCAAATGTAGAAGGTGATGTAAGATTACTTGTTGCAATTTAATATTGACTATCTACAATTAATATAATCAGCCCAAATATTCCCGAGTAATGTTCTCTAATTTTGAATTTCACGCGAGAACATTTTTCCCTTCGAATGCGGGAATGCGAATTCTGAATACATATTGGAAAAACTGCGAATCATTTGACATAATTGCAGATGGAATTGTTTATCTAAAATAAATTGATGCATTATAAAATTTTTATATTTGCAATAATTTTTCGATGTTTTACTATACGAATTCAGACCCATCATTCGTCGCTAGTGACACAAGAACGTTACTAATTTTGGTTACGATTTTTGGGCTGCGTATGCCATTTTACTTAAAATATATATTGTGACAAAAAATTGCACCTCTAAGTGAAGTAGAATAGAAGTTAGCACTTTACAAAAGTATTCATGAAACTCAAAAAAATCACGAAAATGACAACAAAAAAAAACTAAAGTTATCAAATATTGACATACGTTTTTGTGTCACTAATGCGACGCATTGTAAACAATGTTATGTAGTCAGCATTAAGTCACCAAAATGTTTAACAATTGTAAAAAAACAAAGTGGTCTCCATGAGTCTTGCTTCTTTGTTTAATGTTTCTATTTTAATATTTTCCTACATGAGCAAAATCCACTGACTTTGTTGGGTAATTTTATTTTAATGAATTCTAATGTTGTTTCTAGCTATACTTCTCCACCACCATTTAATTTTCTAGCCTTGATGCTGTAGCTTCTTTTGCTCTCAAATATTTTTTCAACAAACTATTTTATTGTAATTTTGTTCTGTTCAATGCGCTAAAATTAGATAAATGTTTCACCCAAAACAATTATCTCAGCAAATGTGTCGGGAATAAACTAACGTCAAACGAATTGGTATTCTCCTTTGTCTGACATTTAGAATGCTTGCTTATTGCCGGTGTATTTTTCCCAATATTCATTCAGTTTAAAATATGGGAAAAGGGAATAGGTAACAAAACTTCGGGGTATTTTTATTCAGAATAAGGGAAATGGGAATAAACTTCCGGGAAGTTATTATTGTTATTATCATTATTTTTTATTATCAGGTAATTACAAATTACATGGTAATATTCAAAATTAGTGAGTCTAGCAGTTAAGCCTATTTGCTCTAAGTTTTTATTTAGAATCGCACTGAGTAATTTGGTCGTCTACAAAAAAAAATATTGGGCATGTGCATGTGAGGTACCATCCATTTAAGTAATTGCAAAACTTCACATACATTTTTATTTTAACTTAATAATTTAAAGTTATTGAAAGGACAATGCTAAATCAGTTACACTCCTAAACAAAACAAACGAAAAAGAACAGTTAAAATAAGCAAATATAACATATTAAACAAAAACTAAAAAGCAACTGTTAATGGTAGTAATAGTGTGGTATGTGTTTGTGACTATCATGATTCAATGATAAAAAAAAAACAATTTATTTTGTGGCACAACTTTAAAAGTATTGTAGTTAGTTGTATAACTTATAAGATGTAATTTCATACAAGATCGCTCAGTAACCATTTCAGATTTGATGATTTGTTTAGTTACGTAGAAAGTAAACATTGATCTCACTACATACACACACACAATGATCGAAACGAGATCGTGAGGCGATAATTAACTTACGGAATGTGTGTCCTCTGCGCATTTTTGCGCAATTTAGCTTCATTAAACTAAGCTAAATAATAAAATTCTATTACGCTGTCGAAAAATGTAGGAAACCTGTGGATAATAAGACTGACAAAATTAATGTTGTTCGAATTTTAATATTTTTTCACATATCGAAAATTTTATTTGAATCGAAAAATTAAGTATAAAACATTTGAAAGGTTGGAAAGTGTCAAAATCCGAACTAAACATTTTTTTTTAATACTGGTTTTAGGTTTTATGTTTTAAAGAAATCCACATTTATTGATGGTAGTGAAACAAAGCTGACTCAAGCTTAAAAAGTCTTTTATTTAATATTTTTAAATTGATTTTTTGTTATTATTGTAGTTTATGAACGTGTTCCTTTCGAACTTGATTGCTAATAGAACTCAACTTCGACAAAGTTTTTCATAACATTTTAATTCAATACCATCTTGTAGATAAATACCCCTGTCGTTGTTGACTAACTTTTTGAATCGAAATATAAAAATTATTAAATTTAAACTTAAGCACAATCAACCATTTTTTTGTTGTACTTTGTAAACTGAGGTAAACATAGTTGAAACTGCAAAGGCAAATTTCGAATTGACAAAATACTTAAGAGTGCTTACAAATAGATCTTATTTTTAGTGAATACAATTTTTTAATAAAGAAGTTTTCCTAATGATTGTTTAATAAATAACACATTTATTTGAACTGAAACTTAACGATAATTGAATAGGAAAAAAAAGGAAGTCAAAATATAGAAACAAGTTATTAATCTCGAGACCACAAAAAAATAATTCATGGTTTGCCAACAAACCGATTAATAAAACTTCAATTTACATGGCTTGATATTAAAAAAATGGTTTATATAATACCTATATACATTTCAAAAAATCTCCAACGTTAAATGCAATTGTTGAAAACATAAAAATCCCGATTTTTATTACACATAGAACAAACAACATATTTTGTTGTGGAAATAATGAAATCGTAAAATAAGTGCTCAAGCTAATGAATATATATTTTTAATATAAATTAAACGTATTAAGTTACAGAATAATATATTTTGCAAAAAAAAGTACAACTAATGGTAAGTTTAATGAAAGCCAAGTGAACAAACTGTGATAAACATCTGTGATATTTTTTTTATTTATCAAATGACGGCAAAATTACAAATGGTAAATTAAATATAAAAATGCAAATAAAAGCAAAATTAGTTAATTATACACTATATTTAAACTATAACACAATGCATTTCGAATAATTTTATAATTCCAGGGAATGGATATTCCAAATATAGATGAAACGTTCTCAAGCAAACGGATTTACAAAGATACTAACTGTGGTAACATTGCATTAAAAACTATTTTTTTTTATAATTTTGTATAATTTTTGTTTTTGCATATTCATTATTATTTTTTAAATATGCTTTTATTTTGTATTTCCTAAAAAAAAAAAAAATAATAATATTAAATAAATAAGTCGCCGCAAAGTCGAATTAAGAAAAAAAAATACAATAAAACTAAATCAACATAAAAATGAACAACTGACTTATCTTGGTAAACTAAATTTAATTCAATGAAATTTCTTTAAAAATTTCTTCAAATGCCATTTTAAAGAACATTATCATAAGTAAAAAGCGGAAGAACCAAAAAAAAAATTATATACCAGTCCATTTTAAATTAAGTACAAACATAAACCTTTAAAGTTTCAAAAGCGAATACCTAAAAAGATGGTTAAAACTTAAATCCTAGAAAAAACATACAAAAACTAATAACAATAGAAATGCAAATATATTTAAAAGGCATTTGATAAAAGCATTCTGTAGTTTTGAAAAAAAAATATGCATATATATATATATTAATTCATCGAAATAATTGTCACATCTATTTTTCAGGATACGGAAATTGCATAGTACAAAGCAATATTAAAATAATCAATTTAATTGATATTAAAATACAACAAAAGAGAATTTAGGAAAACACATTAAACTGCATTTCAATTGTTTCACATATTTATTTACTTAATTTGTTTTCTATATATGTAAATACATTTATATTTTCTGTTTTTTATTTATTTTCTATGACCCATATTTTTTATTATTTGAAACAAAAATCAGAACAACTTGTTCTTAAACTTTAAACTTATAAATATACAAATACAAACTGAGAATTGTTTTCTATTTTGAATGAGGCTTGTAAGTCGTAAGTATATTTTATACGTTAAAAAATAAAATTTAATCTCGTTCACAATTTAACTTACACCGCAATTTATTCCATATCTGAAGGCGATGAGGGAGTATCAATGTCCTGCCGTAGAGATCCACGTAAACTGAAAAGTCAGGTTGCCGGAAATTTTAATGGGACCATTTTTAAAGCTGGTGGTGTTTTAGATAAATAAGATATGACAATAAATATTTAAAGCCGCATTGATGCCTTTTTTAATCCGGCGCATTGGTATGCATTACCGAAGTTTACGCCAGTAAAAAAAACCGTTGACGAAACGTCACGCTAGTTCAAGCTAGTAAACTTGAAAATCAAATGAGTTTTGAATCTACAAATTTACAAGCGTGGACTAGCGCGAAAGCTTAAACTGTGATATAAGAACTTTTACTTCGAAATTTAAAGGAATCAAATTTCCGCTATTGGGCAATAATGAAAAATACGTTAAGAACTTCTTGGGCTAAAACAAATTATGCAAATTGGTTACAAACAATAATTGTAACACATATATTAAATTTGAAATCTAAAAATCCTTTATATGGATATGCTTGAAAAAAATGGGTATGCTGTTTTGTTGCAACTTATATAACACTATAGTATGTGCTAGGTTTAATCAAAATCGAGTGTTTTCATAAACGTCGAAAACCTGCGCTAGTCCAATCGACTTTCTTCTTTGTTGCATTAATGAACACACTCATTCTACAGAACGGGTGCAAGCCTGCTTTAGCTCAATTTTAAGTAGTCACAGAATGTTCATAAACCTCAGACAAAAATTAGAAATGACCGCGAAAGAAGCTGTGCTCAATCTTACTTACCTACTTAAGTAGCGCTACAGTCCGGAATTAACCTGGGCCTCAATCAACAAACCCTCTCCGATCAGCCCGGTCCTTAGCAAACTGCCTCCAGTTGCGCACTCTAAGTTGGTTGTGGTCGGTTTCTACTTGTGCGCGCCACTTAAGGCGAGGTCTTCCTCTATTGCGTCCGACGTCTGGCTGGGAGACTCTGCGAGCCGGAGTATTGGTGTCCATTCGTTCTACATGTCCTATCAACTTAGACGTCCAATGCGAAGTTTTTTTTGACCAGGGGCATGTCGCTGTACAGCTCGTATAGTTCTTGGTTGAATCTTCGTCTCCATAGCCCGTCAACGCAAACGGGACCGACGATTCTTCGAAGAATTTTCCTCTCAAATCGACCAAGGATTTCTTCATCCGCCTTTGAGATGGTCCACGCTTCAGCGCCGTAGAGCAGGACTGGGATGATCAGGGTCTTATATAGGATCTCTTTAGTAGTTCGAGTGAGGGTTTTATTACTGAATTGCCTTCTTAGCAATTCGAAACAGCGGTTGGCAAGAGTAATTCTTCGTTTAATGTTGTGTGTCCTTTCGTGTCACTGTCACCCCCGTTTAACAGTCTGCAGAAGTCGTTCTTCCATATCCTCAGCATCGACTGTGTCTCAATTACGATATTTCCTTGTTCATCTCGACAGGATTCTGTTCGAGCCTTGTATCCTTGGCTTTGACGTTTTACACTTTGACAAAACTTGCGAACATCGTTCCTGAAGTGGCACCTCTCTAAATCCTCGATCGCGCTCTTTTCTTGCCCTTTTTTCTTCTTTCTGAAAAGCCGGTGTTCTTCCCTTCTTCTCTGCCTGTTAAGGAATGTCAAGAGAATGCACGTTATAAAGGGTATTGTTTATTTTTAATATACAATTATGACAAAAAAGGGCAACTGATACTTAGCTTGAGATGTGGTGTGGTCAGCGAACAAGATCCAAGTGGGTGGCCGCGGTGTAGTGGTAATGTGTTCGTCTGTTGAGTGGAAGGTTGCGTGTTCAATCCCAACCAAAATCCATTTCACTTTTATTTAAAAGAAATAAAAAGGTCGGTGTAATACCTAAAAGTATGCACACCATCTTGAATTTCTTCAAATTTAACGAACACAAGAAAAATTGACTCCCCGAAGCTAGCTCGGACACCACCCATGGAGTTTAAGTCTCCACTACATCCAAAATCTTTCCTATCCTCTCTTTCTTCCCCTTCTCTAACGCTCGTACTATGGTAACATATTAAGGGTATTCATAACCCTTGAGTACGTGTAAATTATAAAAAAAAAAAAAAAAAGTGACGATCAAGCGCACTCACCGAAAAAATGCAATGCAAATTGTTCTTCGACATACGACGCTGGTGTTATGGTTTTAATCGGGAAGTTAAGGGATATGCGTTGCGCGAAGGTCTTGGCGGTCTCATGCGATTGCAGTCTTTCAACATTACATTTTTTCACAGTATTTCTGGATTGTTGTGGCGTGGTGGCTGCAACAAGGTATTGGTCCGAATCGATGTTAGCTCCTCGGAATGTTCGGACATCCAAAATACTGGATAGGTGCCTCTTGTCTATCGCAATGTGATCAATTTGTTTGACCGTTCGTTGATCTGGAGACCGCTATATTCCCTTATGGATAATGAGCTGAGGAAACCGTGTGCTGGCTATAGTGGCATTTCGTTCCGCAGCGTAGTCAATAAGCCTAAGTCCGTTACCAGACGTGTTGTCGCGTAGGCTATGTTTTCCGACAATACTGCTAAAATTGTCTTCTCTCCCTAGCTTCGCGTTAAAATCTCCCAGCACGATTTTAACATCGTACTTCGGTAGTCGCTCATAGGTTTGGTCAAGGAGCTCATAGAAGCAATCCTTAGCTATATCATCTTTTTCCTCCGTTGGGGCGTGGGCGAATATAAGGCTTATGTTGGCAAATTTGGCCTTGATGCGGTTTGTTACATTGCGTTCGCTAATGTTTTGGAAACATAAGACTTCTTGCTTTAAGGTGGCACTTAAAACAAATCCGCATGCGAATATTCGCCGTTTCTGCTCACTATAACACGATCCGTAGTAGATGTCACAGTTTTTCTTCCTCTTTTTGCCCGGCCCATCCCATTGTATTTTCTGGATGGTAGTAATGTCTGCTTTGTAGCAGTTTAGGGCTTCCACTAGTTGTTCGCTGCACCTCTCCTGTTTAATGTTCTCACATTATAGGTGCGGATACGAACGTCGTTGTCCTTTTTTCGGTTAGCAGGGTCGTCAACTATAAAATCAGTCCTTTCCGAGGCTATTGGTTGCTTCGTAACTGTTAGTTTTTTCCAGTACCCGTAGTTACAACTTGGAGGTTAAAAATAAGCACTTGATGTCTAGTCAGAGGTACAACCACTGGGCATTGCCAAGTTAAAGCCAGTCAGAGCCTACCCTCGTTCTACAGCACCCAAACCATCGTGCTCAATCTTAGTTGTGAATTAATAGCAAAGGAGAATCAATTTGTTTAATGCCTTCTACAATAATTTTTTTTTCCAGAATTGAATTATTTTTCATTCAGAGTTCTTTTATGAATGAATATTAGTTTTTGCCACATTCCACAGTGCAGCTTCTTAAACAATTTATTAAACAAAATCTCAATAATACTTTTATTTTCGTACTTAAAATTTGGTTTCTTTATCTCCTGCGCTTTCTGTAGTCAAATAAATGTGGATGCACAATCTGCCAGATGCTGATGAGACTAACGTTTATGAACTTATCTTCTGCACTTCATCTGGGTCAGTTCGTTCAAAAATCTGACTTTGTGAGCCGTTAGAGCCGTTTTTGAGTGAATTGTCTTTATGTGTAATTTTTAAACGGTAAGTGAAGTAAAACAAAAATTGGCCTAGAGTTATGACCAAAACCAACGTGGATACAAAGCTTAAAGAAAATCGGTTTAGGGTGGAGAAAAAAAACTTTTTGGGTTCATCTCATCGTAATGTTGAAATCAATCAAAACCTCGAGGTCGAAATGAAAAATTTTCACAAAAACAATACCTTTCGCTTTGTAACGTGCTGGTGCTCAAAAGTAGCTCATGCGTTGCTGATTAAACATTTGGTTGGCGTTTTAGAACGCGTTTTTTACGTTCAAAATTTTTTATTCAAGTTTTGCTAAAGAAAGAAAGTTTTATGGGTAGTTAGATAAAAGGTATGTTCAGAAGAGTCAACCATTGTGCAGTGATGCAGCATCTCTGTCTGATATGATGCACACTTTTTTATTCCTTAAGCTGATGGAAATCTTTATGGACATTATAAGCACGTGCTCACAATAGTGTGAGATTTTCACTCACTAAAACAACCACCCTTTTTGAATTTGTATTGCAACTAAATATGCGACTTATCTAGCAATGTATATAAATGTTTGGCAGGTAATTTTCCTTGGAGAGTTCCTGCTTTTTCCGCAATTTCTAGCTCGGTTTGTTATTATCGGGCCAAATCCAAGGGCTCAGTTCTTTGGAGACGCAGCAATAAATTTGTTTTGTCAACCTTAAACCGTTGTGTTAACGTTTTCTAATAAACTTTTTTTTTTTTTTCGTGCAACATTTTTAACCGCGGGAATACCCAGATCCCTGCGTAGATCATCGTTCCTTTTTACCACTGCGCATTGACAAATTATGTTAACATTTCTTTTTTTCGAGTGAATAGGAGGTGCAAGAGTGGTCCAAGGACGCTTCCCTGCGGTACACCTTCCATTATTTCTTTGAACTCCGAATATTCATTTCCAGTTTCACACGGAGGAGTCTATGCTCAAGATTTGGCACAAGGATTTTATATAATTGTTCAAGTCTTAATTTGTATTGAATACCACACCTTTTTTCTTTTCTTTGAAAGCTTTCTCAATTATGTCTGTAATTTGATGTACTTGGTCCACAGTCGAATGTTTACTTGTAAACCTAAATTAATGGTCAGGTAAAATGCTTTTCTAATCAAATATGCGTAAAGCAGCGTAAAAGCAATAACAACAGGTCAATCATACAAATGACATGACTGCCATAGTGATGTTGTCGCGAAGTACACTATACCAAAATAAAAAATCCTCGACAAGCTCGATATTAGATCGACACTTGCAAAATGGCCATAGATTATCGGTGTCTAATCGACACTCGCAAAAAGGGCCTTGGTTCTCAACAACCTTACAAACAAAATCATATTTTTGGAATGTTTTACTCAAATTTAATAGCCCTAAAATAAAAACGATTATACAACAACATACAAGCCTTAGAAAATAAAAATACAACTAAAAATAACAACATTTTCACAATTTGTGGTATTATACTATAATTTCTTGAAGGAATCTGTCTCCAAATCCCGCATTGCATTCTGATTTGCATCTCTAGAACTGTTATTAAAATGCACAGATGATAATCGGCTTTCACCAGAGAACAAGGAAACGCCGCCCTGTGATCTACTCGCCACTTTTCCTGAAGACGTTGATTGGGAAGCCATTGGTGTGGATGTTTTATGACGATCTAAGCCCGCTCCAGCTCCGTTTGCTTGCTGCGGTGGGGTTGGTGTCATCGAGTCGATAATTGAACGCAAGATTGAACTTGCTAACGAGTCTTCACTGAAGGAACACGTTGTCGAGGCAGTTTGTTTAAGTAGTTCCTTTTTAATGAATTCTTGGAGATTTAGTTGTCGACCGCCCTCCTCAGTTTGGGTCGTTGTTTCATGTATTTCCTGAAAAACAAAAACACATTAATCAGACAAATACAAAATGCAAATCAAAGACACAACTAACCTTTTGGAAGCTTTTTTCCACACTTTGTTTTGTTGGCTTCTTTCTCGAGATAGTCGCAGCTGCTACAATACTTGATGATGTACTACTACTTAGCGCTTGGGTTTCTTTTGTTTTTCTTCTCATCATACTCGGCCAATTGATACCTAACTGCTTCAAATAGTTATCAAATTGATCAGATTGGTCATCGGCTGATGTTGTTAGTTGTCGAATCCCTGATATGTCACCATTATTTTCTGGAGCCTTTCGAGGCGAAACCGAAGTTAAAGTTGTGCTTGAATTTTTATCATCGTGTTGTGGTTGATGTCGAAATGATTTTGTCAATATTTTTCGCAGCTTAAGTTCCTCCTCAATGTTGATAAGAGATGTTGACGAATCATCGGATTCTGCTTTGTCTAGACTACGGGAGTCGAGAAGGTCTGATGTCGAAACACCAATCTTGTCAAGATACTCCTTTCTAGTGGGGAATTTTCTAAAGGACATATTTGCTATCTTAAGACTTGCTAACAAATCCTCCGCAGCGTCTTTATCTTCCCCTGATGAACATTTTGTAAAATATTTACTAAACGAAGTAAATTGCTCGTAACCGTTAACCTTACCCTCTTTGGCAAGGCTAATGAATTCATTAAACTCCTTTTCTAGTTGCATGCTAAACTCTGGATCGAATTGGCTCATGTCCAATTGGTGGAGTCGTGCGTATTCTTCAAATGTGTGGAACTTTTTATATGTGATCTTCTCTGCGTCGTCATTTTGTAATGGTGGAACGGTCAGTTCTTGTCCATTGTTTGCATGGATAGAGGTATTGATACGCGAAGTTGCTGGTGTGTCCACTTCAAAAATAGTGGACAGCTCGTGGGGTATGTCTTCAACTAGTTGTGGACTGTAGCGTGAAATGGAAATGGGTGGTTTTGGCTTTTTAAATGACAAGGACTCTATAGACGATTGCACTTGAAGCAATTCCTCAGTTGTACTTTCGCGTAATTCCTGTACTGTTATCGGTCTTGAGACTGATATCCCACTGTCCCTACTCATTCCAATTGACTTATGCTTTTCAAGTTGGGGTTCTGTTTCGGGCGACATCTCTGCAGATTTCACAAATTGTGTATCCATGTTTCTAACTGTTGATTCACCACTATGATTACGGCGATCTGGCAGGTCCAGGTACTCGGTGGAGTTGGGACCATTGTCACTAACAGAAGAGAGCGTTGTTTCGAGGATTTTTTGTTTTTCTTTTCGAACCTTGTTGATCATCTCTGTTAGCTCGGCAATTCTTTGCGTGCAATTGTCTGTCAACTGAGTAGATTTATCCACAAAAACGGTCTTCTGTTTTTCGAAGGTGTCGTGTTTTGTTTGGTTTGCGGGTAACTTCTCCACACTATCCTTTTGTATTGGTTTTGACGGTACCTTCTTCATACTGTCCTGTTTTGTGTGAAGCTTTTCCACATCGATCTTCTGTGTTTCTTGTGTGTTTTGCTTCTCTACGCTGTCATGTTGTGTTTGTCTTGTGGATGACTTCTTAAGAGCTGATTTTGCGGGCTTTTGACTTGTTTTATCTTGCAATGCCTTTTTCCAGACTTCTACTGTTTTTAAACTGGAATCTGTTGAATTGGAATGACGCAAGGACTCTTCAAGTTGGCCAATAAAACTATAATTGTCTTCGAGGAATTTTTGTATATGTTCAAGTCGATTGGATGCCAACCTTTCAGTTTCTGCTGCTGATAAGTTTGCTGTTATATTGATAATAGAATTCGATGGCGTATCAATATCTGAACTGCTTACTTCAAGGGCCTTGATTGACGTTCGTGACATACCCAAAAGTCGCTGTACATAATGAGCCATGAGAGGATTTAAATTCGAACTCTGCTTTAGTTGATGTTTGTTCTCTTCTTTTCTTTGCAACTTTGCTTGTGAATCGGTTGCAGCTTTGCTTGGTACATTTTTTAAAAGCTTATCAACGTTATTGTGAATTGTTGGTGGCAGACTTCGATAGGAAGTGGAACCTGATTCATTTGACTGAGCTACTGATAATTTTTTCTTGCTCTTTTTCGGGGTTGGACTTTGAATTAATGTACACAATTTCCTTGGGCTTTTAGAAGGCAGTTTCTTGGGTTTCCTCGATTTAGAGCCACTTTTCAATTTGATGACGATTTCTAGTGGTTTCTCACCAATTAGCAGATTTTTTCGTTCGAGAAGCTCTTCATATGAATCGCCCTCCGAACTAAGAGATTGGTTGTTACTTTCTTCACACACAATTTTTTCTTTTGTTTTAACCCTGTGAGGAGCATCTTTGTGAATTTTAAGGCTTTCCCTTTCTTGAACTCTACATGTATCTCCATTAGCCTTGTCCTCACGTGGGTCTTTATTTGTCTTTTTCGATCTATCACTCGGCACGTCTGATTGTTTGTCCCCATTCTCCACAACCTTAGCCTTATCCTTCTTCTTTGTCTGTTTTTGAATTTCGTAAAACTCTCTAAGTTTCTTCTCCAAAATGGCTTCTTTCTTTTTTAAATCACTTTCTCGCTTTAAAATAGAATCCTTTGTATTACTATCAACCAAAATTTGTTCACGTTCTTTTCTAAACTCACTGATAGAATTCATCATTGTTTGAACACGTTCTTTATTAGTTGTCGTCGACATTGAACACTTCTCAAGCTCACTTATTAGGCCTTCTCGAAGTCGATTTATTCGCGTTAACAAGTGTTTCAACTTTTCAGCTTTCTCTTTGTCGCTATCATCGTTTTGCTTATTGTACCTTTTTATATCGTCAGCAATTTGTTTACTTTGTCCGTTAACATAGCCCAATAATATAGAACAACAACTATCGGAAGAATTAAGGTTGTTCATGTCATCAGCTGTAAAACCTAAGCCTAGATTTAAGTCATTCGCGTGTGATCTTAAGGCATCATTTGAAGTGGTTGTCGGGCTAATGTCTTGTCGATTAACTACTGGGCAGGTGATAACAGCTGGTCGTCTGAGGATGTTTTCTACAGCGCTGTTAAGTTTTATTTCTTTTTCTACGTTTACTTGACCAAGTCGAAGAGATGAAAACTGATAGTTCTATAACACGTTTATCTATTAAAACTGTAGACTGGAATACATTAATAAATCCTACTTACATCAGATGGAAGCACTGGGCGTTGTTTAGTAAGTGCATCTAATTTGGCGGTCAAATCTTCACAGGCACGACGTACTTGTTCTTTTTCAACTGCTTTTTGACATCGTTCTGCTGATTTTTGTCTAAAAAGAAGAGAAATGTTTTTGAAATAGTATCTGGTGTTAAAACTACCCCATGGAATATGCTATTGATCGCCAAATGCTCGCAGCAAAAAATGAGACCTACACGATACAGATCCTTATACGATACCTGATAAAGATGCTGTCATTAAGCTTTTCAAAAATATAACACTAGAACTAGAAAAGCTAGCGAAGGAATGTCCCACTTTAGGTATACATAAATAAAAAAATACCAATTTTTGGCGAAACAGGCTCGTTAGTACCCAGGGCCGAGCATTCTCACAACCATTCATGTGTGCGTGTGTACTTCTTGCACGATAGCGTGACCCCCTGTTTTCGGAACGGCGAATTTAAGATAAGCTTTCCTTGACAATTGATACTACTCGGATGATTTGTCAGATCAGCAAGAGAGGAGGCCAGTGAAAAATCATTTAGTTGTTGCTACGGCTGGAAATCGAACCCAGACCTTCTGCGCTGCAGTTCATCGCACTAACCATCGCACTACCAAGCCCGTCAAACCAAAATGAACTGTATGGTAACTTCATAGCTTAACTTTAACCTAACATTTCCCCGGCGTATGGTTGGTATGCCGAAAGAACGGAACCATTGTCTATAATCCACAAAGTAGGTTGGAGTCCCCAGCTACAGAGGCATATGTCTATCAGTGTGTGAGTCTAAATTGATACCCATAATTTAATTTAACAGCTCCATACGAAGATGATTATAAAGAGAACCATACAGAGGCATGCCTAGTTATGGTATAAACTCAATATAATTGTGCAATATAACGACGGAAAATTCTTGTTCCATGCAACAAAACATTCGATACTAAAAAGTAGTTAGGCAAAGTAAATACACTTTAAATCTTTTACTACACGCCGGCGTTAGAGAAGAGGAAAAAATATAATATGTCATGGGTGGTATCAGAACGAACAGTTACTTTGTGTTCGTTATATTCGTAAAAAATATGGTTTCATTGATTTTGTCTGTGATCAAACGCACAACCTAACTAACTAACACTCGAACACATTACCACTACACCGCGGACTCCCATTATCATGGGATTTCTCACTAAGAGGATTATGCAATATTCTTAAGAAAGGGCCAATCTTTTATAAATCGAAACGGTTAGCATGGTTGGGTGTAGTAGAACGAGGGAAGCATCTGATTGGCTTTAACTTGGCAATGCCCAGTGGTTTTAACTCTGACTACACATCAAGTGCTTATTTTTAACCTCCAAGTGGTAACCATCCGGTACTGGTCTCTCCAATCGGATTTGACTTGCTAAACGATAAGCGCGAGTGTTTATTACACGACGAAAAACAGCAACAATATAAACACCCAGGTCAGAATGGCACAGAATGAATTCCCGGTCTGCTGTCCCAGGCGAAGATAGACAAGCTGCATATTCGGACAACATATTCGGACAACAGGTTGTCTAGGAATTTCCAGGGTTAGTCAGGACCCTTGAACAGAGATGGTGGCGGATGAAACGAAAGGCCAATAGCAACGCTCAATCCCGTAGTGGATACTGATGGGCCCGTGCCCTAGGGGTATCTAATAAATTGGGACTGGCCCTCCAGGTTTGGGGTTGTGCTTTGGGTTAACTACCCAACCATGGAAAAAACTAACGGTTACGAAGCAACCAATAGCCTCGGAAAGGACTGATTTTATTGTTGTCGACCCTGCTTAATGAAAAAAGGACAACGACGTTCGTATCTGCACATGGAATGTGAGAACATTAAGCAGGAGAGGTCAAGCGAACAACTAGCGGAAGCCCTAAACTGCTACAACGCAGACATTACTACCTTACAGGAAATACGATGGGATGGGCCGGGCAAAAAGAGGATGAAAACTGTGACATCTACTACGAACCGTGTTATAGTGAGCAGAAACAGCGACTATTCGGATGCGGATTTGTTGTAAGTGCCAGACTTAGGCAAGAAATCTTATGTTTCGAAGACATTAGCGCACGCATTGTAACAATCCGCATCAAGGCCAACGAAGGAAAAAGATGATATAGCTAAGGATTGCTTCTATGAGCTTCTTGACCAAACCTATGAGCGACTACCGAAGAACGATGTTAAAATCGTGCTGGGAGATTTTAACGCAAAGCTATGAGGAGAAGACATCTTAAGCACACGGTTTCCTCACCTCGATATCCATAAGGGGACATTGCGGCTCCAGATCAACGAACGGTCAACCAAATTGATCATATTGCGATAGACAAGAGGTACGCATCCAGTATTTTGGATGTCCGAACATTCCGAGGAGCTAACATCGGCTCGGACCACTACCTTGTTGCAGCCAAGGTAAGAATGCGGATAACCATCATGCCACAACAATCCAGAAATACTGTGAAAAAATTTAATGTTGAAAGACTGCAATCGCGAGAGCCCGCCAAGACGAAGAACAATTTCAACGATGCCAACAAGCCATTAAGACAGCCGCAACTGATGTGCTAGGTTTCTCGCGCGCACCAGCAAGAAACCCATGGTTTGATTAGGAATGCCGACAGATGCTCGCAGCCAAGAACGAGGTCTACAAGGCTTAGCTGCAGGTGAAGACGAGAGCTGCCTTTGAACTCTATAGGCAGAGAAAAAGCGAAGAACACCGGCTTTTTAGAAAGAAAAAAAAGGGCAAGAAAAGCGCGCGATCGAGGATATAGAGAGATGCCACTCCAGAAACGATGTTCGCAAGTTTTACCAAAGTGTGAAACGTCAGATCCAAGGATACAAGGCTCGACCAGAATCCTGTTGAAATGAACAGGGAAATATCGTAGTTGAGGCACAGTCGATGCTGAGGATATGGAAGAACCACTTCTGCACACTGTTAAACGGCGATGACGAACAACATTCCGCTGTCAGGCAGAACGAACCATTCAATATTGGCAACGACAGCGAAAACTGCCAACCACCCGACCTGAAAGAAGTGAGGATAGCAATATCTAAACTCAAGCTTAATAAGACTGCCGAAAATAACGGCCTTCCCGCCGAGCTTTATAAAATCGGCGGAGATGACTTGGTAAGAAACATCCACCAACTCATAGACCAAATCTGGTCGGAAGAAAGTATGCCCGAAGAATAGAAGCTCAGCATCGTTTGTGCGATCCACAAAAAGTGAGACCCTCTAAACTGAACCAACTACAGAGGCATAATCGCCTACAAGATCCTATCTGCCGTAATATGTGAAAGCCTGAAACCGTTTACCAACATCCTGATCGGCCCTTATCAGTGTGGTTTTAGGCCAGGAAAGTCCACAACCGATCAAATTTTCAAACTTCGGCAGATCCTGGAAAAAACGCAAGAAGTCCAAATCGATACCAACCACTTCTAATATGCTTAAAGCGATAGATAACGAAAACAATAAAATGTGCCACTGCAATGCCTTAAACGAACAAGGCCATTGACTAAAAAGTGCCAAAGTTTCAAGCATCAAGTCATAATGGAAAGAAGAGTCCTAAAGGATGTGCTGAAGAAACTATAAAACACAATAATAAAGAATTAGCAGCATTAGTAATGCACATGACTATATTGATAGATACCTCATTTGAAACCTTTCTTTATACATTTTGTTGTCGAGTTTGTGACTACATTGGATTTGACACAACCATCCACAGGCTGTAGTTGTACTATTTGTGAATGCAAAAAGCTTTGCAAGTTTAAGCATCCCTTGCATTAGAAAAGTAACATTTTGTAAGAAACATTGGATTTATATTTCAAAAAGACTTTCAACATATAAGAAAGCTATTTTCAAAGAAATTATTTGAATGACTTTCACTTTGTTTAAAAAGCGGAATTATTTGCTCACCTTAACTTCTCCATTTCCAATTCCCTTGCCTCTCGCAACCGAGCCTCTAGCTGTGCTTGTTCCATAGCATTCATTTGGAGGCGCTCAGCCGATGGTTCATGTACTTCAACTACAGATGCTGGTTGGTCATATTGCTTTTGGAATTTGTTATTATAATCATAGAACTGCACTCGTGCCGTTGAACTTCTTAGTGACTGAGCTGAAGAACTTGATTTTGTGGCTAATGTATCCGCTGTATGTAAACTCAGCTTTGTTGGCGACCTATGTAGACGGGATGTGGCATATTGCCTTGATCCTGTAATTGGTGATTTTGATTGCGGCTTTGGTGGTGATTTTTGCATTACATTTTGCTGCGGTGGATCAAGTGGTAGTGCAATACACTCATCACTAGACTTTTGCTGACGAATGATGTCACTTATCTGTGTAAAACGTTTCTTTGCACCTGCAGACGTGGATGGGACAGGCTCTACTATTGTTGCAGATCTTTTTTCTTGATTTTTATTTATATATTTCGATGTTTGTTTTTTCGGTGTCTGCTGTTTGGATATTACCTTACTTGAGTGTCTGTTCGATTGTGTACGATGATCCTCAACGTTTGGAAGATCAACTAGTGAAGTATCACTTTCGTGTTGGATCTCAATTAAAACTGGAAGATTCTTT
Source organism: Rhingia rostrata (assembly GCA_949824845.1). NCBI lineage: Eukaryota > Metazoa > Arthropoda > Insecta > Diptera > Syrphidae > Rhingia > Rhingia rostrata. The sequence continues at coordinate 111,046,485 of OX463756.1, forward strand.
TTAAGTTTAGAAATTGGTCTAGCAGATTTTGCTTTTTCATGTGCAGCTATTTCATCAGAATCACTCAACGATGATGTGCTGCTCTGTAAAACGTCTGATGAAATTGTTGTAGAAAAAAAAGTTGAAATTTCCTCTTCGCATTCCTTTTCGAAATCTGTAATGTTATCAGTCATTCGTTTGCTGCATGCATTCAACGCATTTTTATTGTCCAATGATGTTTCTGGTTTTTTGCAATATATTGCAGATATATCAGTTTGAACGTTAGCATTTTTTAACACATTTTCTTTGCCAATGTTTGATGTTACATTTAAATTCTTGAATCGCTTAAAAGGTGGCCTTGGTTTTTGTTTTACTTGTTTAGCATTTTCAACTCGTGCAGCACGATGTGCTGTTCCCACTTGAAAAATTGCACTTCTGAAGTCACTTTCCTTTTGTGCAGCGACAGTTTGGCGCCACGTTTCCATCTCCAGAGCTTTAATCTCTTCTATCTTTTTTAGCTGGCGCTCCTTTTCAGTTTCAACATTGTTTCGTACTTTCGCAGCCAAATTTTTGGACGCAGTACGAACCTATAAAAGTTTAAAATGTATGAAATCAAGAAAAAACATTATAGTTAATATTTATTTAAGGCTTTACCTGCTGTATACGCATTTTTCTTCGCTCATTTTCCGTATTTTTTCTAACTTGCTCAGGATCATTCAGCAAATTATGTCTTAGACAACTGTTTGTATACTTTCCATTTACTGTAATATTTACAGACATTGCACACACATTAGGTATATTAAATATACAAAAATTGCTTTTGAAAATAATATAGAAAGGAAAAGAAATTAAATAAATAATTGATACTGAAATAGTCTTTCGCAACCGACGGTTTTTTGTTGTGGCAATTTGACAGATTTCAAATGGAAACGGATGAGTGAAATGTTCAATGAGCAGTACAACGGCTCGCAAAAGTTTGGGAGCTTCTGAAGGTCTGAATACAAAGGTACTCAAAATGTTTTATGGGAAATCACTTATAAGTCGTGATTTATGCAGAGAACTTAAACATTTTTTTATACCTTATCCCTATCCCATAGGGATGATACATACTTTGTAACATTGAGAAAAAATTTAGCTAGTTATAGCATTAAGTATATGGATCGACTCAGAATCGATAGCTGAGTTGATTTAGCCATGTCTGTCCTTCCGCACCTCACCAGTTTGTGGGCCTTTAATTTTGAGCTAGAATCATGAAATTTGGTACACGCCCACTTTTTAGATGCGTTCTTATACAAAAATCATTTGTATACACTACTTCATAGCATAACCAGGCGAAAAACTTTGTTTTTGACGAACTATAAAAGATTTTGATAAGCTGTCAGATCAATATGTTGTGACAATGACGTTTTCTATATTTTTATGAAGCCGGGGGGAAGGATTTTAAGGATGGGATGGGATAGGGTATTAACTGTTCCGCACAGTGGATGGTCTTACCTGGGGTTTATATTGTCGCTAATTTGTTTTCACAGGATTGCCACTAAAGTTCACATATTGACAATCGTTTCATATTTGGCATAATGTTAGTGACGTTCATTACGATGAAATTCATCCTCAACAAGGAACGCAGATTTTATGAGATCCAAAAAGAGACGGTAAGATTGGACCAAAAACCCAAGGGAAAACTTTGAATTCTCAATATGTGAATGAACCAAAACATTTCATTTTGCTAAAATCCTCATTTAAAATTTCCCTACACCGAGTCTATTTCTCTTGGTACCAGTGATATGGAAATATGTGGGGGATTGGGTAAAACTGGAAAATGTACGTCGGCTAGAAATTTTCTACTGATAAATTGTTTTGAAATATGAAACAACATTTTCGATAGGTTTTTTTCCGATGGCCAATAAATTTCAACGAAGCGTATTAAGCAAATCGGAGTATCAAGTACAATCAGATTCAGTAAGCTAACACAACGCAATGATAGTTATATAAAAATCATGTGGAATAAATATAAAAGAAACGCCTTATGTCTATCAAAAGTTCCCATCAAAGTAAAAGCTTTGATTGTATTAGTATCCACTGAAGACATTGAAACTTCGTTGTGGTTCCCCACAGAAATGTAATTTTTTCTAACAATTTTCTAACGAAAATGCTTAAAACATTGCAAAAAATTGAAATAATTCTAATGATACTACTTGATTTCGTGCATATAAAGTGAATGCACCTCACCCATAAACCTAATCAATTGTCCACAATTACAACTGCATCAAAGGAATACGTCGTCTTTAGTGTCCAGTTACAGCTATCATTAAAAACCATTCTTTGAAGTTTTCGCTTACTCATTGCGGATTTTTTTACAATTCAAACATTGGCGAGTTGTTGTAAAATCAATGCGTATGAATTGTAGAACATGATGAGCTATCAAAAAATATTTTAATTTTTAATTATAGTTTTCGCGGAAAATCCCTTTTTATTTTTCACTGATCAAGATTTATTTTTGTGAAGTAATGTTTGTCGTTCCACCGAAGTCACCGAAGTGAAATGGAATTTTCCAATGATTCTTATAAGCAGCTATAGAGGTAAAATTTTAATTCCATCATATTGTTTGTTCCAACGAAGTTGTTCAATGATAGCTTTAACTTCACCCTTAGATTTCTAACCATAAACAAACATACAAGCCATCGAACGCAAAAGTTTGGGAGCCTTTGGACTATTCTACACTAATTTGACATTTCATACAGCTGATTGTCATTTTTCACTTGCATAACCTATTGGTCAAAACATGCTAGGGGTAAAAATTAAAATAACAAATTTAGTTAAATAATTTTTAAAATTTCTTAATTAAAACTTCTTCACTAGGTAATAAGAAATCTATTAACTTACCGAGTTGCCTCTGGCAGTAGCAGCTTGCGAAGATTTGCCGCATTCTCAACCGAAGCTGGGACTGCTGTTGCCCAACAAAAGGATGATCCACCGGCCACTAATCTACAAACAAGTGAATCTGTTGAAAAGGATAAGCTGTATAGCCGTTTGGAGATCGAATTGCGTGGTATAGATCCGGCTGTACTAAAAAGCTACTCTTGGTTCGCTACAACTGCTGCCAATCACTTAGGCATCGAAGTAGGAAATTGGTAAGTTAACTAAGTGAACTTTAGTTTGATAATTTAACACAATCTATTCCAGCTATGCACCACGAAAAGCCTATCACGACAGGTTGACGCTTTTGAAATCCGTTCATATCTATAAGAAACATCGTGTTCAATATGAAATACGAACACACTTTCGTTTTTTGAACTTTAACAAACTAACCGGTTCAACATTAGACACATTTTTGGAATATATCGAACGTAATATACCTGAAGGAGTTGCTCTAAATGCAACCAAAGTAGAACTACAGGAAATACCAGAGCATCTGAGGCAGCCACCATCCATGGAATAAATATAAACATTAAACATACATTAAATAGCTGCAGGTTTTATTTAAATAATTTTCAGCATTAATGATTGAAAAGATTTCTGTCTTGGTTTGTAGTTCAGTTGCCAACCATAAATATTCAGGCCTATCGCGAATAAATTTTCCGGGGAAACTTTTCCCATTCAGTAATCTGATTTACATTGCTGATAAGGGAAAAATTCGCGATAGGACTGATTATTTTCCAATTTTTTAGAATTTGTATTTACTTGGCGAATCCAATATAACTTATTTAGTAGAAGTATATTCAGTAGATATGCCGATGCTATGATGAGCTTAGGAAAGAAGGTAACATCAATATTTGACGAATACGCTAAAATAGTAAAATGTCAGGCAGACACCCTTTCGCTTTTGTGTTCCAAGAGAAAATACAGACTGAAACATTCTGAAAGGATCATTTTCAGCCCAGTTATAGATATCATTGAAAACCCTCATTGGAAATTTTCTTTTACTTCTTGCGACTTTTTTGTAAATTCAATCATTGGCGAGTTGTTGTCAAACAAAAGTTGTGAATTTTAGAACATGAATATCCAAAATTATTTAAATTTCTAATTACAGTTTTCGCAGAAAATAATTTTCTATTTTTCACTGAACAACATTTATTTCTATGAAGTAATGATTTCCACCGAACTTCAATGGAGTTTTCCAATAATTCCTATAAGAAGCTTTGGGGGTAACATTTCAATGAAATCATGTGTTATGTTCCAATGAAGATGTTCAATGATAGCTATAACTGGGCTTTTGGCTGCAGTTATAGATATAATTGGAACAAAAAACATGATGTAATTGAAACTTCTTATAGGAATAATTAGAAAATTTAATTTCATTTCGTTGGAACGATAAACATTACTTCACAAAAATAAATCTTGATGCTGCAGGTGAAGACGAGAGCTGCCGTTGAGCTCTATAGGAAGAGGAGAAGGGAAGAATACCAGCTTTTCAGAAAGAAGAAAAAAGAGCAAGAAAAGCGCGCGATCGAGGATATAGAGGGTTGCCACTCCGGAAACAATGTTCGCAAGTTTTACCAAAGTGTAAAACTTCAAACCCAAGGATACAAGGCTCGGACAGAATCCTGTCGCAATGAACATGGAAATATCGTAGTTTAGACACAGTCGCTGGTGCGGATATGGAAGAACCAATTTTGCAGACTGTTTACAACAGCAAAAACTGCCAACCACCGGACCGGAATGAAGTATGGATATGTCTAAACTTAAGCTAAATAAGCCCCCCGCATATGACGGCCTCCCCGCCAAGCTTTATAAATTGGTAAGTAACATCCACCAACCCATAAGCCAAATCTAGTTGGAAGGAAGTATTCCTGAAGAATAGAACCTCGGCATCGTTTGCCCGATCCACAAAAAAGGAGACCCTCTAAACTGCGCCAACTACAGAGGCATAAGTCTCCTCAACATCGCCTATAAGATCCTATCTGCCGTAATATGTGAACTCCTGAAACCGTTTACCACAAACAGATCGGCATTTAACAGTGTGGTTTTAGGCCAGAAAAGTCCACAACCGATAAAATTTTCACACTTCGCAGATCCTGAAAAAAATCCAAGAAGTCTGAATCGATACCCACCACCTATTCATCGATTTCAAAACCGCATACGATAGCATTTATAGAGACAATTATACAGAGCCATGTCTTGTTTTGGTATACCGCCCAAACTCGTTCGTTTGTGTAGGATGACGATAGAGAATTCTAGCTGCTATATCAGGGTCGGACACGAACTCACCGACACATTCGATACGCCGACGATATTGACGTCATAGGTATAGAGAAAAACGCGGCAAAAATGGGTTTCGCAGTAAATGAGGACAAGACGAAGTATATGCTGTCAACACGAAAGGACACACACCATCGACGAATCGGACAGAACGTCACCATTGACAGATTTAACTTTGAAGGGTGCGGGACTTTGTCTATCTCGGCTCCGCTATTAGCTCTGACAACATCATCTCGTTAGAAATTAAACGAAGAATTACTGTTGCCAACCGCTGTTTCTTCTGGCTAAGAAGGCAATTCAGTATTAAGGCCCTAACTCGAATACTAAGGAGATCCTATATAAAACCCTTATCATCCCAGTCCTGCTCTCTCTACGGCGCTAAAGCATGGACAGTCTCAAAAGCGGATGAAGAAATCCTTGGTCGATTTGAGAGGGAATTCTTCGAAAAGTCTTTGGTCCCGTTTGCGTTGGTGGGCTATGGAGATGAGGATTCAACCAAAAACTATACAAGCTGCAAAGCGACATGCCCCTGGTCAAAAATACTCCGCATTGGACGTTTAAGATGGCTACGACATGTAGAACGAATGGACACCAATACTTCACCTCGCAGAGTCTTCGATTCCCAGCCAGATGTTCCACGCAGTAGAAGAAGACCTCAACCAGTTAGCTAAGGACCGGGCTTATTGGAGAGGCATGTTGATTGAGGCCCAGTTTCATTCCGGACTGTAGCGCCACTTAAATAAGTAAGTAAACAATGATATTGAAAAAATTATAAAGTCTTGCAAAATTTGTTGATCATTTATTGTCAAATCCTCCCGAAGCAAAGGCGATAAATACCTGGTGGATCAGAGAAGGGATTAGCTATTGGTTTGGAAGGCTCTTTATGAAATGTCAACTTTTAAGTGGTGATTAATGCATTTTCAAAATGGATTGAGGTATTTCACAGCAAGACACCGAAGCGGGTTTGTCGGCATAAGTTTTGACTTTACATATCCCCACAAGAAAATGTCTAACGGTGTGATATGTAAAGTCAAAAGTTTATGCCGACAAACCCGCAGGCCTTGGAGGAAAACATCACGCGTGTCATTCGCCAGTTACCAGTCGAAATGCTCGAACGAGTGATCGAAAATTGGACTCAACGGATGGACCATCTGCGACGTAGCAACGGCCAATATTTGATAGACATAATCTTAAAAAAATAAATGCCAAAGAATGTTCTTTCAAATGATAATAAACATTCTCCATTAAATTTGAATTTTCTGTGTTTTTTTCTTAAAAAAAGTAGGGAATCTCGAAATGGATTTGAGATGGATTTGGCAGCACTAAATTATCATTAAAGACTGAAAAGTTAGACCTGGTATCACTGCATGTGTCTCACGCAGATTACGATATATTTATAAGTTTGATAACGATCCATTATAAGAAAAGAAGATTAACACATTACAAGTGTTCTTTTAAAGTATTCAGCGAGTTTTATTTATAAAGCAAAACCTGCCACACCATTGTATTCAGATAAAAACAGAGTGCTCTTATTTTCCCAATCGAAAACGCTAATAGTTTTCATGTATTGACAAGTCCTCAAATGCTCGAAGATGATGCTTAAATAAGTTATTAGCAATTTCTTTTATAACAACTTGCTATTCATTTACAATTGATTGTTAATTTATATTCAAACAATTTCATGGAAAAAGCGTGCGGTATAACACTGAGATTTTATGTATGCGTATTAAACAGTGTCCAGTGATGACACCTCAGTTGCGCTTATGTACGATCTATCAAACGAAATCAGTCTCTTGGATCTTTTCAAATCCAGATTTGGTCAAATTTGTTTGGCTTTTTGACACGTCGTGCCAAGGCTCCTGAATCCATATTTTTATTTTCATAAAATATTAACTTAATACTAGACAAAAATGCTTAGATCTAACGTATAAATAACATGTATGCTTAATCTACTTGATCGGCTAATAGCGTGCGCTGTAAGCCTTTTTTATTTTTCGGCTAAAATTTATTTTGTTTTTATTCTTTATTATGTGTGTTTTTATATTCAAAGAAAATATTAAAAAAAAACTTTGAGGAGGGACAATTTTATGTTTTTATATAAAAATCTTAATCTAGATTAAAACAGTCTTACACTACTTAAGACTACTTAAGCTACTTAAACCTAACTTAAACACAATCGGGATGGCAAGCACTCGTTGCATATGCCCCGAGTGGTCGCCTTTCCGGTTGAGTCTTCTTCTGACAGATCAGCCTGCATGCAACCATATTGTTATCCAATATGGTGTTCAAGCCCGGCCACAGACCTTGCACCTAACGGGTTCAACTGGTAATGTAGACCCATGTCTGTCGAGTTCATTAGTCTTAAAGTTCCCTGGAATGTCACTATGCCCAGACAACCAGCATAAGTGAATGTTAAAATGCTTTGACATCTCGTGAAGATATGAGCGGCAATCTAGGGTTGTCTTTAAATTTGTTGAGAACGATTCCAGGGATTTAATTGGGTGTCTTGTGTCTGAGATATCTAATATCTTTGGAAGATATTGCATTCTCTTTCATCCAGGATATGGCTTCTTCTCTCGCCAAGAGTTCCTCCTGGAACACCCTGCAATGATCAGAAGAACGAAAGATAGGCTGAGATTTACTTGCCGTTACTGATATTTTCTCCAAACAAAGAAGGTAAACTGTATCCACACCAACCAAATGTGATAATTTCCATTCGTTCTCTTTTATCTGTCTTTTCTTCGTTTGTTGGAATAAAATACATAAAAAATACCGCCAACCGTGACGCTGAGCGTCTCTCCATCTTACGACCGGGATTTTGGTTTTCCGCAAAATGCTCCAATGATGGTAAGCGCTGAGCGCTTTAAAGACGTCTCTAATATAAAGTCAAGGGTTCTTTTTACTTGCGTTCACCGGAACTCTCGCTAATTGGGGGAGTGGCCAGCAATCAGCAACATACCCCAAAAATTAACACTACCTTAGATAATGGGACGGAAAACTTGACTCCTGGGAATTTTAAGATGCCACAACTAATGATTAAAAATACTAAAAGCACCACACCAACTGGAACCCCAAATATACCACAGAAATACCTTCATCATCGCCGAGATGAGAACTATATGGCCACATTAAGCAGGGATTTTCTGGATGACCCTGATATAACTCCAAACCTGGATAGATCTGCGGGGCATGGATATTTGAATCACAACTTGGAGGTGCGTCTAGTTCTAAAGAATGCCCGAATGCAGCAGTACAAAAAATTGATTTCCTGGTCTAATAAACGATTTCAATGCTTATTATGAATGTATGTGAGTTAAGCTTAAACAAAATTTAAAGAAATTTATAGATTTAGCCTGTCGGAGACGACACCATCACCCACTCCGTCATTTGTTTTGGAGTCATCGGTATAGAAATGAATCGAATTATTATGCACAGGTTCGTTACTCTCCCATGATGATCTGTCTGGGAATTTGACCGGGAAACTCCTAACAAAGCTTAACCTGGTGAGGTGTCGATGTTTTCGTTTTAAAACAACGCTTACAAAAGGTACGTTCGGTTACTTCGGTAGAGCAAAAATAAAAACTTTCTTATCTACAACTATCATATCTGCTAAAAATGTTGCTGCGTCAATGCGTTTTAGGCATTTGCATTCGTTCTAATTAAACGATTGATATGAATAACTACAATGATATATTCAGCTTATCATATTGATAATGTCAATTTTTTTCTCAGTTAAAAAAGGGACTGTTTGTGGACTTCGGTAAAATTGATTTGTTGAGCATCACAACAAAATAAACAAAATTGTATTTGTGAAAATTCTTAATAGAAAATGTGAAGCCAAACAATCTACGGACGTCATAATTTATTCCAAAGGAAGTTTTACTACCATATAGTAAATTCGATGTGAGGTACCAGAATAAAGGCAATTGAAAGACTGCAATCGTTAGATAACGCTTCGGTCTTTGCAGATTTCCACAACAAATCGAAAAAATGTATTTTCAAAAAAGCTCAGAAGTGACGAGATTGATACAAATGAATATGGTCGGTAACATGGAGGTATGTTGGTTTTCTGCCTCCCACCAACAATAAACTCTTGGTTGGACCGATGCTTACCACAAGCTATATATAGCAAAATAGAGTCTCTTTTATTCCCAGCTGGATGGCCGAAGCAATAGGGAAAGACTTCGCCTTAAGCGAAGTGCCCCCTTAGATTACTCAGCTGGAGACAGTAAGCTAAGCGCGGACTAGCTATATAATAATCTTGATTGAAGCAAGGACTCACATCGCACTGGCCGGCTAATCAATCAATCAATTATTGATTAGGTATGGCTAACCGATGAACGTCTTTTAAATAAGTGAATATTTTTACTATAAAAGCCAGTATCTCAGCTTTATTAACCTAATAAGGTACAGTCTCTAATTTCTTTCTTGTAATATTACACTGGGTTTAATATCGGGCACGCTATCCTTGCAATCACCTGGAGGGTCGTCACCAAAAATGGGTTCTCCAGACCCGGAACCTGTTATCATGCCAATAATGTCCTTCAATGTAAATACTGACATTTTCTCGTTAATCAACTGTGAAAGAAAAATATGTGTTGTAATAAATTCATTCAGATAATGCTTTTATATAAATGTACATTTTCAACTTTGGTGGTTAGAGATTCACCGTAATCATCCCAGAAATCAGAAAGCAACTCAATTCCAAGTTCGTTTACAAGGTCGTGAAGGAAAGAGTTTATCCTATCATGCTCCATCAACTCACCGAGGTCCACAAAAAGTTCTTTTATTTTTAACTGAGAAAGAAATTGAAATTATCAATATGATTAAGCTTATATTACAAAGTATACGCACTTCAATTTTTAGATTTCTAATTCCGAACGTAAGTCCGATTTTAATTCCTCCGTTAATGATAATCCTTACATCATCTATGTGACCACTGCAGAAAATATAGAATTAGAAAACATTTTCAAAGGCTGATACACAATATGATAATCTGGAACATACATTGCTGTATCATCGCCCACTAAATTGAGAATGTATGCTAAGGAGCCTTGAGCAGTGTACTTTGTTTCTGCACTTGTCAGTGGGAAAGTGAGATCAAAGGTGAACTTCTGCGTTGGAAAAGTTGAAATTTTGATTTCATTAACTATGAAATCAGAGAGTCCAATAGCTTTCAGATTTGTGACGGAAGCTGAAAAACTGAAATTCATATTTAAAAAGATTTCGTCAAATAGCAATTCAAAACTTACTCCTTGAATATGGTATCGTCCAAATATATTTCCTTATGTGTGATTTGGAAAGGATCTAACGCAGGAAGTCCGAGCATAGGGTGACACATTCGTACACGAAAGTCTTCCAAAATCTGCTTAATATCATCCTCAAGAGCAGCATTCGCAGGACTCCAGCTTACAGCAAGGACTAGTCCCAAAATACAGAGAACTCTTAGCTGCATTTCACGGTAGTTGCTTCTTTTTAGTCAACGTCTGTACTCGATAAGCCTGATTAATAAAGTGTTATTGTGCTATTCGGTGGCAGGTATAAAAATACATTTATAATCGGAAACATTATTCCGAACATTTTGGTTTGCTAATCTTAATAAATGCTTATCAGTAGTCGATTGAGTTGTGAAGTTATCAAGATGTAGGTACATTATTATTGTGATTTGGAATTTCGATACCATTGGGGGTAAACAGGAGTGTACAATATATCAGAGGCGGCATGGAATGTGACTGCAATATAACTGTGACTGTAAATGTACTTATATAGGATTACAAAACATTAATATTGTTAACAGGGATTAGATTATTTTCTTGTATGAGTACGAGAACTACGACGGCATAAAATCATTGAACAGAATTTAATAAATAATTGTTCATATGCATTTAGTTTTCATATCATTGCAGTAAAAATTAGAAGGCTGGCTAATGTAAATGTTGTAAAAGCCATAACCTATGGCAATAATTCCGTGACTTTGACCTATTGAGTAAGTAAGGTCACTATGGTATATTTTTGTTAGTTTGTGATTAGAGGAAAACTTATGCAAGGAGTCATTGGCTTTTGAAATAAAATATACCCGTCACAATACCATCAATAACAAATTTAAACACTTGTCGATAATCAGGGTACTCATTCTGCAACTTTTAAAACGATAATCGTCAACGATAGTGGTACGTACCGCTAAATGTTGTTTATTGTGTGATCACATTGAAAAATCATATTGCACGGAACGAAAATGTTGTTAATATTTACCATTTATCCACACCAACTCAGCGCTATGTTGGTGTACACAGATTCTCGGAAAAATAAAAAAAAATAAATAAACAAATCCCATAGTATTCGATGGGGGAAGCGAAGGCACGATGGGCAACCAAATGAATAGATTTCTTCTCAACAAAGATAAAAGTTGCTCTTAGATCTAACGCCAGCCAAGCTAAATGTGCTTGATAACAAAAAGTGGGCGTGGCATACATTTTCTTAAGATAACATTGATACAAAAATAGGTGTTTTTTTTTTTGCCAATCTAATAGGCTTAGAAAACATTTCACGTGCTGAACTGCTGAATACTTTATTACTCTACTAGCAACCCAGCACGATGGTTGGGTAGTAAAACGAGGGTAGACTCTGATTGGCTTTGACTTGGCAATGCCTAGTGGTTGTAGCTCTGACTACACATCAAATGTGCTTATTAATAACCTCCAAGTGGTAACCATCGTGTACTGGTCTTATCCAACGGGATTTGACTTGCTTAACTATAAGCGCGAGTGCGACGAAAAAGAATGGCACGGAATGAATAACCGGCCTGCTGTCCCTGGCGAAGCTAGACAATCTGCTTCGACATATTCGGACAATATTCGGAGGTTGTCTAGGAATTTCAAGGGTTAGTCAGGCCCCTTGAACAGAGATGAACCAAAAAGGCCAACGGCGGCGCTCAATCGCGTAGTGGATACTGATGACCCAGTGTCCTAGTGGTATCTAATAAATTGGAACTGGCCCTCCAGGTTGGGGGTTGTGCTTTGGGTTAACTACCCCTCCATGGAAAAAACTTATAGTTACGAAGCAACCAATAGCCACGGAAAGAACTGATTTTATTGTTGACGATCCTGCTAAAGGACAAAAAGAACAACAACAGGAGAGGTGCAAGCAAACAACTAGCGGAAGCCCTAAGCTGCTACAATGCAGAAATGACTGCCACCCAGGAAATACGACGGGATGGGCCGGGCAAAAAGAGGATAAGAAACTGTGACATCTACTACGGACCGTGTTATAGTGGTATAGTGCCAGACTTGGGTAAGAAGTCCTATGTTTCCAAAACATTAGCGAACGCATTTTAACAATCAAGGCCAAATTCGCCAAGGTATGCCTTATATGCATTCACGCCCCAATGGAGGAAAAAGATGAAAAAGCTGAGGGTTGCTTCTATGAGCTCCTAGACAAAACCTATGAGCGACTACCGAAGTACGATGTTAAAATCGTGCTGGGAGGTTTTAACGCAAAGGTAGGAAGAGAAGGCATCTTTAGTAGTATTGTCGGTAAAACGTCTGGTAACGGACTTAGGCTAATTGACTTAGCTTGGGAACGAAATGCCACTATAACCAGCACACGGTTTCCTCACCTCAATATACATAAGGGGACAGACGGTCAACCAAATTGATTTCATTGCTATAGACAAGAAGCATGCATCCAGTATTTTGGATGTCCAAACATTTTGAGGAGCTAACATCGACTTGGACCACTACCTTGTTGCAGCCAAGGTAAGAATGCGGATATCCAACACGCTCCAACAATCCAGAAATTCTGTGAAAAAATTTAATGTCGAAAGACTGCAGTGGCAAGACCTTCGCGCAACGCCTCTCTCGATTAACACCATACCACCGGCATCGACTGTCGAAGAACAATGGCAACGATGCCAACAAGCCATTAGATCAGCCGCAACTGATTTGCTAGTTTTCTCGCGCCCACCAGCAAGAAACCCCTGAATTGATGAGGAATGATGCTCGCAGCCAAGAACGGGGCCTACAAGGCTAAGCAGCAGGTGAAACTCAAGCTAAATAAAGCTGCCGAAAATGACGGCCTTTCCGCTGAGCATTATAAAGCCGGCGGAGATGACTTGGTAAGTAACATCCACCAACTCATCAGCCAAGTCTGGTCGGAAGAAAGTATGCCTGAGGAATGGAACTTCAGCATCGTTTGCCCGATCCACAAAAAAGGAGACCCTCTAAACTGCGCCAAACACAGAGGCATAAGTCTCCTCAACATCTCCTACAAGATCCTATCTGCCGTAATATGTGTATGCCTTAAACCGTTTTCCAACAACCTGATCGGCCTTATCAGTGTGGTTTTAGGGCAGGAAAGCCAACAACCGATAAAATTTTCACACTTCGGCAGATCCTGGAAAAAAAAACCCAAGAAGTCCAAATCGATAAACACCACCTATTCATCGATTTCAAAGCCGCATACTACAGCATTTATAGAGACGACCTATACAGCGCCACGTCTAGTTTAGGTATTCCGCCCAAACTCGTCCTATTGTGTAGGATGACGATCGAGAATTATCGCTGCTCCATCAGGGTCGGAAACGACCTCACCGACACAGCGATAGCAAAATGGGATTTAGGCAAGGCGATGCCCTGTCATGTGACTTCTTCAATTTTATTCTTGATAGGATTGTGCAAAAGCAGAGGCACAATTTAAAAAAAAAAAAAAACTTTATTGATAGAACTCAACGTGATAACATAGCCACGTTTGCTAGTATAGAGAAGGAAGTGGCAAACACTAAAGGCCACACAACATCGACGAATTGTACAGAACTTCAGCATTGACAGATATAACTCTGCTCCGCTATTAACTTTGACAACAACATCTCGTCAGAAATGAAACGAAGAATTGCTCTTGCCAACCGCTGTTTCTTCTGGCTAAGAAGGCTATTCACTAGCCCTCACTCGGACTACAAAGGAGATCCTATATAAGACCCTGACCCTCACAGTTTTACTCTACGGCGCTGAATCATGGACTGTCTCAAAAGCGGATGAAGTAATCCTTGGTAGATTTCAGAGGAAAATTCTTCAAAAAATCGTCGCTCACGCTTGCGTTGACGCGTTATGTAGACGAAGATACGATCAAGAACTAAACGCTGTACAGCGATATGCCCCTGATAAAAAAACTCCGCATTGGACGCTAAAGGTGACTAGGACATGTAGAACGAATAGACACCAATACTTCAGCTCGGAGAGTCTTCGATTCCCCGCCAGACGTCGGACAGAGCACTCAAGTAGAAACCGACCTCAACCAACTTGGAGTGCGCAACTGGAGGTAGTTAGCTAATTGGAGAGGAATGTTGGTTGAGGACCAGGTTCAGTCCGGACTGTAGTGTCACTTAAGTAAGTAAGTAAGCAACCCGGCCCGACTTCGCTGGCTAACATTTTAAAGACGAAAAATATGATTTCTTCCACTTACGCCTCGAATGCTCAGCTCCAGTAAGGGATATAGCATTCCCAGGGAAACCACATCGAAATCCGTTCGGCATTTCTCGAGATTAGCGCATTCATAACCGTTTTGAGAGTTTATTTTGTACTACATATAAATAGATAGATAGAAAAATAAATTTTATCTATACATAATTATATTGAAAATTTCAATGCTAATGAAAGTAATCTTGCACAAGAGTTGCAAATTTAGTGCTACTGAAATTTCACTTGCATTACCCTTCAATTTCAGTTGAATTCCATTTTCCCCATCGTGTATTTGTTTTGATACAAAGATTTTTTTTTAGCTAGATATACCTTAAAGTGTATGGATTGACTCAGAATCGATAGCTGAGTTGATCTATAGCCATGTGTCCGTACGTCAAGAGTTTTTGGGCCTTAAATTTTGAGCTTGGACGATGAAATTCGGAAATAGCAAAACAAATGTAAACATTCTTGAAATCCGCCCACTGCCGCTCCCTTTTTTTAGAAAAACATTGTTTTTATCCAAACTGTAAGGAATATTGAAAAACTGAGACAATTGCAAAATCTATATTTCGCCTATACAAAGTTTTTCGTCACGCCCTTTTTTGGGGGGATTAATACATAATTTAAACCCACGCCCACTTTTTGGATGCGTTTTTCTACAAAAACCGTTTGTATACCCTACGCCATACCATATGCAGGAGATAAACGTTGTATTTGTCGAACCATAAAAGATTTTGATAAATTGTCGGTACGATACATTCTGACAATATCATTTTCTATATTTCATCAGCATAAGGCCCACATTAATTTTAAGGATTGGTTGTGTTAGAGCACAGCGGATTGTAGCCTTCTCAAATGTTTAATTCCTTGATTTGCTCCAATATAATTTTAGGTACTACCTTAGCCACAGAAGGTGACACACAGCTACCTTAACATTTTTCGAACCGCATTAAATTATCCTTTTCAACTTTCTCTTACAAAAGGAAAGGTGAAAATTTTCGACCTCGAGATTTCGATTGATTTTAACATTACGAAACCAAAAATGTCGTTTTTGGAATTCCGTCCGTCGGTCCGTCTGTCCGTACAAGCCCCTCCAGGCTAAACGACTTGACCGATTTTCTTCAAACTTTGTATACAGTGTTTTTTGGTCATAAGTCTAGGCCATTTTTTTTGTTTGCTTTTAGCCATGTTATTACCGGTACATGCGATATACAACACCTCAATTTTCTCGAAAACGGCTATAACGATTTTGATTAAACTTCATATATTCCCAATGCTAGTGCGGGGGAACTTTCATTAGCAATAAAAAGTTCAATGCTAGTGCAATAAAACTTTCAATAGCACTGAACTGTTCATTGCTAGTGCAAGATAAATTACATATTATACCTACACATATGATGATGAAAGCTACCATTGGGCCCAGTTACAGCTATCATTGAAAACCCTCATTGGAAATTTTCTTTTATATCCTGCGGATTTTTTATAAAATTCAATCATTGGCGAGTTGGTGTCAAAACAAAGCGTGAGAGTTTTAAAACATTATTATCCAAGCATTTCGGCCACGAATTACGGGTGTTGTCCACATAGACTAACGACTTTACATAACCGCACAAAAATAAATCAAGAGGCGTTAAATCCCATGATCTTGGCGGCCAACTCACAGGGCCATTTCGAGAGATAAGCTGCTCACCAAATTCATCCTTCAACATTTCCATTGTTTCACGAGCTGTGGCATGTGTCACCGTCTTATGAAGCCACATGTCAACCAAGTTCAACGCAGCCAACTGGGGCAAAAAAAAAGTCGCGTGTCATGGCTCGATATCGTTCACCGTTGACGGTAAATTTTCTTCCGCGATCGTCTTTGAAGAAAAATGGACCAATGGTGCCACCAGCCCATAAACCACACCAAACTGTCGTTTTTTCAGTATGCATCGGTAATTCTTCTATGGCATGTGGCTCTTCTTCACTCCAGATGTGACAGTTTTGCTTATTTACGTATCCGTTGAGCCTGAAATGAGCCTCATCGCTGAACACCATTTTGCGATAAAACAGCGGATTTGCACATTTTTCACAGAGTACGAACTTTGATAATAAATTTCAATAATTTGCAATTCTTGCTCGTTTGTAAGTCTTTCCATGATTAAATGGAGGTGTATACCGAAAACTTTTCAATTTGACAAATGACGTTTGGACACCAGTGCTGCCAACCTCATAAAACTTATCTCTTAACAAATCACCCGTTATAAAAAAAGCCGCGAAAAGTAAACAAACATTTCCAATGAGAGTTTTCAATGATAGCTATAACTGGGTGCTTAGTGAAAACAGCTTTTTGGTTATTTGGAAATTAGCTTATTTGAACTTTAGTGACAATGTAACGGGTGATCCAAGTAGAGATACTTTTTTCAATAGCCTTTTTTGACAGATCACGTGTGAGTCGTGACATGCTGTCAGGTTATTTTTGTTTAGTATTGTTTGGCATTTCATAATGGAAAGACTTACGCGTGAACAACGTTTACAAATTGTTCAACTTTATTTTGAAAATTCACGTTCTGTGAGGAATGTGTTTCGTGCACTTCGCTCAACTTATGGTCAACATAATCGGCCTATTGAGCGTACTATTCGCAACACCTTCACCCATTTTGAGACCCAGCATTCATTATTGGATAATATTCGAACGAATAGACCACGTCCAGCACGCTGTGAAGAAAATATAGCGGCCGTAGCTGAGAGTGTACACGAAGACCGTAGAGAGTCGATTCGGTGCCGTTCGCAGCAACTCGGTCTGACGTATGGAACGACTTGGCGCATTTTACGTCAAGATCTTAAATTGAAAGCGTACAAAATACAGCTTGTGCTTTGATAGACATAATCTTCAAAAAATAAATGCCAAAGAATGTTCTTTCAAATGATAATAAACATTCTTCTTTAAATTTGAATTTTCTTTGTTTTTTTCTTTAAAAAGTAGGGAACCTCGAAATGGATCACCCTTTAGTATTATACTACGTTCTCACTGGAGTTAAAATGAGAACATTTCAAAATTCATCAAAAAGGTGTTCTCACTAAGTTTTCGAATTACGTTTGGCAACTTGCTGTATTTTCGAATTTCCTGTGACAGTTTATAGTTGACATTTATATAATTAACAACAAAAAAAAAAGTCCTATGTATAATGCATATTATAATTCCAAATCATTTGATATGTATATAAATAACTAAATATGTGATAATAAATTCTCTATTGCTTCTTGCGGCATTTTTTAAATATTTAATAATTGGCGAGTTGGTGTCAAAACAAAGCTTATGAACTTTAGAACATGATTATCCAAAAATATTTAAGTTTTCGCAGAAAATCATTTCCTATTTTTCACTGAACAAAATTTATTTCAATGAAATTTGGATATTTTTGCATAATCATGTTTTAAAATGTTTAAGCTTTGTTTGACACTAACACGACAAAAATTGAATTTATAAAAGAGCCAAAAGAAGTAAAAGAAAATTTCCAATAAGGGTTTTTAATGTTAGCTATAACTGGGCCGTTACAATAGCTCCTCCTTTTTTTGTCATATGAATTCCAATTTTACATTTCAACTGTTCCATTCCAATTGAATAAGGTTTGTTCGTTCGTTGGACCGATTAATTTATCATATTAGAAACCATATTTCCCACAACTGTGACGGTATTACCACATTACGGAAATTTGATTTTGTATGGGAAATTCAGTAAAATTTGATCGTATTTGCAAATTTAATGCCGAAATGAGCGTATTTGCTCAGTGAGAACGTAGTATGTATAACAACTGGGCTTAGACTTGCAAGTATAGCCCAACATAGTGTACACAAAGCCTCAGGCGAACAAACAAACCTAAAACAGCAACAATAAAAGCTTGGTAAAAGCTGGATACCATTCCTTGTTTGATTACAATGTTACAAAAATCATGGAAAAGCTTGTATTTCTCAACAAAGAACTTTATAATTTGTATAGGTTTGCCATGGACTAGGAACGTTTATTGTTGTCGATACTTTTTTAGGTTATTTTACTAGGATTTTTGTTAGGTTAGTAGTTAGTTCTATTTATTTATATTATTGGGTTGCATTTGTAAATTGTAAAATGAAAGCAGTTATCCAAAAAGTGACATCAGCTAAAATAACAGGTTGCTCTAAAATATTTGGTTTAACTAATTAGGTATTGTGATTTATTTATCTCTCTAGTTGAAGGTGAGGAAATCAACAGAATCGCAGCTGGCTTGTGTGTTTTTGTTGGATTCTCAAAGAAGGATTCTGAACAGGATGTTGATTATATGTAAATATGCGAATAATATATTAACAATGGATAATTATTGATATATTTTAAATATAGGGTTAGAAAACTTCTGGCTCTTCGGTTGTTTGAGGATGATGCTGGCAAACGTTGGCAAAAAAGTGTCAAGGATATGAACAACGAAATTATCTGCGTTAGTCAATTCTCACTGTACAATAAAATAAAAGGAAACATGCCCATGTTTCACTCTGCTATGCAGGGTGAAGAAGCACACATTTTGTATAATAGTTTTCTCAAGAAATTGGCAACAAATTACTCTGAAGAAAAGATTAAAGGTAAAATGCACAAGAACTAATTATTTTGAAGGAGTTTAACTGATGTGTTATATTGTTTTTGTAGATGGTCGCTTTGGAGTTAAGCGGATAGTGCACATTCAAAATGATGGGCCAGTGACTATAACTTTGGAATCCCCATCCCCAGATTCAAAACAGAAAGATGAAAATTAAAAACGTGTAGTCTAATTGAAATAATAGCGATGTAAGTGTAATTATGTTATGAATTAAAGAAAATCCAAATATGCATGGGAGTTCCTCATTCTGACTGCAAGTCATTGAGTTTTTTTTTGACAGGCCATAGCAACCTCGGACAAATCAGATTAAGACTTACAAATGCAAAAATAAAAACGGCAAATCTAATAACAACAAACTCATATTTCTTAGCAGAACAGTTATCTATCACCACCGCATGTGGTACTAGTTGCATAATATGTAATAACTAAACTAGCTACTGCAAGCCACGTCGTCCTCCTGCCTCCACCAGCTTCCTCTATTAACAGGTCACATCAAGCTATAGCTAACTAACATTAATATTCAAACGTTAATTTAAATGAAAACAAACCCGAAACTAGGAACCAACACGAAAAAGCTTTTTAAAAGCTTTCAATTTTAGAAACAGCTGTTAATGACAATTCTTAACACATGTTTACGGGCGTACGCCGCGCCGTCCAGTGATTTGGTTCTACTTCCTAATCAATATTCTGTAACAACATTCGTTTGTTTTCTTTTAGATATTAGTCCAAATATTTATGAGATGAAGGCAATTGTACAAAGAGTTACGTCCGCAAAAGTAACAGGTCGGGTACTTTTTACGTAGTTATAGTTTTTTGAAACTCATAATTTATATTTTTAAAGTTGGAGAAGAGATAGTTAGCAGCATCGGAAGAGGATTTTGTGTTCTAGTTGGGATTTGTCAGACTGATACCGAAAAAGATGTCGATTACTTGTAAGGCAAATAGCTACCGTGATCTCGATTTCTTTGTATAAGTCAAACAAATTAATATTGTTTTGTTTTCAGAACCCGTAAAGTTCTTGCACTTCGGCTTTTCGGAGATCAATCGGGAAAACGTTGGCAGAAAAGTGTTAAAGACGAACAATTAGAAATTCTCTGCGTTAGTCAGTTCACATTGTATCATCGACTGAAAGGAAATAAACCAGATTTCCATTTGGCAATGCAAGGCGAACAGGCACAGGATTTGTACAAGAGTTTTCTAACGAAACTAGGAAAACAATATGAGCCAAGTAAAATTCAAGGTACATACTTTAAAACTTAATTATTCAATTGCCTTCGGTCGGATATTGATAGTCTTAAGTCTTAGGGCCTCAACCAATAGCGTCTTGTCGGTATCTAGATTTTGTTGTGGTAAATCTTTTCCATACAATCACAAAATTAACATGGACGTTAATGATGCACCACTTGGCACAATTCATAAGACAAGGTGGCTGATAGTCGAAGACTAATACCAGGTTTAATGGAACTGCGAAAATGCTAAAACGCTATTATGAACTCGCGAATTTGAGCGCTTTATCAAAATTAGACCATTTTATGCAGAAGCGTAAATCGTTTAATTATCTTGAGCCAGAATGCCAGTAGCCTTCAAGAACATTAACAGAAGCCTATCAGATGTTTGATGGGCTGTTTTAGATGTTAACAATTTATTTTACAAAAATTACAAATGCTGCTGTATATTCCTAGAATTATAACTAGATTCCCTGATAATTTGACTTGACAATATCACTTACTGGTCCTGTAATCGATGTATGGGATTCATGAGACGCTTACGAAGCTCTGTGCGATATATTGCCATCGCAATCGTTTGACCCCATTGTATTCTTCCATTGTTATGCTTGTTGGAGATCTACATATCTTCTTAAGTTCTTTGCAACAAGGAGTGATCCGAATATTTTCCAAGTTTTTTTTTTTAAACGCTTACTTACTAAAGTGGCGCTACTGTCCGAAATAAAATAAGGCCTCAACCAACATGCCTCTCAATTATCCCGGTCCTTAACTTACTGCCTCCACTTGAGCACTCCAAGTTGGTTGAGGTCGGTTTTTACTTGTGCGCTCTACTTACTGCGAGGTCTTAAGTCCACTGCGTCCGACGTGTGGCTGGGAATCGAAGACTGCGAGCCGGAGTATTGGTGTCGCTGTAAAGCCGGGAAATGGCGCTGTAAAGCTCGTATATTTCTTGGTTGAATCTTCGTCAACGCAACCGGGACCGAAGATCTTTCGACTAATTTTCCTCTCGAATCGACCAAGGATTTCTTCATCCGCTTTTGATATGGTCCGTGCTTCAGTGCCGTAGAGCAGGACTGGGATGATGAGAGTCTTATACAGAATCTCCTTTGTATTTCGAGTGAGGGCTTTACTACTAAATTGATTTCTTAGCCTGAAGAAGCAGCGGTTGGCAATAGTACTTCTTCGTTTAATTTCTGACGAGTTATATCTGTCAATGTTGACGTTCAGTCCAATTCGTCGATGTTGTGTGCCCTATCGTGTTGACAGCCTATACTTAGTCTTGCCCTCATTTACTGCTTAACGCATTTTTGACACTTCCGTCTCTATACATAATAGCAAACGTGGCTTTGACATCACGTTGAGTCCTACCAATGATGTCAATATCGTCGGCGTATGCTAGTAGTTGCGCCGATTTTTGAAAAATTGTGACTCTGGTGTTGACTCGGGAGTTTTGCACAACCCTCCAAAGAATCAGATTGAGGAAGTCACATGACAGGGCACGCCATGCCTAAATCCTTTTTTGGTATTGAATGTGTCGGTGAGGTCGTTTTCGACCTTGAATTAGCAGCGAGAATTCTCCATCGTCATCCTACACAAACGGACGAATTTGGGCGGTATTCGAAAACTAGACATGGCTCTGTATAGTTCGTCGCTGTCGTTTGTGGTTTTGAAAACGATGAATAGGTTTTGGGTATCGATTTGGACTTCTTGGGTTTTTTTTCCAGGATCTGCCAAAGTGTAAAAATTTGATCGTTTGTGGACTTTTCTGGCCTAAAACCACCAAACTTCTCTGTTCAAGGGGCCTGACATACCCTTGAAATCCCTAGACAATTCCTGTTCGTGTTGTCAGATTATTTGGAAGCAGCTCGTCTAGCTTCGCCTGGGGCAGCAGGCCAGGTATTCATTCCGTGTCATTCTCACTTGGAGGTAAAAATAAGCTCAGTTGATGTGTAGTCAGAGTTACAACCACTGGGCATTGTCAAGTTAAAGGCAATCAGAGTCTACCCTCGTTTTCGATCATAATGTGATCAATTTGATTGACCTTTCGCTGTTCCGTGATCACCATGTATACTTATGATTAGCAAGGTGGTCACTATATCCATTTTTTGTGGTGTAGTCAATGCTGTTGACGACGCCGGTAAAGTAACAAAAAACCTTGTCGAGGTATATAATTTCTACAAATCGGCATGCAAAAAATTTCTGAACTTTTTTTCTATACCCCTTTCCATTCATTTGCTTTATAGCAGTAGTGTCTGCTTTGTAGAACCAAAGATTATAAAGTCATACAGATGACCAATGATTATAAAGTCAAAACAGAAACTTTTGATCACCAGCTTCATGGTACGGGCGGTCGGTGGCAGTGTGCACACATGAAAAACGAGATCAAGACCATGGCGGGCTGTGTCAGCAGAAGAACAATTTTTTTTTTGGTATCAACAAAACAACATTTTCGAACGCTTGTGTATCTCTGATGATTCTTCAACTGTCGGAAAGTCATATATGTCTAACAGCGCATAGCGTTATACTCGCTCGAATGTGTTGGCAAGAGCTCTCGATTCAAAATGTTCTTCCGTTGCAGATGTGTTTCATAATTTACTTGGAATGTGTATTCTTCCCGAAATTTTTCGTTAGGCATCCATAAATTAAGATGCTATATCGGTAGAGTCATCTGTTGTTTCGTATTTATTTAGCAGACATATTCAGTATTAAATGTTTACAATCCATTTAAGGTTGTATGTTCCTATAGTACCTTTTTTGTAGCAAGACAATGGTACGAGTGGATAATTCCTTTTCTACATTTTCTACAAAAGATAACAAATTAAGTTTTCGTCATACCACTTAGATATGTGTAGATACCACATTCTTATTAAACAGAATATGCATTTTTATTTTCAACTTTTGTTAAAATTTCAGATGGTCTATTCGGTGCTTACATGCAGGTTCACATTCAAAACGACGGACCTGTAACAATAGAATTGGAGTCTCCTATTGCAAACACTAAACAAATAAATAGCGAATGTCCAACGGAAACAAATTAAATTTATTTATTAATAAAAACCAATAAAAAATACCTGAATAAAGAATCATTTCTGTATCGACCCCGGACTGTATGATAGACATAACAGATAGCATGACTGCACTAGACTGTCTATTTTCCTATCTAAGGGATTATTGGCTGCGATTTTATATTGGAAGAATTGAAGCTTGTGACTTTATTCCCAGCCAAAATCCATGAAACATGAAACAAAAATAATAAAAGTTCGATGATCCTCGCCTAGGGTTAGCTTACGTTCAAGCATCTGTGAATTAAAATATGACAAGGCTACAATCCGCTGTGCGGATCGTTTAATACCTTATCCCATCCATCCTTAAAATAAATATCTTCAAAATGTCGGTTTTATGGCGATGAATGAACACAAAAAAAAAAACAATGAACCCGCGAAGTTAGTTCGGAAACCACCAGTGGAGTAAGTTCCCACTACACCCAATATCTTCACTTTCACTTTTTCTTCTTCCTATTATCTTCAAATGGCTTAAATTTAAAATAAAAATGCAGGCTATATAAACGTTATTTTAATCAACAAAATTTCTCATATTTAAATTAAACACATCCCATGTTAATGTACTCAAGAAAGACCAAGTTAAATGTAAAAAAAATAATAATTTATTTTTAATGACGACAGTGGTGAGACAGCACTGTAATTAGTTGCAAGATTTTCAGGGAAATAGTGTATTTATTTCGTGCGAACTATTGACGTTTTCATTTGTTCATGTGCACGTTAGGGCGGAACAAAGTTTAACAAAAACACGACATACAGCAACCATGGCAGATAACGCAGGGAATTTCCGCAGTGCAGTTCTTAATGAGCCAGTTATCGCAGGTGGCTCAACTTCAAGTGTTATGCGTACACCCTTTGGGACTGTAAGACCACTAGGACCACCGTCATAACCTCCGCCTCCAGTCTTCGGTGGTGGATGTAGCCAGAATAACATCTTGGCTCCAGAATAACTCCTTGGCTTACAATTACAGTCCTTTCATGAGCAGTTGGAGGGTTTGGTACTGGCTACGGAAGTGGATTTGGTAATGGTTTCGCAGGCGGATACGGTGGTAGTGTCGGCAATGTGTATGTGGCTACGGAGGATACGGTAGCTCGTATGGTAGATATGGAATGACTTTCAACGATCCAGAACAGAGATTTATTTAAATGGCTGAGAATAGTTCTCGTCCAGCTTTTCAAAGTTTTGAGTCGCTTGTGTCAGCAATTGGAAACATTGCCTCGATATTAGACTCAACATTTTTTGCACTGGCGAGCTCTTTTCTTGCAAATCTTGGTGTTGCAGCAAACTTTGGTCGTTTAAGGACGGCTTTGAATTAACATTTGTAGCAGCTCTGGCGAAGTAAACTGAAAAATCAGGTCCGGCACTGCCCAGAAAGAGCCATGGCCAGTGTTGGATTTAATTATCTTTATTTTTACAATGCCATATTTGATTATGAAGCTCATGGAAACTTTCTCTGAAACCGTTCTCGAAGAAACTCGTAATCCCTAGAAAAGGGGAACAGAAACTACAGCTTCATATGATTTCCAGGTGAGAAATTCAACAGAGCTGTCATTCCAAGCTGGCCAACGGATTCTAGTCGCTCCTAAGAAAATTCAGAACACCCGAGAAATTCAACAGAGCTGTCATTCCAAGCTGGCCAGCGGATTCTAGTCGCTCCTAAGAAAATTTAGAACACCCATCGTCTTATAACACCGGTTGGGGTATAGCTACTATTGATGGAAAAGCATCGGGTCTTATACCAATCACGCACCTCAAAAGTCTGTCCCAGATGCGTCTAGAAGCGAATAAAATTATGGCAGATAACAATATTGCTCCACCATTGGGAGAACCTCAGCCACAGTTACCGGGGCTAGGGGTAGATCATTTTGCTACAGTCCCCCTATTTGTTGGGCCTAGGCCGACTTCTCGAACCAAACAAGTCCAACAATGAGTGGCAGTAGTTTAGTGGGAACCGCATCAGAGACATAGTTTAATTTAAATAAATTCTGGTAGTTTTAGATAGGGTATTGTCATAAGGGTAGTTGGGTCGCTTTGTGTGTGCACGGTTTGTAATTGAAATCGATTCAAGTTTTTGTTATGTTTACCTGTTTGTTTTATACAAAGAAATCATTTAATTTAATTGCAGATTAATAACAAATATTCTGTGGCAATTTTAAGTGCGAAGGAAAAAAATGTTTTAATGTAAAAGTGTTAAAAAAAAATGGGCAGCTGAAAATTTGTGGGTAAAATGCGTATACCCATAAGACAATCACTGGTTCATTTCCGCCTTCATCTTTTTTATCCTGAATTATGAGTTAAAACAATTTTTTTTAAAAAAAACTGCTTAGGCGGGCTCAGTGGCGCGATGGTTAGTGCGATGAACTGTCGTTCAGAAGGTGTGGGTTCGATTCCCAGCCGTAGCAACACCTAAATGATTTTTCACTGGCCCCTCCTCTCGCGATGATCTAACAAATCATCCTAGTAGTATCAATTGTCACGAAAAGCTTATCTCAACTTAGCCGTTCGGATTCGGAATAAAAAAGGAGGTCCCGCCATCGTGCTAAGAAGTATAGACGCACACATGAATGGTTGTGAGAAAAAAGCTAGGCCCTGGGTACTAACGAGCCTGTTGCGCAGGCTAAAAATTAGCTATTAGAACAAAGTATTGTCTTAAAAAAAGGTGTACTTACTTAATTTTTTTTTTTAAGTACGTTTTATGAAATTACCTAACACAACCAAACAGGGGGTGATAGACACCTAACCTCCCATAGTAACAAATGCTTGTGTTTGACCCCTCTACTAAAAACTGTAATCAATTTTTTGTGACAAACTTATCGCGCTCGTGCCTTAGCCTTTCAGTTTTAGTACTTTTCCGATTCGTCGTCTTATTGACACAAAAACGTATGTCAGTATTTGATAATTATTGTTTTTTTTTGTGATATTTTTACCACTTTTTATTTTTTTTTGATTTTTATGAATACTTTTGTAAAGTGCTAACTTCTATTCTACTTCACTTAGAGGTTGTCACAATATATAAACTCTATATTTTGAGTAACCACCACGCCACAACAATCCAAAAAATACTGAAAAAAATTCTGCAATCGAAAGACTGCAATCGCAAGAGACCGCAAAGACAAAGACATAATGCCACCAGCATCGAATGTCGAAGAACAATGGCAACGATGCTAGATCAGCCGCAACGGATTTGCTAGGTTTCTCGCACCCACCAGCAAGAAACCCATGGTTAGATGAGAAATGCCGACATATGCTCGCAGCCAAGAATGAGGCCTACAGGTGGAGACGAAAGCTGCCATTGAGCTCTATGTGCAGAAAAGAAGGGAGGAACACCTGCTTTTTAGAAAGAAGAAAAAAGAGCAGGAAAAGCGCGCAATCAAGGATATAGAGAAGTGCCACTCCAGTAACGATGTTCGCAAGTTATACCAAAGTGTAAAACGTCAAAGCCAAGGATACAAGGCTCGAACAGAATCCTGTCGAAATGAACAAGGAATATCGTAGTTGAGACACAGTCGATGCTGAGGATATGGAAGAACCACTTCTGCAGACTGTTAAACGGCGATGACGAACAACATTCCGCTGTCAGGCATAACGAACTATTCAATATTGTCAACGACAGCGAAAACTGCCAACCACCCGACCTGAAAGAAGTGAGGATAGAAATATCTTAATTCAATCCTAATAATGCTACCGGAAATGACGCTGAGCTATATGACGGAGGAGATGACTTGGCAAATAACTCGAACTCATAAGCCGAACCTGGTCGGAAGAAAGTATGCCTGAAGAATGGAACCTCAGCATCGATTGCCCGATCCACAAAAAAGGAGAGCCTCTAAACTGCGCCAACTACAGAGGCATAAGTCTCCTCAACATCGCCTACAAGATCCTGTCTGCCGTAATATGTGAACGCCTGAAACCGTTTACCAACAACCTAATCGGCACTTATAACTTCGGCAGAAGTTGCTTTAAATTGACTTTTCCTATATATGTAATAAAAGAAAAATTTTTTTATCAACAGTATTTTTTATTTAACATAACTTACAATTAATCTAATTAAATATATTATCATTCACAATGTAAATATTAACATTTACATTTTAATTATAAAATGGTATTAATGTACCAATATTTCTATATTTTTTTCACTTAATGGTCATATAACCATCAGACAAGTTGAAATTAAAAAATATGATGGATGTTGATTAACATGTGAAAAGGAACGATTGTTTTAACTATAACTAAAACAAAATTAAATGTTATGTTAAAAAAAATTACAGTATTTTAAGTGATTTTGAGAAAAATGCTTTTTGATGCTGGGTGAGCTTTTTTAATGGTGTATTTTGCCTGCTGATTAATGATTTATTAACACGTTTAACCATCAACATTATTAAAAAAAAACATGCTAGAAAAATTATATATTTAATGTTGTGTTGTTTTTATACCCTATCCCATAGGGGTACATTAGTTTTGATACACAGTTTGTAACATAGTGAAATAATTTAGCTAGATATAGTTTATATAGATCGACTCAGAATCGATAGCTCAGTCGATTTTTTTTATAATTTGCGCGCACTCAAGGGGTTACTAATACCCTTTATATGTTTTAGAACAGTGCGGGCATTAAGGAAATTCGGGACAAGAAGAAAGGAGATACCGATGCAAACTGGTTTTAAATGTCTGTAAGTTATAATGGCCAGGAAAAACAGAGTTTGGTAGAGCATTCCACATTCGTGTTGTTCGGTTTATGTACGAATCTCTATATCTCACCGTTCGTCCGAAGATAAACTGATTTGCATTCATAGCGTAACGAGTATTGCGGCTGAATTGTTGAATGGGAGGAATGCAGCTGGCTATTTCATTTGAGCATTGGTTGTTGAAATAGCGATAAAACAATGTAAGGTAGGAGATATTTCGACGGTGTTCAAGCGAAACTAAAGAGTTCGATATTCTAATGTCTCCTAAAAGTTTTTTTGCACGCGTTTGAATTCTATCTAGGAGGTCCAACGTTGTTGTTGGTGCACCCGACCAGATGTGGGCGTTAAACTCAAGTTTAGGCGCATAAACGCTTTATATATTGCGGCAAGATCAGAAGGAGTGAAGTATTTTTTACATCGATTAAGGAAACCTAAACATTTCGCTGCGTTTTTACTTGGAATATGTGGTCGTTCCAACGTAAGTCGTTACTAACACACATACATTGATAGTTTTCCATTTTCTTCGACGTAAGTGCCATTCATGGATAATGGCTCTAGATTTTGGTTTGGCTTTAACGACAGAAGACAGCATTGTGATTTGGAAGCATTGAATTCTATTCTGTTAGATTTACCCCATTTGATGATGCTGTCAAGGTCGAAATACAATGAGCTTTACATATGTTGTCGTTTAGATTCCATGTTCGAAGATGAGGGACGTGGACCTGAAAACGAATATAAGAAGCTGCACCAGCACTTATGAGGGGAATTGTAGACTTGAATCCGTCCAAAACAACTTGAATTGAAAGTTTCGAAAGATAATTTGTAATCCATAGAAGAAGTTTTTCATCGAATTGCAGACTTGAATCCGTCCAAAACAACTTGAATTGAACGTTTCGAAAGATAATTTCTAATCCATAGAAGAAGTTTTTCATCGATTCCAAATGCAGGCATTTTCGACAAAAGGGCTTGATGCCAAACCCTGTCAAATGCCTTTGAAATATCAAGTGCAACAATCCTGCTTTCTCCGCATTGGTGGATTGATTGGTTCCACTTTTCGTTGAGGTATGTCATCAAATCACCAGTGAACCTGTTGATGCGAAAACCATACTGCCGGTCATTGAGAAGTTTTCGTGTTTCGACACGCTGACGATTTATCAGCGTTTCCATGACCTTGGAAAGAAGGGACGTAAGTGCAATTGGTCGGTAGTTGAAGAGAGAAGAAGATTCGCCTTTTTTTGGTACAGGATGGACAAATGCAGTTTTCCATCCACTCGGAAATAGACCTGATGAGTAGGATAGATAGAAAAGCTTACGCAGTGGTTTTGCTAGCGTAGAAGAACACCTCTTCAGAATAATGGGGGAAATAGCATCTGGACAGCGGACTTGTGAATGTCAAGATCAAATAAAACTCTTGCAACTGTACGAATACGAAAGTGAACTTGTCCCATAGAATGATTTACGTTCCCAAGTACAGGTAGAGACTGGGCACAATCTGGCAATGTAGAACTGCAGCAGCATCCACTTCACTATCGAGGAAACATAGTGACCAGTAAAAATTCATAAAAAAACAGTTTAATGCTTCCCAATTGACTTTCTCGTATTGCAATACAGTCTTTTTGGGAATTTGTTCTTTAACTATAGGCGATAATACATTAAGGGTGTATTTATCAGGGTGAGAGGTTAGAAACAAGTCCAGGGCGTTGGCGGCTTGACTGTTAACATTGCAATACAGTCTTTTAGGAATTTGTTCTTTAACTATAGGCGATAATACATTAAGGGTGTATTTATCAGGGTGAGAGGTTAGAAACAAGTCCAGGGCGTTGGCGGCTTGACTGTTAACATCCGGTATGCGTGTCGGCTCATTTACATGCTGGGGTTGTCTGTCCAGAATGTTGAAGCCACGTAGAATTGTGTACATTGAAATCGCCCGCAATGACGATTTCATGGCAGTGTTAATTCTGATAAGTCAGAATTTGGCCCTACCTGTGTTTCACCTAGTGCCAAAACAGCTGGTTTATGTTTTGAAATATAGGAGCAAGCCGAAAAAAGATTGACTTTAACCCACCGGTTTGATGTGTGTATCCACTCTAAAATTACAATCCATTATCACAGGCAGACACAAAAGACACAATACCTACGACAAACTAAGCAGAGAAGTGAAGTGAAGATTCGATATAAAAAATATCCAATACAACTTGTCATAGGTGTTATGCCCTTACGGCGATTTGTATTGAATAATTAACAAATCTTCAATTCACGGACCGCTACTCATCAGTTACGGCACTTGCATTGGTGCGGCAAAGGCAAATAGCAGACGAGGTGAGAGGGTCGAGATGGATTACCACACACTGCACTGCTTTAATTGTTGTTATAATTATTTGTATTTGATTTTTTTGAAGCCATGTCTGTCCGTCCTACGTCACCAGTTTGTGGGCCTTAAATATTGAGCTAGAATGATAAAATTTGGTATACACTCGTTTGTTGTTGTTCCCAGCAGAACAAGTGTAAACAAATTTGAAATCCGCCCACTGCCACGCCCCTTTTTAGAAAAACGTAGTTTAAGGCCAAACCATTATAGACTTTAAAGGTGCCTGAACAACATATCTAGACAGTCCTAATGTTTTAATTGCGTTCATACAAAGTTTTTCGCATCGCCCACTTATTGTGGGCGTTTTTAGTTTTTCGGCTAAACGTTAAACATTTCGAAAAAAATTGATGCAAAACATTGGTAATGGTAATATAAACATTTCTTCAATATATCATTTTAACCCACACGCCCACTTTTTGGAGGCGTTTTCATACAAAAACACTTTGTATACCCTACCTCGATCCATAAAATAAACTGTCTGAACCATATGCTGTGACAATGACATTTTCTATATTTCATCGCCATAAAGTCGATATTTTGCGGATACTTATATTAAGGATGGGATGGGATGGGATATGGTTTGACTATAAAGAAACGAAATATTTTACTCAATGCTGTTTTTTTTTATAATTTCAATCATTTGCGGGTTGATGTCAAAACAAAGCTAAAAAAAATATTTTTAATTTAGTTTAACTCAGAAACTCTCTTTTAGTTTTTCAATGATCAAAGATAAGGGTGCAGTTATAGCTATCATTGAACAACTTCATTGGACCACAACACATGATCACAGAAATAAATATTGATCATTGGAAAACAAAAAGTGATTTTCATTAAAAAAAAACTAAAAGGGAAAAATTAATTAAATATTAAAATGTATTCTAGAATTCATGAACATAAACCCGCCAATGTTTGAATTTATAAAAAAGGCGCAAGAAGTATAAGAAAATTTTTCAATGATAGCCATAACTCGGCCTTAATAGTTTGTATTTTATGGGTGTTCTGTTTCGCCAGAGGATTACAAAAATCATAGTTCATTTTATTTATATGTGTTAGTGTATTCCACGATAGCTATTACTCGTACGTAACCTTAACGCCAACGAGCATTTCGAAAGTAATTTTTATATTTCTCTTTCACACTAGTGAATTCTGTGATTATCGTCACTTTTCACACGGGGTTTATATTTAAGAGTATTAAAGAGTATTAATCTCATGTTACTTATATGTGTCAGTGAATATGTACATAAGAGCTCTTACCAGCATTCTGATTGTTCGAAACATTTTGCTTACGAATAGATCGATAACTGCGATGAATGTGAATTTAACATTTGATTTTTTTTCTTTTACACTAGTACATTCCTGCGATTATCCGATATCTGTCACTTTTCAGTGAATTACCGCCGGGTGTACCACCACTTGAAAGTTATGCATTCACTCACAAAACTAACACAAAACCACCATTCATATTAATTGTTCGAGCTATTGGGAATAAGCCAAAAGAAACATTTAGGGCTATCGGGAATTATGTTTTCCAAGGATTTTTACCCATTCAGCAATAAATTTACATTGCTGAATGGGAAAAATAAGCCTAAATGTTTTAATTAATTGAAACGATAATTTTACGGACTCCCGCTATAAGCGGGACGTATGGTCACCTTAAGTTAGTAATATAGAGTGGATGTTTGTCCGTCCTTTCGTATGTCACCAGTTTTTGGGCAAACCAAGTGTGAACATTTTCCAAATCCGTTTCTGGCCAAACCATACAGAATTTCAAAACAGTGTCTTCAATATAGTTTGAGACAATATATAAAGCGATTGGATGTAGACTGGTCACATTCTACAATTTGGACCTTTTTGCTTTTAGAGTTGTTAGACAAGAAATTGTTTTTTCTTTTAGAAACATCTTAAGATGATTGGAATTCCCAACCTAACTAGTTATTAATTCTAAAACTTTAAATCGTAAGCATATGTTACAATAAGATAGTTTTACTATATTATGCTATAATAAATGACTGCAAAACTTGTAGACATAGCTTAACAGTACTTAAATAATTAAGAACTGCAACCAAATCTTCGTTTATAAATGTTTTCTAAATTTTATTGGTGCTACTAAAATAACTCAACTCATCATGATGATGATACAAAGAAATTGAGATATACAATAAAGGCGAAATAGCTTCTTGAAGTCCTATTAGTCTAGCCAATCCTGTGCCTGGCTAGTCAAATATAAGCAACAATTTAAGAAAGGGTGTTTAACAAACTACACTACACGATATGTTGACATAAACATTATCATTTTGTACTTAAGATAATAGAGAAAACAATAAATTTTATTCCCATCTTATTTAGTTAAAAACCTTCCCCTTCTCCTTATGTCTGGATGTCGACAGGGATCTATTAACCCCTAAGTTTGTATCGAGCCTGATCCCCAAACGTATCAACCCTGATCATCATATAGATTTTAAGTAATGGATGATCCAAGTAGAAATTCTTTTTTCAATAGCCTTTTTTGACAGATCACGTGTGAGTCGAGTCATGCTGTCATGTTATTTTTGTTTAGTATTGGTTGGCATTTCATAATGGAAAGACTTACGCGTGAACAACGTTTACAAATTGTTCAACTTTATTATGAAAATTCACGTTCTGTGAGGAATGTGTTTCGTGCACTTCGCTCAACTTATGGTCAACATAATCGGCCTACTGAGCGTACTATTCGCAACACCATCACCGGCCGGTCGATTGGCCACCAAGATCGTGTGATATCACACCGTTAGACTTTTTCCTGTGGGGATATGTAAAGTCAAAAGCTTATGCCGACAAACCCGCTTCGATTCAGGCCTTGGAGGAAAACATCACGCGTGTCATTCGCCAGTTACCAGTCGAAATGCTCGAACGAGTGATCGAAAATTGGACTCAACGGATGGACCATCTGCGACGTAGCAACGGCCAACATTTGATAGACATAATCTTCAAAAAATAGATGCCAAAGAATGTTCTTTCAAATGATAATAAACATTCTCCATTAAATTTGAATTTTCTGTGTTTTTTTCTGTAAAAAAGTAGGGAACCTCGAAATGGATCACCCTTTACTAGCGCCTGCCGCTAGATTGCGTTGAACGAATTCAAACCGAAGCAACTCAAAGTGACAACATCCTCATCCTTGGTCATACATATATAAATTCACCCCTAGATGGAATCAAATGCTTGGAATGCGCAGTTGTTCGTGGGCTCTATTACATAAATCAAAACAAACCGCAAGTAAACGATACAGAAGTATACGATAGTCACGATTTTTTATGTAATCGAATTTCAACGAGAACGAAGTTATTTCAACGATATTATTTTCATAAAATATGGCCTCTGTATTACAAACGATATAGCTAACCCTAATCATGGGTCGAATTATCACATCAGTTTTCGAGTAATGCGTGACTGACAAATGTTGATTTGGTATGATCGCACACGTGATTCGAGTATTGAGTATCGAATTTTGGTATCCTGCCATCAGTGATCGAGCAAATTTTGATACGATAGGGTTTGTGGTGTCAATTGGATGATTTTTTTGAGAAAAAAAGGAAGATATTTTCATTTTGTTGCTCCCTTATAAACAAGAATGCACTCTTATTCTGAACCTCTTAATAAAACTATAATAAGTTTAAGTTTTGAAATATGTTTCAATACATTTTAATTTGTAAATATAAATGATACTTAACGTTTTCGTTCAATGGTCTCACAATGTTCATCTTCTGACACGGAAGATAAAACATAACCAATCAGAATGTTAGAATGCGGCGCGAATTTATTTTCATTAAATGTACAGAACATTTGACATTAGTCAGCCATAAAACCTCAATATAGCCGAATCGTGCTAGTACGATTGGTACAATTTGGTCAAAAAGACCATTTTAGAATACTTGTCAGATAGATATCCCTCACAAAATATTAATAAAGAGGCAGCCTTGCTCCTCAAAGCTATTCGTGTTGCTGTCAACAAGTCAATACCAGAAAACTCACCAAAAACCCCCAAACGGAAAGTTCCCTGGTGGAGCCCTATGCTAAACGCACTCCGCTGCGAGAAAATGCATGCATGGCGGAATTTCAAAAAAAATCCCAATCAAGGTAACCTTATAGCATATAAAAATAAAAATTAACAAAGAAAAATGCTTAAAAAACTTCACTTCATCTCTAAATCCAAATTCCTCTCCATACACTATTTGGCATAATATCCGCAGTTTGACTGGGAACTACACACTACAACACATAAAATATATTTCTACACCTTCAGGTAAATACAATATCTGCACCCCCAGACATTAGCAGTTTCTTTGCGCGCACTTGGTCGAATTTATCGAAATACAAACACTTTTCAGACAGATTCAGAACTGATAAAGATTCATTTTTAAGCTCTGCTATTAAATCTGCATCAATGCCAGAGTCAGCCAGACATATAGAAACAGCTATAACAAGTCTAGAATTGGAATGTTGCTTAACGAGACTCAAAGGTAAAACACCTAGCAGAGACAGGGTATCTTCTCCCAGGCGCAGTAGGTAAGCCATAGACTAAGGGAACTATATAAAAATATTCTCGATGTAGGAATAATCCCACAAAGCTGGAAGCTAGCAATAATAATACCCATACCCAAACCTAATAAAAACATTAGCGATGTAAACGGCTATCGTCCCATATCGCTTATTCCCTGCATGTCCAAGTTACTAGAGAAGATAGTCGCAAGGAGATTAATGTGGTTCATTGAAACCAGAAAACTAATAAGTTCTAATCAGGTCGCTTTCAAACCAGGTAAAAGTTGTGCGGATGCGCTACTTCACCTGGATCACTTCATCTCCAAAGCATTGTCATCTCGCAATCACTTCACAATTCTTTCGCTCGATTTTGAAAGGGCCTTCGATAGGATAGGCATACATTTGGTTTTGTCTAAACTTAAAGCTTGGGGCATTGGCCCCAAAATATATAACTACGTCAAGTCATTTCTCACCAACAGAAAAATTTGTGTTAAAACAAATAACTGTTATTCACCTTCCTTTTCACTTTTTAATCGCATTCCTCAAGACTCACCATTATCAGTAGTTACTTTTTATAATAGCTTTTGATGATCTGAGCAACATAATTACCCAACAATACCTTCTAGATCACTGCATTTATGCGGATGATATTTACATCTTGTGTAAAAACAGTAATCTGGTTGAGAGAAAAAATGTCCTTTAGTTTTAATGATATTAATATAGAAAATGTTGATAATTTAAGAATACTACGCTTGCTGTTTAACAAAAAATATAGTTGGAAACCACACTGTTTAGAACTTAGAAAGAGCCTTACTGCAAGAGCCGGCATGGTTAATTATTTATCTAGTAAAAAATGTTACTCTAACATTAACACTCTTTGTAGAATAGCTAGATGTTTAGTATTAAGATTAAGTTATAAATCGATTACGGGTTACTAATCTACGGCAATTGCCCAAAGTCTACAATCAACACGATAAAGGCACCCTATCATCAAGCAGCGCGTAGAAGTATTAATGCATACCCTACAGCTACAAGTCCGATAAAAAATATATTAGCCGAAGCCGGGCTCCCATCTCTCGAGGAACGTGTTATTTCAACCAGAGCAAAGTTGCATATAAAGGTAGCGTACTCTAACGGTTCAATTATTGACATGGACTATCTGTCCGACTTAAATGCAAATACCATAAGGCGCATACCATCAGCCATCTCTCTTGTTATCGACACCGCGAAACACTTAGATTTACCTACTTAACGCATTATACCCTACAAATGCTCAAATCCACCATGGTTCAAAAAAAGTACATCGCTGATTATGGACATATCGCACATAAAAAAATGAGCACGTCCCCTGATATGTTTCGTCGCATATTTCTCAGCCTTTCCTCCAAACTAAAGGCTAGCAAATGGATTTTTACATTCACAGACGGATCTAAAATCAACATTAGTACATCATTTGCTGCCACTCATGTAAACGGCGCCATAATAAGCATAAGCATATTACCAACTTATGCATCCATTTTTACTGCTGAAGCCATAGCTATACAAAAAACCATAACCTTAACAGCTAAATTACGCAGTAAATTAATTATATGCACAGACAGCCTATCAGTCTTAAGAGCAACTATGAATCCTAATCACAATAGCATAATTATAAACAGGATCAGGGACTGCCTTATAAAAAGATCAGAAAAATTGAAACTCATGTGGGTACCAAGTCACGTAGGGATCCAAGGGAATGAACTCGCTGACACTACTGCTAATCTAGCGCATAGCGCCCCTTGCTTACTTTACTCATACTCTAAATTGGACCTTCTCAAAATGGCTAACCACAAGCTCAAAGCAAAGGAACTTCTCGACTGGAGCAACTACCATCACCACTACTCATGCATAAATCCAACAAAATCAAAACCATTATACCCACTCAATACATCGAAAGGTATGAACACAGTTTTCGTAAGATTATGTCTGGGACATACTGCTATTACACACCAGCATCTTCTAAAGGGTTAAAGACCTACCCTGTGCCAATTATGCAACGCCAACTTCGACATCAACCATGATTTAGGTATAGGCGAATGCCCTTCCTGCACAACCGCAAACCGTCATTTACTTGCAAACACATCAGCCTACGAAATGCTTAGTAATTCTAATCACGATAACATTACTCAAATGTACAACCTTATTCACAGTCTTAAAATAGAAATAGAAACAAATCTACAACTAAACCATAGAGCCGAAAGCCCTCGCAGCTAGTGCTCACTAAATATGTTAGCATATCTATTTAAAATTGTATGTTAATAAATTATAATAATAATAATACAATGTATATTCGATACGTGAACATTCGTAGTTCGATCATTCGATAACGTATGCATTTAAGTCACTCGTTAACTGATGTTGTAATTCGACCCCGGGTAAACGACGGTAAAATTTCGCTACTGCTAAGCTTTCTAGCCAAAATTAAAGCCAATTAATTTGTTTTATTTGTAAAAGTTAGGATTGTGACGATATGACACAAAGAATATTTAGAATGTTTTTGTATAACGGTTTGGAGTAGTTATCCAATGGTATTTAGATCCTTTCCAGAGACTACGATAGCAATCTCATACACTTATGGTGCGGCATCTTTCTGTTTTCAGGATGAGAAAAAAAAACTAACCACCTCCTCTTGAACCAAAAAGTTCAACAACCTCTAAAAGTCCTTTATCGCCCTAAATCCTTCTACACTCCACTCAACCTCCTTTCCTATCGAAATTATAATACCATTTTTTTTAACGAAAAATCAATTAAAATTGCACCGCTGTAAACACTTGGTGCGAAGCAACCAAGAGCCTTGGGAAGGACTCATTTTATAGTTGACGACCCTGGAAAACAAAAAAGGACAACGACGTTCGTATGTACACGTGAAAACATTAAACAGAAGACGTGCAGCTGAACAACTAGCGGAAGCCTTAGCTGCTACTCAGCAGAGATTGCTACGGGTGTTTTCATAAACGTCTGCCTAACTACGATATGTGTGTTCATAAAGTCAGATTTTTGATCGAACAGACTCAGATGAAGTGCAGAAGATATGTTCATAAACGTCATAAGTCTCATCAGCATCTGGCAGATTCTGCACCCAT
The DNA here is from genome assembly GCA_949824845.1 of Rhingia rostrata. NCBI lineage: Eukaryota > Metazoa > Arthropoda > Insecta > Diptera > Syrphidae > Rhingia > Rhingia rostrata. Next base: position 111,084,701 of record OX463756.1, read on the forward strand.
ATTTTTTGACTGCAGAAAGCGCAGGAGAGAAAGAAAACAAATTTTAAGTGCGAAAATAAAAGTTTTATTGGCCTTTTTTTTAAATAAATTGTGTAAAAAGCTAAGCTTTTTTTAATTCATAAAACAATTCAAATAAAATAATTCAAATCTGGGAAAAAGACAATAAAATCGTTTTAGAGGACATTAAAAAGATTGATCCACTCTTCTCTTTTTATGAATTCACAATTAAGATTGAGTGGTCATTTCTTATATTTTGTCTGACGATTATGAACATTCAGTGACTACTTAAGCAGGCCTGCACCCGTTCTGCAGAATGAGTGTGATCATTAATGCAACAAAGAAGAAAGACGATTGGGCTAGCGCAGATTTTCGACATTTATGAAAACACCCTACCATCCGAAAAATACAATTGGATAGGCCGGACAAAAAGAGAATTAAAAACTACGGCCCGTGTTATGCTGATAAGAAATCAGGACTTTTCGAATGTGGATTTTTTTATAATGATAGCAAGATGTCGTATGGCTTGAGTCGTTAGCAAACGTATTGTAACGTAAAGGCCACACTTGCCAATAAAAGACATATTTGAACTCACGCTCCGACGAATAAATGAGATGGCATTGCTTAGGACTTCTTCTACCATCTCCTTGAAAGACCTTTGAGCGACTACCGAAATGCGATCTTATAATTAGGCTGGGAAATTTTCAGCGAATTTTGTAAGTTACAACATTTTTAGCAGTATTGCCTACATGAAATCACGTGCTACTACACGTTGATATCCATAAGGGGATAAGGGACATTGTGGTCTCCAGATTAACAAACGGTGAAACAAATTTATGACGAAAGAGAAAAAGCACGCATCCAGTTTTAGGAAGTCCGAAAATTCCGAGGGGATAACTATTTCAGACCACTACCTGGTTGCAGCCACGGTAAGAATATCCACCGCGCCACAACAAATGAGAATTACTGTAATACAATTTATTGCTGAGAGTGGAATCGCAAGAAACCGAACACAACACTGCAAACCAAGTATCCCTCAATCTTTCGATTGATACCATTCCAACATAATGTCGAAGAATAATGGTGACGATGTCAACTAGCCATAAGATCAATATATTCATCGACTTTAAGACACAAAAAAAAACATTCTTTTTTTCTTAAAGGTGGAAACAAAATTGAGATAGGAAGGCTACGTATGGGCCATTGCTAGACACAGCATTTTAGGATAGTTGCTAATCATTGTGTGTGAGATCCAATGCTATTTGGTATCAGGGTTAAGAACATTTAAAATGTTTTATAATTAAAAACGAATTTTTGTACAAATGTGAAACACGAGATAAACTTAAAAACATTTTTCGAAATTTTTCTTTGGTGAGAATACAATATTGAATACATTCACAAGCCACGGTGTACCAACTACAGTCACAATTACTAAATGTCGACATAAAAAATAAAGAAAAAAAATAAAAACATCATGATTGTATTTTATTTAAATATTTTTTTTATTAAACAAATCGATTTTGTTTTATTGAGAATATTTTACAATATAAATGTAAATGTAATGTGTATATTAAATGAAAAAAAATATTATAAACAGATATAAATTGAAATGAGGCGAATGATGCATTATAATCTGACAAAAAAAAATTTTTTAAAGACAAAATAGTACAAAAAAAAATACATATACTGAAAATGTTTAAATGATTATAAGCTAGACACAATTACATTTGGAAAATTGAGATTTAAAAAAAATGCACAAAACGTATTAATCGTTAATGCCTTGAACAGTTAATACCAATGAATTTAATATGATGGACTAATGAAAATGATTGAGAATTGTAAAATGATTTAAGCAATAAAAGAAAAATTTAGTACAAACTAATTTTATAAGGAAATATGATATTTAGTTCGTTTTATAAATTTTGAGCAATATTTATTTTTGGTAAAATAATCGTATCTCCGTTTTCGATTTAAGCCCAAATAAATTTAATTTTTATTTTAATTAACGTACGTCAGTCGAGTGTAAAAAAAGGAGAAACTATGCATTAATTATTACTAGATATAAAGATGTAGTAATTAAGTATATAAAAAATAATATATATTAAGACAAAAGAAATTACGCAGATTATTTATTCAAAAAAACTTAATTGCTTCTATTTTTTGTTGATGTAAAATAAAATATTATTTTGTCGTTATTTTCGATTTCAATTTTTTTTTGTTTTTATTAATTCTTATATAACACTTAAATTTTATTCTCTTCAATTTTTATACTTTGAAGAATAAAATCAATTGATAGACAAATGTGTTTTTTTTTTCTTCAAAAGATGAGAGCACGAGTGTGATTCGTTTAATCTTGAGTGTGTCTTTAAACAAACATTTTTTTTACTATTAAATGTTAGATATAAACCAAAAATGTATAAACACGGGAGCGTCTCTGCTTCGAGTTGTTTTCTAAATTTTGGAAAACATGCACTCAATTTTGGAATATAATTTTTATTTATTTTAGCTTTAGTTTAATAATTTTTTACGTCCTAATAATGTCTGTTTTAATGATTTTTAATGTATGTGTTTTTTTCTAAATGCATTTCGCGATATTTTTTTTTGTTTTTAAAAATATTTTGTTGGTTTTAGCAAATGTTATTTATTATATTTTTTTTTTTCATTATTTTGGATTATTTTTGTGACAAAATTTATGATGATCGTATTATGCAATCGATCTACCAAAGTCCGGAAGAGAAGCCACCAGGTGGAATACGATTTTTGTTGATCACTTGGTTGGCACCATTTAGACTTGGGATGGTTGTGTTTATTTCACCGCCAGCTGGTTTGTAGCCTTCACCAGTGACTGGATTGCCATCTGAAAAGAAAATAAATATATTGAAAAATTTATTTAAAAAGGAAAAGAAAAAAGGACACAGATCTGTATTGATGAACCAATCATTCCTAGGAAGGTTATACATTTAATGGGTGCAATTCAAAAGGGGGTGTTCACTAGTGTAATTCTATAATTGAATCTATAAATCGAGCTAATGGGAATCTATAAAATGGATAAAGTCTCTGATATATTCTTATGATGTCTAGGAGGATTTCCATAACTGCTGCATGTTTTGAACTATGCGTTTGAAATCCGGCGGTGGTTATTAATGGATTTTGAGAAATGCAAAAATTGTAATTGATGTACAAAGATGTTAACACAGTCGGGCTTGATTTATGGATTTATTTTGGTACCGGGTACTTTTAAGCTTTGTCACATGGACACCTTAGTAGGTAGCATTCACTCAATTTACTAAACTTTTCTGTCGGGTTTTTAAGTGGATTTAATCCGATAATTTTTCCGATCAAAATGGTAACAATATTCAATACAAAAAAAAGTGTCATAAGTTTTTAATCAAAATAAATATATTGCCAGTAAATCGAGATAATAAATTCTATTTTTATTGGGAATATGCGATTTCTAATTATTTAGAATGAAATGAATATACACAACGCAGGCTTGTATTTATATACTTATTCATTCAAAGCAAATTAAAGACACACATAGCGAAGAAATGTAATTTATTGTAAATTATGTAAATTATGTAAACTGTAATGATTGTAAATTAATTTCAATAAGATAGTTAGCGAAAAAGTCAGTATAAAAACGTATAAAGAACTATACGTCGAGCACCCGAAGATAGCTTTTGAATTACCAGAATTAGACAAGTTGATTTTTGAAAATATTCCAAACGATAAAGAGACACAAGAAAACGCAATACCACGCGATTTCTTCAATCTCGTGGATATAAATATCTCCTGATACTGGGAGACGCAGACGAAGTTGGTATCATTGGTCGCTTATGTCGTGCAGTTGTAAAAGCGTTTAGTTTTAATGGGATCAAAACTTCTAACTCCAAAATTCAAGTTCCTGCTCTATCGGACCCTAGTCCTACATGTCCTACTTTACGGCACCGAGAACTGGGCAAAAAACAGGAAAGTGGAGCAAATCTGCCTTAGCGAGGTATCCGTCGGAGCGGACAATTTTCCGCAACGCATACTTCGTCGGAGGTTCAAATTCCATTCGAGGTATGTGTCATAGGAAAAAAAAATCATATTTCAGTACAATTCTTAATTAAATTCCGCAAAGAAAGCGTTACAAAATAGCGAAAAATATTCCGAACAGCTTTTCGGAAAATACTTCCAAGCTAAAATCCTCCGAATCGTACAAAATTGGAGAATGTTCCGCTCCGACGGATACCTCGCGAGGGCTGAATGTTCTATATTTCGAAGCAAAAAATCTTCATCGAATTTTGGTTATACGAGAAAGCCGAATGGATGAGAAGATAAAACCGCGAACTTAACAAACTGTACCAAGATATGGATGTATTACAGAAGGACAAAAAGATCGTCGACTATATTGGGTCGGCCACATCGCCGCATTAATGAATGGAGGCATCATGTGCAAAATCACTAAATACAAGGCCCAAAAATTGGAATTGAAACGATCAACAAATTTGATCTGGATGTACAGACGAATTGCACATAAGCGCCAGAGTAGATGCTTTTGCTGGAGTATGCAAATGTAAGGTCTGTATTCCAATCACTTCTAAAGAAGTTCCATAATAAATTCTTTTAAACGTCCTCTAAACTAAAAGAAAACTTCACTCCGAAAATGTCTTTTGATTTGGTCGAAATGGACGTGAAATTCACATTCCGGTTAGGAAGTAGCTCGCAATGGTTTGAAACCAAAGGTTTACCAGCAAATATTGTAAAGTCATATAGATGACGCATTGAGAATAAGAGAACAGAAACTTTTGCTCACCAGCTTCACATGAAAAACGAGATCAAAATTTATGGCGGGCTGTGCCAGTTTGGTGTGGTTTATGGGCTGGTAGCATCACCGGTCCATTTTTCTTCAAAGAAAAATGATATCGAGCCACGATACGGGACTTTTTTTTTGCCCCAGTTGGCTGAGTTGAACTTGGTTGACATGTGGTTTCATCAAGACTGTGCCTGATGCCACACAGCTCATGAAATTAGGTGAGCAGCTTCTCTCCCGAAATGGTCCTGTGAGTTGGCCGCCAAGATCATGCGACTTAACGCCTCTTGTATATTTCTTGTGAGGTTATGTTAAATTGTCTTTGTGGGCAAGCCGAACACGATTGTAGCCTTACAGGATAACATTATATACGTAATTCGTAAAATACAGGCCGAAATGGTCGAAAAAGTGACGCAAATTGTTCCTTCCGAATGGACCATTTGAAACGGAGCCGCGTACTACATTTACATGAAGTTGTCTTTAAAACGTAAATGGCAAAGGCCTATTTATCGATTGCAATAAAAATTTTGAATATTTGATGCAAATTTGAGTGTTTTATTCGATTTTTTTTAAAACACCCTTAAAAAATCACCCGTTATAAAGGGTTTTTCAATAAGAGCGCTACAAAAGTTTCTTTTAAATAAAACAAAAACGGTTTTTGATATCAATGAAATTCTTTATTCCTCTGAAAGTACGTTCGATCCCATTATGTATTGAACTCGATTTCTTTTGCATGGCCACCACGGGCAATTTTCGACGGTTTTCAAGCATAAATCGGCCGATAATGCTGCAATTTCACGTTCGATATTCGTACGAAGTTCATCAATCGTCGCTGGCTTGTTGGCATATACCATAGACTTGACGTAGCCCCGCAGGAAATAGTCTAACGGCGTCAAATCGCACGACCGAGGCGGCCAGCGACTGAACCATTTCGTGAGATAACACGTTCTCCGAACTTGGTTTGCAATAAATTGATTGTGGCATTCGCTGTGTGGATTGTGATGCCGTCCTGTTGGAACCACATGTCCTCCAAGTCCATATCATCCAATTGGGGCTAAAAATATTCGGTTATCATTGAACGGTAGCGATCCCCATTCACAGTAACGTGCCGGTCTTGATCATCACGGAAGAAGTACGGCCCAATGACGCCGCCGGCCCATAAACCACACCAAACCGTAATTTTTTCGGGATACAATGATGACTCATGGAGTACGTGTGGATTGCTGCCTGACCAATACCACATATTTTGTTTATTGACGAAGCCATTCAGCCAGAAATGAGCCTAATCGCTAAAGATGATTTTTCGATGAAAATCCGAATCATTTTCAAGTTGTTGCTCAGCCCAATTCACGAGCATACGACGCTTCTGGTGGTCAAGCGGCTTCAGTTCTTGCCGACCATAAATTGGAGGTAGCGCTCTTAACGTTGAGGACACTGACTCCGAATTTCGATTGTAAATTTTAATAACTTCGACTCGTTGTTGGATCGTATATCTTTCCATAATGTAATGGCAAACCTTACTGAAGAGAAATGTCAAAAGAGCGACAAGAAATATGGCGTCGTTTACTGTTCCTGTCGCTCAACTTTTGTAGCGTCCCTGTTGAAAAACCCGATAATAGCGGTAAAAAAGTGGTAGTGCTTCATACGATCTATTATCCGTTTTATAGCTCGCTTTAGTATCGTATCCAGTAGGAGCAATGATATTTTGCACCTCATACTTGTGGGCGGTGAGCTCAAGTTTGGGGAATATTATATAACAGCGTTATATATGGAAACCAGATCAGATGAGGTTTCATCGATTAAAGAAACCTAACCATTCGTTGCGTTTTTAGCGATTCTGAAAACGTGGTCGTTCCAACGAATGTCGTTACTAACAAACATACCCAGCATTGAAAGTTTTTCCGTTTCGACGATGCAAATGCCATTTATGGATAATATGCTTGCAAATTTCGATTTCGTTCTTATGACAGCAGAAAGTATTAAATTCCACTCAATTGGACTTAATTATGCTGTAGAGAACGAAATTTATGAGAAGCTATGGAGATTGTCATCGGGGAAGGAATGGATTGGAACATAAATTGCAGGCAAGAGGTGGATAGATTGGTTCGACTTTATGTGGGATATGTTACTACAGCACCATCGGATATGTTGCTACGAAAACCGCATTGTCGGCCATTGCAATTTTCGTGATTCAAGATATTTCATAGGCTGGCGGTTTGTCAGGGTTTCCATCACCTTAGAAAGATGGTTCACCTTTTTAGGAGCATACTGGACATATGCTGTTTTCCATCTACTCGGGAAGAGTCCTGATGGACAGGACAGATAGAAAAGCAGTTTTATGGTGCTGCAATTGTTTAAATAAAAAAAATGTATGGCGCAACAGGCTCGTTAGTACCCAGGGCCTTTCTCTTCTCTCACTACCATTCATGTGTGCGTGTGTACTTCTTGGCACGATGGCGGGACCTCCTGTTTTATGCCGAATCCAAACGGCTAAGTTGAGATAAGTTTTCATGAAAATTGATACTACTCGGATGATTTGTCAGTTCATCACGAGAGGAGGGCCAGTGAAAAATCATTTAGGTGTTGCTACGGCTGGGAATCGAACCCAGACCTTCTGCGCGGCACTTTATCGCACTAACCATCGCGACACTGAGCCCGTCGCTATTGTTGAAATAGCAAGAAATATCAAACAGATTTAAGCTCTATAAAAACATTCGAGCAGTGCCGAACATTTTAAAACTTGCGACAGTACACAAGGTAGCTACCGTTGAGCCTTTAAATAATATAAAATGATAAATAGTATGAAATATCACTTAAATCCTTTGAAACTAACAATTTTGTTGTCGACTGTAAAGTTGCGATCGAAAGAAAGTTTGATAGTTGAAAATAGTTTTTTCATTCGTTTCACAATGAATCAATAATATTGCCAGTTGACAATCACAATACCATTTGATAAAATTGATTGATAAATGTCAGTTATTAAATGATAGTCGATCTTCGCAATAAGGTGAGAGGTATAGCTGCAAGTATCCCATGCGGGATTAAAATTATTTATTTAAAAAAAAAGAAGTTATTAACCAAAAGTAAGACTGACCTTGCTAAGTGAAAAACGCTTATATCGCAACAATATCGCTTATAACAAAAGTAAATGGCTAATGAGTAATGACTATTGGCTCAATGTCCTCAATAAAAGTAAGTGAACATGATAAATATATCTTTTTCTAGATTTGGAAATTTGAAAAAAATAATTATAACGCTAGCTTCGTCCGATCATTGTAACACTAGTTCAAAAGAAGAATGTATAATATGTATAAACATCTAAAAAAAACATACTTTCGTAGCATGCAATTATACGTATAAAAATGTTAAGAAATTGAGGAAATAACATATGACCAAAAAAAACACATCTAATTGTAACACTAGGAAATCATCTAAAATACCTCTGCGATACACATTTCGACGTGTCCTCTGACCATCGCCTCCGAGACCTAATCCTGTGATAGGGTTACGCGAATTGGATTTCTGTGATCCACTTGTTGCACTAGTGGTCTTTTGTGAAGACATTGTTGAAGTTGTTACTTCGGAGCTTGTGTCTTCAGAGCTATTCCCTGCTGTGCATCGTGGTGAACCACCATCAACTTGTGTCTTCTTTGGGGATAATTTTGATGATGAGCTTCGTGCTGATAAAGAGCAATTGGATCCTATCTTTTCAGCATAACCTTTGCCATTTTCAACTATAAGTCGTGGTGATAAAACAATAGACGTTTCTTCAAGTTCTGCAACAGTAATTTGCGTTGTGCAATCAAATTCATAAAGGAGATGGGATGTGTGTGTGTGTGTGTTTAATTTGAAGTTTATGTACTTTGTGCTAAAACAATCGCAATTGAAAGAGATTTTTTAGCACGGAGTACCGAAAACCCCAAAGTATTGAAATTCAAATAAAAAAGTGAGAGGATTTATATTGTGAAATGGGAAACAAAATGAATCCAAAGATTCAACTAGGTATAAATGTTTAAATACACAAAATTAAAAATAAATTCTACGTTTTCAATAAAATTTTGTTTACTTACTACCACTCATCTTTCGGTAGAATACTTGCGGCGTGCAATAGAATGTTTGGTTAATTAAATTTTAATAGTGCGTTATTGTGATTGGCGAAAAAGTACAGCAAAACAAATTTGAAAAGTTTAATAAAAAAAATATATTATATATCCTATTTATTCAAAATATAGATGACAAATATCGCTACGATTTTATATTTTAAAAAAAATATTTCGATTGCCTAATAAGAAAAGTTGATCAAAATATTATTACAGAAGTTGGAGTGCTATGTGACTGGGAAACAGCTAGATTATCTGCAACCACACATAAACTCGATAGCCTCATTGGTGAAATAATAGGTAGAACTAAGCCGGAAGAACACAAATTTTTGGCCCAACAGGCTCCTCAATGGTAACAACTATTCATGTGTGCATTTATGTCGGGACAAACACTTTCATGTCGATTCGGTACCGATAAGTCGACATCACCTCACAATGCAATAGCATTGGCATACCTAGGACACGAAAACATAAGGCTGATATAGAATCATAAATTCGGCTCGATGAATCGATGTCACTGACGGGCTCAGTGGGGCTGGGTTCGATTCCCAGCCATAGCAACACCTAAATGATTTTTCACTGGTCATCCTCTTTTGATGATCTGACAAATCATTCGAGTAGTATCAGTTGTCAAGAAAAGCTCATATCAAAATCGCCGTTCGGAGTCGGCATAAAACAGGAGGTCCCTCCATCGTGCAAGAAGTACACACGCACACATGAATTTTTGTGAGAAAGCTCGGCCCTAGGTACGACAAGCCTGTTGCGCCAAAAATTTGTATTTTATTTTTTTGACTCGACGTCACTAACCTTTACGGAATAGGAGTGGATTAACTGAGACACATAAAAGAGTCACGTCAATCAGGAAATTACTGTCCCTAATTCACGTTAGATTGTTAGAACTCCAACACGAAAATGTGTTATGTCTAATGTCCGCATATTTCAAGAAGCCAAAATTGATTTGAAGCATTTTTTTGTTTCAGCCAAAAAAAATGCGACATTTAATCTCGCAGGACCGCAAAAGACCATACTACTAGCATCAAATTATCAAGACCACCAACGAAAAAAACCGGGATATAAATTGGAAAGAAACGTAATCCAACTCATTAGCAAAATTTGGTCGGATGAAGGCATGTCTTAAAATTTGAGCTTCAGTTTCATTTTTCCAAACAACAAAAAACGGGGTCATGTTAACTGAACCATTTACAATGGCATAAGTCTATACAACATCGCCTAAATGTCTGAAACCGTTCACCAGCAACCTAATATTGGGGTTAAGCTTAAGGTAGGTAGTTAGAAGTGGCGGTTCGTCATGAACCCAAGTAGCATTTATATGCATTTTTTTTTACCACGACTCGTGTGACCTTTATTTTGATTTTTGTTGTGGAGGTGATACAGGCGGTCTCTAGATCCAGCTTGCGAGGTTTAGAAAATGGATTAGATTTTGTATACTATTACCCGAGATGTCGCTAATCTGGCTCTTGCTAGTGCCGAACATTTGCAAATAAAATGGGAGAGGGTTTCTCTCTCTTTTGCGCTCCCGCAACTGCCGCATCGGGGTTGTATGGGATCCTAGTTTGGCCGCATGATCTCCGATTGGCCAGTGGCCCGTGACTATCGCCGTTATTCTTGCGATATTATTATCTATTTAGTAGATCGTTTTTTCTACTCCTGTCGAAGGATGGCCATATCGTCCTCGATGTGACGCAATTTGTTAACCTTCTCCATTTAGAGTAGGCCTTCCTCAGGAAGTATGAGTGTATTTGTCCCTTAACCGCCCCTAGCGGTATACGGTCTCTTGCCGCAAGTGAGCCGTGAAGAGCTGAGACTTGCTGGTCAGCTCGTCTGCATGCGCGTTTCTTTCAATGCCACTGTGCCCAGGAACCCAGAGAAGTGTGACCCTGAACCGTTCGCCAAGGTGGGCAAATACTGTCCGACATTCCTGTACAAGTTTGGAGGATAAGGTATCCGAGTTGATGGCCTTTATGGCCGCTTAACTATCTATGAGAATATCAACATTTTGCTTTTCCGTAGTGTAGCAGGTAGCTCCGCCTGGAATACGTTGGCAAAATTCGGTAGGCGGTAGTAAATTGATAATTAAGGTGATTCCAATTAGACTCCCGACCCCACACCACAGTTAATCTTAGATCCTTCGGTGTAGACGACCGTGTCGAAATCTCTTACTACTTCGTTTCTCTTCCCCTAATCTCTGGTACAAAATTCTACGTGGAAGCCTTTCTTGTAGCTTAGTTAGGCTCAATGCTACTACAGAAATCTTCAAATCTTCACATGTCGACTGATCTAGGAAAAAAGCAACATTTATAGGTCAGCTCTATGTATAGAGAGCATAGTAGCTACACTCGTGTTAGAGTAAACTTAGGACAAGACAAGAAATATATAAATGATCCCAACAATAAGGGACATATTACAATATCGACAAATTGGACAAACCAAATCACAATTGATAGTTACAACATAGAGGTTGCAATGGATTTTGTCTGGCACGGCGATGTTTAAGGACACCATATCGGCAGCACGTTTTGAATGCTATGGATGGGAGTACACAAACATTTAGAGCGCTGTTAAACTGAATGCTTTATTTGTAACCGTTTCAACTCGTAGTTACTAGCATTCTGGGATCCTTAACTACAACAAAGCGAGAAATTAAATGTTAACTGGTGATGATGGACTATTTTTCTAGATTTAGTCAAGGTTTTGCCGCTATGGTGTCCCAACAGAGTCCCATTCAGTTCAGGTACGGAAACAAAATTTAGGTATATAAGACTCAAACAACATCTCAGTAAGATGGTGGAGCGGATGAATCTAACGATACTACAACATTTCGCAAAATTCGTTAACAATAAGCAGGATGACTGGAATGACATGCATCCCCTTATTTGCAATGGTTCAAGAGTCAAGAAATACTTTTCGAAATGATGTATGGACAGAAAATGCGACTGCCTCAGAACACCTGCTTTTTGGAACACTAAATGATTTGGATCCCAAAACATTTTATTTATTAGGGAATTTGCTCAAAAGTTGGAGGATCAACTTTGAAAGCTTAATGACCGATCAAGATCGGAACATGAACGTTGGCCACAACAAAGACAAAACTCCCTTTTGGACTATGGGATGGACGTTTTATGGGAATCATAACCAATGTCATCGTAAAGATTCGAAAGTATAAGTTTGTGCAATTTGGTCGGGTCACCATCTATTAGGGCAACAACTTCTAGTTTAGAAAGGCTTTTGACTGACTCGATATTTTTTAATATAATTTGTAAATTTATTTATTTATCAATCAAACCATAAATTCCTTAAACAGCATGAAACCCGCGAATTAGCAACCGATTGTTAGGGGTTTGCTAGAGAAAGCCGTTAAAGATTTTATAGATTTTATCAAAACGATAGCTAGATTTAAAAAAAATAAACACCAAGGCAACGATCTTCTAAACAAAAATGTATCCTTCAGTTAAAACTGCCTAAAGAAATTCAAAACGGTACCTTATAAAATAATCAAAATCAAACTCTCTATCGTCCTGCATCTACGCAATAAATGCGACTCCTATCACATAACAATATGCGAAAACACTCACCTGTCTTCGACAAACCATTCATCTTCAAGTTTTCAGTGGAAGAAGAAACTGACGATGCTGATGATGATGAGCCACCATTCTCTAATTTGCCATTCCTGCCATTGCTAGCATGAAGTCCATTACCGTTGGTTGTGCTATTGTCATTACCATTGCCATTTGCAGAAGCAGCAGCAGCTGCGGCGGCGGCAGCAGTTCCACCAAATGCAATGTTACTCTTCATGTGGTTCTTAGCTGGTGTGACTGGTCGATCTGATTCACCAAAAAGACGTGTGTATGAGTCCACATTCTTTTGAGCGCGACGTGGTTGATCACCTAAAATAAAAATGAAGGTTACATTGAAATTATTTACTCAGTGATTATTTTTTTTTTTAATTTGTGACATGCAAGGTAAGTTGTACTCTGTGACTTTAAATAACTTGGGTGATGTTTTAAAAAAGACTAACGAATCAGTGCTGGAATTAGTAACTTATTTCCTGAATAATCTTTAAATGTCCTAATGCGACACCATTTTCGAGAAGTGGATACTATTTCATTTTTTTTTAAATTGGATTAAGCAGCTGCCGCCGCAGGTTTCTCAGTCAATAGAACGATGGTTACCAGTTGTGTTGGTGGTGCAAATAAGTAATCAAAATGAAAATAAGTTTAAAACCGCACTATCATGCTTGACCAAACTGCGATTGAATTTGCCGGCGAACAATAGCGTTGGGTCATACTTTCGCCTGGAATAGCTATCTGCGATCCCTCCAGCCTCGGCCATTCTATTTAACACTTTCATCCAAGAGCATACTGTTTAGTGTCCACTCCACCACTGAATAAGGAGATAGTTGTGGTGAGAGGCGTTATTTCGCACATGATTTTATATGCTAACAATGTGCAGCTTAGTTGGGCGTTGCTATTTCTTTTGGCACGCGTTTTTCATGGACGACGGAAGAGAAATTGTGGGGATTTGATTAATTTAACGATCTATTTGGGTGATATGCGAGTAGAAGATTGTGTAGAAAGAAAATGATTTTACTTAAAAAAAAAAAGGCTGGATATCTTGTGAGTGAGCTATAATAGACGGTGTTTATAACAATTTTTATTGCTACACGACGGGCGATTTAAATGGGTTGGAGTTTAGTGTAAGGGCAAGTGCTGTTGCATGCGATGACCAGTGAGTATCTATTTAGCTATTTGAGACATTCTTCATCGACCTATATCAGGGACATGTAACAGAAAGTCTATTGTATTTTATGAATTGTGAGGGACGTTCTTATTTATGTGAAAGACATCCAAATGAAGTTAACGCTTGCGTCTACCAATTCGGGTGGACAAGGCAAACAACTGACATCCAGCACCAGATATCTGGTGTGGACAACAGGTCGAGCAACAGGTTATAAATAGCTGAAGACCCGAAAGACCAACGCTCTATACCAACGTAGTTGCGGGATCTAATAAATCGAACCTCGCCTCCCGGGTTGGAGCTTTGGCCTCTGGGTTAACTACCTAATTATGTGAAAATTGTTGTTGTGAAGCGTGAGATAGGAATGATTTATCTGCAGACGATAACGTTAAAAAAAAAACAAATCAAAAATACTTCAGACCTGAAAATTGGCGGAACTCTTAAGCTGATACAAAGCAGACAAGACTGTCAATCAGGTAATTAACTAGACAAAAGAAAGACATTTACTACGGTACGCATTATGGTAGGTTATCAGCGATTATTCCAAATTAGCCAACATAAGTCCTCACATGGTCTAACGGAGTAAAATAAGACGGTTTCTTTGGGTTTTTCGAAAAAAAATCTGCGATATTAAAACGGTGGTGGGTGTTTTAAACCTCATGGTAGGAAGATGGGGCATCTTAAGAAGTGTTATCAGATTATACTGTCTAGCAAAAGACTTTGGCTAATTGTCTGTCCAGACCTTTCCCATACCAACTAACGTGGCGTGGAAAAAAAGATAAAAGAGTGGACGCAACTGACGTGATTTTTTCCAACCCACCATAAAGAATCTCCTTGTTGGATGAAAAATTTTAATGGCTGCAATGCTGCATAGGAGTTGAGAAGCAACGAACGGCTGAGCTAAGGATTTGGTGAAAAATAATTCTAATCAAATATTTTGTCATACTATTGTGGAGAAGAGCCAATGAATCTTGTGCTGAGATGAACAAGGAAAATCCTTAGGTAAGTCTTACTTAATGCTAAGAATATGCAAAAACTACTTAAGCTGACTCTTAAATGGTTTTGGCTCACAGCGAACCATGGCGACAACAACCACCGGACCTAAGTGAAGCGATGGTAGGAATATATAAATCCAAGTTTAACAAGGCTGCTGGAAATGACACCATTTCACTTCTGAGCCATAAAAAAATAACACTGAGGAAAATGATTTGGCAAGGAGCATAAACCACAACAACCGGAATACCAAGTATATCGTGGCAGGAAGATTGGACTGTTAATTTGGACAGTGAAATTCTTTCTGACAATTTCTTGCCAACCGACCTTGTACGAACTATAAAAAAATATCCTTTGATCATCCTACTACATGGACATGTAGAGCGAATTGATACCAGCACTCCGGCGCAAAGAGTCTTGAGTCCCAACCAAGTTATAGATGCAATAGAGGAAGACCCCCTAATGATGTACCCACATAACCTGCAAACAAATGCATCAGCCATTGCTTGCGATCGTATGTAATAGAGCTGTAAAAGTAACGACAAATACACGTCGACTCGGTACTTTTTCACTGACTACCCGTTACAAAGTATTTGTTCCATTTACGTTTGAAAGTACTTCACCAATGAACGTCAGCAGCAGCACACCACGGAGCCACTCACACGTTCTCAACGGTTGGATTCTCTATTTCCTCGTACTTCTATGAACCGAACAACGTGTGGAATAATGCGAGTAAAGAAATCAAAACATCCGAATAACGAATCAAAAACGAAAGGAAAGCCAAGCTTTCCTTAACTTCAACTGCAATGAGGATGAATTTCCAATGGCCGCGTTTTGAAACTCAGATTATAAATATATCATAGATAATTCACTGGTCTTATTGATCAATTGACCAATTTAATCTGAGATAGCTTATTAAATCAGAGTTCCGGTACCTGATCATCAAAAATTAACTTTGTGTCGAAGCTGCTGGAAATGGTTATAAACAACAAAAGAAATGGTGAGATTTTCTCAAAGACGCAGTCATCCACAGAAAAGCTAAAACCTTTGGTATAAATTGTAAAAATGTATATAATGAGAAATAAAATGTGATTTATGAAAAACAACGAGAGTTCGAAAAATTCCGTGGATTTTTAACTCTTGACAACCTTTACATTCGAATTATTGGAAAAAAAAAATGATGCGATGAGGTCAGTTCAAAGCCATTAGTGACTTGTTCGTGATCACGAATCTGCATTTGCAAACTTACAGGATTCTGTTAATGAAAATTTAAAGCCAGAATTTTTTCCTTGAGGTTTAATTATGTGAACTGAGTCGAACTTCTTATGTCTCAAAGCAAGGTGTACAGAATGCATTTTCAAGAAAACTGGTTAGATTAGGCTAGTAGTTTGGTAAACCTATAAAACTTAAAGAGCACCTCTAGATGATGCTTGCAGATCTTTATTGATCCTGCTCTTAAATTGTTGTAGAATATATACCCGTCTTCTGCCTGTTTAAATGGGTTATTTTAGACTAAACCATTTTAAGGCGATTGGGTTAAAACTTATAACAGACTTGTTCGTGATTATGGAGTTTGCTCTGGACAAGAAGCCTCTAACACCGATTTGCCACATTTCACCGTAATTAAGACTTACGCGAATCAACTTACATCGAATTATGACAAATGATTTACAGTTTCAAGCGTACAAGATCCAGTTGACACATATTTGAAGCCTGTAGACCATGCGCAGCGGCGAACATTTGCAGGGTCCACCTGCTTGTTTACATCAAAAACAAGTGAGGAAATCAATCTCTCCGATTAGGGATGTTTTGAAGTAGATGGCTATGTCAATAAACAGAAATGTCGCATTTGGATAATGAAGCACTGTTTGCGTCTGGCGAAATGATTAGGCCATCCCTGTTCAAATTTGACTGGAAACAACTTCTTTCCCTTTTAATGAAAATATGTATGTCAATGACATAATAAAAATTACTGAATTGAAAGAAAGTATTTGACACGCCATTGATGAAATTGAGCTTTCGTCAAAATTAACAAAAGAAGTCATCAGTTACGAGTATTGTATTGTATGCCTTAACTTTTCATAAAAATATTGCGTGCTTTTTTTAAATTTAAAAATAGGTCCGTATAGGAAACCCTATATATCCCACAAATAAAAATAAAAATCGGTATGAATGGAACCTTGACATATCAGTGTGTAACTTTTACAAACGAACAACGTCAATTAATTATAAAGAATTCGGTTAAACAAAATGCTAAGCATCTTAATTGTGCAATAAACAAAATCAAGTTTAGTGTCACTAAGTATTAGGTCTGTTCACATACAATATAATTTTTTGTTTATTCTTACTAATGTTTACTTAAACAAATATTTGCGGTAAAAAAAGTAAGAACCAGTAAAAAAATCAATTTGTACGGGAACAGTACGGTTATAGGTTTTAAGTGAAAAGTACATGTGCGAATGTTAATCAACTCGTTTTTTTTTAAAGTTAGATATGAGTTTAAAAATGGTTTGTTATTGATTACGCTAAATTTGCGAGAGTTTAACCAACGGAAAGTGGGCAATTTATTATCTGAACATGTGCTTTTATGGATGTTACTCATTCTATTAAAAGAAAACATCTTTTAAGAGACAACACAATAAACGATAAAAATGATTTTAAAAAATACCAATAAAATAGAATCTGTGACATCCTTGTCGGACTGCAAAGAGATTAAAAAAAAAAACAAAAAACAAAAAGAAAAATGATGCATTAGCATTACTATAGACACCTAATTATTTACAATCAACTGTTTTACAATTTACATAATATTCATATATGTATTAATAAAGCGTCTTATTTTTGTGAATTTTTAGGAAAATATGATGGAAAATATAAGCTTTTAAGCTTTTCAAACTAAGCGTTCACATTTGGCAATTTTAAGGCGTAACCAATGTCATGATTGTACTCTTATGCATACATTTTCTTAAATAAAACTTCCTTCTTCCTAAAAAATGCGTCTTTAATAAATTAATAATGAAAGTTAAGTGATTAAGGGAAGTAAAAAAAATACGTTGCATGTAGTTCAGACCTTTGTAGCCTATTAATGCAATAAAGAATGAAAGAATCTGGCATCGAATTAGAATGCAGACTCTGGTCAAGCAAAGAGCTTGCTTCTTCAGCTGTTAATATCCTAACTGTTTATCTAGGGGCAGTCGCAAAACAAGATGGTTGGGTGTTGTAGAACGAGGGTAGTCTCTGATTGGATGGATGCCCAGTGGTTGTAACTCTGACTACACATCAAGAGCTTATTTTTAACCTCCAAGTGGTAACCATCGGGTACTGGTCTCATTCAATCGGATTTGATGGCCCCGTGTCTTAGGGGTATCTAATAAATGGGAACTGACCCTCCAGGTTGGGGGTTGTGCTTTGTGTTAACTACCCAACCTCGGAAAAAACTAACGGTTACGAAGCAACCAATAGCCTAGGAAAGTACTGATTTTTTTGTTGACCATCGTGCTCAACAAAAAAAGGACAACGACGTTCGTATCTGCACCTGGAATATGAAAACATTAAACAGGAGAGGTGCAAGCGAACAACTAATCTATTACAAAGCAGACATTACTGCCATCCAGAGATTACGATTGGATGGGCCGGGCAAAAAGAGGATGAAAAACTGTGACATCTACTACGGGTCGTGTTTTACTTACAGAAACAGGGACTATTCGGAGGCGGATTTGTTATAAGTGCCAGACTTAGGCACGAAGTCTTATGTTTCCAAGACATTAGCGAACGCATTGTAACAATCCGCATCAAGGCCAAATTCGCCAACACAAGCCCTATATGCGCTCACGCTCCAACAGAGGAAAAAGACGATATAGCTAAGGATAACTTCTATGAGCTCGTTGACAAAACCTATGAGCGACTACCGAAGTACCATGTTAAAATCGTTCTGGGAGATTTTAACGCAAAGGTAGGAAGAGAAGACATCTTTAGCAGTATTGACTTAGGCTAATTTACTTCGCTACGGAACGGAATCCCACTATAGCCAGCATACGGTTTCCCCACCTCGATATCCATAAGGGGACATGGCGGTCTCCAGATCAACGAACGGCCAACCAAATTGATCATATTGCGATAGACAAGAGGCACGCATCCAGTGTTTTGGATGTCCGAACATTCCGAGGAACTAACATCGTCTCGGACCACTACCTTGTTGCAGACAAGGTAAGAATTCGGATATCCACCATGCCACAACAATCCAGAAATTCTGTGAGAAAATTGCACGTTGATAGACTGCAATCGCAAGAGATCGCCAAGACCTTCGCGCAACGCGTATCCCTTAACCTTTCGATTTACACCATACCACCAGCATCGAATGTCGAAGAACAATGGCAACGATGCCAACAAGCCATTACATCAGCCGCAACTGAAGTGCTAGGTTTCTCGCGCTCACCAGCAAGAAATCCCTGGCTTGATGAGGAATGCCAACAGATGCTCGCAGCCAAGAACGAGGCCTACAAGGCTAAGCTGCAGGTGAAGACAAGAGCTGCCGTTGAAGCTCTATAGCCAGAGAAGAGGGGAAGAACACCGGCTTTTCAGAGAGAAAAAAAGAGCCAGAAAAGCGCGCGATCGAGGATATAGAGAGGTGCCACGCCAGGAACCATGTTCGCATGTTTTACCAATGTGTAAAACGTCAAGGCCAAGAATACAAGGCTCAAACAGAATCCTGTCGAGATGAACGAGGAAATATCGTAGTTGAGACACAGTCGATGCTGAGAATATGGAAGAACCACTTCTGCAGACTGTTAAACGGCGATGACGAACAACATTCCGCTGTCAGGCAGGACGAACCATTCAATATTGGCAACGACAGCGAAAACTGCCAACCACCCGTCCTGAGTGAAGTGAGGATAGCTATATCTAAACTCAAACTTAACAAGGCTGCCGGAAATGACGGCATTCCCGCCGAGCTTCATAAAGCCGGCGGAGATGCCTTGGTAAGAAACATCCACCAACTCATCAGCCAAATCTGATTGGAAAAAAGTATGCCTGAAGAATGGAACCTCAGTATCGTTTGTCCGATCCACAAAAAAGGGAGACCTTCTAAACTGCGCCAACTACAGGGACATAAGTCTCCTCAATATCTGAAACCGTTTACCAACAACCCGATCGGCCCTTATCAGTGTGGTTTTAGGCCAGGAGAGTCCACAAACGATAAAATTTTCACACTTTGGCAGATCCTGGAAAAAAACCCAAAATGTCCAAATCGATACTCACCACACCACCTGTTCATCGATTTCAAAGCCGACAGCATTTATAGAGACGAACTATACAGAGCCATGTCTAGTTTTGGTATACCGCCCAAACCAGTCCGTTTGTGTAGGATGACGATGGAGAATTCTCGCCGCTCCATCAGGGTTGGAAACGACCTCACCGACGGTGCCATGAAATAACGCCGAGAGAAATTACGACGAATTCCAAAATTCGGCGTTATTTCGCTTTCCTAAAGTGGAATTTTGGATTTCACTTTAGCTAAGTGAAATAAAGTCGGCCTTAAATGTGCGAAAACACCCAAACGTGCGAAGTTAGATGACATTCAAATAAAGATACCTAACTGGTTTAAATTTTGGACCCCTGGAAATGTACCGTTGAATTGATTCACACATGTTGTACCCCTCAACAGCGCTATATATATATATATATTTGTATGTTTAGGAAACTCCTTCAGCTGTATCCGTGATCATGGCTCCTAAGAGAACAACAAGCGCTGTTGAGGGGTATATATATATATATATGTACACCTAAGTTTGCATTTAATTCGCGTGTATTAAATGCAAAGACATTCGATACCAAAAAAGGATTTAGGCAAGGCGATGCGCTGTCATGTGACCTTTTCAATTTGACTCTTGCGAGGATTGTGCAAAACTCACGATCCAACACCAGAGGCAGAATTTTCCAAAAATCGGTACAACTACAAGCATACGCCGACGATATTGACATCATTTGTCGGATCCAACTTGATGTCATAGCCAGGTTTGCTAGTATGGAGAAGGAAGCGGCAAAAATGATCGACAAGATAAATTTGCACAATTTGGAAGCGTCGTTGAGACGTCAATGTTGAAACTCAAAATAAATCACTTGACAGCTGACAAAATAGCCGCTTGCAAAAAAAGTTTTGTCAACTTAAAGTTCTATACCTACCTCTAAAAAAACACCATTTAAAACTGCAAAAAAACAATTGGGGGAAAGATGCTTCGCATCATAGCACACCGAAGGTAATTCCAGAAATCCAATAACCCATGAGCGAGCTGGACATCTGATCGGAACATTTCTAAAGATTACTCTTTGTGGCGTGGCACAATCTTCTTTTAACCACATAGCATTGATGCCAAGGACGGTCCAATCACAATTCTTGTTTGTGGTTGTACACTTATCCATATATTGCTTCTAGTTTTAACCATTAATCAAAAGTGAGCTTTTTCGATCAAATCTTGTAAGGGTATAGGTCGTGATATTTAAACAAGTTTCGCCACAATGTGTACATATTAAGAAATTCTTTATCATAAAAAAAGCCGTGGAATCAACTTATATGGCTCAGTTGAACTAAAGCACTAACGTCTTCAGCAATTTGACCGGTGTTTTGGTTTACTGACACAGCAAATAGGACTCTTCTGCTTTTGTAGTAAAAATTAAATTTTTTGAATAAAGTATCAAGAGACAAAAAAAAAGAGAGAGAGAGATAAACGTACGAAACGGAGTAAAATAATTAATTTGACACTTCCAGATACCGACTGTTTACTGGGTTTTCGAACATTTCTTTTGGAAAATGATCACATATTTTTTTGTGGAGTATTTTGTTTTCTCTTTCGTAGCATTATTTCTTATTTCTATTATATACTTTATGTTGTATAAGCAAACATTAGCAAAAATCAGTAAGGATGATAAAAACTAAACTTTTCTGAAATAGAACAAATCGAGGTGTCTGTTCGTAAAAATTCCGAAATGAAAGTCAATTCCAATCCGAGTTTAATTATGCTTTTGAGTTATCCCTTGCGAAACGAAAAAAATAAAGCAAACAATTATTGTGTTCGTCTGATTTCGCAGCAATTCTTACCATAAACCTTCGATTTGCGAAGAAATGCAATGCGTAGCTGTCAAAAATTATCCACTTAAATAGTACATTTCCATCAAACCGAAACCCGTCCTTTCACTAACGAAATTCAACATTTCAAAATAGTGTTACCATCTACAAAAACGCGTTCCAATTGTCAAACATTTTTTTTACTAGACCTTCTCTTGTGATAATCTGACAAATCACCCGAATACTATCAACTGCCAAGAAAAGCTATCTTAACACAACCGTTCGTATTCGAATAAAATAGGAGTTATGAGAAAAAGCTAGGCCCTTGGTACAATCGATCGCGTTACCCAAAAAAAAAAAGAGGATTTATTTTTGCTTGTAATGGCGTCAAGGCACACCGGGTATCGCGCAAACTGGCTCAAGGTCAACAATTTCATGTGCACACACTATTTTCAATAGGCCCACTCGCAGATTACGCCGTGCTACCAATGATATATGCAAGAGCTATTTGGACAAGAAAAATCAAGAGAACATCCTTCGAATGTTCATAAACTAAAAGTATTTTGAATTATTTTCTTAAATTAAAATTTGTTTTCTGAAAGATTTTTTTTTAAAAACATTTACAGAGCAATTTGACGTTTATAGGAGAAAACAAAAGTGTTTATAGGGAAAAAAGTAATTATTGATGTGACATTACCCTGTTGGACCTAGTTTTTAAATAGCATTTCAGCGAAATGCGGAATTTCAGAATGTGAAATTGAAATCACCAATTTCGTTGGAATGACTATAACGCTACGTGCCATTTCGTCTGAAGATCTGTTCGAAATTCTAATCGGAACGGTTATCTCGGTAGAACATTTTCGAAGATCAAAGACATTTTTTTCATGCCTCGGTAGGGCTCAATAGTTTAAATGTTATTAATAAATTGTAGCACTGGTCTGGTGGGATGAGTTTATACTGAATATTGTAGTAAGCGCTCTTGAAGTTGCGACCACCCACAAACAATTTTTTTTTATTCGTCGGTCGTCATGACTGTCATGATAATGTACACGACCGTTAACGTCAGATATATATATATTTTTAGCATGATGAAGTTCACGAAGGAGCAAAGTTATTACATTGGCAGATCACAAATGCACAGACTCATCGGTTTCAGACTATTCAAGTTAAATTATCAAAGTTAAAGTTATCAAGTTAAATTATCAAAAAGCGATAAACGCATTATTTGACAATCCTTCCTTATTATATTTTCACACCAATTTTATAGACAACATACCATTATTTTTCACTGAACCCTTTTCGCATGAGAAAATATTCGATTGCATGTGATTCTTGACGCTTCTTGGTGTGGATGACACATCTGAGCCAAAAATATCACTGGATCCGCCACCTGGTGGTCTCAGAACCCTAAAAATAAAAAGAAGAAAATAAATCAACACGAATTCAAAAAGATATGGTAAAGGTTGGCACCAAGCAGTACCAGTTAACAAAATATTTGGTTTTGACACAAGTTTAGAATAGTGTAGCGTGCTTACAGCGATTACAAGTTATTCGAATCTACAAACATAAATCAATTAAGGCATATTCCCTCAGCAAACCACCATTCATTACAAATCTATTTCGGGACTACAACAAACAAAAACAAGAAACAAAACAACAACAATTTCGTTAATGAAAGATGTTAACCTACAACAATTTTTCATTATCAACTAGTTTCGCTAAGATCTCTTTTACAGCTAAGAAGAATATAGGTAGGTTGCGCATGCTTGCTCGTGTGCAATCTCCTATAGAGTCGTTTAATTGTTAATTACGAGTACAGGCCTCAAGAGAACGCACAACAAATCAAGAAGCGTGAAATGCACTTCTCCAGAAGATGAATTATATTCCGACCCGCTTATCTTTGCTTCAGCGTACGAAGTAATTGTACGCCTCGTGATTGTGGTAAATAGAGAGAAAAGTATTATGACCAGGTTAAGTCTAACTTTTAATTGCAGTTTGTACAGTTTTTAGGTACAGAAAGGAAATTTTACTCATTTCCTCTTGTATGCGGCAATCATTAAAAACTTAACATGGTCTTTGCACATTGAATACAAGGTATTTGGATGGAGATGTTAACAAAAACAAAAACAACCACATACAGTTGATTAAACATTAAGCATTGTCAGTTGAATGTTTGATTAACGTTTTAAGATTGTGGTGGGAAATGTGTTAATAGTTGGTTTTGAGTGTTGAAATTTGTTAGTCTTAAATATTTTGAGTAAGTTTGTCATATTAACATTGAGATGGGCTTAGCCAGCGACACATTTAACAATCTTAAAACATTCCCGTATGTGAGCATGGGAGCCTGCGGGCTGACACTTATTCGTTTGTCTGTGCAAAGTTAAAATTTTCACAACAAAGAATGGGATCTCCAGCTTCTAATGACATTTGTATAGCTTTAGATGTTTGTTAGACTTTCGCAAGAGGAGCTGCTGTGAAAAAAATAGGTATTGTTACTTTCGGTTTTGATTTAGCGACTCCGCGCTTAGTAGGCTACTGCACCCATGAGGCATGACTTGAACGGAATAATTCCTCAGGGATTTTGGGGCAACATGAATTTCGATAAAGAGCAAAGTCTTTATCGAAATTCATGTTGCCTTATAGTGCTTACACACCGAATCAAAAACTGAGTTTTCGGCAAAAAGTTTTCGAAAACACTTGATGCTTTCACACCAAACTCTGACCAGGTTTCGTTTGACATTTCAATCATCAGTGATACTAGCTGCAAATTTTGTGTGTGCAAGTATATTTATTGAGTAAAACGAATTCATATGATGAAATTAATATTAGCATACAGTTGTTTTGACAGCGAGTTCATCAGCTGTTTTGTGGGACGTATGGAACACACATGTAGAATGTAGAATGCATGAATAGGTGTGTTCGTTCCAACAACTTTCAACGAGATGACGTCTGCGAAGCGGTTTCGAGAAGGTTTCGTCGCAACCTACTAGTTTTGGAAAACTGCAAATGGATGGGAAAACTCCGGTTTTCGATGAAGGTTTCAGGTATTTTTGCGAAAACTCAGTTTTCGGTTCGGTGTGAAAGCTCTATAAGCTGCAGATATCGTGGAGGCAACATCGAGCATACATTAAATTTTACAAAATACAAATACAGATGTTTGGTGCAACAGGCTCGTTAGTACCCAGGGCCCAGCTTTCTCACAGCCGTTCATATGTGTGCGTGTGCACTTCTTGAAAGATGGCAGGACCTCCTGTCATCCGAAAGAACGGCGAATCTGAGATAAGCCTTTCTTGACAATTGATAATACTCGGATGATTTGTCGGATCATCACGAGAAGGGGGAACAGTAATAAATAATTTAGGCGTTGGTTCCGCCAATCCCAATTCGGCACTGAGAATCCACGATAATTCAGGCAAAGTACATGTGGTGTTTAACCGGACGATGCTTCTCTGGTGTCATTTTAAAGGGTTTAAACTTTAGACTTCTTTCTTTGGAGTTTTTGAAAGGGTCCATGGGAACAAGTCACCATGTAATATGTATCAAATCATAATAGAAAGTTGAGTCTTCCTAGCCATTTGAATCAGCATGGCATTTTGAGCTTCGATGATGAGATTTGTCATTAATTGTAAGTCTATCTGACGAAACTAAAGTTCTACCATCATCTATTCTCTTAAAAAGAAAACATTCAATGGAGCTATAAGCAATTTGACATTAGTTTGGCTAACGACACCATGTTCCAAACTCTTTCAAATTTCCAAGAAGAAAACTTCGATTTTCCATGTTCTAGAGATAATTTTTTTTTGATAAATATTACGGCCATCTTTACAGAGACATAGGCCTGGTTCCAAAAATTATAGACACCTTTTGGTTGACGAGCTTTCGAAAAGAATAACGATAAGCGACGAACTTCATGAGCTGGGGTAAAAATGTACCGGCTAGAGTTCAAAGATGGCTATGACAGGTAGTGCGAATTTACACCAGCTGTCAGTGAGTGGTTTCAATTCTCACCCCGATGACAAACGCAATAAAGAAAAATGCTCGGAAAAGATTTTGTAACTAGACACTGGACCAAAAAATGATTGCAATATTAGATGTCTGACCTCGGTATATGAGTTCTAAAGAACAGATTCGGTTGGTGTTATGAATTGAACGGAAGTTCAACGCACCACTGCGATCACTGGACCTCACTTCCACTGAAAACTGGCACTTATACACTGTCACCACTTAAAGCGCAAATCAAATCGAATTACAACATACGACAATGTCTAACATGTTTTTTTAATCCGTGTTTACACTAGTGTTATGAAAATTTACTACGACTTTGTTAAAACAGGTTGAAAGCCATTTTAAACTAAATCTCGTCCTGCAATTTGCCACCAATTAATCATGTACGCAAACAATTGACATGTTAATAATCCATTATCAATCTTTACATTCAATTTGAAATGCATTCAGCAAGAGCAAACGATCCACTCTCCATGTGTATACGGCCATGTCCATATCATGTCTGTCATTATGGCGCTAAGATGTTATACATTACACTCGACATGTGCATTGACGTTGAGAAATTACATGAAAGCTTTTCACTTGCGATTACTTCGGAAATATCAACATATAGAAAAGCTACACTCTACGCAGGATACCCTATGGCATGACTTCTGTAAAAAGTGGTGTAGCTGAGTCGATCGATATCTTTTCGTCTGATCTTCACCAGTTTTTGGGATTTTGATGTTGCAAAATAAAAATTTACAGAACAAACATGGACAGTATTTAAAAAAAAAGGACCGTTCACTGCCCTGCCCACATTGAAAACATTTTTGTTTTCAAATATAAAAAAAATTAAAAAAAAGTCTTAACAACATATTCAGCCAAATCGAGATAGCCGTCCAACGAATTTCCGAAACGAATGCCAGTTCCGATCGGAAAACACTTTACCATTGAAGTTTCGCATTGCGGAACAAAATAAATGACATGACATACGTTCGCGTACTTTTGACAATCTGTCAACTGTGCAATTTTATAAATGTGTATAGTAAGTGAAAAGAAATATTTAAACAAATTTTTCTTAATATGCTCTTGTAGTTTTTTCTAGAGAACAACTTTGTAGTAATACACAAAATAATTTTATTTTTTATTTGACTTCCAATTTTGGGGTTGTTTCCATTTTCGTAACAATTTTTGCAACGGCGACGAAGCTGTCAAAAAATGTTGAGTTATGGCATTAGGTCGTCGCGCGATTATGCGCGATGCATTTCGCCAAAGATCTACTCGAAATGCAAATCCAAACGTAAACCTCGGCACAAATTTCTCTGATATCGAAAAAATCGGAGAAAATTTTGTTCCGAATGGATAACTCGATATGGGTGATTAAGACAATTAATTGATTGCAAAATTAATCATTTACATTTTATGAAAATGTAAAAATTAAATTATAAAAAGTGGCCGATGCAAAATTTATAGTTTTATACCATAGCATTCAATTTACATTTTAAGAAGAACAGATATAATAAGAAACAATTTACTATTAATATTGGTCCATAAGATAACATCATTATTTCTTGATGTTACAAACTACAGCTACCAACAAACTCACCCTATGACATGCAATAGAAATATTTAAAAGTCTAGGTAACTTCAACAAATTGGCAATAAACTAGCACGCTGCGGAGCAAATCGCAAATCACCGACAATTCCAACCGAGTGGACTTTTCACACCATTAGTACGCACATTCAACACGCGCACTACTCCTCGGTGTCGGCAGGCGATAGTATCTTTAACTGGGTTTGGCCGTTTTGCTCGCTTTTGCGCTGCAAATCCTGACATTGAGCCTCGATGCGATGCACTGATGTGGCAAATTAAAATAATTACTTGTGGAATTTTCCAGTTTTTTTTTCTCTTTGCTAACTTTCTGTGGAAAAATAATTTTATTGTGGAAAGCGTTACAATCGATACTATGAAGACTAAAAATAAATACAGGCCTGCAAGACTAATCAAAAATTCAAAGAACCAATTTCAATACTCTTCCTCATTACCCAACAACTGCCAGAGTGGATTTCATATTCCAGGTCTGGAGACAAATTCTGACGCGCTTTCTTCATCCATTAGGATACAGAAAACTGTTAGCTTCGCATGGCTTGGGATTAAATTGTTATCGCTTGAATGCGTAGTAAGAGCATAGAACTATTCCGTGTTAAGCAACAACTTCATTAAAATCAAATTCTTCTGATGATATCGTCGCATTGCCACTATAGATAGGCGCTTCAAAGCGGCACTAAGCTTCTTCTCTTCGACGTATGTGCGGTGAGTGGATCTAGCACTGTGGCGGCGATCGCATTATAATTTGCCTACACCGTGCCCAAGTTGGACGAGAATCTAAATTAAAATCAAATGGACGTTGCCATTTCAAGCATGCACAGATGCATCTCTCAGATACTGGAGAGTATACACATGTACCAATACATATTCTCTTGGTGCATGCGTTGTTGCTTCGTGCTGTTGCATGAATTAGCCATCTGAACGGTATCATCTCGTCACAGAATCTTGAACACAACAATTAAGCAAAAAAAAAAGAAGAAGGAATGTGCAACAAAAGAAGCAGACCAGACCATGCAAGATGGGAGTATAAGGAACATGCGTTTCTTATTAACACATATTATGCTTTTCAGGGAAAATGCATAATTAAAGAGCCTTCTCATCAGATTTGGCTCATGATGTAGTCAAGCTGTTTGTTTTCATAAAATCTGTGTTGGGAGTGCCTTTGCGTAAGGGTCCAGTTATAGTCATCATAAAACAACTTCATTGGAACACAAAACACGATGGAATTGAAATTTGACTCCGTTAGCAGCTATTTATAGGAATTATTGGAAAATTCTGTTTCCTTTGGGTGGAATGGAAAACATTACTTTCGAAAAATCAATCTTTATCATTGAAAAATACATGGATTTTCTGCTTAAATTAAAAACTGAGATATTTTTGGAAAATCTTGTTTTAACAGTCATACAGCCGAATTTATAAACGTTTTATAGAGGTTTTTTAACTTTGAAACACCACTAAGTATCACTTAAATTAAAAATCGGTATCTACTGAGTACGTCAAATGAAGTGTTGCCAAGTCAAAATTCTATGATTATTTTTTAAAAACTAAGTCACTACTCGATATAGCTCCCTCTAGAATGTATAACGGCATTAATCCTTTTGATGAAGGCATTGCATGCTGCACGAATGTTGTCCTGTGGGATTCGTGATCATTCCCAACGAAGCGCTGACTTGCAGCATTGAAGTCAGCGCTTCGTCGGGATTGGTCACGAATCCCACAGGACCAAGTTGTCGCTTAGTACATTTTTCTGGGATGTTATTGAAATAATGAAGACAACTGAAAAACCAGCACTACCACTGAGGATAGCAATCCATATCTAAACTAAAGCTTAACAACGCTTCCCGTAAATTATTATACAGCTTGCAGTAACGAGCATACAGCAGCTCATTGTAAAAATAATGAAACGTAAGCATCGTTTGACCTATACATTCGGTAGAATCTTATATATCGGGTTTTTCAACAGGGACGCTACAAAAGTTGAGCGACAGGGACAGCAAACGTAGCCATATTTCTTGCCGCTCTTTTGACATTCCTCTTCAGTAAGGTTTACCATTTCATGATGGAAAGATATACGATCCAACAACGAGTCGAAATTATTAAAATTTACAACCGAAATTCGGAGTCAGTGGCCTCAACGTTAAGAGTTCTACGTCCAATTTATGATCGTAATAATCGTCCCAGCAGATCAACAATTTAGCGTCTAGTGGAAAAATTTGAATCCACAGACACAGTACAAAATGTTCTCGTGCCAGTGAGACAAAGAAGTGCCCGTAGTGTCGAGAATATTGCTGCCGTTGAGGCTTTAGTTGAAGAAAGCCCAAATGTGTCTCTCACACGTCGTTCTCAAGCGTTGGGCATCTCTGTGACGTCGTTGTGGCGAATTTTGCGAAAAGATCTTGGCCTACATCCTTACAAGATTAAATTGACGGAAAAACTGAAGCCGCTTGACCACCAGAAGCGTCGTATGTTCCTGAATTGGGCTGAGCAACAACTTGAAAATGATTCGGATTTTCATCGAAAAATCATCTTCAGCGATGAGGCTCATTTCTGGCTGAATGGCTTCGTCAATAAACAAAATATGCGGTATTGGTCAGGCAGCAATCCACACGTACTCCATGAGTCATCATTGCATCCCGAAAAAATTACGGTTTGGTACGGCGGCGGCGTCATTGGGCCGTACTTCTCGCTACCGTTCAATGATAACCGAATATTTTTGGCCCAAATTGGATGATATGGACTTAGAGGACATGTGGTTCCAACAGGACGGCGTCACAAGCCACAATCAATTTATTGGAAACCAAGTTTGGAGAACGTGTTATCTCACGAAATGGTCCAGTCGCTTGGCCGCCTCGGTCGTGCGATTTGACGCCGTTAGACTATTTCCTGTGGGGCTACGTCAAGTCTATGGCCTATGCCAACAAGCCAGCGACGATTGATGAACTTCGTACGAATATCGAACGTGAAATTGCAGCAGTGTCGGCCGATTTATGCTTGAAAACCGTCGAAAATTGGGTTCAGCGTCTGGACTTCTGCAAGCGTGCCCGTGGTGGCCATGCAAAAGAAATCGAGTTCCATACATAATGGCATCGAACGAACTTTCACAGGAAAAAACAATTTCATTGAAATCCAAAACCGTTTTCGTTTTATTAAAAAAAAAAAATTTTTGTAGCGCTCTTATTGAAAAACCCTTTATATTGTCTACTTATGCAACAATATATGGCAGACAACCTCTTGTTGAAGTACACTATATCTACTCATACCTGTCAGGTTAAAATGAGTCTATTTATGTTTTTCAAAAAAAAGAACTACCACAAAAAAATTAGATTTCTCCACTTTTGATGCAGATATCAATAAGAAAAATCTTCGCACGGTTATGTATGCGATTTCTCTATGCAACTCAAAAGTTAAATTACCCGGGAAATTTACAATAAATTTCCCAACTACACTACACCCATAAAATATAATAAAAAAAAAATTGAAATACAACCGTATCCCCATCCATTTATCAGATAATGATCCTGATAATGATATTTTAATCAAAGAAACAACATAGCGCTGCATACCAAAACTTTTTGCCAGTACTATGTATTATGAATACTCATGCGGTATTAGCAGATAGCGCCGCCGCAGTCGCACTCGTACAACCTGGGGCCTATTTCATAAAACTACAACACTAATAATTATTTGTGAATTCACTTGTAACTTGTAAATTATGTGCACATTTTTGTTTCATAAAGAATTCCGATTCACTAATAACTACAAGTGTGCCAGGCTTGTAACTACAAGTGAATTTACAACTGCGGCGAACTTTTCTGTTTCATAAAAGTATTTGTGCAAAAAATTATTAGTGACAAACTTGTAACTACAAGTGAATTTCTTACAAGAGTAGAGGGACTATAAAATCACGTGCTGCAACAATTTTGTTTATTCGTGGTTCAAAATTAGTGCTTACAAAACGTGTGGTCAAGAAGTTTAAAATAAAAATGATATCAAGCAGTGACGATAGTGACTACGAAAGTAATCAGACACGAGAACCGCGAATTTGCTGGATGCATTGATGGAACTTTGATAAAAATAGACGCTCCAAATGAGTATGAAGATCGTTTCGTTGATCGACATGGAAACCACTCAATTAATTGTATGCTTGTATGTGGCCCGGACTTGCGCTTTTACTATGTCAGTGCCAGATGGCCAGGAAAAGTTCATGATGCAAGGGTACTGCGGAACAGTGTGCTATGTTCTAAGATGGATTCTGGTTGGAGGCCGCATTCACGATCGATTTTACTAGGGGATTCCGGATATGGTTGTACAGATTGGCTAATAACACCACAAAATAACAACTTAGATGATGACGCAGTTCAAAGGTTCAACCGTGCACATAAGTCAACAAGGCGACTCATCGAAAATGCAATTGGTGTGTTGAAAGAAAAATTTCCGTGTCTACAACAGTTAAGAGTTAATCCCATATACGCCTGCAATATAATAAAAGTTTGTGTAACGCTTTGTAATCTAACTTCACATACTTTAAATGAAGATGAAAATTACGAAGAAGATGAAGATGAAGCAGACCAATTAATAGAAAACACTACACTTAACACACAAGGTGGGATAACACGTAGACAGGAAATAATAAATTCGTTTAGGCAATAGTTTTGAAAAATAAAAATCCATATTATATGCATCAATACTCTTTTATTGTCAAAATACTACACTCTTTTTCTATCAAATTATTGCTTAGCATCTTTTTTTCCAAATCCAGCTTTTCAATTTCCATATCTAGTTTTTTGTTTTGTTTCTTTAAATTTTCGATCTCCAACACTAACTTCTCTTTCTTCAATTGTGCAATTTCGTCGTCAAGGATATATTTCCTTTTGGGTTCTAAATATAAAGGCAATTTAAAATATAAGTACATTTGTGTACACAATTCTTTTTACCAGACGAAGTTGATGGATTTTTTTTACTCTTTCTACTGCAACTTGTGTTCTGCGAAGGAAATCTTTGATTTTCCATATCAAGTTCAGTTTCTTCAAAAATACCAGAAGACTCATTAGTCACATCATCATGAAGCGATTCGGAACTGGCAGGCCAATAATATCGGGAGCATCTTTCTCCAATATGTCCAAAACTTTGTTGTCAATTTCATTCAACCGTGCGTCAAGTCCACCGCCAGAGCCCGTCTTTTTTCTGTTATCGACCTTGACCTTTTCATAAAGTAAATAATTAACAAACATTTTATTGGAATATTAGCATATGTAGGTACTTACCATAGTACACCGCTTGATATTGGTCCAAAAAACATCGCGAATATAACTCCACGACTTTCCACAAAAAAAACAATTCGACTTAGCTTTTTCATGGATTTGCATCCAAATATCACTTTTTTCTTTTTTCGTGATTTTATCGGAAAAAGAACCAAACAAAATTATTTTATTTTTCTCGATTTCTTCTAGAAGTAACAATTTTATTTCTTTTGAGCACATTTTAAACTCTTATATTTTAGTGACCGACCGGATGATAAAATTAATAGAAATGAGCTTCAATAAGTGCACCAAAACATGATTTTACATGTAATAACGGCATTTAATAAACGGCACAATTTTTTTTTACTATGGCTAAAGTAATTGTAACAAAGAATGAAAGAAAGAAAGAAGAAGAATGAGAAATGCTGCGGACTTGTAGTTCCCCGCAATTAATTGTTAACTTGTAGTTACACACTTGTAGACTTGTAGAATTTAGACCGCTGCACATATAATTTGAATTTGCCGAACTACAAGCGAGGAAAAATGTTTATGGAACACAATATTACAACTCCATACTTTATTTGCGCTTGTAGTTACAAGTCTACAAGTACAACACTTGTGGTTTTATGAAATAGGCCCCTGAAATTTCAATTTAATTTCGCACACTGTTCGTGTAAAACCGAGATGCAAACGAACGCAGCGAAAAAAAAAGATTTATTCCAAACTGACAATTATTGAGATTCCATCCAATGTCCAGGGTAGACTTTTTCTGAGAAAGGTAAAAATTCCATTACACACATAGGAGTAGAGTATACGCCATACGGCAAGAGGACAAGGTGACTATGACTACTACTGTGCACTTGAATGAGGCTTGTTGTGTTACTGTCACCGGGTTGGGTCGCTGAGCTATTGCAACATGCAACCAGCATTAGTTGCTATGGTAGTGCTGCACGGATTCAAACGCAATCCAATTGAAAAAAAAAATCAAAATAAAAAAAAAAAGCATTTCCAAGGAATTGTTGTGTGCAGACGTGTAATCTTGGCGAATTCCAATTTGTCTTTGGAGCACGAACGCGTACCAAGCACCAGTAAAAGTTTAGTTGCTTGAAGGCGGCAATCGAATTAGGAAATAACCAATAAGGCTGATCTATTGGAGAACTTTAATTGTGAGTGCAATCATTTTGATGTCATAATGAGGATTTGATCACCCAGAGGGTGTATTGAAACCATAGGAAGTATTGGACCAATTATTTTTAGGTGAGTTGAAACTATTACCCTTAAAGATCACAGTGTGAGGAATGATGATGTTTGCAAATGTTTATTAACTCTTATGATGAATTTTTGTACATCGTATTCTGATAAAAATACGTCTTCGGGAATTTTGTACCATTTTTGTTTTGATATTGCGTTGTTCTTGTCGTTGTTCGATGGACTCTGTGGCTTTTAGCTGTTTCTGACTCGTAGGTTTTTGAAATATAACAAGCTAGGGATGATTTCTTTAAGCTCCTCTGGACATCTGCCTACATAGTACCTGTGATAAAGAGATAGATCTGCTACACAACTTAGCTGAGGTCAAGGTTGGGGATTTGAAGTAAGGGAGTCAATAAGAAGGATTGGTCGTCTTTGAATAGAGTCTAGTATGTTCAGTGTATACGAACATAATTAAAAACCTGGTTGTACATTAGGCTTTATAGAGAAGAAGGAGCTGGGCTGGTGTAAAATACCACTTAGCTAAACAAAGGTAACTTTTTTTCACACGATCTTGGCGGCAAATTGACATCGCCACCACGTGAGATAACAAGGCCATTGCATTTGTCGCGTAAAAGAGCCACTGTTTCTTTAGCTGTGTGGCAAGTGGCACCGTACTATTGAGACCACATGTCGTCCACATCCATATCATCCAATTTGGGCCATAAAAAGTTCGTTATCATCTCACGAACCATTCACAGTAACCGATGATGCCGCCAGCCCATAAACCGCACCAAACAGTCACTCTTTGTAGGTGCATTCGTTTTTCGACAATCAATCTTGGATTATCATTCGCCCAAATGCGGTATTTCTCCTATTGACGAATATACTGAGGTGAAAATGTACCTCATCACTGAAGATGATTTTCTTCGAAAATTGATCATCCACTGTTGCTATTTCTTACCACCATTCTGACCATTGACGACGCTTGAAATGGTCTAGATGCTTTAGTTCTTGAGTCAATTGCACCTTGTAAGCGTTTAAATGCAAGTCTGTATGCATAATGTTCATCAACGACGAGCGTGAGAGGTGCAATTGTTGGCCACGACGACGAGTTGAGGTGGACGGCTCTTCAGCCACACTATCGCGAACAGCAGCAATATTTTCTGCAGTACGAGCTGTACGAGCATGCACTGGTGTTTTCACATCTCCTACAGACCCGGTTTGGTCAAAATTTTGCACGATTTTTCCGATTGTACGCACATTTGGACGACTAAATTGACCGAAAAAATCACAAAGTGCACGATATGCATTTTGATTTGAATGCCCATTTTCATAATAAGCCTGAATAACTTAAACGCGTTGCTCGATTGTGTATCTCTCCACGGTTCAAATTGAGTTAGTCTGAAATTGAGAAATGTCAAATGAAATGCAGAAAAAAACTTGACGTTTAAGTGTGGTTCACATTTGACATCGGCCCTTAAAATTTAACCACCCATTAGCAAATTGAATAAATTGATTTTAAAGCGTTCTCGGGATATATGAAGACATATGTGTCTACTTATTTTATTAAATAAGTTAAGCGATCTAGAGATCGGTTCATTCTGACCATAATTTGTGCTGGGCCCTTATGGGTAAAAGAAATGATGATCCCTCAAAACCAGCTGCATAGCATTACTTGGAAACATAGGTTACGTTTACACCGTGGACTATATTTGGTCTGGTACCAAATATTTTAATCTCAGAAATTGACTGTAGAACTCCCAAGATCAGCACCAATGGCTACATTTTCACAGTGGAGAATAACTATAACGAGTGGCAAAATAAAAAAATCCACTATGTTATACCAGTTAGTATACCAACTTAGTTGAATTTGTAGTGACATCTAAGCACAAGATAGAATAAACTGTTAAATTTATTATAGTCCAGGTCCCCTAAATAAGTGGACTGCCTAAAATTTAGTCGTTGTTTTTTTGTATTTACAACGATGGGACTTACACCTAATATAGGCGTAGTTTAGGTTATTGTCCACGGTGTAAACGTAGCCATAGGCAAAAGTGTAGGACTATTGATGCGAGAACGCAGGACGTAAATTGATAAATTGTTCAGATCCATTTGGATCTTCAAGCAGTCATCTAAATATTTAATTTTGAAACATTACTTGAGATCATCAGCTACTGTTGAATAATACCATCAATAAATAAAATAAAAAAGAGAGACCCAAGATGACTGCCTTGTGGAACTTCAGAAGTGCATGATATTATTCTTGAATAATTGTTATCTATACATACCTTCTGAGATCAACCAATCAAGAAAGATTAAATCCATTTCAGCATAGCTGAGTAAAATCCAAATTGATTCAGCTTAATAATTAGCAGTATGTGGTTCACAGTGTCAAGATGACACTGTATATAGGTACTACACAGTGTCATCTTGACATTAAAAATAGAAAACTTTTTTTTTAATTATTACAGGAATGCCTTCAGCACCAGGCTTAGGATTTGGTTTGCGACCAGTTATAGCAGTATATAGGGACTATACAGTGTCATCTTGACATTAAAAATAGAAAACTTTTTTTTTAATTATTACAGGAATGCCTTCAGCACCAGGCTTAGGATTTGGTTTGCGACCAGTTATAGCAGATTCAATGTCATAAATCTTCAAAGCTAATTGGCCAAAATTGAACTTTATGCATTAAAACGATTCCGGCAGAGTGGGTATTACCGATGCAGAAAAAATACCTTCAAATAACTGAGCAAATAATTAAACAGAATCCGTAGTATTATTTTACACAGATTTTTTATAACACATTTGGCAAACCTTGGAAGTATCTTTTTTTTTGGGCAAAAGACCAAAATGATTTGGAATCATGTTTCAGATTGTTTTCGGAATTATTTATAAACAT
This sequence comes from Rhingia rostrata, assembly GCA_949824845.1. Taxonomy (NCBI): domain Eukaryota; kingdom Metazoa; phylum Arthropoda; class Insecta; order Diptera; family Syrphidae; genus Rhingia; species Rhingia rostrata. The sequence goes on from OX463756.1 coordinate 111,121,333, forward strand.
GTTGTGCAAAAATGTACTCAAACATGTGAAATCCATACGCAGTTTTTGAAAAATTAGTTTATCAGTACTGTTTCCCGATTTTTTGAACCACTTGTAAGCTTAATTTTTAGTTTTTTTTTTTAAATTTAAGATTTGCCTGTTATCCCGATTTTTTGAACCACTTGTAAGCTTAATTTTTAGTTTTTTTTTTTAAATTTAAGATTTGCCTGTTATACCAACGTGGTTTGGATGTTCTATTCCTCACAAAGTATTGAACACACATAGAGAAAGTGACTTTAAGTATGGAAATAAATTTTCTATTCATATCAAGGAGACATAGATTTTCAAATATCGTATTCCAATTAAAAGAGTTAAGGTACTCATTAAGACCCAGAAAGTTAAATTTAGAAAAATTAAGAGAGCTAACCGACATTGTCTGTACTTTCATATAAGAATTTAATTCATTTTGTATCACAATTTCTTTATGGAAAACTGAATATTTTAAAAGTGAAAATGGCGCTTCAGAAACATTTATGTTGTCTTCATAAACATTTATGAAAACAAGATCAAATAATCCATTTTGCGAGTTTAAATTCGAACTATTTTGACATAGGTTTATTGAAAACACACAATCCATCAAAGCTATTTCGTAATTTTTTTGAGCATTATATGGAATTAACATTATGATCTTCAGACCAAGACACCAAGGATACATAGTATACCGATTTTGCTATAAAAGGATCCTTTTGTTGCTATAAATACATCCGATATTCTGAACCAATGGTGATGACTTGAAGATTTTACTGATTTAACGACCGTACACTTCGATTTGCAGAAATGTCGACTTTTTCTTTCATAAAGTTTTGTATACTAATTGGATCCAAAACACCTTACAACAAAGAACTTTATGATCATGACTGATCATTTGATCACTTCTACCTGTGTGGAAAGGCAATGAATATCCGAGTGGAATCCAAAAAGACCATTAAATCTACTCAATGTCACTGTAAGTCGAGCTGTTTAAGCTGAGCGACAGACCAAACCATCAGTGTTAATGGTAAACACTAATAAGCCATTTATTTCTCAATTGGATGACTTTGGAGATTAGGACACATCAGCAGGGAGCATCAACGGCGCATTCGGCACAAGCCACAACCAAAATTCTGAAGCAGGCATTTTCGCGGTTTTCTGGTCTGATATCGAATCTAAGCGATTTGGACTGCACAGCAAGTTTAACCGATTTAAACGCTTGAGACTTAATTTTATGGGTTAACTAAAAAGATTGCGTCGTAATAAGTTTTGGCAGATTGTACTCGAAATTTTATTTGTTCTGTCATATGACATATATATATGTGAGAGCAAATCATGAACAGGTACGTGTGACAACCGCCTTAAGTTATTTATGGAAATTGTATTCTTAATGCCATCTGTGTTCTTAATGTGTTAACATATTTTATTTTCATTGTCATGTTGTCAGCAGTGCGATAATCGAAGGACTACTCACTTCATGTTGTTTGATTTGAAATTGAGTCAGTTCTTGATGGAAATCTCGGAAATTCTCTAACACATATATACATATAAATGGATAATCCAAAATAAAGAGTCATGAATTTTACTTCCCTCGTAAACAACCAGATCTAAATATCAAAAATAATTAGCTTGCTCAATCCTATAGAACAACTTAACAATTCTGTCTCCATCACTCCTTAATAAAGACCCAAGAATGTTAAAGTTATTTGCCGAAGATTCCATTGATCACGATTTTTAGAAACACCGGTCGTGGATGCTGCGGTCTATTGTTTTGTGCGGTGGCAGAGTCTTTGGTTCAAATACCGAAAATAAGAACAATCATGTTGCATAAACTCCTACGAGAGAAAGAGAAACATAACAAGAGTATAAAACCGCCATGAGAAGCACACACAAACTAATAGAAAAGCTAGGTTTGAGGCTTTGCAGGAATGTAATACCAGATGTTTTATGGTCCTTATGCTTATGGAATACATAACAGGTGGATTCCATAAGCGTTAACGTCCAATTCACTTACACAATCACGTCATTCACTTCATAACAATTTTAACTACCTACTCGGATCGCTGGTTTAATGGCTTGTCCATTTTCGACTTTTCCGGTACGTAGTAATCCTACACTATCGTTGACGATTATTGTTTTGAAAGACTAATAGAGAATGTAATAAATTCTAGAGTTGAAATTCTTTTTTCAAAACAATAAAGCCGTTCCGTCAAACTCAAAAGTAGTTTCGCATTTCTTTTAAGGTCGTGTGTCAATTGCGGTAAAATGGGGGTTAAACTTTATCCGCAGGCTAATTTTTGACATTTCCATCTCTGTCACCCCTCAGTAGGTATATCAAATGCCAAAAATAAGCCACTGGATACATTTTAGCGAGCTGTTGAGCAGGTTGAAATTTTGAAGTCTCTAGTCACCATACTAATATCAAAATTTTAGCCCGTGGATAAATTGATACACGGCCTGCGAACAGTACTGGCTCATACACATTCCGGGGAATTGTAAGGCTTTTAAGTTCCCAATCGAACTGGAATAAAACAAAGATGTTTTCTTGAACAAACATGAAATTTACTTTATTCGAAAGATAATCTTCTGGCGTTATAAATGAAATATGATTTCTGAAATATCACCGCCACGACTGGTTCGGACGTAGTCTCTGATCTGGAGGTCCAAATTTCGATGACTTTTTCCAACATTTTTGGCGGTATATCGGCAATAACGCGGTGAATGTTGTCCTCCAAGTGGTCAATCGTTTGGGTCTTATCAGCGTAGACTACCGACTGCACACATCTCCACGGAAAATAGTTAAAAAAAAAACTTTTGGCGCAACAGGCTCATTAGTACACAGGACCGAACTTTCTCACAACCATTCATGTGTACGTGGGTACATCTAGCACGATGGCGGGACCTCCCGTTTTATGCCGACTCCGAACGGCGAATTGAGATGAGCTTTTTTGACAATTGATACTACTCGGATGATTTGTCAGATCATCACGAGAGGAGGGCCAGTGAAAAATCATTTAGGTGTTGATACGGCTGGGAATAGAACGCATATCTTCTGCGCGGTAGTTCATTGCACCAATCATCGCGCCGCTGAGCCCGTCTGACTATCAGAAAATAGTCAAGTGGCGTTAAAAATCGCACGATCTTGGAGGCCAATTCGCAGGGCTAATACGCAAAATTTTGCGCTCACCGTAGGTTTCCTTCAACAAATCAACTGTGGCACGAGCTGTGTGACAGCTCCTGCAAATCATGGTTGTTGAATTGATGAACGAAAAAGTCAGTAACTATGGTTCTATACCATGGACACCATTGATTGTAACGTTTTGGCCAGCATCGTTTTTAAAAAAGTACGGAGCAATTATTCCACCAACCCATACAGCACACCAAGCAGTCAATTTTTGTTGTTGTCTCAACCTACACTCTTGAGGATTATCATCACTTAAAATACGGAAGTTAGGTTTATTGACGTATCCATTCAACCAAAATTAAGCTTCATCGCTAAACAAAATTCGCTTATGAAAATGGATATCAACGGCAATCTTGTTTTGGCCCATTCACCGAATCTACGCATTGCTAGGTGATCCTGTGGCTTCAATTCTAGCACGAGTTGGATTTTGTAAGCACGCAAACCAAGATCTTTGCGCAAAATCTTCCATAAAGTGGTTGGAGAGTGGAAACATATCCAATTCCTGCACGAATTGGGGAATTCGGGTCTTCCTCTACGCTATGCTCTGCAGCAAGCAGCAATGACTTCTTCTGTACGCACTGTACGACGTCTTTTAGAATAAACGTGATGCGAAGTCGTCCCATACTTACTCGAATTAATTTCTCTGATGGATGATTATGTTGACCGTAAAATGGACGTAGTGCGCGATACGTACTTAAAACAGAACCATGATTTTTAAAATAAATTTTCGTTGTTCATATTGAAATCAAAACCAAACTAGAAAATAAATCACTTAACAGCTGATAAATGACCGCCAGTTAAAAAAGTGTTGCCAACTTAAAGTTCCATACCTCTAAAAAACACCCGTTACAATACAAATATTAACAAATCTAAATTAGAAGACATAGTAACATCATGTTCCAGATGATTTGGCCAAAACTAAATCTGAACCTGGTCAACAATTTGATAAAATTTAAAGGATTTTGGATCAGCACCACTGTAGGCGTAATTACTAAATATTGTCTCATTAGAAAGGTGAAGTCCAACCAATCAACCTTGAGGTCTTTGCTGGAGAAGTGCAACTTCCTACCCAACGATAACTCACTCTATTAACAGCAAATTGAATAGTAGCTGTGTAAGTCAATCTATATGCAAAAATTCAGGATTGATAATTGTATTTGGAAAGGAAATGTCTTCTTGAATGAAGCATCACGCGCACCCGAGAAGTCGGAGAAATGTAAATTTATATCCAGCTGGGCGCGTCGGATTGCATATTTGTTTTATTGCCAATGCACATCTATACCACACATATTTGTTTATATGAGGATACCATGTCTATAAAAGATTTTGGTACCGGTATCTAAGTCTTGTCTAGCGACACGACCAACTGCAGTAGCTAAGGCGGTTTTTTGTTTCGATGGTCAATGCAAGACGATGACGTGCACATACCGCTTTCGCAGCTCCGTTTAAAGAGACCCACACACAGGCGAACAGCTTAAAGTGAAAGGTCGGTCTTTGGGGGATTGCTTTTGAGGCCTGTGAAAGAATTAAATTGAATTCATGAACTCATCTCGTTTCAAGTCTAACTCGCTCTATCTCTGTCTATCTTTAGTGTCGGTCCATTTAGTGAAGTTGCAATTATTTTGCGTTTATGATTTACATTTGTTTGCTGTTGCGCGGGGTTTGAAGAAGACAATTGCGAAGCTCTTCCATGGTGCAGATCTGAAGGATTTGAAAAACATCGGATTCGTTTGATGTGTACTAGTGGTGCAGTCAGATAGGAAAAACCCACCAACCAAGAGGATTGAATTTCAATAATGGAAAATGTGTTTGATGATCATAATTTGTATGGTCGTGGTTTATATTTTGCGGTCTTGAGCGCATGGTGATGATAATAGAGCTGGAGTCATGAATTGAAAGAAACTATTAATTGAAATTTTATTATTGGGACACACCCCGGGAAAATAAATTGATACGAGGAGAGGTATGGGAATGGGAATGGAAATGATGACGACTTTCTTGCTTTGAGTTCGAATTGGTTTGCGGTTAACTGTTGGTAGATATGAGGATATAAAATGGCATCATGATGTATGATTGAGGAGCCGTGTAATTGGTATAATTATTTTCAGTTAGTTGAAAGACATGGTTTTAGACTCTTGGCATTGATCTATGAAAGGGAAACTCCTTAAACTTGTATTAGATATTTGATTGATGATAATGTAGTTTATGAAACTAGATTGTGGAGCTTCAAGGCAGTCGTTGGCTTATTGTCTATCCTTAAGTCCAGTAATTCGTTTTTATTTTTGTTTTTGTGTAAAGTCAACTCGGACTACTTTATTGTGACATGTAACTTAAAGGTCTATCGATTGAACGAAAAAAAAAGCTGGAAATGGTTTAGGAAAATTAAGTAGACGTAGTATTCCCTAGAGCTGTTATAGATGTCCAAAATGGTTTCAACCTTCGCTTAAGTCTACACATATTTTTTTTTACTTTTTCAAGAGGTAGGATCCGAGTTATGGTATCTGCGAACTCCGAAAAGAGGTAGTAGAACATATTACGCTGAAGAATAGCTTTGAAAGCATTCTGTGTTATGTGGGGCGAAATACATATTTCTTGGGCGCAAGGAAATAGACAAGCCAAGTGACATGGTCAACATTTAGCTAATGAGTAAGCAAACTAGCAACTGATTCCAGAGGTGGTGAGCAGTCTTTTCGAAATATTGTAGGGTACGACATGTAGTGTGTATGGACACTAATACTCCGACTTGCAGAGTCTTCGATTCCCTGGCAGACATCAGATAAAAAAAATACAAATATTTGGTGCAACAGGCACATTAGTACCCAGGGCCTAGCTTTCTTACAACCATTCATGAGTGCGTGTCAAATTCTTGCACGATGGCGGGACTTCATGTTTTATGCCGACTCCGAACTCAAAGTTGAGATACGCTATTCTTGACAGTTGATACTACTTGGATGATTTGTCAGATCATCACGAGAGGATGGCCAGTGAAAAATCAATGGGTTTCGAACCCAGAACTTCCGCGCGCCAGTTCATCGCTTGTTAGATGTCTGACACAGCAGATGAAAATATTGCCTTGAGTGGCACGCAGCCCCATCCTGGTTATTGAGGGGCCATGCTAATTGAGAGGCAAGTTCATAGAGTCCCATGTTCATTCCGGTCTATAGCGCCACTTAACTAACTAGCTGATCCTTGCTTTTAATTGAAAGAAAAGACTTCATGCTATTTCGATGCACTCGTTATCTGATTGCAGTTTTTCGGCGCTTACGTAAGAATCGTGGAAACCCTAGGCTTCCCATTCCCGAAGTGTTCATTATTCTATATAACTCTGTACCAAATTTTGGGGAAAACTGTTTTCATTTCATTGAAAAGGCAAGGATGCACTAAGTCACAAGCAAGGGGTATTCGGTCTCCCATCTAATTCACCCATAGTTACCGTAGTTTATCACTTCGATGCCTCGGATAGGCATTTGATGTAGGTTGTTTCGATAATTTGCTTACACGATCATAAGCTCCATTGCCGTGGGACATTTCTTAATTCTTTTATCATTAAAAGACGTACTCCACATTAACCACCAGGCTTGATTTTTTTATTTGCTTGAAATTATATTGCAAAAAGTAAGTACGTATAGAAAAGCTTCCGATTTTGTGTTAGTAAGTCCCATACCATTGCCCTAGCTGGGAGTGTATTTTTTGAGATTGGCCTAAATTAAAATATGGAAATTCAGTTAAAAATAGGTTGGCCTTCATTTGTACCTGGCTTTCTATATAACCAATTTCGGTTTATCATGTTTGTCCATTTTTCCTACTGTGGCTGGATCGAACATATTACTCCAAAATGTGACACCGACGTTGCTTGTCGGTTTTCTATGTAATGGGACTCTTCCACATTTACCACCCTCGGACTTTTACTCACCTAAATTCAAATCGAATGTAGTATCTATAAAATGTTGTATCATATATGTAATAGATACATGACAATAGTACACCATTTCCAGGACTAATATCACATAGAGAACGCAATCGTTTTGTTTTGGTAAATTGATTTCGCATTTTCGGATACAATTCGCAACCACCACTACGCACTCTTTACTTATACCCGTTCACCTCAAACAGACTTTTCCCAATCACTTATATACATATTGGTAGCCTTTTTTTGTTGATTTTTCCTCTTGTTTCACCTTTTTTAATTAAGAAAAAAAAGTACAAGCAAATGCAATCAAAGAGGTTAACACTTTTTTTTGTAGTGAAAGTGTTTTCTTTGATTTTATGAAGTGTATCTCTTTGGTCGTTTTAACACATAGCACTTAACCTTATTGTGGATGTTGAAAAAAAAAAGAGTTTAGGAAAATTATACGAAGAATAGGTGAATGATGGGTAAACATAAACATTTCGATGGAGGAAAATGGTAAATCGTCCGTCACACGGTTACAAGATATTTTTTTGTTTTTTTTTTTTGCTGAAAACCAAGCAATTTGTTCGCATTGAGTTATTGAGAAAGTCAACAGGTAAACATTTGCTTTTATGAGAGTTGCGGAATTCGAGGTGTTCTCATGTCTTAAAAAGAACTGCAGAATTAGGGAGAATCGTTGAAGATTTTGGTGTTGGGGAACTTCTAAAAATTACCAAACATAAAATCGGTAAACCGGCAGTTACTATTGATGAAAATAGGTTTAGGTATTTAAGGATTTTGTTTTGTAATTGTTACGAGAACCCTCTAATCAAAATCAATCGAAAATATGATACCAATTGGTCGGTCCAGCTGCATTACACTTTGTATACATAACTTTCAGCGAAAACCAACTGAGAGGCTTCAAAAACGATATTGGAAATAATATTCGACTGGGTGTATCACTTGAATCCCCATTGGAACTCGAAGTCGCTTTTGACTTCCTTGTCGATACCGTTCAAAAAACGGCATGGAATAATTCTCCTCAACAAAGCAGAAAAGTTAGCCACAGTCAAATAAAGTACCTACCCACGGGAGTTAAAAGATTTGGTTAGAAAAAAATAAAAGCTCGTAAAAGATGGCAACAAGCACGTGCTCCCCAAGATAAGACATATTTAAATCGGTTGATTAATTTGCGATCGAATTCGATTAAAAATTTTAAGAACCGTGCAGTAGAAACTTATCTGCAAAGCCTAACCGCTCTGAAATAATGCAATTATTCACTTTGGAAAGCAGTAAGAGTCATCAAACGGCCAAAAACCGCTGTACCACCAACTAGGGTAACGCAAGATTCTTGGGCAAAGAGCGACAAGAAAAAAGCTGACGTTTCTGCCGCCCATATTGAGGGAACATAAAAGCCCTTTAATTTTCAAGCCCTAAATCAAAACATTACTGTATTCGGCACTAAAACCGAAAATAATGTTGAAAGATATGCAAGTATTGTCGAGCTTAAACGGTAAATACATAACCTGAAGTACCCCTGCCTAATCTTAGATATTTGAAAAACGATATATTTAGTATTTTTACCAAATTTTATATTGAATTTAAATCAAATCCTATCTGGACAGTCATTCGAGAAACATCTTAGTGGAAGAAATTACATTTTTCGTCATTAAAATTGTACCAAGTCGGTTTCATTATAAAGTTTGGGCTTTACATATCCACTGAGTGAGAAATGTGCTCATCGCTAAAGGAAATGTTGTTCGGAAAATCGGTGTTTATTGTGTGTTGTTCCAACACCCAAGAAATCGATAAATTCGAATCTTCAGCAACACTTGCGCTTGCAGCAGCAATATTTTCGAGTGAGCGTACATTTACATAAACATTGCGTAATGCGAGAAAAGTGGCGAAGTATGAACTACCACTTTTGTAGTAAGTCCATTATCGTAAATGGCAAACATCCGAGTAATATTAAGACCCTTCAAATGATAGCTGAGTTGGACAGGTGTCAAATTTCATTCTAGGTACGTAAGAGGTCTCCTACTATATAAATTACGGGACAAGTACACAGGGTTTTCATTTCTTGATAAAATGGAATTGCATACTAGGAGTAGAGTTCATTAGATTTCTTTGTTATTACCTACCTACTTACAGTGAAGCAGGGTTATGTTGATAAATTTTATATATTTTGATAGCTCCGAATTGCCGGCCCAAGCAAAGTGCTGTTCGGTGCATATGGCCACACACCCCCGCTCGCGGCGCCAGTGGAGCTAAGGAATCTGCACCCAATTTATTGGGTGTATTTATTTTACTAAAAAACATATATCCGGAACCAAAACAGCTAACATACTGCCAAGGAATTGAACTGCAACAAATCACCATCACGATCAGTGCTTTTAAACGGTCCAACTAACCACTCTGTAAGCAACCTCAAAGAACGATTCGAGTATAAAATCAGGTGAACACATAAGAAATGATACATGAAAGAAGTTTGGCGAGTGTATGACTTTCACGGTATGTCCAAACTATATCATCAGACCTTCGATTTTCTCTGCCACTGCCCGATATTTAAGGAAAAAACTACTACAGGGTGTACGCCGGGAAGGTATACTACTTTTTTGCCGCCATTTTAGTAAATATTAGTCTTGACAGTTTATATTTGGCAGTCGTGAAGTAGACACGTGGCGAATTTATTAAAGAAAAATATAACATAAACCAAAGTGTTTTTAATCGTTAAAACATTTTATCAAATCAATCATCGATTACTGTGACGATGAGAAAGCTACGTGAAACAAAACGCACTATTTATCGTGCAGTGAATGATTTCGAAGAAAGAGGGTCTGTATCTGAAGGTGATAGGCACAAGCAAGGACCACAACGTACTGCAAGATCGGCTGAAAACATTACTGCTGCTCAAGGAAGTGTTCTAAACAATTCATCAACCTCAGTTCGATGCCGTGCCCAGGAGCTTGGTCTTCAAAGAACAACTTTGGCCTCAGTTTGCACAATGATTTGCATTTGCTTATATTTAAGATTCAGTTGACACAAGACCTTCTTCCACAAAACCATTTACGCCGACGTACATATGCCAATAGGATGTTATAGCTAGCCCATGACAACCCCGACATTCATGAAAAATATCATAAGGAGTGACGAGGCACATTTTCATTTGAATGGATATGTGAATAAACAGAATAGTCGGTTCTGGGAAATGGAAAACCATCAAATTGATCATCAGCCACCTTTGCATCCAATTAATGTTACAGTCTGGTGTGCAATTTGGTCAGGAGGAATCTTGCACCTTACTTATTTGAAAATGAAAACGGCGCAACGGTAACTGTGAATGGGGAGCGATATCGTGATATGATTGACAACTTTTTAATGCCACAACTGTCTGCTTTGGGCTTGATTAACATGTGGTATCAACAAGACGGTGCCACATCGCAAACAGCCAGGATTACAATGGAATTACTGCGAGACCTCTTTCTACAAGAAGTTATTCCAAGAAATGGTGATGTTGATTGGCCTCCACGGTCGCCTGATTTGACTGCTCCGGACTTCTTTTTGTGGGAATATCTGAAAATCTAGGTTTATGCAAACAAACCAGAAACTCTTGAGCAACTCAAAGAAAATACTTGTGGTGAAATTATTGAAATACCGCATGAAATGTGTGAGAATGTAACAAAAAATGATCTTGTAAGACTAACAGAGGCGGACAATTACCTGATATTGTATTCCATACACAATATTTCCGACATTAAATAAAACATTTATCAATATAAGATCCATTCTCTTTCATTTAATCAAAAATTATAAACAAACAAAGTAGTATACCTTCCCAGCGGACACCCTGTATATACACCCAAAGTTACCAAAAATTCTTCGGTAACCCATTACTCAATCCTTAAAGTTTTCTGATGATGAAATATTTTGATGTCCCATGTGTAAAGACCCAAAGAAGGAACAGATTGCACCTGTCTATAAAAACCCTGAAGCCGCCAATCCGTCACAATTGAATGCAGCTCCAAATTTGAAATTCCCTATATAAATCATCGAATCAATATCCACAGAAATAAAATCCCAATTTATTTAAAAGATGGAGAAAATGGGATTAAGTGGCTCGGTAGTAAGCTGCGAGAAGTAGCCAAGCAGTTTTAGGAACGCGAAAACATATTTTACTGGATTCTTCTCGCAGTGATCAGACAAATCATCTCAGTCATTCAGATTCGACATAAGAATGTAGGTACCGCCATCGTGTAAGATGTACACACGCAGAGTTGAGAGTTGGAAAAAAGGCTATAAGAACCACTTGCGTCAACAAAGAACTTCAATGAAAAGTAGCACACAAGGTGTCTTAGATGATGACAGTCTACTAGTCTACTTTTTCGAGCACAGTATCTTACCTGACATAGAAGCCTGGTACAATACCAGTACTAGTGTTGAGTCACCATCACAACCTATGTTGTTGACTAATTTGAACAACTGAAGTAATAAGAGAATTTTGCCAAACCGAACACTCCCTCCAATGCCTCCAGCCTGATGTCAAGACAACCTTTTCCAAACTTCACTTTGCACTTGCCAAACACGCCAAATTAACAACGTGTGAAAAATTGCTTGGCCCGCACTGCATCCACCAAAGATTGGATCTTCATGCTTGTTCAACCTTACACTACCCACATGTATGTGGAAACTAATTAATTCCCCTACTTTCCACAGAGATTTCATTCGAGTACCGCAAAATGCTCCACCACACTGGTACCCTTCCTGCTTCTTCTTCTTCTTCATTTTCCTTGGATTAAACAATTTGAATAATCCAATGAGAATTGATTAAAACAAAAACGATGAAGAAGAAAAGCAAAAAGCGCGCAACTCCTCGTTATGCATGCACACTCTGCCTCCACCGGCGAACGGAATCATCAATTAGCAAGAACCATCAATGATAGTTGCGGTCTGAAAAGAAAGACCACACTTAAAATCACGGCCTGACAGCGAACTAATTAAATTGCGCGGTTGCTTGGTGTTTAAAAAAAATACCTCGACTCATTGGTATCTGTGTGTGATTCAGATAAACTTCCAACTTCCTCAGGGAAATAGCATTGAATTTGGTTTGTTTGTGTGGTTAATGCAAGCACTGATGGCGGTTCCAAAAAGTATTCACCGAGCAATGTTTATAGCCAGCAATTTGGTTCCCATTTACTAAACAATTTAAGCGCCACTCGATGCCACTACAACCCATTACTCCCACAGGATCTGGAAAATTATCTCGCAGCACGACGACTGCACGACGACGAATAGACTTTTTTTGTGTGTGAAGGTACTCATTTGTGGGTCTTAATTGTATCTATGCCGTGTGGTGGCCGGTCGTTGTCTTGATGTTGCGTTTGTTATTGTTGTGGGTCTTTGACCCTTACACCGGCTTGGGCATGTTCACAGTTGTTATCGGCGTTTTTTTTTTTTTTTGTTACTCATTACGATAATAATCGTTGGCACCTTTTGCGCTCGAGTTTCCATTTAGAACTCAAGACAGACGGAAGTGTAAGCTGCGGTATAAATGCTCTAAAGCTAATTTAACCGTATGATTGTTCAGTGTAATTAGCCCATTCCATGTAGGGCAACCTTTTGTTTTCAGCGAAAGTAAGTGTCGGAAAAAAATAAATAGTTAGTCGTGCTAACCACGTGCGGCTGTCTGCTTTTCAGCATGATAAATCCAAATGGGAAATTCACTGTAACTATTAGAGCGAGGAGGGGGAGGTAATGACATTTTAATGATTTCGTATTTCATACTTAAAAAGCGGAAAACTATGAAACCAATATAAACCCGGGGAATTTCTGAGGAATTCAATATGAAATAAGATACAAAATGGTCCTCGGATATCAATGTACGTGTGGTGGTGGTGAGCTTTCTTAGAGAAGTGCCCGAAATGACGAACTATTAAAAACTGTGGATATAATATTTAAGTGTAAGGCAATCCTGGTCTTTAGAGGTCATAAAACCTATCTTTTTTATTTATTTAAATAGTTGAAGGGTTAGGTAGCATGCCTTTCAAAAACTTTGCACCCCCCAACTCCCACTCGAATGAATTCAAAGTATTAACCTTCTTCTAGGGCTCACTGTTGGATGGGTTCGAAATTGGACGTATGCCAAGTGAAATAAGGCCGAATCGGCTTTATTTCACTTAAGCAAAGTGAAATAAGACCAAGCATGAAAATTCGGAGTTATTTCGCATTAATAAAGTGAAATAACGTTGAAATGTAAAATTCGGCGTTATTTCGCTCGGCTTTTTTTCACGGAACCAATTTGATGAACAGTCTTGTCTTTAACCGTCTCAAGCTTGTGTTATTGTTATTATTATGTACATAAAGCGAGCCATGAAGCTGTGATCTGCGTTGAAAAGATTGCTAGTAAAAGTGTTCTACCAACAAACAAAGGAACAACTTAAGAAGTTGCCGAGTTTATTTAACTCGGAGTCAACATCAACCCCACGAATGGCACCATAGTGAAGATCCTAGGGAGACCGACTCTGTTTTGCTTCAAAACTTGAAAGTCTAAATGCTTGATTAAAAGGATCTAACCTTATATGCCTTACTATACTTTACGCCAACGATTGCTGGGAGTAGATCAACTATAAAGCACATTCGAACGAAAACCTGTTTGTCGAATATTTAGTCCAGTATGTGAGGAAGAGGCTTGAAGGCTTGAATCAACCGCGAGCTTTATTATGATCTGTACCAAGATGCATATGCAGTCCCAAATGGTTGAAAAAGAGCCTTGGTTTTGAAACCTAGATTAAGTAAGATAGATAAGCTTGAATTGAGCAGTTGGCCAATGAAGACCAAGATTCATCTACGTAAAAGACATTTTTCTAAATTTGAGCTTAGAAACGTGACAATTAGCACGGCCATATTGTGCGAATTTCCAAGAGAAACTTGGAGTCCTAACCTCCACTTCTGAGACGACAAAGATGGCTGACTAAACCTCCGCTATAAGAATCAAGCGATCGGAAACAGAATGGCCAGGATCGATGAGGATTGAAGGGCTTCTTGTCTCATTTCTATTCTAGTGATTCCAATCATTTTTTTAGAAAGTGATAGCTCTATGTTATCTAAGGTAGACATGGGCTTATAGGTTTTTTATTAATTTTAGGTTTTGATAGATTTGGGGCTTTGTCAATCATAAAGATTGAGTTCATCGACAACGAAATGGGAAAGAGGGTAAGAGACCGCCAACTACGACGTAATTAGCAAAAGTTCCACATACGAAAGATGATCAAAAGCATTGTTGTATGTCATTATGCTATAGATCTCTTGATAGGCTTTTGATGCCATTAAATGTAAGGAAGATAGCCGTTATAAATGTTAGATTTAAGTGCATATGTTTAATGTGAAAGATATCTTCGAGGTTCTGTCGAGCAATATGTCGGAGTTCAATTCCGAATCTCCATAACACTAAAAAATGTTTTCCACTGGACCTCATTTTTTCACGATCTCTAGTCAGATCATATAAGGAATAATTTAAAGCTTATCTCCACTTGTGTGGGTCGACAAACATTCGACAGTAAATCTATCATAACAAGTTTTTTCAAAATATCCGGAGTTAAACTGGAGGTTTATTGTGCCAAAAATATAACTTTGGACATACAAATGAATGGAGAAAGTAGGTTTGGCTTTTAATGACAGATGTTTCAGTTTAATCAATTTTTTATCTCCAAATTACCGCATCCAGCATTTAGAAAAACAGGATATGTTCCACCATTAGTGATAAACGTAAACAAGAGAGTTGTTATGAGCAAAAAAGGTTTGACCGGATCCTGGACGTGTCTGTTGCGACACACGAAATGTTTTTGTATTTTGGTTAATTATTATTATTTATTTTAGCAATCTTGTAATAAACCACAACGAAAAAGTCGAACTAAGTCAGTTAAGAATATGATTAAAAAAAATCGTTTTCACAAATTATTTAACTTGGTCGATGCTAAAATTAAGTGGCATATTATTCTGCCGAAGAAAGAACCGTATTGTAATTTTCTAAAGAGGGGTTCTCCCAGTTTTACAGGGATTAATGTTTTAACAGCTGCCACTAAGGTATATGCTAAAGGAGGAAGAACACCTGCTTTACAGAAAGAAGAACAATGAGCAAGATAGATCAAAGATATAGATGGGTGCCTTTCCAGGTTACGATTCCATACGTTTTACTGAATTGGATAACGTCAAAGCCATGAATACAAGGGCCGAACTGTTCGAGATATAAAAGAGAAAACGCAGTTGAGTCACAGTCGATGATGAGAATATTGAAAAATCTCTTTTTCAGATTGTTAAAAGCCAATAATGAACAAACTCCAAACAACAAACAAAAATAGCGTAAACTACTAACCACCCGACGTAAACGAGAAGCAATATCCAAATTTAATTCTTACACGTCTGCGGCCTACCCGCCGAGCTATTTTAAGCCGGTGGAGATGATTTTACAAGGTGGCGCAAAAGTAATCCTCCTATCAGAAAATGCTATATATTTTGCGATTGGCCCCTAATGTCAGTTCTGATTTGACATTTGTGTAGTAAACACATGTGAAATACACGTTAATAAACAATGTTACGCTACACTGCTCCAGAACGCGGAATATTGGTGACTATTTATTTGAGCAATAATCGGTTGGTGACTTTGGCTCAACGTGAATTTCGTCGCAGATTTCCTAGCCGTCCAACGCCTACTGGTGAAACACTGCGAAGTCTAGCCGCTCGCCTCGAAGAGACTGGCACAACACGAGATGCTGTCAGGCGTGGCAGACCCCGGAGTAGCCGTTCTGCAGAGAATATTGCTGCTGTAGCCGAAGATGTCATGGAAGCGCCGTCGACATCGACCAGACGACGTGCCACGCAAATGGGTATCAGTCGACGGTCTTTACAGCGAATTTTGGTACGAGATTTGAAGATGTTTCCGTACAAAGTCCAGACGGTGCATCAGCTATTAGCTGCTGACCGCCAATCGCGTCTAACATACGCTCAAGCCATCCTTAATCACCACCAAGAGGAAGATGATTGTTCATCAAAAATAATCATGAGTGATGAGGCCCATTTCCATCTTAGCGGGTACGTAAATAAGCAAAATTTACGCTTCTGGGGCACTCAAAGTCACTGTATGGTGTGCTGGTTTCGCTGGAGGAGTCATCGGACCTTTTTTCTTCGAAGACGTCGCGGGCCAAATGGTTACTGTGAATGGTGAGCGCTACAGAGCAATGATCAACGAGTTCTTTTTGCCGCAACTTGATGAATTGGGATTGAAAACATGTAGTTCCAACAGGACGGTGCAACGGCACACACTACACGTGCCACAACCGATATGCTGAAGGATGCATTTCCCGGGCACCTAATCTCCCGTTTTGGCGATTTGCACTGGCCAGCAAGATCGCCTGATTTGACCGCTCCAGACTTCTTTTCGTGGGGCTTTTTAAAGTCGCGGGTTTATGTCAACAAGCCTCAGACTCTTGCAGCTCTTAAAGACAATATCCGTCAAGAATGTGAGGACCTATCGCCGGAAGTTTTGGCCAAAGTGATGGAAAACGCCATAAAAAGGGCTCAAATGACAATCAACTGTGGCGGCTGCCATTTACATGACATCATATTCTCGACTTGATGTAAAAAAAAATTAAAAGACCAAATAAAAATAATCCACAAGAAGAATCAAAGTTTTTTTTTTTTTTTTTTTTAAATTACAGCCAAAAAACATCGGAGGGTTATTTTTGCGCCACCTTGTATAACCAAATTCAACAACTCATTAGCAAAATTTAATCGGATGAGAGTATACATCAACAATGCAACCAGAATACGATTTTTTCCGGGATTTATAACGTAAGAAGTGCGTTTTCACAACAAAACTATCAAAAAATAAATGTTTACACTTAAACAAATTGATATATTCAAACATTTTGCTTATAAATATAAATATAGGAAAATTGAATTTTTTGATATTTTTGGTCAAAAATCAATTTTTGGTTCTAGCTAACGCCAAACATTATGGCTGTCTTTTTGCAAGATTGCGCAACAACCCAGAAATCCTAAGTATAGTTTGATCGATTAACAAAAAAAGGAACCAAATACAAACGCATACATGTTCTTAACATCGCCTACAAGATCCTATGCCGTCATATGAGAATATCCAAAACCTTTTAATAACAACCTGATCGTCTCTTATCAGTGTGGTTTTAAGCCAGGAAAGTCCACAACTAATGAGATCGGCATATATCGTCACGTATTGACAAAAAAAAACAAGCAAGACCGCATACGACATTATTTACAGTATATGCTGTTAACGATAAAGGACATAATCATCGACGAATTGGACAGAACGCCCTCAACGACAGCTACAACTTTGAGGAAGTAAGGGATTTTGTCTACCTCGCCTTCGCTGATAACTCTGACAATAATATTCAGAACTCAGATATCAAACGAAGATTACTCTTGCCAATGGGTGTTTCTTCGTGATAAGAATACAATTAAGTAATAAAACTCTCAATCGAATTTCTTTACAGCGCTGAAGCATGCAATAGGTATAGTGCGAATGAAGAAACATTGGTCGTTTTCAACGAAACATTATTGGCAAACTGATCCCGTTTGTGTTGACGGGTTATAGAGATAAATTTTGAATCAATCATTTAACGAGTTGTTAATCGACATGGACGTTGTTAAAAAAAAAACTCCGCACTCGACTTTTAAGAAATACACCACCATACATTTGTTTTACTCTGAAATGCAGCTGAAACCGGAAATTCCACAAAAATAATAAACGGATCCCAGCTAGTCAGGTCAAATCCCATTTATCTTATTCAAATCATTTCTATATATGAAAAAGTATTGTTGGAAATTATAGATCACATAATCATTAAATTCTCATCAATTTTCCATTGGAATTGGATACAATTAGGAAAAGCTCAATCAATCCAATCAGATACTAGTTTAACAAATAAAATTGAAATGCATGCAGCGAATTCAATTTGAACAAATATCCGTCCTCATAAATTAACTGACTCGTAAATTAATTTAAAAGAAAATTAATCATAAAAATGCCTAATGACACTATTAACCCAATTCTTCCCTTTTTATAAAACCAATCAAAATGCTAAGCAAACTTCAGTTGGACTGCAGGGAGAATTCGTTAGATAGGTAGATACATACTTGCATACGAAAGTTCTCCGTGTTACTTACAATAATAATTGTGGGTGTTGCACACGTACCTTGTGTGAAATATTTCGGCTCGGGTGCAGTTAAAATTTATGAAAATTATCATAAAATACGAATACCCATGATAATACCCAAAGACAGGTGATTGCTAAGCAGAAGGCATGCTTATAATAATACTGTTAGGCGCTATATTGACGCTTTTAAAGCCACCTGAAGGCAGCGACTGACACTTTGTAAATAGATGTCAAAAATCAAAAGATGTTTTTCGGCTTTTGTGGATGGTGTATTAATAGCGGTTTTATTGTAGGACTTTAATAAGATAAAGGTTGGTCACCACTTTAGGTTTATGTAGGACAGAATGCAGTTATGGGGGACACATTTTTTTTTATGGTTATAGCTGTTGCAGTATACCTACATCCGTACTAATGTTGTTCTTACACGTTTTTAATTAACCGATAATGAATTATTTTGGGAATCCAAGGGCATGAAAGAACTTTGTTCTTAAATTAGTAGTAGATTGAGTAGTGTGTGAGGAGTTGGCCCGCCCTTTATTTAACAGCTGGGAACAAACTTATAGAGCGCAACGTTTTAGTTGCTTATAAAATGGAAAAGCATTTAAGTAGAAAGTTTATAACAGGGAAGGCCATTAGTAGAACATGTAATATATCCAAATGTGAACGGGAATTAGAGGGTCTAAGATTTTATTATGTTGCGGTAGAGGTGCACATGTGTGCATCGATTATGACATTTAACGAGTGTTGCATGATTTAAGAAATTTCAGATCTGTGAATTAAATAACCAACCATAATGGTGGACATGACATAAAAAATAACGGATGATGATGGCAAGGGCAATTTTTTTGAATGTTGGAATATCCATTCTTAGTCTTTGTTTAGAAAGAGTGATTTTTATTTTTATAAATTTAGAAGACTGACTTTCGGATGGAATAAATTGCCAGTACTCTGCCACATTCACCAATACATTTATTGAACTATTAAGTGTAAGCTGTCAACACAAATAGACCGTTACTGCCAGATATTAAGTGTTTTTTGCAGGTAAAATAATTTCTGGTCACCGCGATAAAGGTGTTTGGAATATGCCATACGTGCCATATCAACGGCTTTGCTATACATACATAAAATGTAATCAGCAAGAAAGTACAATGGAATTCCGGAATATCTTGGAACCGTACAGTGCGACATTATCCTGCTTGGTAATCTCACAAAAATTTCCGAACAAATTTGTTCGGCTTATGATTAGTGGGTGATCGCGGGTAGTGAGTGGAAGGTGATTGTGATTGCATCCCACCCAAAATTCATGAAACCATAATTCGAAGAAATTGATACAGTGGACATTGAGAAACATGAACCCCCAAACTATGAACACTGTATTTCATACATTGACTTATCCAAAACGTGAACAAATCTAAAAGCTCTAATAGTTATGTGAACAAAATTTTTCAAGATTTCTTTACGAAAATTCACTAAATGATCGCATTACATTCAAAATGCTTAGGCGCAAATTTATAGTCAATCGATGTTTAAGGGATTAACTCCATACTAGTTAGCATCTACTTCAAATTAAAAGGTAGCTTTAACTTATTTGCCTCAATAGACACTTTTTAACGTGGCGCTAATCAGTGTCGTACCTCTAAGAACTCTAAGCCGAACTCACCTAAAAAGTGACAGTTCTGACAATCAAACAGAACCAATTTCAGTGAACACTCTCAAACACACCTAAAATTGACAGTGAAAAATATTCCAGCTGTTTATGCCTTTGCCCGTTGCACGATTTGAAAATGACAGATGACATTACGCTAACTCTGCATTAAATATTTAAAGTGAGGTTTCGTTTGCTTTAACTTTAATGCAGAGTGAGAACGCTAAAGTACACTTTTTGACGACTATAATTATCAAAACATGTTAGTTCGTGATAAAATAATTTTAAAGTCTACTTTAAGCGACTATAAAGTATTTAGAATTTACGGAACCCCATAATGTTGACACTGCGTAGCATGCATGTTAACCAAATATATTGATTTCATCTCTTATAATTTTTTTTTTATCTTTCCAAATTTATAGTGACCAACGTTTTTTTTTTTTGTTAAGAAATGGATGGTTACGTGGTTTAAAAAAATATATGGCATTCTACTTCTAAAAAAACTGGTGAAAAGCTATTATCACAGCTTCACTTAGTTGATCCATTTAAATTAAAATTAAGAGACAAATTGAAGAAATATATATGTAATGATCGTTTATACAATGCAGATGAATCTGGATTGTTCTGGAAACTTTTGCCAGAGCCAACCTACGTTTCAACATCAAAGAAGCAGCGATTTACTTCAGACACACACAGGCTTAAGTTGTTGAATTTTAAATCTTCTAACGTAAACAATTTGCAATAGTGTGCATAAATATGTACAAATAGGATTTTTTCATAAACGTCTGCCTAACTAAGACCTGCGTTAGATGTGTTCATAAAGTCAGATTTTTGATCTAACAGACCCAGATGAAGTGCAGAAGATATGTTTATAAACGTCATAATTCTCATCAGCATCTGGCAGATTGTGCATCTATATTTTTTGACCGCAGAAAGCGCAGGAGATAAAGAAAACAAATGTTAAGTGCGAAAATAAAAGTTTTATTGGCCTAAAATTACACTAACTTTATAAATTCTAAAAAAAAACATATGAGAAGGCTACAATCATTATTACCCTAACTCAAAATTTAAGGCCTAAAAATATCTCTCTAAATTATTTCTCTATGTTACAAACTATTCATGAAAGCTAATTAATATAACCCTATGAGATAGGATAGGGTATAAACAGCAACTCAGTGAATTTTAAGTTCGAACGATAACTATGGAGTAAGAACCAACTACACTCAACATCTTTCCTATTGCTATGGGCCGATAAGTTAGATCAAGCGAACGTGTTATAGATAAATCAGGTTTAAGCATTTTTGTCTGGTATTAAGTTAATATATTTTAAGAAAATAAAAAAATGAATATAAAAGTAAAAAACATATTTCCTATCTTACTTTCTTATTCTTCTATTCAAAATCATCGCACTTTGTTATAATCCTACAACGGTAAGAATACTTGAAGGTATTCAAAACCCTTGTGCAAATTATAACAAAAGGCTCGTTAGAAGACAGGGCCTCTCGTCCTTACGATAATTAATGTTTGCGTGTGCACTTGCTCGATGACATTGTCTTCAGCTTTGTCCCTTAAAGTGTTTCAGCACATCGCGGGCATTTTGGAAATTGAGGAGAGAAAATAGCGTTGGTTTTACATTCTTAAAAAGTAGACCCGGAAACAGATGGTTTTCAAGGGTGATTGTAAGCCGAACCTGTAATTTGTCAATCTTTTCGATTTCGATTAAGGCCAGTCACACATTGGATACGAATTTGTATCGCACGTAAACGTCTGAATACTGGTCGTACGAACTGAGTGCGCACACATACTACGTTTTTCTGCGTCGAAAAGGCAGTGCCCCGGTAATATCGCACGAAACTATTTAAAAATCACAACCATTTCGGATTGTTGTTGGACGTTGGAATTGCACGCACGTGTACGACTAACTCGCACACAGTTTTCGCGCTCCCATAATACTTGGAAGGTCGGGATTGTTTGTGCGTGTTCGTACGAATCAAATTCGTACAATAACGCGTCCAATGTGCGACTAGCTCAACCTTTAGCATGGGTATATTTTAATTTAACCTGACTACGGAACACTCGATAGTCTCATCTCGTTTAAACCATCCCAGACAGGACATTTTTTATGAAGAAGATCTTCAAAATTACGTAAATGTGGGCTGTATGAAGTGTACAATTTTACAAGAATATTATAAGCGATGAACTCTTTCGAATGCCATAAATTTATCACGATTTTTTTTTTCAAAACTGCCTAAGCCGACTTAAAATGACATGAAATTCGCCTCCAAAATGAATTACCAATTACGTACGACTAACTCGCACACAGTCTGCGTGCTGCCATTAGTCGGGATTGCTTGTGCGTGTCTGTACGAGTCGAATTCGTACGATCATGCGTCCAATGTGCGACTGGTCTAATACATACCACATGCGTATAAACAATCTGTAAAAATGGTGAAAATTATCTGAAAAATCTTCGAATCTGGGTTCGGAAGGCGAACACCGAACTACGAATTTCACGTTGATTTCGAATGACAAATTTGAGAAGCTTTTTATGGCAGTTTTATGCTCTTTAATGTTTGTCAGATTTCAACAAGAGATTGGGCAGTGAAAAAAGCTTAGATGTTGTCACTTTCGGGACTTTATCAGTGCATTACTATTACCACCTATCAAGTACAATCCAACAGACACAAAATTCAAACTACAAAACAAAAGTTAAATGATAAAAAAAAAAAACACAAAACAAATTCAATGTTGCATTTCATGATACAAAGTTGCATCGCAATTGATAACCAAATGTCCCAGCCAACAGCGATGAAACATTAATCGTGATCGTTTACTGTAATTGTGGCAATCATTCGTAACCACATCCAAGCAAACCTTTCCTCATTACTTTCAATCAGTTTTATTAATGACCACACAACTGTCGGTCGATGGAAAGAAAAGATCACCTTACCCCAAAAGTCCTTCTATCTTGCAACGAGTCATAGACCAACAGCTATCGCACGTAAACTTAGAAAGTCAAAGCCAAGTATGTGTCTGTGTCATGTGTGGTTAACGGTAGCAGAAAAAGATTTACGCAAGTTCATTAACTGAATTTAATTGCAAGAAATTAGCTGTACCTATTAGTAACGAGTAGTGTAGGTTAACTCTGAAGCCAAGCCAGAGCAGCCTTTGAACCAGATTCTATGTGGGTTTTAATACGGAATAGTGACTTAAATGCTGTATTCCGTTGTTTCCATGTAGGAAATGAAAAAAGTACTGTAGGGTATCTACAGTTGATAGTGCGAGTACAGGGCCGGAACAGCCATATTCGCTTTCTTTTTTTTATCAGTGAAGTTATCATTTTTATAAGAGGTATCGATAATAATCGTTAAACTTTAACACATTTGTAACTTCTATAATTCTGCGGCAGGACTTCCGATTTTTTAATCACTTCGACACTTGGTTACATCTAGGCAACCCTGTTTTCGCAATTGCGACATATATTTTTGCTTGATTTTTTGTAGAAGATGGCAGAATGGTTGAAGGTGTCGGGCGTAAAAATATTTTGGAAATTGAAATACTGAAGAAACTCAACCCTAAAAGGAGTATCGTTGGTACTGCTATTCCAAACTCGATATAATACAAAGTTCAGATAAGTGGTCACACTTCAAATGAAAAAGTGTCTCCAAATACCAATCCAAATACAGTAGTAATACTTTTACAAGACACCATAAGTGACAAATTCAGTTCCATCTGTAATTTTTTATAGATTATATATTAACACATACAAGGTCGGCCAAAAGAGATCACCCTATTATAAGATGCTCTTATTTTTGCAAATGGCCGCCAATGTCAAATCTGTTTTGACATTTTTGGACTAGACAGATGTAGAATACATGTGAACAAGCCATGGACCGATACACTCCCCAAGAACGTGGAATATTCGAAGTGGACGATTAAACAAGCAAAACTATTGCTTCTGGGGCACCGAAAATCCACGAGTATTGCACGAGGAGCCATTTCACCCGCTCAAATTAATGCATGGTGCGCTGTTCACGCTGGAGGAGTCATCGGGCTATTTTTTTTTCGATAACGCCGCTGGTCAAACGACAACAGTGGACGGTGCGCGCTATAGGGCCATGTTAACTGAGTTTTTTGCCGCAATTGGACGAATTAGGACTGGAGGACATGTGGTTCCAACAGGACGGAGCAACGGCAAACACTGTGCGAGCCACATCCGATATTCTGAAGGCCAAAAAACATCGGATGACTTCTTTGGCCCACCTTGTATAACGGGTGATTTTTTAACCGCACTCAAATTTGCATCAAATATTCAAAATGTTTATAGTAATCAATGAATAGGCCTTTGCCATCTACGTTTTAAAGACAACTTCATGTAAATGTTGTCCGCGGCTCCGTTTCAAATGGTCCATTCGGAAGGTCCAATTTCGCGTCACTTTTTCGAGAATTTCGGCCTGTATTCCACGAATCACGTGTATTATATGTTACCCTGTAAGGTTTCAATGGTGTTTGGATAGTCCACAAAGACATAAATAATCAAGATACGTTACATCGCAATCGCCACAGGGCCATTTTGAGAGATAAGCTGCTCACCAAATTCATCCTTCAACATTTCCATTGTTTCACGAGCTGTGTGCAATGTGGCACCGTCTTGATGAAACCACATGTCAACCAAGTTCAACTCAGCCAACTGGGGCAAATAAAAATCGCGTATCGTTTGCCGTTGACGGTTACGTTTCTTTGAAGAAAAATGGGCCGATGATGCCACCAGCCCATAAACCACATCAAACTGTCGTTTTTTCGGGATGCATCGGTAATTCTTGTATGGCATGTGGCTGCTCATCACTCCAGATGTGACAATTTTGTTTATTTACGTATCCGTTTAGCCAGAAATGAGCCTCATCGCTGGTCGCCATAGTCTGGTCGTAACAAACTGTGCACATTTTTCACAGAGCACGAATTTTGATAATAAATTTCAATAATTTGCAATCGTTGCTCGTTTGTAAGTCTTTCCATGATTAAATGGCAGAGTATACTACAAACTTTTCATCTTGACAGATGACGTTTAGACGCCATTACTAACCAGTGGTGCAACCTGAAAAACTTAACTCTTCAAAAATCACACGTTATTATGCTATTGACATGCGACTTCGTGTGATATTTTGATTTGTTCCTTCAGTAGCAATCATAAAATCTCTGCATTATTATTGTCTGCTATAGAGTGAATTTCTGAATCTTAACTCAAAATAATCAAAGACCTCGAAAAGTGAAAAAAAAAAAAAAACATATGAGAAGGCGATAATCTGCTGTGCGGATAGTCAAACACCCTTATCCCATCCCATCCTTTCAAAAATGTGGGCTTTATGGCAACGAAATAATGAAAATAACATTTTCACAACATATCGTTCAGGCAGTTTATCACAATCTTTTATGGTTCGACAGAAAAACAACGGTTTTCTCCTGCATTCGGTATACAAATGGTTTTATAGGAAAACGCCTCCAAAAAGTGGGCGTGGGTTAAAATGATATAGAGACGAAATGTTTTTATTATCATAATAAATTTTCGAATTTTTTAAAAGTTTATACCGAAGAAAGTTTTTAACTGAAAACGTCCCCAAAGAGTGGGCTTGGAAAAACATCATATTAAATATAGATATTGAACTTGTCTAAATATGATGTTCAGGAACATTTTCAAAATTTTGAACGGTTTGGCCAAAAACTACGCTTTTTCGCAAAGAGAGCGAGGCATAGGGCGGATATCAGAAATTTTAACACTTTTTCAGCTGGGAAGTGCTGCCAGAAATCATCATATAGCCTGTTTATCATGCTTTTTGGAATCAAATCATGTTTAAATGTTTTCGATTAAAAAATCATGTTTTTTATTTAAAAATCTATAGTTACTTTGTATCTCATTAATCGCTTCGTAAAGCATCATTACTACTTACACGTCCATAACTAACCCTTCACGAACACGACTATACTATTTTAAAGCAAACATAACTATATTGCCGCTTCAACTGAAAAACAGAGAGGATGAACAGTAACACCATATTTTTATATTTACTTGTTGTTTGTGTACTTCCATTTCACTCATTCCTTCTTTTTTCAATGTTCGTATTTTTCATTTCGTGTCACTATTTGATTTGGGGTTAGCAGGGAAAGGCAACATTCCAACTACGAATCATGTTTTTTTTAGCTCAAATCATGCCTTAAAATCATGTTTTTTTATTGAATTTCTGAGTGGCAGCACTAGCTGGGAGCAGCAACGAGACGTGTACCAAATTTCATCATTCTAGCTCAAAAATTAAGCCACAAAAACTGCTGACCTACGGACGGACGCTGAATCGTGGCTAAATCGACTCACAGCTATCGGTTCTGAGCTATAGATCGGCTTTAAGGTAAAACTAGCTAAATTATATCTCTATGTTACAAACTATGTATCAAAATAAATAAACCCCTATGGGATAGGGTATACAAATGGAGTATACTACGCAGCAGAGACCTGAGATTCAGCTTATGAGGTAGAGTTCACAAGGTCTAAGAGAACACATTGGTGCAGGGATACCAACTTGTATTGACACCATCTGAATATATCCAAATCTCTACGTTGGCTTAATTTTTCCCCAATTTTTAAACCATGACCTTCGGTTACTAAGCATGTTGTAAAGTTCATTGGCAGCATGCAGGAAACCTCACACAGTTAACCTTTGCTAACAAATGTTTAGGTTGTGAGAAAGTGGAAGTGTCATCATACACTTCCTCGTCAACACAGGCTTGAAGAAACTTTTCTACTTAAGGGGGTATAATCTCCAAGAACTTCCTGAGATGACGCCTGCAGATGTCGGAGTCAATAGAGTGCGCTCGAAATCAAAACATGACAACAGTGTTCAAGACCTAGTCTAACTTTCGTTTTTTAGAGAAGAAGCAGCTGGTGTAAAGTATCTCTTAGCTCTAAAAAAGTGTAACTTAGTTTAGTCGTCACTTTTTTTAATAATACGGGTTACATGTTGATCTGATACATCCCAGTTTTTGCAAAATATCTCTTTTTAATAGGCGTGTCATTGGCAGCAAACAAATATAAAAATTTTTGGTTCTAACTCGCCTATTGCACCAAAAGATTGACCTATTCTTCTTATTATTCCTAACTACAATCAATTTGCATCCACACTTTTTTTATACAAAAAAATGTCGTGCGACAAAACTGAGAAGAAATACACCATGTAATTGGCTCAAAATTCCTTGAATCCAAGCCTGACTGATACGAAACGACTAAGATTATTGTGTCCGTATTCGAAATATGGGAACCAACAGTAAAAGCAAAAGCATCATCAATCGATAGTGCTGAGGTTGTTAGATCGATATTCGAATCGTGTTAGCAACACATTTCCCATCGGTGGTATTTCGAAATGGATTCTTGTTGTTAGCTTACGCGTTTATTTATGATTGAATATTAGAAATATTGCTGCCAATGGAATGGGTTGATAGAGATATCTTTAGATAAAGGGAATAGCCAAAATTATATTTCGATGCACATGTAGATACTTATCTGTTGAATGTTTATATTAGATAGTGTGACTATATGCGTTACATACCTGAAATGAGAAAAAAAAATAATTATAGCATTAATGATAATTGTAAACAATAATTTATACACAAAAAATATATTTTTGATAACGTTGCCTTCTTATATTTATTATGTTGAGTCTACTACATCGAAGTAGAAAATAAAGAAGATAAACAATTGTCGCTTCCACATCATCCACAAGTTGACTTTAAGGTTATGCTACATATTTTCAAATCAAAAAAACTTTATTACGATTGGGCTAAAAAAGTTGTTGAAAGGAAATCTATTACAAACCCAACATAGTCATGTTCTTTTAAAATTCTTGTTTTCTTTTCATAGCATCCAGCAGACACATTTCATCAATGCTCTGATCTGTTAGATTAATATATTTATATACGTAGAGACTTTAATGCGTCCGGGTTTTTTACTTTTATTTGCACTTTCTTAAAATTTTGATTTATATATCTTTACATTTTTTGAACCACGGTTAACACAATGAATCTAAAATTGTTGCTATAATAATTTTATAAAGTCACTAGAGAATTTCGAGTTTATGTAAAAAGTGTAAAACTGACCAACCGATTAACAAAAATTATTCACCACTGCATATTGTTATGCAATATGAAGGGATCATCCAACTTAAAAAGAATAAGTCGATCAGGATTATCACGACAAATTTAACAAGAAGTGCCGGCATTAAAACTGATGATATAAGACTCATCTAAGACATCTACCACATGTTTGTGACCAATAACTGAACAGTGGAATCTTCATAAGCTCTATAGCTCTATAGGCAACGAAGAAGGGAAGAATACCGGCTTTTCAGAAAGAAGAAAAAAGAGCAAGAATAGAGCGCAATCGAGAATATAGAAAGGTGCCACTCCAGGAACGATGTTCGCAAGTTTTACCAAAGTGTAAAACGTCAAAGCCACGGATATAAGGCTCCAACAGAATCCTGTTGAGATGAACGAGGAAATATCGTAGTTGAAGCACAGTCGATGCTGAGGATATGGAAGAACCACTTCTGCAGACTGTTAACCGGCGATGACGAACAACATTCCGCTGTCAGACAAAACAAACCATTCAATATCGACCTGAATAAAGTGAGGATAGCAATATCTAAACTCAAGCTTAATTAGGCTGCCAGAAATGATGGCCTCTCCGCTGAGGTTTATAAAGCCATCGGAGATGTTTTGGTAAGTAATATCAAAGAGTAAAGAACTACATAGAGTGCGCATCTCATACAACGAATATTTTCTATGTGGGGTAGTGATATTGATACCCCAGTGTTCACATTGCTACCCCAGCATAAAACAACAGCCTTGCTGTTTCCCCTACGAAATTTCCCCTTCGCACTTACCGTCCGCGTCTAAAACGGCTACAAAATTTTTAGCTGTGATGCGTACTCTATGTAGTTTTACACTCTTTCGTAACATCCACCAACTCATAACCCAAATCTAATCGGGAGTAAGTATGCCTGAGGAATGAAACCTCAGCATCGTTTGCCCGATCAGAGGCACAAGTCTGCTCATCATCTTTTAGACGATCCTATCTGCCGTAATATGTTAACGCCTGAAACCGTTTACCAACAACCTGATAGGCCCTTATCAGTGTGGTTTTAGGCCAGGAAAGTCCACAACCAATCAAATTTGAACACTTCGGCAGATCCTTGAAAAAAAAAAAAACAAAAAAGTCCAAATCGATACCCACCACCTATTCATCGATTTCAAAACCGCATATGACAGCATTTATAGAGACGAAACTATACATAGCCATGTCTATAGTTTTGGTATACCGCCTCGTCCGTTTGTGTAGGATGACAATGGAGAATTCTCGCTGCTCCATCAGGGTCGGAAACGACCTCACCGACACATTCGATACCAAAAAAAGATTTAGGCAAGGCGATGGGCTGTCATGTGACTTCTTCAATTTGATTCTTGAGTGGATTGTGCAAAACTCCCGAGCCAACATCAGTGAAACAATTTTCCAAAAATCGGTACAACTACTAGCATACGCCGACGATATTGACATCATTGGTAGGACCCAACGTGATGTCATAGCCACGTTTGCTAGTATAGAGAAGGAAGCAGCAAAAATGGGTTTAGCAGTAAATGAGGGCAAGACGAAGTATATGCTGTCAACACGAAAGGACACACAACATCGACGAATTGGACAGAACGTCGCCATTGACAGATATAACTTTGAGGTAGTACGCGAGGTTTTCTATCTCGGCCCCGCTAGTAAGTCTAGCAACAACATCTCGTCAGAGATTAAACGAAGAATTACTCTTGCCAACCGCTGGTTCTTCGGGCTTAGGAGGCAATTTATTAGTAAAGGTCTTACTCGAACTACTAAGGATATTCTATATAAAACCCTGATCATCCCAGTCCTGCGCTGAGGCATGGACCATATTAAAAGCCGATGAAGAAATCCTTGGTCGATTCGAGAGGTAATTTTTTTGAAAAATCTTCGGTCCCTTTTGCTCTGACGGGCTATGGAGACGAAAATTCAACAATGAACTATACGAGCTGTACAGCGACGTCATTGGACGTTTAAGATGGCTAGGACATGTAGAACGAATGGATACCAATACTCCAGCTCGCAGAATCTTCGTTTCCCAGCCAGACCTCGCTTTAAGTGGCCCGCACAAGTAGAAACCGACCTTAACCAACTTCTCGCAACTGGAGGGAGTTAGCTAAGGACCGGGCTAGTTGGAGATGTATGTTTGTGAGGCCAAGGTTCATTCCCGACTGTAGTGCCACTTAAATAAGTAAGTAAGTAAATAAACTTCATAAAAAGAGCGGTTTCATAAGGAAATCATGCTAAGACTCGTCTGATATTAAATTTGACAGGATTTAGCATACCAGTCTTGACCGAAAATGTTGTTGTGTTTGTTATGTTATGTGATTGTGAGTGGTTTCGGATTGATATAGTGATCAATAGAAAAGTTGTCTTCGAATCTCTAATTTTCATAAATTATTTCCTGTCTGCTTCTGAATTCCATTAATTTCAAATGAAAGTTCACGTCCCTCATCTTGCGGTGGTCTTAAACGACTTCATATGTTAAGCTCATTATATCGGGATTTCGGCGCATTATCAAATAGGCCGAATCCAAAGAAGTGAAATTCAATTCTTCCAAAACGTTGCATCTTCTGATACCACCACGTTTACCCTCCAGCTTATCTTTGGACATACCTAGAGACCTAATCGAAAGTATTATCTAGAACTATGAGGCTGGGAGCAGCTATTACGCGACAGATTTATTGGTCAAGAAAAGTGGGTGAAGTGTTAAGTGATTAGTGCGTTTGGCTACTAATCAAGGGTCCTTGTATATGTCATGGTGAGACCGAACCCTTGAGCAAATTTGAAAACATCCAACAAAATAAAAATGTTTTGAAAATTTTCTTTAATCTTATGATTAGTGATTAAAGTGTTTTGAAAGCTTCAATTCATTAACCCATAGATAGGATTTTCTTACAAAATGTTCTCCAGCAATACATGTCAACGCCGACTTTGGCTTCATTTTCGAGCATTAAAGTTTGCATACAGTGATGCACTTCCCCTTTCATAATTCCGTTAGATAAATATAAGTTAATGGATCTAAAACAAGAAAAAACCTTCCCACACTATACCTATCACTCTTTGGAATTTTGGAATTCTCACGTTAGAAGAAAAAACGAAACCACATATTACAAACCGTAACAATTGAATTTCAGTTCAGTCCTCACTAATCGAACGTTACCCCATTCAATCTCATAATGCACTATACAATCTTTTGTTTGAGCTGCACTTTTCCCAGTTGTTCCATATCGCAATGGACTGTCACTCATCACCGTGGTACTGTAGGCGGTCTTCTTTTCCCACATATTGTTGGAGGAGTCTTTCTCAATACACACTGACAGAGAAACAAGTGCAGTTTATGGAATAGGCAGCACTAATTGTGCAACTAAGCTGAATTGGACTGATTTTTAGTTCTGTCCTTCAATAAAAAAAAAAGGTCTAAGCTCGTTGGTTAGATGATTCATTAGCATTTAGTAGAGGTATGTAGATCAAGGAGAATATAATGGGGTGTCTGGATTCAAAGTACATTGGGGTGGGCAGTATGTGGAGTGTGAAAAATGAATACAAGGATAATCTGCCCTAGTAAGGTATCCATCGGAGCGGACACATACTTCGCCGGAGGCTCAAATTCCATTCGAGGTATGTTCATCAGAGAAAAATCACCTCATTACAAATGGAAAATAAATTCCGAGAAGAATTTGTGTCGCAAGAAATTGGAAAAAGAATTGCTTTTAGCTGTCAAAAATTGCACGAAAAATGCACCTGAACGCACTTTAACGTAATTCGCCGGGGTGCGTTACAATATGTCGAAGAAATACTCTGAACAGCTTTTCGGAAGAATAACTCAAAGCTAAAATACTCCGAATCATAGATTTAGATTGTTTGGGGATATGTAGATAAAGTAGACTTTATAAAAAAAAGTGTCAGAAAATAATGAATTAATTACTGAAGATGATGTTAGACTGTAGGACCAACGATTCTAGAAGATTTATCACACTCAGATCCATTGAGGCATCCGTTCGGAAGAATTTTCGAAACAAGAGCCAATCGCGACTCAGTTTGCCTTCAAGACAGGCATATCAAACTTATTTCAGTGTGCAGCCCAAACTCTTCAAATTCAAATGTGAAGGTTCAAACCCTCTACGGGCCGCATTTGCCTTTTTTTTATTAAAAATTCAAATTTTGAGTAAAATTAAATGAATGCAATAAGTGAATAAGTGGAAACATCACTTTACATACTTTTAAGAAATCGGCAAAAAACGTTTTGCTTCTTTTTTAAACGACCCTTAAGCGTATTTTTTTTTAAATCGATTAATACACTAAAATTTGCATCAAATATTCAAAAAATTTTATTGTAATCGATAAATAGGCATTTGCCATTAACGTTATAAAAACAACTTCATGTATAGGTTGTCCGCGGCTCCCCTTCAAATGGTCCAATTTTGCGTCACTTTTTCGAGCATTTCGGCCTGTATTACACGAATTACGCGTGTTATGTTATCCTGTAAGGCTTCAAACGTGTTCGGCTTGTCCATATAGACTAACGACGTTACATAAGCCCACAATAAATAATCAGGAGGCGTTAAATAGCATGATCTTGGCGGCTAACTCACAGGGCAATTTCGGAGAGAGCTGCTCACCAAATTCATCCTTCAACATTTCCATTGTTTCACTAGCTGTGTGGCATGTGGCACCGTCTTGATGAAACCACATGTCAACCGAGTTTAACTCAGCCAAATGGGGCTGATATCATTAGCTCGATATCTTTCGCCATAATATGGTCGTAACAAACGGTGCACATTATTCACAGAGCATGAATTTAAAAAAAAAAAAAAATTCAATAATTTGCAATCGTTGCTCGTTTGTAAGTCTTTCCGTGATTAAATGGCAGAGTACACTGAAAACTTTCCACTTTGACAGATGACGTGCTGCGAACCTGAAAAACTTAATTACCCGTTAGATCTAAAGGGTGTTTATTTTGAAGATAAAGAACTTTAAGTTGGCAACACTATTTTAACAGGCGACCATATTGTTAGCTGTCAAGTGATTTATTTTAAGTGTGGTTTGGCATTTCAACATGAATAAACTGAATTACTGACGTTTGAACAACGCTTCCAAATTGTGCAAATTTATTTTAAAAATCGTAGTTGTGTGCGAAATACTATTTGCGCACTACGTCCATTTTACGGTCAACACAATCGTCCATCAGAGCAATCAATTCGATTAAGTATGGAACGTTTTCGCAGCACGTTTACTCTAAAACGATAATACGCATCCACAGAGACGTCGTGGATGCGTACACAAAGTCATTTTTGCTGTAAAGCGTAGCGAATTAAATATGTGTCCATCCACTTTACAGAAGATTGTGCGGAAAGATCTTAGATTGCGTGCTAGCGAAATCCAAATAATGCAAGAATTGAAACCACTCATCTGGCAAGGCATAGATTCGGTTAATTGGTCCAAAACAAGATTGCCGTTGATCCCAATTTTCATAAGCGAATTTTGTTTAGCTATGAAGCTCACTTCTGGTTGAATGGATACGTCAACAAACAAAACTACTGTATTTTGCGTGGTGATTATCCTCAAGTGCATGTTGAGACACCGTCACTATCACAAAAACTGTCTGTTTGGTGTGCTTTATGGGTTGGTGGAACAAATTGAAACGGAACTGGCCAGAAGGTTACAGTCAATGGTGACCGCTAAAGAGCCATGAAAAGTGACTTTTTCGTTCATGAATAGAACAAGCATGATGTGCAGGAGCTCTGCTTTCAACAAGACGGCGAAAGATGTCACATAGCTTGTGCCACAATTGAATTGTTGAAGGAAACTTTCGGTGAGTGCATAATTTCGCGTTATATTTTTTGAATGGAAATGGGTATGTAGCTGTGGAAATGGGCCGCGAGTTTGACATGATTGCTGTAAGGAATCCCTTAAAAAAAATTCCTTGTGGAGCCAAATAAATGAAGCATCTGACGGCATTCAATATTTTGAAGTAGTTTTCATTTTCAAACAGGTTCCTTATCAAATCTTCGTAGAAAACTTTGAAAGAAATTCAAAGCATCGCTATAGTAAATTACAATAGAAAACCATTGAAAATGTTTTCTCCGCAAATCCCAAAGCCATATGATCCCATTTACGACCTTTTCAATTCAAAGCCCACTTTCATTTCGGTTAACACCTCAAATTGCAAATCGGAATTTACACCTCGTTAGACAATTCGCCGATTTCGATTTAATCGGAGAACATTTTCTTCTGAACGGATACCTCGGTTACCTTAGGGTTGACTGCATGTCTTCCGATTGAGATCAACCCTTTAAACAAATACCTCGATTACCAGGTCCAGGAATATTACTGTGTAAAAGAGAACACTTTCGGGCGATATCATTTCGACGGTACTTTCTCTACGCGTAACGAAGATTAAGCGATGATTATCGAGATAGTATTTCATATCTACGTGTAACTTATAGAACTGACAGAACTGTCAAATGGCACTGTCAAATAAAATCTAATAAGTTCAAAAGGTTGCAACAGTGTTTTAATGGGGTCTTTGATGATCAGTTTCTCCAGTAATATGTTGGTCGAGGCATAGTTTCAGCACAGACTTGTACCAAATCGACTTAATTTTTACCTTAAAACAAAAATTCGCTGGGAAAATTTTGTTGTCAAGGGAAAAGAACTTCTATAACGAAATGTCTCATTATGGTGGGTAGCAAAGCAGTTAATTTGCGAATACCTTCGGTATTAGATTAGGTAAGCCATTAGCAAATACTTATCCTAAAGAGCATCAAATGATATGGAATCAATTATAATTCAATGATCATTTGTTAGTACGATATGTTCGAACCAAGAACCCCTCGGTCAATGATCCTATGAACTACCACTGAGCTACTCCACCCACAAGAACAGTACTCTGGTACAGTACTAAAGCTAGTTAACAAATGGCTTTGGCAACTGAAAGGCATGTAGGCTGAAGTCAGGTTCACCCGGATCTGTAGCACCGTCGAACGCAATTTAAAAAGATGCTATGTTTGCAATAGAAGACCATTGAAAATGTTTTCATTCCCATGATCATCTCCGCAAATCCCAAAGCCATATGATCCCATTTACGATCTTCTTAATTCAAAACCCACTTTCATTTCGGCAAACACCTACGATCCTCAATTACCACTCAATGTTAATTACACCTCGTATATAAACCCCATACAGTTCGAGCCGGCCTTCCGCTAGTCAATCTATTGAAATCTTTATGGAACCAATTAAACATAATTGATTAAGTGTTGAGTGTGCGTATGTGTTCTCCATTTTGTTTTGCAAAAGTTAAACGTGCTACTGACTATAGCGATATCAAGTTGCCTTATGGAAAACCAAACAAAACTATCATTATCCTTTTTATTGCAAACTGACAATTCCGGGGGCTCACTGAACCGGTTAAAAAATACTCAACGCAGCCTGTCATTAAACGTTGAACATTACCGCTGCACAGATAGATCGAGAAAGAGAGGTGCACCGCTCTGAAATGGGGAGAGAAGGTGTAACCTCAAACTTCCAACGTTCGATCATGTAGTTGTCAAAATTCGACACATGTTCAACATATCAAAATGACAATTCAAGTGAAAGTGCACTTCTACACAGAGGCGCGCAACCGAGTGTATCTATCGGAACATCTTCGTAAATGTATCTCTAAACGAAATGCGGTATCTATTCATTCGTAACCATGACCCTCGAGTTTTTTTTTTACAAGTGAGCTGTGCAAACTGTACATTGCACAGGTGCAAAGATTAAATTATAAAAAAAAAAAAACGATCGTATGGAGAGAGGAAATGAAAAGAGCAACAAGTCAAGCGAACAAAAATCGGACACCAAACGAAACCCTCTAATCAAACTGCGCGCCAGTGGAAGTTGGAGTTCGAGTGCACTGTCATGCACAATCAGGTGTGCCATCGAAAATTCTTTTACAGTATACCTATGCATATACATTTTGGATCGCTTGTTTTTGGTTACTGATCATTATGATCGCACCGTTACGCGAAGAGGGCCCCAACCACCACAGAACTTATGGGCCTTCCGGTAAAAGTGCATAAACATCGCCAGAATCAAAAGTTTTCTTTTTTTGTATTTCATTTGTGTACTGTGTAGATTTTTCAATGGTTAGTTAGGAATATGGGCTTGGGCTTGAATTTGGGATGGGCTCAGAGGTTGGTAGTTCCCGTCCGTTTATCCTGTCAGTGATATATGAACTTCTGTGGGTGTTGAACAGGGTTCCGCCTCAGAAAATAAAAATAATAATAAAAAAAATGTTAACTCAACTGCTCCATCGTTTATGGCAGCATCTTCTTTGATTATCTTTACGAGGTGCTGTGTGTATATCTGCATCAGTCGATTACTTAAAAATCCATTTAACCC
This sequence comes from Rhingia rostrata, assembly GCA_949824845.1. NCBI lineage: Eukaryota > Metazoa > Arthropoda > Insecta > Diptera > Syrphidae > Rhingia > Rhingia rostrata. Next base: position 111,157,774 of record OX463756.1, read on the forward strand.
TTTTATTGTTAATGGAAAATTGTAGTCGCACCGACTTTCAGACAAGAGATACAACAAAAACGAACGCATAAAAAGAAAATCTATCAATACATCCGACAAGATTTAAACGGAAAATTTGAAAAGGTAGTTGAAGAGCTGTAATGATTTGAGGTTTGTTCAAGGCATTAGTTTTGACATGGCACATCAGCATGTTATTTGGATGGAAAATGCAAAAAATGCAAAGGGAAATGGTTTCTTTTGTGTCGATGTTTTTGGATGAAATGTAGTAATCGTATTTGCTTGGTCCGATGATTAATGCCAAGAGTCACAGTTACTCATCAGGTTGGAGCAGTCTGGCTTCTGGTATAGCATGATCTTCGCCAGAAAATACTATAAATTAGCAAGGCAAACACATATGATCATATCGTTAATTTCGAAAAGAAAAACATCACCCAAACCAGTTTTAGACCCATCTGAAGCCTGATTGCTTGCCATCCGTATCGACCGCAAATTTCAAATCTCAAAACTAAATTCGGTGAGTGCTGTGTTCTTTGTGATTAGTTTTAGCTGATTCGGAAGGCGTGTTCCACTTACGGATCCGTCAGATATTTTCCTCTGGACTCAGTGGAAAAATATTATCACAAGAAATGGGGTCAAAACGTTTAACACGAAAGTCCAATTGATTGCTCTAGCGGACCCTAATCCTAACGAAAAATTCTTCGTCGATTTTTTTTTGTTCCTGTATGCGAGGAAGTCGAATGCTGGAGAAGATAACACCGCAAACTTTATGACCGTAGCAAGATGTGGATGTAGTACAAAAGACAAAAAAACGTCGTCTACATTGGCCCTGCCATATTAATATTGCAGTCAAGGATTAAGCGATCGGGGATGCACTCTGACATCGAAGCAACGATCCCAGGATTGAAGCGTGTGGAAGGGTACCTTGTCTCAGATAGAGATTATCAACGGGTCGGGAGCCCGTTAAGTATAGTAAGTATGTTGGTTATGAACAACGCTAAATTGAAGTCAGGATGGTTCTTCACAGTTTATCAGTTGCTCAGTAAGGAGTGCAAGAAAAAGAGCAACAGAAAAGTTGCTGCATGCAGTAAAGACTTACCCCATGGGTGGTGTACGAACTAACAACTGAGAAAGTCGCACTATTTCTTGTGTTCGTAAAATTTGTAAAATATTTTTCAGAGTTTTCGTTTTTTTATCGGCGAATATCAACAAAATTTTATTATTTTTAATTCTGTTTAAATTGTGATTTCATAAATTTTGATTTTGTTTGGACGCATAACATTTCATTCAACAGACGAACATTATCGCTACAACCCGCCTGTAGGTAAAGCCACCGAAATTTATTTATTTAATTTCTCGAGTTCCTAACTGAGGAAGCTCAACCTTTCATGTTTTGATGTTTTGTTTACTTGTCTCGAGATCGAAATGCGAGGCATACCAAATGATTGCCGTAAAATCGGGAAAGAGGTTCGACAAAAAATTCCACCACGTCAAAGGCAATGTGGTTCCTCTAATCTCTGCCAAAAATTTTGTCCATCCAGACTCGATAAAAAAAATCTTTATGTTGGCCACAACTGGCAACCCCAGGAAGTGGTCAATGTTCTTCTTTTCAGACGTATCTTTTACCCCAATATATCCCGCTTGAACAAATAATGACCATAAAGCACGGTGAAAACATAATCAAGATAGACAAGAACTACAACCTCCACAGGAACAAAAAAAAAAAAACGTGAATCACCACAAGAAATGAGTTCAACTAATGATTTCCTCCACTACCTTCTTTTGTCCATCTTCCTCTGTTCGGATTTTCTTTATGAAGTCCCAACATCATACAACCGGCCAAGCTATGGACAATGATGTAGTTTTCACTACATATACCTATTATTGCACTCTACTTAGTACAAAGTAAATATTGTGCATTATAAAATCACATAATAGTCGCTCCGGATTGACTCGAGACTGAGAGTCTTTCAGGCATTAAGACATGGTAAAATGTCAGACAATTGTAGATCGTAGACGACGTCGATGGCGATAGCAAGTAATGATTATGTGGACACTGTGTTTTTTGTTCCAACAAGATTATGCAAAGGAGGGATTATAGTGTCATGCGGTTGTATGGAGGAGTTGCGTTTTTTTGTACTTCTACTATTTTTGTGGCATCAGGTTCCAGAGGAAAATTAATAATACCCCAGTGACAAGCTTTGGGAAAATGAAAAATTATCGAGAAAATGGTAGGTATATCTAATGGAAAAGAAGAATATACCGTGGGACTTATGGGAACATGTTTATAGACTTTTAGCAGGACATAAAATCCATTCGGTGGTGGAGGATTAATTCTCTCATTTTGGTGGCTTAGGTACGTGAAGCGAAATTATTCGTCAAGAAGCATATGAAATGCAAAAAGGGCTTATTTCACGATGAGATTAGGCGCGCCGAGGGCGGCGTAGATGGGTAAGTGCTGAACTTTTGTATATCAGTGGATGTTAAGAGGAGGAACCTAATCACAAGAAAGCTGTGAGAAAAATTATTGTTTGCAGGCTATAGCAGATGTGATAGGTTGCTCGCGTACACCAGCAAGAAACCCCTGGTTTGATGAGGAATACCGACAGATGCTCGCAGCCAAGAACGAGGCCTACAAGGCTAAGCTGCTGGTGAAGATGAGAGTTGCTATTGATATAGGCAGAGAAAAAGCGAAGAACAAATGCTTTTCGGAAAGAAGAAAAAAGAGCAAGAATAGGAACGATGTTCGTAAGTTTTATCAAAGTGTAAAACGTCAAAGCCAAGGATACCAGACTTGAACAAAATCCTGTCGAAATGAACGAGGAAATATCGTAGTTGAGACACAGCCGATGCTGAGGATACGGAAGAACCCTCTTCTGCAGACTGTTAAACGGCGATGACGAACAACATTTAGCACTCAGGCAGAACGAACCATTCAATGTTGGCAACAACAGCGAAAACTGCCAACCACCCGACCTGAATACAGTGAGGATAGCAATATCTAAACTCGACCTTAATAAAGGTGCCGGAAATGACGGAGATGAGTTGTTAAGTAACATCCACCAACTCATAAGCCAAATTTGGTCAGAAGAAAGTACGCCTGAAGAATGGAATCCCAGCATCGTTTGCCCGATCCACTAAAAAAGGAGACCTTCTGAACTGCAAAAATTACATAGGCATCATCAACATCGCCTACAAGATCCTTTCTGCCGTAATATTTGAACCCCTGAAACCGTTTACCATCAACCTGATCGGCCCTTATCAGTATGGTTTTAGGACAGGAAAGTCCACAACCGATCAAATTTTCACACTTTGGCAGATCCTGGAAAAAACACAAGAAATCCAAATCGATACCCACCAATTATTCATCGATTTCAAAGCCGCATACGACAGCATTTATAGAGACGAACTATACAGAGCCATGTCTAGTTTTGGTATACCGCCCAAACTCGTCCGTTTGTGTAGGATGACGATGTAGAATTCTCGCTGCTCCATCAGGGTCGGAAACGACCTCACCGGCACATTACATTCGATACCAAAAAAGGATTTAGGCAAGGCGATGCGCTGTCATGTGACTTCTTCAATTCGATTCTTGAGAGGATTGTGCAAAACTCCCGAGCCAGCAACGGAGGCACAATTTTCCAAAAATTGGTGTAACTGCTAGCATACGCCGACGATATTGACATCATTTGTAGGACTCAACGTGATGTCATAGCCACGTTTGCTAGTATAAAAAGGAAGCTGCAAAATGGGTTTAGCAGCAAATGAGGGCAAGACTAAGTGTCAATAGGAAAGGACACACAACATCGACGATTTGGACAAAACGCCACCATTGACAGATATAAATTGGAGGTAGTACGGGACTTTGCACACCTCGGCTTCGCTATTAGCTCTGACAACAACATCTCATCAGAAATTAAACAAAGAACTACTCTTGCCAATCGTTGTTTCATCGGGCTAAGTAGGCAATTCAGTAGCAAAGCCCTCACTCGAACTACTAAGGAGATCCTATCAAAGACCCTGATAATCCCAGTCTTGATTTACGACATGGACCGTCTCAAAAGCGGCTGAAGAAATCCTTGGTCGATTTGAAAGGAAAACTGTCCGAAAAATCTTCGGTCCGTTTGCGTTGATGGGCTATGGAGATAAAGATTCAACCAAGAACTGTACGAGCTGCATAGCGACATGCCCCTATTCAAAAAAAAAACTCAGCTTTTCACGTTTAAGATGGCTAGGACATGTAGAACGAATGGACACTAATACTCCGGCTCGCAGAGTCTTCGATTCCCAGGCAGAAGTCGCAGTAGAGGAAAACCTCGCCTTAAGTGGCGCGCACAAGTAGAAACCGACCTCAACCAACTGGAGTTAGTTAGCTAAGGACCGGGCTAATTGGAGAGGCATGTTGGTTGATGCCCAGGTTCACTCCGGTCTGTAGCGCCACTTAAGTAAGTAACCTGAAAAACTACATGACGAACACGAATGAAATGGAATCAACTATAGCATATGCTAAGGCTCCATTAACCTCTTCGGCAATGCACCCACTACAATAAGGCTCCATCAAACAGAGCGCGTTTTCAACGTTGCGTTACAACGCAACGTTGATGGAACCTTTAGACTAACAAACGTGGAAGATTATTCACTGTCTCTTGCGACAGTCTGACAAACATCCAAGACTTATGACTGTCATGAGAATCTTCTAAAACTTGACGCTGGGAGTCAGCGTTAAACTTCAATATAATATTGAGGAACAAGCCAGGTTTGAGCCCCTGTATGACCCTGATATTTATTTTGTCTTAGAAAAAAGCAATTTACGACCACAGCGTCGGACTAAGGCGGGTTTGGATCGCTCGTACGAATGATTAACGTATTATTTGGGACTCAGCTTATAGGCAAATGTACAGGTAATAAGAACGACACGTAGATTTGGTAAAGATTTTAATACATTGCTTCAATTTTGGAAAACAATGATCGCACAAATTGTCAAACTACACCAAATCCCAAATAAAAAATTCCACAAACTTTGATATTGAGAAGTTTAAACACCACATATGTCCAAAACAAGAACGTAAATAAGTAAGAGTGAAAATCGGTTGCCGGAATTTTTAATTTACAGCAAATCCCAAAAATGCCTTGACAAATGTAAGTCAATGATCTGTCTTGGAAAACCAAAGAGACGCTTTAGAACTCAATTACTATCCCTATTCTGCTAACTTCTTCAGAGGTGAAAACTTTAATCTCTATTGGACAAAAAATGTCTAGGAATCATTGAGAGAAAAAGAAAGATGTGGAACTTTCCTGTGTTTCATCTAGAAACCGATTCCAGTAATTTGATAGAAGCATTTCTGTCTGAGAACATGCCTATATATTAGCTTTGAGAATTATAGCGGTAGCCTTGCCTTGGGTATGGTAATTACAAGCACACTTCGAAAAAGCATGGTCAATTCAACCTTTAGAGCTGACAGACTTCTATAAAACACCAGATGGGCTTGAAGAAGGAGAGAATGTCTAGTGAATTTCAAAACGAAGATCTTTCTCACAGTTCGTTAGAGAAAATATGTCGTCGTCACCTCTTGTGAATCTATGCGCATGCACCATGGGCATTTCCCATGATTGTTTTTTTTTTGCGTTTGTTTGCTTTCGATTTGTTTAACGAATTTTATCGTTGTCTCTTCTCCTTTCACTAAATTTAAAATTAACTAATGCAAACGTCGGCTTCACGGCGACAACTAAGAGGAGAGAGAAAACAGGAAAATATGCTCACATTGCGAGTCTAGCTCTAGAGACACTAGAAAGGCAAAGGAAGTGAGGTTTCGGCTTCTATACTACTTTGCCCTAAACATGCAATCAATTTTTGTTGCAACAGCAAACAGGGGATCTGGTAACCTGGTCACATACATTCACATTACACACACCAGACAAAATGGTGCAGATAAAGCTGGAGCATGTGAAAGGCGCTTCACTGTTCCACGGCAGTGAAATGGACAGAATCGAAGAGATTTGATTTGCTAGGTCAGAGTGGTAGCGCTTCGGGTAAGCTATCTGGGCTAAAGTGATCGGATATTCTCTGGAGTAAATACATATTGTGTGTTTTTTTTTTTAGAAATTTGTAATAAATTTTAGCGGCGCGTGTGATAGCAAAAGCGATGAAATTATTGAGTGAAAAATTGAAAGGTGATCAGGAGGTATGTGTTGTTTAGGGAAATGGATATTATTATCCGTGCTTATATTGGATCTTAAAGGTCATTTTGCTTTTTTATTTTAATGAAATTTGACTTTCAGTCACATATTTCAATAGAGGTTCGATGGCACTACGTAAAGAGTATCGCGCCTACTTCTGGAGTATTGCTATTGCTTTTAATCAAACCTAACATAAGGATGATGGAGAAGCCCGAAAAAGTTGGTTCGGCAATTCTGTTCTGTCGTTCTGTGCCAGTGTTGCCAGAGCTAGGGATTTTCCCTAGTAAAGGCGAAAAATAGCGAGATTTCGGGCATTCTAGGTACTAGGGAATTTCTAGAGGTAAGTAAGAAACTAAATAAATGCTTAGTTTTCTGTACATACACAAATATATTCTGTAAAATAAAATCCCAATTTTTATTTATAAAAATAAATATATAAATAAAAAAATTAAATAAATAATAAATTTAAAGAATTTTTGTATGTAGATATTTATCGATTTATTTATTTCTTCATTTATTTTCACTAGGGATTTCGTTTGCCCGATCCACAAAAAAGAGGAACCTCTAAACTGTGTCAACTACAGAGGCATAAGTCTCCTCAACATCGCCTACAAGATCCTATCTGCCGTAGTATGTGAACGCCTGAAACCAACAACCTGACCGGCCCTTATCAGTGTGGTTTTAGGCCAGGAAAGTCCACAACCGATCAAATTTTCACACTCCGGCAGATACTGGAAAAAAACCCAAGAAGTCCAAATCGATACCCAGCACCTATTCATCGATTTCAAAGCCACATACGACAGCATTTATAGAGACGAACTATACACAGTGTTTTGTATAAATTTGGTTTACCGCCCAAACTCGTCCGTTTGTGTAGGATGACGATGGAGAATTATCGATGCTCCATCATGTTCGGAAACGACCTCACCGACACATTCGATAACAAAAAAGGATTTAGGCAAGACGATGCGCTGTAATGTGACTTCTTCAGTTCGATTCTTGAGAGGATTGTGCAAAACTTACGAGCCAACACCAGAGGCACAATTTTCCAAAACTCTGTACAACTACTAGCATACGCCGACGATATTGACATCATTGGTAGGACCCAACGTGATGTCATAGCCACGTTTGCTATAATAGAGATGGAAGCGGCAAAAATAGGTTTAGCAGTAAATGAGGGCAACCAAAGTATATGCTGTCAACACGACAGGACACACAACATAATTGGACAGAGCGTCACCATTGACATTATAACATTAAGGTAGTACGGGACTTTATCGATCTCGGCTCCGCTATTGACTCTGACAACAACATCTCGTCAGAAATTAAACGAAAAATTACTCTTGCCAACCGCTGTTCCTTCGGCCTAAGAAGGAAGGTAGTAAAGCTCTCACTCGAACTGCTAAGGAGATCATATATAAGACCCTGATCATCCCAGTCCTGCTCTACGGCGCTTAGGCATGGACCGTCTCAAAAGCGGATGAAGAAATCCTTGGTGAATTTGCGAGGAAAATTCTTCGAAAAATCTTTAGTCCCGTTTGTCTTGACGGGCTATGGAGACGAAGATTCAACCAAGAACTATACGAGCTGTACAGCGACATGCCCCCGGTCAAAAAACTCCGCATTTGACGTTTAAGATGGCTAGGACATGTAGAACGAATGGAAACCAATACTCCAGCTCGCAGAGTCTTCGATTCCCAGCCAGACGTCGGACGTAGTAGAGGAAGACCTCGCCTTAAGTGGCGCGCACAAGTAGAAACCGACCTCAACCAACTTGGAGTGCTCAACTGGAGGCAGTTAGCTAAGGACCGGGCTATTTGGAGAGGCATGTCGGTTGAAATCCAGGTTCATTCCAGACTGTAGCGCCACTTAAGTAAGTAAGTAAGTAAGTAAGTAAGTATTCCCATGAATTCACACGTATACCTATACATTATATAATCTCACATTGAATACAGTATTTTTGAGTATTATGTAGTCTAGGATCAAGCAAAAACGTTGATTACTTCCTGCTCGATTTATTTCGAATGCTTCAGAAGTTACAAATCAGAAAATCGTTTTTCCCGCTTGCGATCAATTACATTCAATCAGAGCCTTTGTCCTTATAGAAAGTTTTTTTTTATGTTCAATCATAAACCAATACAGCGAATAAAACACAATATCTGTTAAATTGATAAATCGTCTTTGACAACGAAAATGCATGAAATCAATAAAATGCAACCGAAGCCGAGAAGATGACAAATGACTTTCATTGGCGTGTGCCTGACCGATACCTACACACATGCGCATAACGTATCTGTCCATCTGTCGTCGGCGTTCATAAATAATAAGGTTTTCTAATGTGTTTATCAAACGAATTTTTCCATTTCCCAACGAATGGATGGGATGCTGGGAAATAGCAAGCGATCCTCTTTATTAAATGGTACAAGGTATTGTTGGCAGAGAAATGGACAAAAAAAAAGAAGAACCAGTACCGAAGAAAAGAGAAAAATACTTTTTTATAGACGGGAACAAGCTGATTACAAATTCCACCCATTCAACAAAAAAAAAAGAAGAGATAAACCTTTTTTTTGTTCATTTCGGGGCAAATGAAATCCTTGCGGCGGACACAAAAGTGAATGCAAAAATATGGCAAATCGAGGACATACTTTCGCATCTACTATACAGCGAGATGGCACTTGGACTTAAACAACTTAATCAATGGATATTGATGACTCCCCATACTCCAGTGTAAAATAGGAGAACTTAAGATTTATGATGCGTGGTTAGAAAACCGGATAACCGATTGAATATTCCCTAGAGTGTTTAGACTCTGCTGCATGTGGTATTTTAACTTTGGAGACGCACCCAATTGTCAACTGGAACGATTAAGTAGTCAAGAGGATTTATTAAGAGCTCTGCAGCACTTTATTACCACACTTTCTGATGGCAAATTGTTGATAATAATATATGTGCAGGTGGTCATGAAGGCAATTGACATCTTCTTATTTTTTTTTGTAAAATGGTTCAGTTAATATGGTAATTTTTATCACATGTGAAAGGATGGCAAAATTTACACTTTGATTTAATCTTACAAGTAGGTTACGCATTTCTTCGATGGGTGAGGTGTTTAGCATACGACAAAGAGAATTGTATCTTACCTGGAAAAAAGAGAGAAAAGTAAATTAGATTATTGATATAATGACAGAAATTGTTTTATTAAGTTTATAACATTTAATAATGTTTACATTTAAATAAGACATATCAGTAATCCCTAAATTAGCAACAATTTAGGACCAGTGCAAGATAATCCTTTTTCTGGGGTCTAACAAAACTTAACTCAAGAAACATATTTTCGGTTAATTATAATCAACACTAGCGAAGTATCCGTCGTAGCGACAAAATCTTCGATTTTGTAAGATTATGAGGATTTTAGCGTCGAGCTATTCTTCCGAAAAGCTGTTCGGAATATTTTTTCGACATTTTGAACGCACCCCGGCGAATCGCGTTTCAAGTGCGTTCAGGTGCATTTTTCGTGCAATTCTTGACAGCTAAGTGCAATTCTCTTTCCAATTACCTCCGACACAAAATTCTTCACGGAATTTATTTACGAATTGTAGTGAAGTGATTTTTCTCCGATGACACCATACCTCGAATGGAATTTGAACCTCCGACTAAGTATACATTGCGGACAATTTTCCGCTCCGGCGGATACCTCGCTAGGGAGGAATAATCAGATATCCCAATATATTTAGTGCCACTTACACTTTAGTTTGGCCACAGTAATATCTTCGACTCATTACAAACGTCGTGGTCACGTTTCCAACAGACAACATAACACCTATACTAAGATTCAAGAAAGGCTTCCACGTAGGATTTCCTACCAGAGCTAAGTGGAAAAGAAACGAAGTAACTAGTAAGAGATTTGACACGATCGTCTACACCAAAGGATCTAAGCTGAAATAAGAGGCTTGTACGCTACTGGGGCGTGACACTACAAAGAAAAATATTGCTATGCTTATAGATAGCCAAGCGGCCATAAAAGCGATCCACCTGGTTACCATATCCTCCAAATTGGTACAGGAATGCCGGAACGAACTTACCCACTTTGGCGAACGCTTCAGGGCCAAGTTCTCTGGGTTCCGGAGCACAGTGACATTGAAGGAAACGAGCTTGCAGACAAGCTGGCCAGGCAATGCTAAGCTCTCCACGGCTTACTTGTAGCAAGGATAAATATACACTCATACTTTCGGAAAATTCTGACTCCAAATGGAGAAGGTTTACAAATTGCATCATATCGAGGACAATATGGCTCTCCTACAACAAAAACAGAACAAACGATCTAATAAATAGAACCCCAGGTATCGCAAGAATTACGGCGATAGTTATGGGGCACTGGAGAATTGGAGAACATGCGGCGAAACTAGGGATCCCATAAAAAATCTCAATGCCGCAGTTGCGGGAACGCAAATTTTATTTGCAAATGTCCGGCACAAGCAAGAGCCAGATTGCGTGCGTACCATCCATTCTTCGAAAACCTTAGCGACATCTCCGGTAAAAGGATACAAGATCTAATCCGTTTTCTAAACTTCACAGGCTAGATCTAGACACCGCCTGTGTCACATTCAGGAAGTATGAGTGTAGTTGTCCCTTAACAGCACCTAGCTGGGTACGGACTCTTGCCGCAAGTGAGTTAATCCCGGCCAGCTCGTCTGCTCGTTTCCTTCAATGTCACTGTTCCCTGGAACCCAGAGAAGTGTAACCCTAAAGCGTTCGCCAAGGTTGGTAAGTTCGTTCCGGCATTCCAGTACCAATTTGGAGGATATGGTAGCCGAGTTGATGGTTGATAGCAATAAGTTGCTTTTCCGTAGTTTCACGCCCATTAGCATGCAAGCCCCTCGGATAGGCAAAGTTAGATAAAAAAAAAAAACTTGGAATTGAAGGAGTAGAAATCTCGCATCTGAAAATAAAAAACAATGGCACCTACCGCATCATTTGCCCAAACGGTACGAACACGGCATGTACAATCGACAACTAATTGGCAGCACATAATTTTGTGGCCCAGACTCACGACTGTCTTGTAAATTAAAGTACGTCCATGATTTGTCAAAATATCAAAAACCGCTTGGTTTAGGGAACTTTTTAATGATCTAACATTAGCAATTCAAATGCAAGAAACTCTTACAAAACTCTTGTAAAGGTGTCGACAATAAAAAGTTCCCCTATCGATACCATAAGCAAAAGTTCTACCGATTAAATAAAGTCGATTCTAGCCTGTCCAGTCTTTCTGTCAGGCTATTTATAAAAACCTTGGCGGATAATAAATAACCCCAAATATATTAATTCCCGTTAGCGACAGTTTTCGTACGTTATGAGCCCATAGTAAGCTAACTAAGGGTACCACCCCTATGGCCATCGACCATTGTCTGCCAACTTATATGTATCTGAAGAAACCATACAAAGTCACACTTCCTTGGAGAGCCAACATATCTATATCTATTCAACATACGGTAAGAATTACAAGGATATATGCAAAGTTCCAGCCGTTTGGTTATTTCTTTTTCGTATCTTCATTCGCCTACCAATAGTGTTGTTAAGTCCCTTTTGAAGTTTCCATTGCAGTGTCCTGTTGTTTGCTCCTATACATAAGGATTTATGTATTAGATACATCTTTTGCAGGGCTGCATTGTTCGAGTTTACTCAAGTGCAAATCCTTTTTTGTAGACATATAAACGTCGTACTACGTGATTTTGTTTTTTCTTTAAATGCTACTTTGTGGGACTACGAGGACGATAATAGGATAATTTAACATTAGCTTTCTAAAGAGTGGGATTGTGGTGTTGGTTTTTTTTTGTCTTCTTTCTACTTGGTTCCGTTGTAGTAAATCAAAAGGATAATGCCCTCGTCCAAAGTCGATCATCGTTGTTGTCTGCTTCTATAATATAGTATGCACTGTGAAGTGAAGGGTGGGGTTCATTAGCGATAATGTTATATGACAAGGTGTGAAATTTTATAGCGCACGCAATTTTATCAGGTGAATCGGGTATCGGTTTAAAAAATCAAAGCAAACCACCCATTGGTTTTATTGGTAGCGGTGTTTTCAATTGATCACTGCCCAACCGAGTGTAGGTGAATTGCGGAGATGGGGTGGGTGGTTGGTAGCTCTATCGGTTTTGTTTTGAACTCAGCTGTGGCACGAAATGTTTAAATGGGTTTATTGCACTTTGTACATGACGGGTGTGATGAAGAGGTTACTTACTCCAGCGATGGTGGGTGTTTGTTCTGAGTCTTCGCGGAAGTGCATGTACTAATCAATTTAGCAAGTTACTAGATGGGGTTATGACATCGAATTAGTTTAGTTAACTTTCAATCGATTAACCGTTTATAGGGAACGATGATGACTAACAAAAACTATCTCCGGTCAACGCTCTTCATGTAAGGATGGCATGCGATTTTATCATGGTTTTAGTGTTACCCTTAGTACAATTTGCTTTAATTGTGACTTTAAAAAAAATGAGACGATACTATAAATAGAGGATTCTAACATTCCACGGTACCCATGACACCATGTCTGGTAAGAGACATAGGCTAATTGACATAAAAAGTGCCACTAAGACCAGCACATGCCATCCTTCTTCCTTCCTGGAAATCCATAAGGGAATATGGCGACAACCATATCATTAAAAAGTCGATTAGGTTGATCACATTGAAACAAACTAGGGTCTATAATTTGGATGTTCAAACATTCGATAAGATCGACTATGACCCCTTCTTTGCTGCGACCAAGGAGGGAATGCGGATGTCCACAAATGCCACACAATGTCCACACAATAAATGCGAAATACTGTAAGGAAATTTTATGTCCAAAATCTGGAATCCCAAAAATTCACCAAGTCCTTTGCAGAAGCGTTTTCCTTAATATTACGATTAAGAACAATGGAAACAAAGTCAATAGGCCATCGGCTGTCAACAAGTCATACTACTGTAGTAGGTTCCCTGAACACACCAGCAAGAAACTTCTGGTTTGTGGAAGAGTGCCGATAGATGCTCGCAGACAAAAATTCCAGACTTACAATGCAAAACGGCAAGTTAAGACAAGTCATGCTTTTTAGCTTTGTACCCAAATGAATGAAATCCTTTGTCGTTTTGAGCGAAAAATTCTTCAGTATATCTTCGGTCCCTTTTGCGTTGACGGGGAATACGAGTTGCAAAGCAACTTTGACCTGGTCAAACAAAACTCCGCATTAGACTTTTAACATGTCTAGGACATATGCTCTACATATGTAGACCATGGAAACCAATATTCCCGCTCGATTCCATGTCAGACGCAGTAGATGAAGACCAAAGCATAAGTGGCACGAAGAAGTAGAAACCGACCTTATAAACTTCATTTGCCCAACTGGAGGCGTTAGCTAGATACCGGGCATATGTTGAGATCCAGGTTCACTTACGTAAGTATGTAAAGTATTTAAGATTTTAGACTAATGCTACAACTAAATGTGGGTTCTTAAGTAACTGATAAATTGAATCGATAAGCTGATGCCCAGTTTAGCAGCTGAACATGGCTAGTGCGATAAGTGGCACTTTTCACACGAATCAGTACAAAATATTTAGACCATTTTTTTGTTTCGTGGGCTGGTGGAAATCTTCATGGACACGATGAGCACGTGCCCAAGAAGTGTGAGACTTTATATCACTAAAACCACCACCCTTTTTTAAATTTGTACTGCAACTAAGTATGCGACTTATCTAGAGATTTTTTTTATCACGAGTAATGAATGCTTAGCAGGTAACTTTCCTTTGAGAGTTCCTGCTTTTTCCGCAATTTATAGAGCGGTTTGTTATTATCGGGCCAAATCTAAGGGCTTAGCTCGTTGAAGACACCGCAATAAATTCGTTTCGTCAAGAATTTTCATCTTTGACCGTGGGAACATCGCGATCTCTGCGTAGATCTTCATTCCTTATATACCACCGCGCATTAAGGGATGATCTTAACATTTTGTTTCAAAAGTTTTTATAATGTCTAGATTCGTTTCATTGGTACAACCCCATAGTTGTATACCATATGATCAGACTGGCTTTAGCACTTGCTTTTATAATAGCAGCATGTTATCAGGCTTAAGCTTTGAATATTTTCCTAATAACCAGTACAGGTTTCTGTATCTAGTTTTAAGTTCTTCGCAATTCTTTTTTACATGCGACTTCCATTTTAATTTTGCATCGAGTGTTATATCGAGACATTTCGCTTCATATGCAAAAGAGACTCGAACCGTACTGAGAAATACAGGCAAATTGTTTGTCCGTTTATACGAAAAATCTACATGAATCGATTTGCTCTCGTTAAGTGCAATCCGCCAGGATTTTGTCCAATCATCAACCTCATTAAGAGCGTTTTGGAATTTCATACTTGGTCCAAGGACGCTTCCTTCTGAATATTCGTTTTCAAGTTCCACACGGGAGAGTCTGTGCTCAAGATACGAGACAAGGCTTTTAAATAATTTTGAAGGCCTCTATGCCAAAGCTTGCAACATGTCAAGAAATACGGCTGAGCAAATTTTCTTTTCTTCGAAAGTTTTCTCAATTACATCAATAATTCGATGTACTTGTTTCACAGTCGCATGTTTACTTCTAAACCCAAATCGATGGTCAGGTAAGAGGCGATTCTGATCATTAATGGGACCATTTTGTGAAGAAAATTTATAGTTCTGCAAATAGGTACTTGTGAAATACACACACACACACAATTAAAACAAGTCTCCGAACTAGTATAAACATGTATATATATTGCCATCTAAGCAGTTACCCGATAAACAATCTCCATAATATTTTATGTAGGTTAAAAATCCAATAAAATACCAATGTTCCACAACCGTTGTAGGGCCTCTTCATAATACCTGCACTACCAAGGACGAACAAGTTTCAATATCCGTAAACTTGCGTGCGGCAAACATTCGCAACAACTATTTAACTACCATTAACTATACAGAAACTAATTGAATCAAACTTTACTTTAAATAATAAAACAATCATCTACAGTACGTATCCTGAAAATCCATTTCACTTCCTCATTCCTAATTAAATATTTAAGGCTGCACATAGCGGCGGAGAATACGCATCAAAGTGTTTTTTTTTTTTTTAGAAGTTCAGGAGTTTATGTATTTATGTCCATAGACTGGTATTTCCCTTCAAATTGATTTAACAATTACCTTTTTTTTTATTCAACATTTTTATACACGACAGTAAACTTAAGCCGAACTAGCAAAAGTATTTTTGGCCGAAATTGTTATTGTCCGTGACTGGCACCGCCGAACAGAGTTGTCCTAGATTTCTCTTGGGAACGCCTGCCATAGACGTATTCAGTTTAAGTCATTTGAATATCACGTGTTATGAAAAAAAACACAGTTGTTACTCAACTTGAAAGGAAGGATCGAAGGATACGAAATTATAGATAGATTTAGCAAATGACACAAGGACAAAGTGGAAGAACATATACGAATGCGAGTGTGTGTGTGGATTTGTATGAAAAATCGTGAAAATCAATAAACTTTCGTCTTTTCTTTGGTTTACTGTTGGCACTCCTCTCGAAAATATTTTTTTTTATTGTAGTTTATGTGGTTTGGTTTTGAGAAAAAGAGCGATACACAATATTAAAACTTCGGAGAGAATTGAGAGTTTGAATGATGACTGTGAAGGGAATAATGACTCATGTTTTGGGTGGAAGTTGCTTTTGTTTAATTTTATTTTTGGCATTAATTACAATGTAAATTGATTGCTTAAAGCTGATTAAATCAAATTGAAAAATTAACCATTGCAAATAGAGTTCAGGTTCTTAATATGTTAGATTGGGCCGTGATCCCAAGCAACCTCAACAAATGTTTTCTTAACCGAGGTTTTTCGCCGTGATCTACCAATTTTTCCGAGAACCATTAAATGTCATACTCATAAAATATCCAATGTCAGAGGTTCGAATTCGGGACAAGATTGTAGGACTTGCCTTTCATAGAAACACAAACGATTAGCTGTGAAAAAAAAATCCAGGGCCTGTTTTGAGTCAAAAACTTAATTTTCGAATTAATTGTTTGCGACCAGGTTTAGCTATCAAAGCTGTCAAACTCGGAAGCCCGTGGAACCTTAAATTTTAAGTAGCATTCATATTTAGTGCACTGTGACACCAGCTCCTGCTGTATCTTGAGGATTTCCCTCATCTACTCATTCAGCTTCATAAAAAACGAAGGAGCCGTTCCAAATTCGTTTGAGATGGCTCAAATGTGAAAATTAATTTTGTTTGACAATGTAGGTCAGGTTAATAGTTGTCTCTTCTACCTCCAACACTTGACGAGTGCTTGCATATAAGACAGTATCTGGTGATGACATGAATGGTACTGGTGTGGTGCTAATATCTTATCTGTGTTAAAAAGTATCTATTTCACTGACCTCTTTAAATCAAGCTTTAAACAAATCTGTTTTCATGACCCGGGATGTGATTCCCCAGCTCTATGTACGACCTATTCAAGAATGCTTCTTAGATTTTTTTCAGTTCGAGCTTAGTTTATACCGTGAAGCGAAAGAACAACCAACTGTACTCTTCTCGGGTAAGACTGGAATTATTGTTCAATATCTATATAGTTCGTGATCATCTGACAAATCATACTAGTAGTATCAAATGTCACGAAAAGCTTATCTCAACTTCGCCTTCGTAGTCGGCATAAAACAGGAGCTCCCGCCATCGTGCGAGAAGTACACACGCACACATGAATGGTTGTGAGAAAGCTAGGCCCTGGGTAGCCTGTTGCGCCAAAAATGTATGTTTGTATGTATCTAGTGAGTTCATCAGCCTTATGAATGTCCTTATGCACAGGTACCCAGAGTGATGAGCGGCAGGATTAAATTCCGTACTTCAAAATATAGTTATATATTTCAAGAGCGAGTTGGAAACCGGCGAGTGTATGACCTTCTACATAGAAACCAGAATCGATCAAGAACGAGAATCGATCAAGAACGAGAATCGATCAAGAACGTGAATCGATCTTAAGAAAGTTTAATTACGGTAAAGAATGCATCGCGGTGTTGTCATTAATGCAATGACAATGGCAATGACTCATTTGTGCTATTATTGTCGCGCTTTGAAGTCTTAAATGTGAATATTGCTCAAATAGCCAATACTGGCTAAGTCTAAGGAACTACTTTTAACTAACGTGGTATTTTTGGCAAGCAAATAGCAGCTAACTCAGCCATCTTACTTAAGGTCATCCGAAAGTAGACAAACTGGCCACTCAGCAATTCTAGACGAAACTTCAAATATTCCTGAAAACACCGATTACAACCTTACCAGGTTAAACTTTGGTAAAAGTTCCAGGCTACAATCCCAGACAGATCATCATTTAAAGTAAAGAGCCTGTGCAAAATGAGGCGATAAATTTTTATTTCAAGTGCCTTCTCCGACAGGATAAATCTCAGCCTATTTTTTGTCTTCATTATCATTGCAGCGTGTTCCTGGCGGAACTCATGGCAATCAGTAGCCTTATCTTGGCTGAAAAAGATTGTAACATCTTGCAAGGATATTAGCATCTTGGCGGACTGGCAAGCGCCCATCAAATCAAAACATTCAGTCTTAACAAACTCAAAGACAACCCTAGATTGCCGTTCAACCCTTCAAAAGAAGTCAGAGCAGTTTAAAATGCACCTATGCTAGGTGTCTGGGCAAAGTAACATTCCATTGAACTGTAAGCTGTAAGGCTGATGAATTTGCCAGACATGGAAATGAATTACCAGTCGGAAGCTAAATGCATGTATTTCTACATGCAGAAGCTTACTAGCGTAGCATGCTAACAGCAAATCAAATCTGAGATGGAGTATTGGCACGAAGATTCAATTAACCCAACAAATTGTGCTAAAGCTGAATTTAAGAAAATTCAAGGGACTGATCTCGCTCGCTAGACCATACATTTGCGCCACCATATGTGCCATCAGACGCTGTACAATAGGCAGATAGGCTAGGACGAAGATGAAGAAGAAATAATAATTCATCAAATGAACGCTTTATATTGGACTTAATCAGCCCTAGCAATAGCAAGGTATACCTCGGAGCTTAAAATTCTCCGATTTGGTAGGATTCGGAGGATGTTAGTTTCGAGGCATTCTTCCGAAATGCATTACGGAATATTTCTCCGACATTTTGTAATGCACCCCGGCGAATTGCGTTTAAGTGCGTTCAGGTGCATTTTTCGTGCAATTTTGACAGCTAAGTGCAATTCTCTTTCCGATTTCGGCAGCGGAAATTATTTACGAATTGTAGTAAAGTGATTTTTGTTCCGATGACACATACCTCGAATGGAATTTTAACCTCAGACGAAGTGTGCGTTGCGAAAAATTGTCCGCTCCGATGGATACTTCGCTAGGGCAGAATATCTTTACAAATCTCAGCGATTTGACAAACAAGGATTTGAGAAGTTTCCTTCGTTTCATTATAAGTAGCTCAGATTGTTTTTTTTACGGGAAACAAGGAGAATGGACACACTTTACGAGGCTTGTTGAACCAAAAACTCGTGTAGGGGTACTGGCGAATCCTTGGCATAAGTCCTGAAGTTCATAAGCAAGTCTATCTTCAGATTGCTTAACATGTTCCATTGTTCCTATACCCGAAGAAGATGTTTTCAGTCTTTTATACGAACAAATATAATTTAATGTCATCGAAAAAAGCCATTATCTACTTTGCAACATTTTCATTTTCAGATACAGATCATGCATATTAAATTTCACAGAAGTAAGTAAATATTTACGGGTAGGCCGACATCTGTAAAAGGCCCACCCGACCCGTTAGAAGTCAAGTCCAACCAAAATCGTCAATCTCGAATTATATAACAGTCCTCGCATTACAAGCTTCATTCTGCATCTGTTAAATCTAAAACGTAACTAGATATCAGAAGCTCTGCTGACCCTTATGTTCACCCACGAATACTATGTACTTAAAAATCAGAAGATATTAAAAATTCGAATAAGACCATATAGCCTGATTCAGAATTAATTAGAATTAATGGAAGGGTAATGGTGGTCACTTTGATCTTGTAGCTATTTCGAGTGATCCAATAAAAAGACGGAATTCACCAAATATATCATCAGACCTCGGCCTTCCCTGTACCGTATTGTACAGTATTTATGACTTGTTTAGGTAACATAACTTTCAAAATAAGAATGCTCTTAGTAAAACGTCTATTGCGACGCACAGCACCTTTTATGATTGCATTTCCTGTATCCCGAACCACATAGATGTCATAAAATATTTATATTTCTTTATATCAATCGCCTTTACATAACTTTAAAATTTCCAATTATAAAAAAACCAATAAAGAGGATTTGATGAGCATCATGGACATCTCCTGTGCACAGACAATATGTGACCAATTAATTCTATATAATTCCCAAACGTGTAGGTAAAATTGGAATTTCTACAAAATTGGGCATACAAAATGCGGACAACACTTATAGGTTCTTCTGAACACCTGGGACCGTCGAATAATACCAAATACCACTGATGTTCTACGATCCGTGTGGAAAATCGAAAGAAATATTCCAAAAAAGTATATAGATATTTATAGAAAGTAATATTTGATGTTTTGCTGGAAAAATACTGAACGGGAGGAGGCCATCACATTCCACATGAATTCTCATTTGAAAATCTGTCAAGAATTTGGTTCGATTATTTATTGTCTTCATACGGCGATATGAAGTCCCCATTTGATGGGACTTATCTGCGTATTTTAGAAGGAGCACAACCTGACAAGATAAAATGAAAACTTGTAGGCATGTTAATAAAATATATTATCTATTTATAGACTGCCATCTGACTATGTAATGCTGCTTAGAACAAAAATTCATAAAATCCAAAGTGGAACAAGTGCTACTTGAAAAATGGGTTCATAAAAAAGTCTTGCCAACAGCGTAAAGTACTAAAAGTAGAGCTTAAAATTAATTGATCATGAGGGCTATTGTGAGCTGAAATCCCAGTTCCAACCAGTAACTTTACCTATTGGGAATTATGTCGAAGATACCCATTTGATAACCTTTCTCGTAGATGCTTTCAAAATTATTTTATCTCTGAAAATGTTGCGTATTCGGTAGTACAAGCTGTAGACATTTTGCAAACGCGACATTATTTACAAAAAAAAAAACATATTTGTGAAGGCGTTGAACGTTTTTATAAAATATTTCGTTTATTGATGTACGATAACCACAAAGGTTTTAGCAGAAAACCCGTTGCGGTTTCGTAATAAAACTACTCGGGTACTAAAATGAAAGGTCAGTTGGAGCTACTACTACTACTTGGAGATAGATAGCATTTGGGTCAAAATGGCCAAACTACTTCAGTTTGGTTCCCTGAGTATCCAACAAGATTTACGTTCAACATCTTAACAATAAATCATTCTTTGTTAACAATACCAAACCTGGAATAATCAAAACCGGTGTAAAGGATTTTAGCTTGGATCAATACTGTTAAACATATACACAGCAGGTCAAAGGGATGATGCTGTTTCTATAGACGAAACACCTACTTAATGGAAAATAGCAGTCAGGAGTATACAGGAGCTATGGGCTCTCAAGATCAGCAGTGTCAAGTAGCATACACTATAATGAGAAGCCCTCAAGATTAGCAGTGTCAAGACTACTAAGCATAAACTTCAATGAGAAGTTTAAGTTCAATAATTAATGGACAATGCGCGCAGGATTTGCAATATAGGTGGGCAATCCGTTCTTGAGGAGGCGGAGGGATCTCAGCCAGAAGACAAGTTGCTCCTTTTCCTTCATATAAAAGATCGGCGCGAGAGAAGTTGAAATTCAATAATCAATGGGCAATGAGATTTGCAATATAGGTGGTCAATCCATTTTTGTAGAGTCGGAGGGATCTCCTCCAGAAGACAAGCTGCTCCTTTACCTTCATGGAAAATATCGGTGTGTCTGCGACGAAGATCTTCCGAAGCTTTACCGGACTTTATCGAAAGTCAATGATTCTGAAGTACTATGCGACGAATAAGCTGTATAAAGAAGTGGATGGCATACCTATTAAGAAGTTTATGTTGCAGCCATCAAGACAACTTTTCTCTAATCTAAACCAGAACTACAACCAATAAATACCGGAGCAACCATTGAAACCCAGTCATCGTAAAATCAGCATGAGAGCAATAAATTCTCTAGAATTTCGAGAAATTTTTAGGACATAAAACTGGAACAATAAGATGATTAACCATAGGGTATAGTTGTGGTTCTCTAAGTTGATTTATGTACAGCTATAACATTCATAACCTCGATATCTGATCATTTAGACTTTGCCATCTTTAAAAGTTTGTTCACATAATTTTGTTGTTCGATACGATACATTTTGTTGTTCGAACTTACTATTAGCTAAAACCCAAATGTCCACCAATATATATCGATTATTATCCCTTCTAGATAGATATGTACGATGGACACATATTTAACCAGATATAAAAATATTTTAAATGTACTGAGACTATTCAAAAAAGTATTTTATAATACCCAGAGTTAAAGTAATTCAGTCTCTACATAATTTCTGTTTTATGCCTTTTATGTGAATTATTCAGTTGGAAGATTTCCTGAGACTGGAAGTGGACACTGCCTTCAAATTGATATCTCCATCGATACCGTGCCAAAGAACAAACGAAGCGGATGCAGTTCTTGGTCTAGCAAATCAATTGAATCATAGTGAATAAAATGTTAAAAACTAACGGATTACAAGTACGTATTGTTGTACAATTAGATCAAAAACAGCAACAGTTGGCAGATTACACGTTTAAATGTTTTCACTTTAATCTCTAGGATTCATTTTAAGACGCAACTAGTTTATGTCTCTAAGAAAGCAGCCTTCCTCCAATCATCGCTTGGAAGAATCCTCTAAAACTATCAGAGAGCAGTTGCACATTATAGTTATATGTCTAGTGTAACCAGATAGACTCTTCTATACGAGTCTTGAGTTAAGGCTAACACAATGGCTAACAACGAATGCATGAGAAAAACTATCAAAAGTTGGTCGACGAAATGCTCTTGATGTTCGCTTTAAATTTATCAGCATTGGACCTAGCTGGATATGGACATTTAAGCAACCTAAAAGCGGACATACGAAACATTTAACCAATTCAGAACAACCGGTGTTTTGTAATCTAAAAAGGGATCACAGAAGATGGTGATG
Organism: Rhingia rostrata; assembly: GCA_949824845.1. Classification (NCBI taxonomy): domain Eukaryota; kingdom Metazoa; phylum Arthropoda; class Insecta; order Diptera; family Syrphidae; genus Rhingia; species Rhingia rostrata. The sequence continues at coordinate 111,180,125 of OX463756.1, forward strand.
ATCGTCTGACATAATACACTAGACAAAAAAAAAACCGAGAAATTTCAAATTTTATATCAGTTGCTAATGAACCATGGTGGAATTAGGATGCATCTCAAATGATGGCCGAACTTACCTGTCATTCGAAGCTGGGTCAAAAAGTTTGAAGAGACCAGTATAACACTGGAAAAACCAAATCTTGGAGACAATTTCATCAGGGCCGGTAGAAAACGTGGATAATGTTTATCAGTCTGTTCGTGACGAATTGAACCTTCCGATTCCCATACGCGAATGAACCATGGTGGAATTAGGATGTATCTCATATGATGACCGAACATATTTGTCGTTCCAAGATGGGTCAAAAAGATTGAAGAGACCAGTATAACACTGGAAAAACCAAATCTTGGAGACAATATCATCAGTTCCGGCAGAAAACGTGGAATGTGTTTATCAGTCTGTTCGTGGCGAATCGAACCTTCCGATTCCCATACGCGCAAAGTAATTCAAATGTCCATAGATCATAACTTCACCGTATTTTGCAAAAGACCTAAAGCTACACAAACCCCAGGATGCCAGTCAGAGACATCCATGCTTACCAACATTTTATTTTCGGTTTAGTCTAATTTCCATCTCAATGAACAAGTAAATAAGCGAAACTGGCCGCTTTCGAGTGAAATGAAGACGAAACCATTGAAAACGCTGTCATTCGCCAAAAGTGATCATATCAGCTTTGATGTCGGCGCGAGGAATTATCGGACCTTAATTTTTAGAAAAATTAAAGGGAACGTGCAGAGTTTCAGTGAATTCAGAGCATTATGTAGCGATGTTAGACAAGTTATTTGTGCCTGATTTACAAAACCTATCTGGCTGTTACCAACGAACATTGTTCCAATGGGACAGAGCAACGTCACACATGTCCAATATGTCTCTGCCACGATTTCCCGAATTTTTTCAATGCAAATTGATCCCTGGGAGAGCTGACATAAATCCTCCACGTCAATCTTATTAAACACCTATGGACTTTTGCCTGTGGAATTGTCTCAAATCTAAAGTTTACGCCGATTTCCGTGTCGAATTGGAAACAAAATATATTCTTCACGAAATAGGGTTTTCATTTGGACGATATCTATTTTATGAAATAAAATCCTTATTTTGTGTACTTTAATAATTAATAAATATTATTTCAAAAGATCTGTATGTACTGTTAATCGATCCAAAAAATATGTAGATACATCTTAACTTTTTTTGAGACACCTTGTGCAACGAAGAACCTAATGTATGATACTTTCGAAAGTACAGTAGATTTTAAGAACTGCGTCAAATCTCAATTTTTTTTGACATTTGTGAAGCAAACCGAATTAGAATGGTACGAGTTTGTATTTACTTCTGAAGGAGGCGGTATAATCGTCACAATGTTGTCAAATATCATTCATCATTGCCTATGGACCAACCACAGTGGGTAAAATAGCCAATCTAGGGGGAAATTAGTGCCGTAATTTATCATAAAATATTAAAAACGTTTGTTAACAATATTAAACTTAGATTAACAAATTCTCGAATACCAATTGAAAAAAACATATTTGTTTGACACAAAGCTCTTCAATTTTTCTCTTCACCATGCCACTTGCTGGTCAAGTTATTTTTGCGTTAGTTTGACATTTGTTTTCACATGTATGTGGCCGTATAAATAAATAAATTTTAACCAACTGCTCATTTTTTTATTGCCAATATCCCGAAAAATATTTTTTTTAGAAACGTTAAGGTCGGTTTTAATTTAACTAATTAAGTTCATTGCTGATTACCTAAAAGAAAAAAAAAAGTTGGCGCAACAAGCTCGTTAGTACTCAGACCGAGCTTTCTCACAACCAATAATGTGCGCGTGTGCACTTCTTTCACGATGGCGGGACCTCCTGTTTTATACCGACTCAATACGTCGAATTTGAGATAAGCTTTTCTTGACAGTTGATACTACTCGGATGTTTTGCCGGATCATTTTTGAGAGGAGGGCCAGTGAAAAATTATTTAGGTGTTGCTACGGCTGGGATTCGAACACTGACCTTCTGCGCGGCAGTTCATCGTACTAACCATCTTGCCATGGGGACGTCAGAATTGCTTATTACCAGCTTAAAAAAAAAGAGTTTAAGTGGCCTAAACGGTGGTTCTCGTGTTAGTGTTGATTTTTAAAAACTTTTAACTAGTTAACGCTGAATAATAAACCATTAAGTACACACTAAGTTACAAAAGGAATAAATTGCAACCATTTGCTTTGTGTTTTTTTTAAACTTAAAGTAACATATCGATTTCCAAAAGGGAAGTTTTCGAAGTTTGGCACAGAAAAGATGCAACAAAAAGAAAGGAGGGCTTCTGTTATAAGTTATGTTTTTCACAAAACTGGGCTAGATAATCGTGAAAATGAAGAGCAGTGTAGGAAAACAAAACAAATATTGCAAAGTTTTACTTCGTAGCTAAATGAAAAATGGATTAAGGCTTCGTCTAGCCTTAATCCACTTTTCATTTAGCTTAGACCCAATTTTGCAATATTTGTGTTGTTTTCCGGATTTTGTCAAGTCACAAAACGAAAAGTGGTCAGAAGTTGATATTGTACTACCGCAATTGGAAAGGGCTCTTAGTAACACAGAAGCGGGACCATCCTACAAAAGATTTCATAGAAATGAGTGATCGTGCGAAACGTTTAAAGGTCTCCTCGCTTGTGGAAAACGAAAGGCACGATAAGTTAATGTTTGATGCCCAATTTAGTCTCCAGAAGGTTGGCAAACGGGATGCTGCCAAACTAATAAACTTGTTGGAGGTTTCCCCTAATAGTGCTACTAAGATTAAAAAGTCCTCATCAGCTACTATCAAATACACGCCTGAAGAAGCACTTGCTTTATATGTAGACGGGAATTTTGCAAATAATTCGTACATTTTAATGCAATAGGGTGCTAAAAATCGTAATGTCTATATATATCCACCATATAATCTGCCCTATCGAGGTATCCGTTCAAAGAATTTCCGAAACGAAAGTCAGTTCTGATCGGAGCTTAGTTTACCATCGAAGTTTTCATTGCGGAACAAAATATATGAAGCATGCATTCGCGTACGTTTGACAATCTGTCAGCTGTTTAATTTTATTAATGTGAAAAGTGGGTGAAAACAAATATGTTAACAGATTTTTCTTGCTGCGTTCTTGTCATTTTTTTCTTTTTAGATCACAATTTTGTAGTAATACACAAAATATTTTTATCTATTATTTTACTCACAATTTTGGGATGATCTTCATTTTTGTAACGATTCCGCAACAATTTTTCGTTGGAGAATTTCCGAAGAAATTCAAAGCGTAGCTGTCAAAAATTGTTGACTTGTCATGCAATCATGTGCGATGCATTTCGTAGGAAGATCTGCTCGAAATGCAAATTCGAACGGATTCGACCAAAGTCTCCGATATCGAACAAATCGGAAAAAATTTTGTTCCGAACGGATACCTTGATAGGGTTGAATGTTTTGAGAGCGGAAAAAAATAAATATTACCCGAACGAAGCGTTTATAAGTGAAACTGGTATTTCGGCAGAAGTCACCTTGCAGGACTTTGTCGATTGCATTGCGCAGCGACTTTTGAAGTCTAAAAAAGTGGTCCTTCAAACCACCATGTCACCACAAAACATATCGATCGTATATAAGTGGGGCTACGATGGATGTTCAAACTATTCAACATATAAGCAAACCTTTAGGGAAGGAGATACCAGCACAATAAAACAAGAGGATTATTTATATGCCATGTATATAAAGCCAATATGAATGGTAACATTATATGGCAAAATGCAAGGCCATCATCAATAAGGTTTTGCCGACCGATCAAACTCATTTAAAAAAAAGAAAGTTCTGCATTGATACAAGGAGAAACTGAAGCGGTTAAAAGTCAAATTGATAGAATAAATACGACCCAAGTTACTGTTAAAAGTATAGATTTTACAATTTTTACGGAATCAACTACAATCTTATAAAACGATTTTGTATAATTTTAAGAACACAATGGCTTGTGGTTACTCCTCAGTAAACGTAGAAGCTTTTATGGAGTATTCAAGGGATACCCATACCCGTAAATCTGTACGTAGAATTGCATCCATGGTACTACGTACCTTCCAGCGTACACAGAATACTTAATCATGGTGCAGATTTTATAAAATCAGTTCTGCCCCCAATTGGGATGCTCTCAGAAGAAGCTCTGGAATCTAGGAATAAAGATTTTAGAAACATCAGAGAATTTCAAACAAGAAAAATGTCTCAAGAGAAAATATAGCGGGATCTCTTGTTTATGCCTTCGGATCCCAATATTTCTTACATTACAATAACTGCTTCTCTTCAAAAAATGAATAGACAACCCCTTTACGAAGGCGTTTTTAATTCACTGTCGAATCCATCAATGCCTGTAAGACAAGGTTCTAGTTCACAAGAAAATGAAGTTGGTATTGTAGAAGAGGAAGAAGATGATGATAAAGAGGAAGAAAATGATGATGAAGGGGAAGAAGATGGAGAAGATTCTGGAGACGAATTTTTGTGAATAGTTTTTGTATTATAATTGAAAAATATTTGAATTTTCTTTATTCTGTTTGATAAATAGAAAAATGTGTTCTTTAAGTTTCCAAGTGGACATGAGATGTTCTCAACAACAACCGTTTGATACCAAATACTTTCATTTTGGTGCAATGAAATCAACAATGCAATTAAATTTGACATAGTTGCCATTAGATTGGTCATTTCATCAACTGTGCAACGTGCCTTTCGCAGCAGTTTTGTTGGTCAGTAATTTTTAAGCCCTTACTGTTCGTCTTACATGCGTCATTTAGCCGCTGGACTCTTAAGAACTGGAATATCAAATAACCGAGCATTTAACTACCGTTTTAAGTTCTTTAACATCAATAAATAAATATCAACTGTTTTTTAACATTTCTGAACGTTCAAATCTTATAATGTCTGTTATCATAACATGTTTCACAATAAAAATTTCCCAGGAACTTCATATTATTGTGGGGAAATTCAAAACAACAAAAATCTCCACCCCATTTAGTCATCTTTTTAATGCGATTTTTCCAACGGATATTTATTTCTCGTTATCATCACGTAAATGTATCAAAGAAACCGTTTATCACTTATAAGGAAGAAAATAACTACATACAGCCATTTGAAAAATCTAAATAAGAAAATCAATGAACCACAAACCACCTACATTACGACAGAAATTTGACATTGAATTATCGAATTACACACCCATCCCCATTTAATGGCACTGGAGCTTCAAATGTCTAATTAAACTAAAACTATGCCTACAAGGAGAATGTTACTGCCCTGGTATTAGTGAATCTGAAATGTGCGTTCTGTATACAATGGAATTTTTGCTGTTTCATTGAGCGATAACATTCGACTTCTATCCAAAGCAAAAATGTGAGATATGTTTATTTAGATTAACCACTTCCAACCCCTATCTCGAAGTTGAAAGAAAAAAAAAAAACAGAAATTCCCCGGAAGGAAATTGAACCAAGTGCACCCTAATCGGTAGAATCTGATAGTAACACACACCAAAAATGCTAAGAAAAAACTATGCCCAAGTATTTCCATTGTGTTCTCCAATATCTAAAACAAAGAACCACATAATGGCAGTGATGACGATTTTCAGAGGGTTGCCTGCCGACAAAGGTCTACTGTAGAATGACGTCGCGATAGCCATAGTCACCGCATTGCAGGTCATTAACATTTTGCTTAATTATTTTTCATTCTCTCTTGGAAACTTATGCAATAGGGAAACAGTTTTATTAAACCAGACTTACCTCTTCTTGGTCTTGCCAACGTTGTATAGTTCAACGTGCTTGAATGCAGCGTATGTTGCCATTTTGTTTGTTTGATTTATTTTTAATTATTTATCTTAACAAATATTAGAAAAACACCTTTGGTTATAATTTTTTTCCCTAAAAAGATGGAAAGGGAGAGAGAAAACAAATTGGATAAGATTCTATTTTTGTTTCAAAGAGTCCTTGAGAAACAACTGCACTATCGATGAAAGACACAACAACAAAAGATGACATCGTCAATGCTGAAGGATCTACAATCAGGTGTTGTATATCGAAACAAACGACGTGTAGGATGATGAATTTCTTTATTTATTTTTTTTTACTGTGTATGTCAGTGAGTATCCTTTTTGCTGCATCTCTTCAAAGCGCGTAGGAGTTGGGAAAGCTGCAGTTGGAAATCGATATTATGAGCAAACACGTATTCGTCCCTCAAATCGCAGATGAAATAATCAGAAACCGCATTGGGAGTTCGAAGAGATGAAGCTTAATGAGAGAAGCTTCTTTTCTTCCTCCTTGCACTAAGGAGATACACACCAAAAAGGGACACTCATTGTTCCAAAAATCAATTTTCACATCTTTTTGTTGTTTGCATCTTTCAATTGGAAATATATCTAAAGGGAAAATATCTGAACACTTTTATCGCACCCTTTTTTTTTAAATTTTATTCACGACTTTACACAGTATCTAGCAACACCGAACAAAACAAAAATATTTTTATATCCGTTAGATACGTCGAGGAAAACTCAATTGAACAAGGACGACTTTTCTTCTTTTTCGAGAACGTGCAAGTAATTAAAGTCCAACAACTTTAATGGGTACAACAATGTGGTAGTGTGTGCTATCGGTTTGGAATTAAGCTTTCGACTGAAGGCAACGCGCCGCAATGGAAAACATTTATATCGATCCAACTCAGCTGAGTGTACTGTTAAATGGTGGTAGTGTAGGTATATTCTGGATATATTGTGATTGAGAGGCGCTGGCAACAAAAAACTGCACACACTCTCTGAGCATGGTAAGTAAAATAAAATAAAAAAGATGGCCCCAAAGAAGCACCACTCATGGGTAAAGAGGGGGCGACGAACAGGGGGAAGTACACCATCATCATTGCCATTGGCAACACAGAGCACAATGGTTGGATTTTTATGTATCTAGATATGTATCTAGATATGTATCTAGAAATGTATCTAGTTGCAGGAAATGCCCACAATTTGTCTATTATGTGGTGACGGTGACGTTCGTCATGCCGTTATGTTGCTAGCAACATGAAATGTTTTCCCATAAGACTTCCAAGTAGTGGTGGAAAATGGTGAAAATGCATTGGAGTTTCACTTCAGTTTATAGTGTAGCGTGGGGAATATGTAAAAACAGCTGGAGTACGTGGAATCGAATTTGAGAGCCCGCGCTCGGCTCCTCAAATATTAACAGAGAGAGCATTCGTCAGGGTTAGTACATTTGTTCGGCAGAATGGTGGGTGTTTGTGAGAAAACTAGTGACGAGTAAAAGAATTGTCTCATCCTGTACGGATAGTAGATTGAAGTACTAAATTTAACTCACAGTGGCACTGTATTGATCAAAATTTTGACATTATTGCATTACACGAATATTCTTATGGTGAAAAGAGGTTGTGACTTGTGAGCTGCTCAGCGTTTGTCCATAAAATGGTTTTCATGCAGCCTAAATATTATGAATCTCGATTGTATTGCAGAAGATGCCGTAAAATAACGCCGAGCGAAATAAAGCCGAATTCCAAAATTCGGCGTTATTTCACAATGAAAAATATTTTTTGTGAAATAAAGCCGAATTCAGGGAGAGAGAGAGGGTTTGGGTGGGGTGTATGCAAAGTTTGAATTTATTTTTTTATTTTACTTAAGCAAAGTGAAAACCATTTTATAAAAGCGAAACAACGCCGAATTTTGGAATTCGGCGATTTCACTGATCTTTATTTCAAGGCACCGTTGAAGAACTGCTTTATTTTTAATATATTGTGACGAGGAAGCACTCTACCCAACTGTCAATGATTTTTCTATAATTTGCCTTTACATCAAAATAATTGATGAAAGATGTCCTGCTTCAATTGGTAATACACTTTCGGTAAATCCCAAAGTACCAGTATGGTTGTATTCAAATGTTAAGGTTAAGGCCTTTTTATGGAAAACGCTGCCACGCTGCCACGCTGTCTTAAAAGACAACTTCGTTGGCGTCATTTGCGAGATCAAAGACTGCTTCGAGTATAAGCTAAGAGATCATACGTATAGTTTACGACAAAACAAGCTTAGCGCAATTTTAATAAGATAAGTATGTTTCCGCTTTCCAGTTTTCATATTTGCATTCAATTTTATTCCGCAGTTTGAACTGAAAAAATATGCTTAAACGCATTGGCATTGTACGAACTAACAATGGCCTATTAAGCTGTTAAAATGTGTGGTTGTTACTAACTGCTAAGACATTATTGGTGTTTGGATTATTTTAATTTAGTTCGCATCAAATTCATTCCAAAACGTCAAATAAATTGCAAAGCATAACACATGCAAGGCAGCGCAATAGCATTTATAACCTGGCATCAGAAAAGCAATGAGCGTTTTTTTGACGTTTTGGAATCCAGCCACTGTTGCCATCTACAAATTCATGAATGAATGTGTCAATCATTCAAACATTTAACCAATATTAAGTACAAGGTGGGCCAAAAGAAGTCATCCGATGTTGTTTGGCTCTCATTTTAATCGGTTGTGGCTCGCGCAGTGTGTGCCGTTGTTACGTCCTGTTGGAACCACATGTCCTCCAGTCTTAATTCGTTCAATTGCGGTAGAAAAAACTCGGTTAAGATGGCCTTATAGCGCGCACCCTCCACTGTTTTCGTTTGACCAGCGGCGTTCTCGAAAAAGAAATGGCCCGATGACTCCTCCAGCGTGAACAGCGCACCATGCTCCTCGTGCATTACTCGTTGATTTTCGGTGCCCCAGAAAGATAGTTCCCACCTCACGTACCCGCTGAGGTGGAAATGAGCCTTATCGCTCATAATGATTTTGGTCGAAAAATCGTCACTTCGTCCTCGAGATTGAGGACGTGCAAGTCTTTCGCCTTAGGGACGACTGGGTGATGGCTAATTGCGAGTCTGGTCGATCTTTCCGGCGACAGCTCGACATCCTCCCCAAAAGCGGCGATATTCTCGGCATAACGAGCGCTCCGAGGACGGCCAATCTTGGCAGCGTCTCGTGTGGACGGAGCAGTGTTTGCGCAGTCGGTGTCGGACGTCCGGGGAATCGGCGACGCAATTCGCGCTGCGCCAACACTAAAGAACAATAGTTACGCAAAAACATAGACACGATTATTCCGCGTTATTGGGGAGTGTATCGCTCCATGGCTTGTTCACTTGTATTCTACATCTGTCTAGTCTACAAATGTCAAAACAGATTTGACATTGGCGGCCATTTGCAAAAATAAGAGCATCTTCCAGTAGGGTGATCTCTTTTGGACCACCTTGAATATTGGGCACTACTTACTGTGACATTTAGATCTCAAATTTTTGGGGTTAAGTGGATGGTTAGCTAATGCAGCTTTCTCGTCGCAAATAAATATTACATGGGTAATATTGTTCAAATACTACCATCTATTGAAAAACATCGTAGAAGGATTATGAATCTCAGAATAGTCAGCTCCATCCGATTACGAGCTGCCCCGTTTGGCCCAGGGGCACTTATAACGAAGGAAACGAAAATGAAGTTATCGGCAATCTATTATTTTACATATTCACGGAGAGCCAAACGAAATCAAGGAAATCCATGACTATGTAGCAAACTCGTTAAAACAACACTACGAATGACAGACCAACAAGTTGATTCCGACTATTGAGGTCAGTTCTTGTTCGACCACGTTGGTTATATCAAATACAAATCCAACATTCTGGAAGCTTCGGTTAGTTGTATAGGGGTTTTCAACAGGGACGCTACAAAAGTTGAGCGACAGGGACAGCAAACGACGCCATATTTCTTGCCGCTCTCTCGACATTTCTCTTCAGTAAGGTTTACCATTTCACGATGAAAAGATATACGATCCAACAACGAGTCGAAATTATAAAAAATTTACAACCGAAATTCGGATTCAGTGGCTTCAACGTTAAGAGCGCTACGTCCAATTTATGGTCGTCATAATCGTCCTAGCAGATCAACAATTGAGCGTCTAGTGGAGAAATTTGAATCCAGTGCGACAAAGAAGTGCCCGTAGTGTCGAGAATATTGCTGCCGCTGAGGCTTCAGTTGAAGAAATCCCAAATGTGTCTCTCGCACGTCATTCTCATGGCGAATTTTGCGAAAAGATCATGGCCTACATCCTTACAAGATTAAATTGACGCAAGAACTGAAGCCGCTTGACCACCAGAAGAGTCGTATGTTCGTGAATTGGGCTGAGCAACAACTTGAAAATGATTCGGATTTTCATCGAAAAATCATCTTCAGCGATGATGCTCATTTCTGGCTGAATATCTTCGTCAATAAACAAAATATGCGGTATTGGTCAGGCAGCAATCCACACGTACTCCATTACGTTTTGGTGTGGTTTATGGGCCGGCGGCGTCATTGGGCCGTACTTCTTCCGTGATGATCAAGACCGGCAGGTTACTGTGAACGGGAATCGCTACCGTTCAATGATAACCGAATATTTTTGGCCCCAATTGGATGATATGGATGATATCTCACGAAATGGTCGCTTGGCCGCCTCGGTCGTGCGATTTGACGCCGTAAGACTATTTCCTGTGGGGCTACGTCAAGTCTATGGTCCATGCCAACAAGCCAGCGACGATTGATGAACTTCGTACAAATATCGAACGTGAAATTGCAGCAGTATCACAGCCGATTTATGCTTGAAAACCGTCGAAATTGCCCGTGGCGGCCATGCAAAAGAAATGGAGTTCCATACATAATGGCATCGAACGTACTTTCACAGGAATAAAGAATTTCATTGATATCCAAAACCGTTTTTGTTTTATTTAAAAAAAAACTTAAGTAGCGCTCTTATTAAAAAAAAAACCCTTTATAGGAGATCACCACAGAGTATTCATCTCCATTGACACCTGCTTTAGTCAAATAGCGACCATATCCGCAAAGTGGCTCTGAATAATAGAAAGAGAATGCCAAAATTCTAACTCATAAACCTTGTCTACCAAATCAAAACAATCTTCCACATATCGAAACTAACTTCTACCAAGAATGGAAATTTCGCATTCCATTTCTATCCCACATCACACACAAATCTAAAACAGATCAAGGAGTTTACGCTGGGTTTATTACAACACCTAAAAGTCAGCAGCTTCTTTAATCTGTCCCAACAGTTCAGTGTTTATATGACGGACAAAGATTTTTATATTGGATGCCGCTTCGGATCTATAGCAGATCTAGAGTACTAAAAGACTGCGGCTAATCTCTGAACGAGATTGCCCAGCAGCACAATGTCACCATATGTTAAATTCCGGGATATTTCAAAGTGTTTCTGGTTTGTTTGCATAAACCTTGCTTTTCAGATATCCCCACAAAAGAGGACCGGAGCAGTCAAATCAAATCAAATCGGGGTGGTCATAGACTAGCCGTAACCTCCTATTGGCATATGTACGGCGGCGTAAATGGTCTTGTTGAAGAAGCTCTTGTGTAAACTGAATCTAAAATGGAAACAAATGCAAATCATTCTGCAAAATTATGGCCAAAGTTGTTCTTTGAAGACCAAGCTCCTGAGCACGGCATCGAATTGAGGTTGATGGATTGTTTTGAACACTTCCTTGGTATATCAGCTCTTTCTTCGAAATCATTCACTACACGATAAATAGTGCGTTTTGTTGGCACGTTGTTTCTCCCCAAAACTTCACGTAACTTTCTGATCGTCAAAGTAATTGATGATTGATTTTGATAAAATGTTTTAATGATTAAAACACGTTGGTTTATCGAATAATTTTCCATAATAAATTTGCCACGTGTCTATTTCACGACTGCCAAATATGAACTGTCAAGACTTATGTTTACCAAAATGGCGGCAAAACAAAGCGGACACCCTGTACAAGCAAGTGCTTAAGCCGGTTTGGACATATGGTATACAACTATGGGGTTGTGCCATAGAAACGAATCTAAACATTCTACAAGCAAAATGTTAAGATAATTCGTCAATGCGCCGTGGTATATAAGGAACGAAGATCTACGAAAAGATCTGGGTATTCCCGCGATTAAAGATGAAACAGAAAATAAACGGAAACGTTAACACAACGGTTCTACAAGTTCTTGACGAAAAAAATTTATTGCGGCGTCTTCAAAGAGCTCAACCCTTGAATTTATTTACTTACTTACTTAAGTGGCGCTACAGTCCGGAATGAACCTGGGCCTCAACCAACATGTCTCACCAATTAGCCCGGTCCTTAGCTAACTGCTTCCAGTTGCGCCCTCCAAGTTGGTTGAGGTCGGTTGAGGTCGGTTTCTACTTGTGCGCGCCACTTAAGGCGAGGTCTTCCTCTACTAAGTCCGACGTCTGGCTGGGAATCAAAGATTCTGCGAGCCGGAGTATTGGTGTCTATTCGTTCTACATGTCCTAGCCATCTTAAACGTCCAATGTGGAGTAATGACCACGGGCATGTCGCTGTACAGCTCGTATAGTTCTTGGTTGACAACCCTTGGATTTAGCCCGATTATAAAAAACCGCGCTATGAATTGCGAATAAAGCAGGAACTCTCAAAGGATAGTTACCTGCCAAACATTGACATATACTCGTGATGAAAAAATTGCTAGATAAGTCGCATGCTTAGTTGCAATATAAATACAAAAAGGTTGGTGCTTTTAATGAGTAAAAATTGCACACTATTGTGAGCATGTGCTTCATAGTGAAGATTTCCTATTTTTTTTTTTTTTATAATTTGCGCGCACTCAAGGGGTTATGAATACCCTTTATATGTTTTAGCACAGTGCGGGCGTTAAGGAAATTAGGGATAAGAAGAAAGGAGATACCGATGCACATTGGTTTTAAATGTCTGTAAGTTATAATGGAGAGGAAAAACAGAGTTTGGTAGAGCATTCCACATTCGTGTTGTTCGGTTTATGTATGAATCTCTATATTTCAGCGTACGTCCGAAGATAGGCTTGAGGGTAAACTGATTTGCATTCATTGCGTAACGAGTATTGCGGCTGAATTGTTGAATGGGAGGAATGCAGCTGGCTATTTCATTTGAACATTGGTTGTTAAAATAGCGATAAAACAAGGTAAGGCAGGAGATGTTTCGCCGGTGTTCAAGCGAAACTAAGGAGTTCGCTATTCTTATGTCTCCTATAAGTTTTTTCGCACGTGTTTGAATCCTATCTAGTAGGTGCAATGTTGATTTTGGTGCACCTGACCAGACATGGGCGTTGAATTCAAGTTTTGGGCGTATAAACGCTTTATATATTGTGGCCAGATCAGAGGGGGTGAAATATTTCTTACATCGATTTAGGAAACCTAGACATTTCGCTGCGTTTTTAGCGACTTCGAATATGTGATCGTTCCAACGTAAGTCGTTACTAACACACATACCTAGCATGGAAAGCTTTTCGGTTTCTTCGACGTAAGTGCCATTCATGGATAATGGCTCTAGATTTTGGTTACGCTTTAATGACAGAAGACAGCATTGTGTTTTGGAAGCATTGAATTCCACTCTATTAGATTTACCCCATTTGATAATGCTGTCAAGGTCGGAATTCAATGAGCTTAACATATTTTGACGTTTAGAGTCCACGTTCGAAGGTGAGGGACGAGGACCTGTAAACGAATATGAGAAGCTGAGGGTACTGTCATCAGCGAAGGAATGAATTGGATTAGAAGTTAGAGACAGGAGATCATTTATAAAAATGAGAAAGAGAGTCGGAGACAAAACTGAGCCTTGAGGGACACCAGCATTTATTTGGTGAGTTACAGACTTGAAACCATCCAAAACAACTTGAATTGAACGTTTCGAAAGATAATGTCTAATCCATAGAAGAAGTTTTTCGTCGATTCCAAATGCACGCATTTTCGACAAAAGGGCTTGATGCCAAACCCTGTCAAATGCCTTTGAAATATCAAGCGCAACAATCTTGCTTTCGCCACCATGGTGAATTGATTGGTTCCACTTTTCGGTGAGATATGTCATCAAATCACCAGTAGACCTGTTGCTGCGAAAACCATACTGCCGGTCATTGAGAAGTTTTCGTGTTTCGAGATATTTCATAAGCTGACGATTTATCAGCGTTTCCATGACCTTGGAAAGAAGGGACGTAAGTGCAATTGGACGGTAGTTGGAGAGAGAAGAAGATTCGCCTTTTTTTGGTACAGGCTGGACAAATGCTGTTTTCCATCTACTCGGAAAGAGTCCTGATGAGTAGGATAGATAGAAAAGCTTACGCAGTGGTTTTGCTAGCGTAGAAGAACACCTCTTCAGAATGATGGGGGATATACCATCTGGACCAGCGGATTTATGTATGTCAAGATCAGATAAAACTCTTGCAACTGTACGAGTACGAAAGTGAATTTGTCCCATAGAATGATCTACGTTCTCAAGTACAGGAGGAGACTGAACACAATCTGGCAATGTAGAGTTGGCTGCGAAATGGGCAGCAAGCAGATTGGCTTTGTCTAAAGAGCTGACAGCTGGAATGTCATTGTGAATGAGCGTCGGAATTGATGTTGATGCCGAATTTTTTATGTTTTTAACAAATGACCAAAAGTTTTTACTACCTCTGGGACATTGTAGAATTTTTTGCCTCAACGTTCGGTCATAGAGGAATTTGACACGCTTTAAATGGGCATTACAGTCATTTCTGGCTTGTTTGAATTTTGCTCGGTTTTCCTCTGTTGGGTTGGTCTTGTACAACCGAAAGTTTGTCTCTCTCAACCTGATAGCTTCTTTGCAGCTCAAGTCATACCACCCTTTTGCCTTTGGTCTGATACTCTTAATTCTGTTGGGAATAAAAGATCTCATACCAAAGAGAATGATATTTGAAATCATATCAGCAGCAGCATCCACGTCACTATCGAGGAAACATAGTGACCAGTTAAAATTCCTAAAAATCCTATGAAAAATCGAGTGTGATTTGACACGCAGTTGAAGTGAAGCTGTATTCTGCTTAATTTCTCGCTTTGTTACATAGACAATTAATTGCCTTGGGCACTTTTAACAATTCGCAAGCTCTTGGGTTTATGTGAGAGTTTTATGCACCTAAATTGATGTTGACTATTCGAATCAGAAAACGCCTAAGAAAGCCGGATGGCATACAATCTTGTTCAGACGAATTTGTGAAAAATGTGTTTTGATTAGTTTGCAACCTTGTGCTACCGCACAAACTATGTTTAAGAATTTCAACTATTGCTTACCCATACCCTCAGTTCGCAAACCTATAGACCCGGTTTTATGCCAGTTGAACTCATCCCATTCTCTTCCAATAACCACCAACACGCGGAGTTCCCAACCGTTACTATATCTAAGTAACAACCGCGACCGACGCTGCTTGGTTTCACTTTCAACAAAATTGTGATTATGCTATGTAAGGTGTGAAAGGGTGAAGTAGTTTTCGAAAACTATTTGTCCAAAACTCAGTTTTCGGTTCGGGGTATATTGTTTTTGATACATAGTTTGTAACATAGGGAAATAATTAGGTATAAATACATCAGTGTACACACAGTATGCGTATGCTAATCGGGTCACTCTACACTCGGACCACCTCCTATTCGGACCGCACGTTATGCATTCCCTGCTATTTTTCAATCAAATTTCCCTCTATAATCGGGACACCTGCTAATCGGACCATGGACCACAAAAATAACATGCGTAGCTTAATGTATTTACCTGTCAAATTGGACCAAGCGTAGGGAATATATTGTTCAATTTGTATGCATTGCATTTCGTTTTTTTTTTTTTCAAATTGTTTGTATTGCCAAGTTTAAAACGCCGGTTACATTTTTTTTTTTTAGAGGATCTTCCTAATTTTAGTTTGCGTTAGTTGGCAAATGAAACAATTTGGATTATGCAGATATATAGGAGTGCACATTCCGAGTTTAGGCACTACGTCTCAAACAAAAGACTTCTGGATGCTTCCGGTGTATCTAACGGGTGATTTTTTAAGAGGTTTAGAACTTTTAAAAAAAAAAAAACACAAAAAATTCGAAAAAATGAATGAAATATTTGTTTGAATCGATAGTTTGAACCTTGCAATTTAATGTTTAAAGATAATTTCATGCAAATGTTGACCGCGGCTGCGTCTCAGGTAGCCCATCCGCTGAGTCAAATTTTGGCATACTCTTTCACACATATCGGCCGGTATCTCACGAATGAATGCATGGATGTTGGCTTCCAGTGCGTCAATCGAAACGGGCTTGTCCCTATAGACATTAGCCTTGACATACCCCCACAAAAAATAATCTAATGGTGTCAAATCGCACGATCTAGGCGGCCAATTGACCGGCATGTGGCACCGTCTTGTTGAAACCACATATCATGCAAGTCAAGAACTTCCATTTCGGGCAAAAAAAAGTTTGTTATCATCGCTCGGTAGCGTTCACCATTGACAGTAACGCTGCGATTCGCATCATCTTTGAAGAAATATGGCCCAATAATGCCGCCGGCCCATAAACCGCACCAAACAGTGGCTTTTTCGGGATGCATTGGTAGCTGTTGCAATGCTTCTGGCTGACCTTCACTCCAAATGCGGCAATTTTGCTTATTTACGTACCCATTCAACCAAAAATGAGCCTCATCGCTGAACACAATTTTTCGATAAAAAAGCGGATCCTCGGCCAGCTTTCCAAGAGCCCATTCACCAAAAATTCGGCGTTGTGGTAGGTCGGCTGGCTTTAGTTCTTGCACCAGCTGTATCTTAAAAGGCTTTACGCCCAAATCCTTCCGCAAAATTTTCCACGTAGTGCTGTAACAAAGGCCTAACTGCTGGGAACGGCGCCGAATCGACATTTCGCGGTCTTCTGTCACACTAGCTGATACGGCCGCAATATTTTCTTCACTACGCACAGTACGTAAACGTGTTGGTGGTTTAATGTCCAACAAAGTAAATTTGGTCACAATCTTCCGAATAGACTGCTCCGAAGGTCGAGAATGCCGATCATAAAATGGAAGCAGCGCGCGATGAACATATCGTACCGAGCACGAATTTTGATAGTAAAATTCAATAATTTGCAAGCGTTGTTCATTTGTAAGACGATCCATGGTTAAATTGCAAACCAAACTGAAGCTGTTTGACAGTGACACAAGGTACTAAACACACGTCAGCTGTCAAAACCAGTGTTGCCAAAACCAAACCAGCTAAAAAATCACCCGTTAGAATTGACAATGTCATACTCGACCTCGTAAGGAATCACTTTGCTCGTTCGGCAAATGTTAGCGAAAACGAATTAATCTCTGGATTATTCTATCCGAATCCTGGGTATTTCAGAAATGCCTTAGAAAGCGAATACATTCCGCCAGAGACGTTTCTGGATGCATATGGCTGCAAGGAGAGCAACAGATAAAAGGATCCTTTACGAGCCCTTTGAGTCGGGGGGTGGGAATACTGATCCAATGAGATACTGCATTAGCATACCTGAATGCGAAAAAAATAACACTAAAAGGTTAAATAGACATAAATACTGGTGGCTAGGCTGGGCTGAAGCTGAAACTTAGGGTTAAGTAAAACTAGGCCCTGACATGTGATTTTTGATCTAGGGATAACTGGGAGAATTAGGCGTTGTGCTTACTCTCTGCTTGTTAGCCGATGGAATAAAGATCACATGACAGGGCCTAGATAGGTTTAGATAGGTTAAGTTAGTCTTGTAAGTTTTAGTTATATATAAAATAAATAAAAAAGTTGCGACTGTCTTCTAATAGGTTTTCTATTCACATTTTTCTATTTACAAATAAAAAAAATACAAATATTATAATAATATTCAATACCAAAACATATGCATAGTTGTATAAAAAAATCAATAAAACATGTATTGCGAACCATAATGGTCATTTACTTTGTCACAGTTCATATGTTTAGCTTTTAAGTTTATTTAGGCTATTAATTAAGTATTAAAATTTTTGTGAATAAATAAACGTTAAAAAAAACAATTTGAATTTATATTGGTTGTAGGCAGAGGTTCTTCAGTCAGTGCAATTGATTTATCTAAAAGTTCTTGTTTTTGATTTTCAATAAAGTGATACGTTTTTAAAAAAGTTAAAGAAAAACGAGTAAACGAAAGTACAGTGAGCTTGATCTGGAAAAAAAGGTTGAAGTTATAAAGTGTTTCGAAGACGAACATTTGTCTCAGAGAGATCTGGCAAAGAGATTTAATTGCAGCAAATCTCAAGTCCAAAGAATTTTGAGCGCGAAGGAGAACATTAAATTGTCATTTGAAAAATTTGTTGGATTGAAAAGAAAACGTATGAAATCATGTGTATCTTTTGCCAGAATTGATGTTTTCACATTCAAATGGTTTTGCAAAGAATGTGCCAATATCTGTTACAATACTCCAAGCAAAATCAATGACTACAGCAACAAATCTTAAAATTGAAAATTTTACTGCTTCAAATGGATGGCTTGAGGCATGTAAAAAGCGACTTAACATTGTGTTTTAAATTCTAAGTGGAGAATGCGCGGATGTTGATGTTGGTACTTGGGATGATTTAAAAAAAAACTTTGAAAACCATCTGTAAAGGCTATGACGCAAGAAACATTTTTAACTTGGATGAAACCGTCATTTGACAAAAAAATGCAAAAGCAAAATCGAAAGGTTCTACGTTTTGCAGACAATGCGCCGTCACATATTGTAAGTGGATTAAAAAGCATCGAACTGAAGTTTTTTAATTCAAACACAACTTTGCATCTACAGCCACTTAATCAAGGCATCATCAAATGTTGTTAGTCCCATTATAGAAAATACCTTATGCAGCACTTGCTTTTATGCATAGACGAGGCCAATAACATATCGGAGTTATCAGCTAAAGTTATTGTGTTAGACGCTTGCTAAAGCATGCGAAGACGTTACTCCAATAACAATTTCAAATTGTTTTATAAAATGTGGGTTTTTCGAGGAAGAGGAGAACAATGTGGGTGATGAGGAGATAATACCCGAAGATTTCTTGACTGTGGACGATAATGTTGCGACATCTCTCATACATAGAGGCCTTTTCGCATCCAAACATTTTGAAGGATTTACAATGGCACCACCTCCTAATCGGACCACTTTTATTCGGTCCCAGGGGTGGTCCAATTTGTCAGGTTAAACTGTATATGCATCGACTTATATACTCGCTAGCTGAGTCGATTAAGCCATGTTTGTTTGTATGTCCGACCGTCCGTCAGTCTGTAGGTCACAGGATTTTAGGTCTTAAATTTTGAGCTAGGATAATGAAATTCGGTATATTCGACCTTGTACGTGCTTGTTTGAACAAATGTAAACATTTTCAAAATGCACCTCCTCCCACGCCCACTTTTGAGAAAAACCTTACTATTGGTCAAAGGGTTAAGAATGTTGGAAAAGTGTCTGAACGACAATGTTAGACAATGTCTATATCTATCATTTGTCTATATAAAGTCTTTTGCCACGCCCGCTTTTTGGGGGAGTTTTCGGAACAAATACAAAATTTTCAAAAAAAAAACGTTTGATGCAAAATCATTGGTGATATAAATATTTCGCCGATAGTTTAATCTAACCCGCGACCACTTTTTCATGGCGTTTTGTTTCAAAAATCATTTGTATTCCGTACCCTAATGCATATGCTAAGAAAACTGTTGTTTTTTGCAGAACCATAAAAGATTTTGATAAACTGGCTAAGCAATATGTTGTGCTATTGTTATTTTTTATACTCCATCCCCATAAAGCTCACATTTTTGGGATATCACTTTTAAGGATGGAATGGAATAAACGATAATGAACGATTCGCACAGCGTAGCCTTCCATAAATTTATTATTTGGGACCTCTCTAAGCCAACAAGTAGAGGAAGCATGCATAGTTCCGACTAAGCGATGAACAAAGGAACACGCCTTGTGCGATAAAGATACGAATGTATAGTATAAATACTACCAAGGTAAGCAGTTAAATACGCACTGGGCTATACTAATCGGACACTCCCATTTCTATATTAGCTGGTATATCGAAGGCCTGTAGGGGTGTAGTCATTTATTAATTTTCTTCCTGAAAATTGTGTTTTAATATGATGACACAAACGGGCTATAAAACACGAGTTCCAACTGAAAATTACAACAGACTTGTGACACCTTTTACTACCGTCAAGTGTTACCAGTCATATACTGCCTTGGTTGCAGCACCATACATTACCCCATATGCCACCTGAAATGAAGCAAAGCTTCTTTTTATCGGTCAACGACTTTTCAGTGAAACTTGTCTATTTAAAGGGGTCTACTCACAGGGGTTTTACTGTGATTTTCCCAGAATTCCCATGCACTCAAACTTTCAAAATAGGGGTTAAGACGTGTAATATGGGATATTTCCATATGCGTTCCTCTCTGGCAACTACGCTGCTCTTCATTTGTAAGTTGCTGACGTGCGTTCTATAAAGAGCGTGAGTGTTACTTATGCTCTACTTGACGCTGTTTGTCGTATTGTGTAACAATATAGAACAGAGGGCAGGTTTGCGCCTATGGATGAAAGACTGCATTCAGTGAAAATCTGAGAGAGGGTAAAAATAGCCAAGCGTTATAAAAATACGTCGGGCTATGAAAGAAGAACGCTGATGCTTATGCTAATGCTGACTTGCAACAACAGCTGGTGCAGATGTGTTTTGTGTTGAAGCGTAGGCGCGCACACTAGACGAGTCAAATCGCCACAAAAGGATTCACATCACATACATGTAAGTGTCTGCGAACACAAACCATTGATGAGTTGAGTTAAGATCTTAAATTGACAGTTGTTATGAGTGATGAATTATGAATGCGCCAGCTAGACTGGGCAACGTTTGTCACTTGAGCTGTATTATTAGAATTGCAATCAATTATCAGATATCATTACGTCAAAGGCTCTATACCGATGCATTTGCTTACGTGAAATAACTAACTAAATATCGCATGAATTTCGATCTCGTCTTGTTTTTTGTATCTTACCGGTTATCAATCAAAACATCACCTATCAAGCATTTCAAACAAACTTCAGTTTCGACGCAAGGGAATAAACCATTTGAAGCAGTTTTTGAATTCACCTTCCCGCTACGGAGATATCACTTTTGTTTTTCTCAGTTATGCTCTGATGAGCGCATGTTGCAAGTTACACGTCTACTATATGTCCCTCAACTGCGTCGCTGCAATCAAATAGTAGTACCTAGAGTGCAGTACTTTTGTTAAGCCCAACCGACACAATAAAACAAGACTTTTTGCCCGCATTAAGTCTCGATACCACTTCAACCAGCTCAACACTATATCTGAGGCAAATCACTTTCATCATTAGATGGATTCATGATCTACATCTCTGACATTCCTGAGCACATTATATGCTGATAGGTCTCTGATAGCATTTATATTTGATCCCCTCCTCTTGATATGCATCGGTGGGTGCATCAAGTTCTCGAACTCCAGCACCCCATGTCCGAATTGCATTATGACGTGTTGTGTCATTAATCTAATGCAAAAGAAAACAAAAAAACAAATACACGACAACGGTATCTATAGGTGAGGTGAAAACTTTGGGATTTCTAATTAAATTTTGAAGACCGCAGTTGGTTCTTTTATATTGATGCGCTGATGCGTTAGATATGAATCGTAATTAGTGTCGGGGGCATAAATCCAATGGAGTTGTGTGTCCAAGCGGGAAATGAATCGGTGGTTTTTTTTATGAATTGGGCATTGGACAGATGTTAGTCGCTTAAAGTAGGTAAACAACGTTAAGCTACAGAGAAAATAAAGTAGATATCCATGGAAGCGTGCAATCACCGCGTGAAGAGATTATTTATATTTAGATAATGGATGGATAAGTAAAAATTGGAAGAAAATTCGGTTGGCTTCTGAAAATGAGTGACAACGTGTTAAAAGGTTTTAGACAAACGGGCTGAAGTAGTTTCAGATAATGGCCCAGGTAGGTCTCTGCTAATGTTCATGAAAATATAGTCGAATTCAATGTTTTAGAAAACACGAAGTAGAATGTACGAGGCATAACGTCAGCTTATTGATAATAAATTTTAATTATTGGGTCCCTGGTTCAAATCCCAAAAGTACAAACTCCAACGTTTTTTTTTATGCCCCACCTTTGGCAAAAATCTGACAAACAACCAAGAGTACAAAACATGAGAAGCTTCTCAATTTTGCGGTTCGGAATCGGAGTTATCAAGAAGTCGCATTATTTGTGGCAAAAATATAAAAGATAGACAGGTTTGAGGTCCCATATGGGGCGTTAATATTTGACTGCATTTTATTTCATTTTGTTGATGGCACAAATTAGTTTGTTAATGTAAGACTTTCCTTGGGTTTTTACCGGAAGACTTGCAACCTTAAAATGTCTTGGTTTTACTGCGGACAAACATGCTAACAACGTTCTTATCAGAACCTTAAATGTTAAAACACTTAAGAGAAAAGGTGCAGCCCTAATACAGCCATAAAGCCATCAAGGAAACACATCTTTAAATTACGTTCTGAAACGGTGACTCTTTAGATGCGGAATTGTTTATAAGCGACAGACTTAGGCAAGAAGTCTTTTTCTTCAAAGACATCAGCGAACGCATTGTCAAATTACCCAAAATAAGCGCTTACGTTCCAACGGAGACTATTTCTATGAGCTACAGGAGATAAACTTGTGGGCAGCTACCGAAGCACGATGTTAAAATAAATAAGCGCTCACGTTCCAAAGGAGACTATTTCTTTGAGCTACAGGAGAGATAAACTCATGATAAACTACCGAAGCACGATGTTGAAATCGCGATGTGAGATTTAAACGGAAAAGTAGGACATGTGGCTCTTCAGATCAACAAACGATTAAGCAAATCGACCACATTGCAATAGACAAGAGGTAATTATCAAGTCAACTCGGGCCACTAGATTGCTGTAGCCGAGGTTGGAATGTTGTAATCCACCACACCAAATGAGAGGTGCTGTGAATACATTAAATATCGAAAGACTATAATCGCAAGAGATAGCCCAGACCATTCTTAACACGTATCCCTTAATATCTTGATAAAAACCACACCTTCAGCATATAGTGTCGATGTCAAAAAGCCATAAGATCACCCTCGCCACTGTTTTAAGAAGTTCCTCCCGCCCAACAGTAAGAAACCCCCTGGTTCGAGAAAGAATGTCGACGAATGCTTGCAACCAAAAAGTAGGCCTGCAATGCTGAAGACGAGAGCAGCCGTTGAGCTTAATAGGCAAAGAAGGAGGGAAGAAAAACGTCTTTTCAGAAAAAAAGAAAAAGAAAAGGGCGCGGCTGAGGATATATTTACAAAAGTGTAAAACGTCAAAGCCAGGAATATTATTGGCGAACAGAATCCTGTTGATATAAATAAGGAATAATCGTAGCCACGGCCAAAGCTGTGAATATTCGAGAACCAATTCTGCAGCCAGACCGAACCATTCAATATTGGCGACGGCAGCGAGTAGATTCTACCATCCACCCGACCTAAATGAAGGTTGCTTGAAATGACAGGTTTCCTGACATGAAGCAGCTAAAGCTGACATGGTAAATACAAATATATATGAAGGTATGAGTGAAGTATGGAACCCCAGCGATCCACAAAAAAAGAAGCCCCTTTAAATGAGCCTAATTCAGAGTTATAAGTTTCCTAAACATCGGCTGCAAGATAAAATCTTGAACCAATAACCTAACCGGCCCTTATCAGTGTGGTTTTTGGCCAGTAAACTCAACAACTGTTCAAATCATCATACTTCGGCAGATCCTGGAAAAAATCCAAGAAGTCAAAATC
Source organism: Rhingia rostrata (assembly GCA_949824845.1). NCBI lineage: Eukaryota > Metazoa > Arthropoda > Insecta > Diptera > Syrphidae > Rhingia > Rhingia rostrata. Next base: position 111,203,817 of record OX463756.1, read on the forward strand.
AATACCGGCCACGTATTCATCGATTTCAAAGCCATATACGACAGCATTTATAAAGACGAAGTGTGTAGAGCAATTTCTAGTTTTGGTATACCGCAAACTGGCGAATGGACATCTTCGGCAATGACCTCACCTCACAATGTTTATTGTAATCGATAGATAGGCGTTTGCAATTTACGTTTTAAAGACAACTTCATGTCAATGTTGTCCGCGGCTCTGTTTCGAATGGTCCATTTGGAAGGTCCAATTTTGCGTCACTTTTTCGAGCATTTCGGCCTGTATTTTACGAATAACGTGTATTATGTTATCCTGTAAGGCTTCAATCGTGTTCGGCTTGTCCACATAGACTTACAATTTTTCATAACCCCAAAAGAAATAATCAAGAGGCGTTCAATCGCATGATCTTGGCGGCCAAATCTATCCTTTAACATTTCCATTGTTTCACGAGCTGTGTGGCATCAGGCACCGTCTTCAAGCTTGGCGATCTGAAAATCACGGTTTTTCCGCATTTAATGACGAAAACCCTTCCAATGGCATAGTCGCCAATAGCCTGATGCTGTTCGTGCAAAAAGATGAACTCCTGGACATCTTGGTATCATTGAAAAATAAAAAGTCGGCAGGAGAGGACGGTGTCCCAAACGTCGTATTGAGACACCTGCCAATAGAAGCAGTCGATATCTTAACCACCCTGTTTAACAATGCACTGAATAATGCACATTATCCGGTGCACTGGAAAACGGCGGTGGTACATCCTATCCCCAAAAAGGACAAGGACAAAACAAACCCTGCAAATCTTCGGTCAATAAGCCTTCTGCCGAATGTAAGCAAGGTATTCGAGAAGATAGTCAATAGAGCTCTGCTTAAGTGGGTTGAGGAAAACAAAATTATTCCGAATACTCAGTTTGTTTGTAAGTCTTTCCATGAATAAATGGCAGAGTTTACTGAAAACTTTGACAGATGACGTTTGGACGCCATTACTAACCAGTGCTGCCAACCTTAAAAACTACACTCTATAAAAATCACCCGTTCTTATATGTTGATAGCAAGAATTTACACACCACATCAACGAATTGGACAGAACATCGCCAATGACGTTGAAGAAGCGGCAAAATGGGTTAATGGGGGTAAGACGAAGTATATGGTGATACACCATTGAACAGAACATCGCCATTGACTAGGTCCTTTTTCTTTGGAAAATCTTCGGTTCTGTTTGTGTTGACGGGCTACGGAGACAAAGATTCAACCATGAATTTTGTAAGCTTCTACAGCGACAAAGGCCTGGTCAAAAAAAACAAACTGAAGAACGCTACAATTATATGTGGATAGCGTGTATGTGACTATGAAAAATTCCGAAACTTTTAAGATAGCAATATGTCTACTGGAACCTATCTATAGAACTCACATTCAGCACAACTTTATATTAAAAATCAAATTACCTTAAAAGTAAATCCTAAGATCAAAGTTGAATCAAGAACCACTAAGACTTAAAAGTCAAGAGAAGCTCTAATCGTTCCCTGAAAAATCAACAATACGACCTAAATTGTTGTTGTGCTGTTGTATTGTGCAATTTCTTGAAGCCAACTACTTATTTGTATAATCACCTGAATTAGGAAAACTAATTGCAAGACTACGAAAACCTCATACATCATGTAATTTAATGTTTCAACAAAGACAACACCAACAACAACATTTTTTTAACTGCAAACCAAATTATCTATCTGACCAAACTAATTGTTCGGTTATAACAATCATAGCTTCAAGAATAGAGTAACCAACTTCAATCTAAACACCACAAGAAATCGTCATGCCCATTCCATTAGGATTATATTTGTAGAAATCTAAGAGCACAAAGACTAATGCAAATGACTGGAGCTGTTAAAACAACAGTAAAGCATTATTATTATAATCTCTTGTGTGCGCGCTGACTTTTCTTTCGCAAATTGGATTTTATGTTTGATATATACCTAGGCATAGATACATCAAACATACTGCATACAGAGCAAAAATGACTTCAACAACAAGAAGACGCCTTTTCATCATAATACAAGAGTTCAGTGTGCCATTATTTCTCTGATCAAGACGGACAGGCAGAAAGTGCATAAAAGCAATTTTGAGTGCATTTGAAAAAAAAAAAGATAAACTAGTGCAATGGTACAAAATCAAACCAAGCAAACTGTGTCCAATTATGTTCGACAGACCTCTTGCTTACCAATGTCAGAACATGTATCAAATTTTAAGTTCATGGCAGAAATTTGGCCTTTCTTTGGTGAAATTATTTTGATGGGGTACACGAAGGAGTATAACAGAAAGAATTTAGAAGGTATGCAGGTCCTAAAATGTTTGAGGAGATCAATGCATACTTCAGTAATACGTTAAGTTAGGTCTACACTGATCACATAGATCATAAGTTTGGTTAAATGTTGTTACAGTACCCGCCGACTACAAAAACAGCAGTAGTATTAGAAGCAGAATCCGCTTTTATAGATAAAATATAATAAGACTTGACAGATCAATAAATAAAACTACATGCTACATGTAAGAACAGCTCTAGGGTGATCTTGCCGCAACTTCTTTTAAAAGATCTAAAGTACAACCGAATCTTATAGGCCGCGCAAAGCCGTATGCCGATCAGCACTATTAATTTGTGCCCTCATACACGCAAAGATTACTTGCGTGGGTTTTGAAGTGGAATCTATAGATCTGCTGTTTAATATTCATTTCGCAGTCTGAACTACCGTTTAAGAATAACTCCAGGTTTGTAAAAGGAAGATAGATGGCATAGTTTGGCTTTTCGAACACTACAAAGCACCAGGAACAAATGTTATCTTCACTGCACACCTCGAAAAGGCTTTCCAGTAAGTTTAACACAACCTGATTAGTGTTCTTAAAGTCTTAGCTCCCGGTACTACAACTAGTGCATAAACTGAGGTGGGGTGTGGCGTGCTTACGTATGCATATGATATCTCTGCCTTTGTGTAAGTTGGATACACAAACAAATAATCAAAGGCAAACTTATTGTCTTTGGATAAGTCTCATCTAAGAAACTTATTTTTCACAAAAAAATCCTAACAACGTACTTTAATTTAATTCTTAGATAAAGGGTGATCCATTTCGAGGTTCCCTACTTTTTTAAAGAAAAAAACACAGAAAATTCAAATTTAATGGAGAATGTTTATTATCATTTGAAAGAACATTCTTTGGCATTTATTTTTTGAAGATTATGTCTATCAAATGTTGGCCGTTGCTACGTCGCAGATGGTCCATCCGTTGAGTCCAATTTTCGATCACTCGTTCGAGAATTTCGACTGGTAATTGGCGAATGACACGCGTGATGTTTTCCTCCAAGGCCTGAATCGAAGCGGGTTTGTCGACATAAGGAAAAAGTCTAACGGTGTGATATCACACGATCTTGGTGGCCAATCGACCGGCCGGTGATGGTGTTGCGAATAGTACGCTCAGTAGGCCGATTATGTTGACCATAAGTTGAGAGAAGTGGACGAAACACATTCCTCACAGAACGTGAATTTTCATAATAAAGTTGAACGATTTGTAAAAGTTGTTCACGCGTAAGTCTTTTCATTATGAAATGCCAAACAATACTAAACAAAAATAACATGACAGCATGACACGACTCACACGTGATCTGTCAAAAAAGGCTATTGAAAAAAGTATCTCTACTTGGATTACCCTTTACAACCAAACCCCATAAACCTGTTCTGACAGATATCTTACTATAACGTTTGCACTATGCAAGTGCAGAAATGCTGTAAATCGGTCTTAGTGGGAACATCAGCCCAAAACGTTGATTTTATGCAGCATTTCTTACCTTAAAAATACCCCTTATAAAGGTATGACCTGCAGAAGAAGACTAGTATCAAGAGATTCAAGAAAACACAAATAGTAAAATGTTTATGCATATGTAATGAGTGTGCTGAGACATCTTCCAGGGCTGTGTTATATACAAAATTCTAATTTCTACCGATTGAAATCATTTTACCCAAAAGCCAACAATTGTGGCCTAAGGCTAGAGACGTTTGTCAATGAAAGGCCAATAAGTTTTTTTTATATAAACTTTTTTCAGATGAGGCGAATTATAAAACCAACGTTCCAGGATCGCCCTGAGATTAGTGAAAAAACGTCTTCTTGAAGGTCTTTCCATTGCTTGTTTGTTCTGGGACAATTCTCCACAATTCGCCAGTAAAGCGGAGCAAACATTAGGCTGTTTCACACAAACAATTTGCCACCGTATATAATGCACTTGTATCGGAACTGTGGTAACCATTGGGTACTGGTCTCGTACAACCGGATTTGACTAGGCTAAACGTTTATAAAAAGTCAGGTCAGAATGGTACGGAATGAATACCCGGCGAATGTCCCAGGCGAACCTAGACAAGCTGTATCGACATATTCGGAAATTAATGGGTTAGTCAGAGATGGTGGCGGATGAACCGAAAGGCCAACGGTAGCGCTCAATCTCATAGTGGAAACTGATGGTCCCGTGTCCTAGGGGTATCCAATAAATTGGAACTGGCCCTCCAGGTTGGAGGTTGTGCTTTGGGTTAACTGCCCAACCATGGAAAAAACTTTATGTTACGAAGCAACCAATAGCATCAGAAAGGACTGACTTTATTGTGGAAGACCCTGCTTAACGAAAAAAGGACAACGACGTTCGTATCTGTACCTGGAATTTGAGATTAAACAGGAGAGGTGCAAGCGAACAACTAGCGGATGCCCTAAATTGCTACTAAGCAGACATTACTGCCATCCAGGAAATACGAAGACATTAGCGAACGCAGTGTAAAAATCCGCATCAAGGCCAAATTTGTCAACATACGCTTATATGCGCTCACGCCAAAGGAAAAGATGAACCCATGAAACTCATGAAACCTATGAGCGTTTACGTTGCTAAAATCGTGCTGGGAGAATTTAACGCAAAGGTGGGAAGAGAAGACATCGTTAGCAGTATTGTCGGAAAACATAGCCTACACGACAACACGTCTGGTAACGGACTTAGGCTAATTTACTTCTCTACGGAACGGAATGCCACTATTGCCAGCACACGGTTTCCTCACCTTGATATCCATAAGGGGACAAGGCGATCACCAGATCCACTTCTGCAGACTGTTAAACGCGATGACGAACAACAAGTCGGTGTCCAGCAGAACGAACCATTCAATATCGGCAACGACAGCGAAAACTGCCAACCACCCGACCTGAGTGAAGTGAGGATAGCAATATCTAAACTCAAGATTAATAAGGCTGCGGGAAATGACGGCCTTCCCCCTAAGTTTTATAAAGCCGGCGGAGATGACTGGGTAAACTCAGAAGCCAAATCTGGTCAAAAGAAAGTATACCTGAATTCTTCTCGCTGCTCCATCAGGTTTGGAAACGACCTCACCGACACTTTCGATACCAAAAAAGATTAAGGCAAGGCAATGTATTAGTAAAGCCCTTACTCGAACTACTAAGGAGATCCTAGATAAGAACCTGATCATCCCAGTCCTGCCCTACGGCGCTGAAGCATGGACCGTCTTAAAAGTGGATATAGAAATCCTTGGTCGATTTGAGAGCAAAATTCTTCGAAAAATCTTCGGTCCCGTTTGCGTTGACGGGTTGTGGAGACGAAGTTTCAACCAAGAACGATACGAGCTGTACAGCGACATTGGACGTTTAAGATGGCTAGAACATGTAGAACGAGTGGACATTAATACTGCCGCTCGCAGAGCCTTCGATTCCCAGCCTGACATCGGACGCAGTAGAGGAAGACCTCGCCTTAAGTGGCGCGCACAAGTAAAAACAGAACTCAACCAACTTAGAGTGCGCAACTGGAGGTAGTTAGCTAAGGACCGGGCTAATTGTTGAAGCATGTTGGTTGAGGCCCAGGTTCATTCAGGACTGCGAGCTTTATGAACAATACCAATATGTAGATTAAAATTCGGGCAAAGGTTATGAATACCTTTCTAGGGTTTTATCAACACACTGGCTTTTGAAGGGAAGGAAATATTTCCGAACTAACGTTTCGCCAAGTTAGTGTTTAATATTTATAGAATAGTGGTACCCACCGCAATTTATTTTTATTTAATTGAATTATCGTTTAATGGACAGTTAACAGCTATACCACGGCCAATCCCAACCCAAAAGATAGAATCATATCGACAGTATTGGCGTGGCAACATTGATATTTACCAGTCAAGAAGATCTTTGAATCACAGCTCTTAGGTTCAAGACGACAAGAAGGATCAAGCGATTGCCGCTGCCACGGAAATTATTTAAGAGAATGGAAGCCTCAAGAAGATACCTCAAACGGGTAAGACGTAACTGGTTTATAACTTGATAAATAATGTCGTTTATATGAGAGCCCGATCCCAGTTTGATCTATACCCTTCAACTTCAATTTTCTTAGTAATAGAATACAATGGGGCGTTCTTATTATTATGCATTACTTGACCGGAAAGTTACATTTTTTACCGACTTAATTTTCAAAAGGGACTCAGCGGCGCGATAGTTAGTGCTATCAATTGTAGCGCAGAAGGTCATTGTTCGACTTCCAGCTGTAGCACCAACTAAATATTTTTTCCGAGTAGCATCAATTGTAATGAAAAGCTTATCTCAACAAACGTGGGCGTGGCAGAAGACATTATAGGCCCGGAATATAGAAATTAAAATTGCCCACATATCTTCTTCAGATACTTTATCAAATTTCTCTACCGTTTGGCCAACAACAAACACGTGGCAGTGGACGGTTTCAAAAAATGTTTACACTTGTTCGCCTTCGTCGGACAGAGAGTCTATATACAAATTTCAACTTCCTAACCCAAACTTTAAGGCCTAAATTAAAGTCGGTGACATAGAGACGAATGGGCAGAGAGACACAGCTAGCAATTCTGAGTCGATTCATTATGCTTTGAGCCAAATGTATCGAAATTATTTGTATATGTTACAAACATAATGTCAAAACTAATATACCCCTATGGGATAGGGTATAAAAACGAAGACCTGATCGCATTTTTACTTTAGTTGAGATCATAGAGAATGAGGTGTATCACTACACCCAGTTCCAGAGGACGTTGGGGTTCATAATATTAACCCTGAAGTGCACCTGTGTTGCGAACGATCCATATAAATCGATTCTACGCCGTTTGCAGAAATTGGGCATCATTCTAACAACAAAATTAGAATAAATGTCTCAAGAAATAAATTCACTAATTACAAATACAAGTTTTTGGCGCAACAGGCTTGTTAGTATCCAGGGCCTAGCTTTTTCAGCTTCTCACAACTATTCATGTGTGGGTGTGTACTTCTTGGGCGATGACGGGACCTCCTGTTTTATGCCGACTCGGACAGCGAAGTTGAGATAAGCTATTCTTGACAATTGATACTACTCGGATGATTTGTCAGATCATCACGATAGGAGGGCCAGTAAAAAATAATTTTAGGTGTTGCTACGGCTGGAAATCGAACGCAGGCCTTCTGCAGGGCAGTTCATCGCACTAACCAACGCGCCACTGAGTCCGTGGCGCGACTTTATACTTCAGAAATAGTTAGAACCTATCCCGAATTGCATGCAAACAAAATGTGTTAATCCAAGAATTAAGTCCTGTTTTATGCATAAGCTATCATATGTTCATATCTAAAATAGTTTGTCATCCATACTAAAATAAATAAAATTGTAAATTTTATAGTTTAATCTTTTTTATTGTCAAGACCTTATTCAAAAGCTACTTGAAATTGTTTTGTACGCTTACTCCTTATAGCTTTTATGATAATTCAACCAGATGTGAAAAATGCTTACCTGAAAGAAAAAGAAAATGAAAATGTTTAGTTTTTGTGAAGAAATATTATCGTAAATGTTATTAATATGCAGCCGTATTTGTAAAGAAATTTTTAAGGCTGTTTAACTTTAAAACACCTCTAAGTAACACTTACATAAAAAATTGGTATTTATAAGCAATTCTTATATTTAAGCAACGTTGCTTAGAGGTCGCTTAATTTAAACACGATCGACAGCGTTTTGCACTTGTTAAGAGATATTTTAAAATTAATTTTGACAGATCAGAGAATTTCCATATAAGTATTTTTTTTTTACATTTATTTTGAGTTTCTTTGTTGAAAAGTGAAAGCAAATCAATAGAAATGGACTCAAGCTACATTTCTTTTTTTTAATTATTTAAATGTAGTGAATGTGATAAATACAAACAGACCAACATCTACGTGACCAAAAATTTACAAGCCGAGAATTAACCCGATGGAACTTCAAGACATATATTTTCGACAAAAGTATGGATTTCCAATCTTGTGCGATCCTATCTTAAAGGATCAAATAGGGTGGTCAGGGTCACATTTCTGCTGATGTCCAATTAATGGCTGCTATAAGATATTTCGGTCGAAATGAAGAATATTATATAATCTACTAGCTCACTACAATTTAATTCTTTAAATATTCCTTTTTAGGGGCAAGATGACGGAGCTGATATTCACTGATTAAGCCAATCCACGGTGTCTCAGCACATAAAAGAGATAAATGGGACATAACTTGTATAAAATTTCACTTTCTTGTACTAGATTTGTACATTTTATTACGTTTTTTTTTTAAACAATCATCGTTCAGTTAAGCAGCAATGAAAAATCGATTATAGATAAGAATTTAAGCAACGTTGCTTAGAAACAATTAAAATATTTAAGCATGCTTAACTAAACACCCCTGTGACACATTTCAAGAAAATCTAATAAATACAGCTGACGTTGTTTAGACAGAGTTTAAATTACACCCAGTGGACGTCAATATCTTTCATAAAATGAGGTCTCCAGACGAAATATAGAGAAGCATGAGTACCCTTGAGCAACGTATGACCCTAAGTTAGCACCTTAGATTTTACAAATGGCGTCTAATTTCAATTCGGCTTTGACATTTGTGAGCAGAATTAGAATTTGTGTGAATGGCTTATGGAACGCTTCACTCCTGACTAGCCTTTTAAAGACCATTTAGTCATTAATTTTGGTTAGCAAAGGACATTTGATGCGGCTGTTTGTTGAAGACTTTGGTCTTTCCTTAACAAGTGCAGACAGTGCAGAGTGCAAGAATACACTCACGCAATCAGATCATCGGCGAACCAACAAGGTCACTTGTATAAATGTTAAACAACGTTGGGGAGTTCACCGATCGATGTTAAAACTGTTTTCTGCTTTAAATTTTTTACTAAAAGTTATGTTGCCATTTTGGTTTGAAAACGAACTTCTTTCGATTTTATAAATCTAATAAATCTTGTTAGCTTGTAGAAGACATGCAAAGTCCAATGGACTTTATAAAGTCAATCAGATAGGCGCCCGTGCATTGTCTTTTTCCATTTAGTTTGCGTCGCCAAGTGGGTAAGACTAAGTATCTGGTGTCGACACGAAAGGACACACAACATTGACGAATTAGACAGAACGTCACCATTAACAAATATAACTTTGAGGTAGTACGGGACTTTGTCTATTTCAGCTCCGCTATTAACTCTGACAACAACATCTCGTCAGAAGAAGACAATTAAGAAGTAAATCCCTCACTAGAACTAACGGGTGATTTTTTAGGAGTTAAGTTTTTCAGGTTGGCAGCACTGAGTAATGGCGTCCAAACGTCATCTGTCAGCATACTCTGCCATTTTATGATGGAAAGACTTACAAACGAGCAACGATTGCAAATTATTGAAATTTATTATCAAAATTCGTGCTCTGCGAAAAATGTGAAAACCCGCTGTTTTATCGAAAAATTGTGTTCAGATGAGGCTCATTTCGGGCTCAACGGATTTTATGGGCTGGTGGCGTCATCGGTCCATTTTTCTTCAAAGACGATCGTGGAAGAAACGTTACCTTCAACGGCGAACGATATCGAGCCATGACACACGACTTTTTTTTTGCCCCAGTTGGTTGAGTTGAACTCGGTTGAGATATTATGGTTTTATCAAGACGGTGCGACATGCCACACAGCTCTTGAAACAATGGAAATGTTGAAGGATGAAATTGGTCAGCAGCTTATTTCACGGAATGGCCCTGTGAGTTGACCGCCAAAATCATGTGATTTAACGCCTCATGTTAGTCTATGTGAACAATCCGAACAAGATTGAAGCCTTACAGGATAAAAAAAAGCGTAATGTGTGGAATACAGGCCGAAATGTTCGAAAAAGTGACGCAAAATTGTACCTTCCGAATGGACCATTTGTAACGGAGTCGCGGACAACATTTACACGAAGTTGTCTTCAAAACGTAAATGGCAAAGGCCCATATATCGATGACAAAATTTTTTTAAAAATTTGATTCTTAAAAATCACCCGTTACTAATGAGATCTTTTATAAGACTCTGATCATCCCAGTCCTGCTCTACGTTGCTGAAGCATGGACCGTCTTAAAAGCGGATGAAGTAAGCCTGGGTCGATTTTTCGAAAAAATCTTAGGTCCCGTTTGAGTTGGAGACTAATGGAGACTAAGATTCAGCCAAGAACTATAAGAGCTGTACATCCACATTGGACGTTTAAGATGGCTAGGACATGCAGATCAAATGGACCCCAATACCCCGGCTCGCAGAGTCTTCGATTCCCAGCCAAACGTCGAACGCAGTAGAGGAAGACCTCGCTTGAAGTGGCGCGCACAAGTAGAAACCGACCTAGACCAACTTGGAGGGCGCAACTGGAGGCAGTTAGCTATAGGCCGGGCTAATTTGGGAGGCATGTTGGTTGAGGACCAAGTTCCTTCCGGACTGCAGCTCCACTTAAAGAAGAAGAAGAAGAATAACGTCGTGACTCGCTCGAGATTATAACTGATTATTCGTCTCAATTAAATGCTTTTTTGAATTTTTGGCTTACAAAAGCTCTATTGACTGGTCTGTTATGTTCTTTTCTTCTTTTGGGGATAGGCTGTACCAACGCTGTTCAGTGCAATGTTTAACATGGTGGTAAAAATGTCGACTTCAGATATCTTAATAAGACGACGTTTGGGATACAATAGGTGTGTCTCTTTTCTTAATCAATATAGGCTTAGACAACAATAATTGGTGATCTGGCTGTTTTTTTTTTACATAAAATCTAATTTGTTTTATATTTTATCAACTGCTACAGTTATTTTAAAGCAAATTAAAAAAATATATTCATATCATATTACTTCATAAAACGTTGATTTTCACCTATTTTGCAGAGTATGATCACCGGTTGTGGTATCAGCTGCTATATTTCGCAATTTTAGCAATTTCGACAACCGATTTTGATTACAATTGAAAAAAATAGGTTTGGTAGCACATTTTCTATCCTGCCTAAGGCTGTAAGATTGAATAATTATCCAGGCTTGCAGAAATCTAAAAATGCTAAGGTGTTGTTGTATTTCACACGTAAATTGTTTGCCTAGTCTATATAGAAAAAAAGCACGCCTAATATTCTCTCAGGTCCAAAAACTCTTTCAGTTATGTGATTGATGTCAAAAAAGACAAAGTGCTTCATACGTACAATTAAAAAAAACAAGAAAGGTCATTGCCCCTTTAAAAACAACATATTCCGCCAATTAACTTATTTATTTATCCATAAAAATGAGCCCACTATCGCTGCAATACCAAACAGTGGGTGTAATATAGTAATTAAGAAAATATTGTGGTCATCTCTTTTTTATTTCCGTTATATAAATCTACAGAGCATGAAATAAATAAAAAAAAAAAAAACGTCAAACACTGTCACTGACCTCGGTTGAGTACGTTGTTGCTATTGTTGCACACAATAAGGGGGTCACCAAATAGGAGCAATTTAAGGTAAATTGTAAGCAATTAAAACAAGAAACACAATGTGAAGGTTTAGACTCCTTTTATATGGCATACACAGGGTTCGCCATCTGACAACACTATTAGTCGTTCGGTTTTTTTTGTTGAGTACAGGACAGTAGGAGATCGTCGACATGCGGTTTTTCAAAGCCCAAGATTTTCAAATGAACTGGTTGAACTGGTAACGAGATGAACTATTACTAGAAGCCACATGATTGTGTCGTATAGTCACCGCACTCAGCATTTTGGCGTCAATGGAACCACATTGCGGCGCATTTTGAAGGATGATTTGCATTTTTTCCGTATAAAGTGCAATTGACTTAAAGAATATTGGTGACAGACTTTCCACGTCGCTTTTAACACGGACAAACAGTCGATCGAAAGTTTAAATGGGTCCGATTTTTGGAAGCAAATCTTGATGACTTACGAGGCCCATTTCACACTCTCTGGTGCCGTTAACAGACTAAATTGCCGCATTTGGGGAACAAAGAATCCACTCGATATCCATGAAACTCCATTGCATAACTAACATGTGCCTAGCTGGGCTGGCGTTTGCGCAAAAATGGCTTCAGAGAAGGCGAAACATTCGATGGGAACCGGTACCGGCGGTTATTGCCTCATTATGTGTCAAAAAGACGGTACCCACAACATTCCACACTGCAAATCAAACACTACAAGTACTGCAGCGAAAATTGCATGGACGTGTGATGTAATAAAAATTGAGATATAAAAATGTCAATCCATTCCCTTGCTGATGACAGTACTCTCAGCTTTTCATATTTGTTCTTGAATTTACACCCTTTGCCTTCGGAATTCGAACAAAAACGTTACAATATGTAAAGCTTATTAAATTTCGACCTCGACAGCATGGGGTAGTCTAATAAAAGATAAGTTAATGCTTCCACAAAACACAGCGCTGTCTTCGTATTAAATCGAAACCAAAATTTGCAGCCATTATCCATTGCATTTTCGAAACCGAAAAACTTTCAATGCTCTGTATAGCTATGTGTCAGTCACAACCTTCGTTGGAATTACCAAGCATTCGAAATTGCTAAAAACGCAGCCAAATGTCTAGGTTTCCTTAACTTAACAAAAAATAAATCACACATTCTCATCTGGGTACAATAAATAAAGCGTACGTCCTAATCGTGAGTTGAACGAACACATCACCACTGCGCCTGGATAAGATACAAAGTTTGCAATAAAACTGATAGGTAACGTAACCGTAGTGAACTCTAAAGTCTCTCTTGAACATCGTAGGAATGTCTCTTTACCGATATTATTAACGCAAATGCTCAAACCAAATAGTCAGTTGCATTCCGGCCGTTCAAATATTCGACCTTGATTCTCATCGTGCCATGAGTGCAGATCAATTTACTTTCAAGCCTATATTTTTATTATGAAATATAGAGATTCATTCCTAAACAGAACAAAACGAATGTGGAATTCTTTCACAAGCTCAGTTATTTACAGACATTCAAAACCAACGCACATCAGCATCTAATCTTTCCTGTTATTCAATTTCCCTAATGCGCGCGCTGTGCTCAAAAACTAAAAGACTATTCATAAGCACTTAGAGCGTATTAATTATAAAAAGAAAACAAATTGACTAGCCACACAGATCTTCAGATTTGAGACCTCCGGGTTTATTTTTGTTTGGTTATTTGAAAAGCTAATATACGCAATCCAGACTCAGACAATTGACAAGCTCAAGGCAGACGGTTGTGTCAAAATCATAGCTATACCGCCTGAAATGCTGGAAAAAGTGATGGAAAACGCAGCAAGAAGTCCACAGATGGCGCACTCTATATATATGTGCATTACCGATATATTAAAATAAAAAAATTATGTAGTTTGAAAATACATTTAAACAGTCCTTTTCAACTGAAATTGAAAGTGGCAGGCTCTGTTGGTCTGATTTCAATCTTAACTTTGGGTGTCAATGGACGATTAACGCTTAACGACGATTTCAAAATGTTAACTTATGTTAAAAGACCACGTGCAGTAAGAGATCACTCCTGGACAGGAGCAAGTATTGAGCTTAACAATGATATGTTATGTTAACACACCCCCAATATGAACAAATGTGCTAAAAGTAAGAAAAACCGCGTTTGAAGGCTGACCGCGCATAGAGTTAGAAGAGGGTACAGTACTTTTTCAGACGTATATCACTAGCAGAATGATTCCCGTAGACACTCTAGGCGAGGTAGCTTAAAAACGTTTCACATCTGATTAATTTAAAATCAAAAGAATTATATATCTGCACATGGCAAGAAAGCTATAACTAAGATTTAATCGTGGAAACCGATAGAACCAGCACCTACCAGCTGGCGCAGCTTTTGTAAGGCCATAAAACAAAATCAGTAGAGTAAAAAACATTTCCATGGGGCAAAACTCAGTGGCGCGACGGTTGGTGCGATGAACTTCCGCGCAGAAGGGTCTGGGTTCGATTCCCAGCCGTAGCAACACCTCCTCTTGTGATGATCTGACAAAACATCCGAGTAGTATCAATTGTCAAGAAAAGCTTATCTAAACTTCGTCTTCGCAGTCGGCATAAAACAGGAGGTCCCGCCGTCGTGCAGAAGTACACACGCACACATAAATGGTTGTGAGAAAGCTCGGCCCTGGGTACTAACGAGCCTGTTGTGCCAAAAAAATAATAATAAAAATAACTTTGAGCTAACAAACGTTAACACCAACATGCCTCCAAATTAGTCCAGCCCCTAGCTAAATGAACCTAGTTGGGTTCTTCAGTTGTTTGAGGTTGGTTTCTACTTTAACTAGCCACTTAATGCTGGTTCTTCTTCTCTGCGTCCGACTTCACTCAGTGAAGGACTCTGCGCAATCTAATCATTGTTTTCTTTTGCTTATGCCTTATTCTGATGAGAGCTCTATGTCTCTCATAAAGTCTAGCAACACGTGATTTAACTATAGTTGATGACAGCGCTTTAATGGTCACTTGACAATCTACGTATGTGAAAAATGTTTTTATTAGAAACTAGATGACCCGACAGATGTGTTCCTATCTTAGCCATGAAGGTGACAAAATCGTAATCACCAACCGGATATCTCCGTGACTATAGTAGCAACCTCTCCCTGACTGTTGCTGCAGTCAACCGTTTTCATTTGTGGCGGCAGCAACGAAATGTCGTTTAATATATCGTCTAGTGCTGATCAGTAAAGGCAAAAATGTCCCAGTTTATGCATTAGATTACAGACCTTTGGTTATGATGGTTAGGTACTGCAGGGAAACTCTTAGAGAAGATGCTGAGACAGCGCGGCGACTCACCATTGAAGTATAGATAGGTGGAGACCTGTCAGAAATACCTTTGTGTATGATGGTTAGGTACTGCAGGGAACTGTTGGGCCGTGTGTCAATTGTGTTAAAATGGGGGTTAAACTTTATCCACTGGCTAATTTTTGACATTTCTGCAGGTGCTTTCAATCTCTGTCACACCTCAGTAGGCATATCAAATGTCAAAAATTAGCTACTGGATACATTTTAGCAAGCTGTTGAGCAGGTTAAAAATTGAAAGTCTCTAGTCACCACACTAATGTCAAAATGTATCCACTGGCTACAATTTTAACGCAATTGACACACGGCCTTAAAGAAGATTCTGAGACAGCGACTCACCATTGAAGTATAGATAGGTGGAGACCTGTCGGAAATACCTTTGTGTATGACGGTTAGGTAATGCAGGGAAACTCTTAGAGAAGATGCTGAGACGGCGACTCACCATTGAAGTAGAGATAGGTGGAGACCTGTCAGAAAGACAGTACGGCTACTGAAAACGCCGTTCTAAGATCGGATCTATTGAAGAAGTAGTAAAGAGCTAACCAAATCGTCGCCAACGTTTAAGCAGCTACTCAAGGCAGGTGGAAGTCAGAAACGCCTTTAACTCAGCCAGGTGGAGTGACAATTCTGAACACGCTCTTAAGCGGATTCAGCATCCCAGCCTGTAGCTTGCAGATAGTATAGTGAAAGACTACTTAAATGACCGGGAGCTGATCACCTCCAGATCAAGTTTAGATGTTGGGTACTGATCTCTAGAAGGGAGTTCTTCACATGGAGATTCCGTAAGATACCACCAGTGCACAAAGAAAGGTAATGAACACAATCTCAAAAACGGACTAGTCCTTCTGACGAAAAAAATATCGCGAGTGTAATCGAATTAAGAATCGCCCATCAACACAAACCTTACTTTCTGGCACCACATAAAGAACATAAAAACACATGAAGAGCGTTGAAAGTGGATGTGACATTTGAGCAAATGCGCTTCGACAGTAAAAGTACAGAAAGCAAACTCCTATCAGTACCAGAAGTCCTTGTTACCGCAGGAGTGACTGCACTAGAGTAGCAGCAGAAAATAAATACGTCTCTGACAAAAGGACGGCATTCGGAGTAAAAACGGCAACGAAACTGTAGCAGTAGTGGCAATAGTTGTGGATCTCGGAAAGCAGAGGACTATGTAGGAACAGACAAGTTGTGCCAATATATCACGACTATCTGTAATAAACTTTAGGTTTCAATAACGCCATAAAAGTCATCATCTATCATTCCCAACGGCAAATGTAGTTTATTTTTATTAGTCCATGCTTACACGGTATTTAGTGGGTCCACAAAAATGCTGGTCATTAAAAGGTATGTTGCAACATTACCATCATCACTAGCCCAAAACCCTACCGATTTATTTTCTCATGTCCCAATTTTCACAAAATTATGTGAAAATCTTACTTACTTGCACTCAAGTCCATTTAATAACTAAAAGTATAGGTTAACTACGGTTAAACCCATTTAATAATCGTTTTAGAATCTGGTTTAGATCTTAAGATACATCTCAAGGTAGATAAACCAAGAAAACATAATTGCTCTGCTTTAACAAAGAACGAATCAACAAAAAAAAAAAAACATTTTCCCTCAGTGAAAGTCCATTATGACAAATGCATCCATCCGTTGAGAGCAAAAAAAAAACACACACCTCAGCGGCTCATGTTCAAAGCTTACAAAATTAAACTCTCTTAATAAAACTGTTTTTTCTTATACAGGAGTTCATAAAAAAGGTGAAATATACATCACTCTCTGCAGTATGATTAATGGAAGGCCTAACAAAAATGTAAACAACCGAAAGTAATGAAACTGTTTTTTTCTTTTCTGCTATATGCATGTCTAGTTCTTGAGCAAGTTCCGCCTCATTTAAGTCAAGACTACTGCAAGGAAACACTCGTATCATCATTAGCTTGTCGATGTAACGCGGCGAGTTTTTCAAAACCAAAGTTCATAGAAATTTGATTTTCTACTGGAAGAGGTGTTTATCTCTAACTTTTTATCTGATACAACATACAAGCCAACCTATGAGGTTTTTTTGTGCAATTACTTTGGGTAAAGTGAAAGAAAACAATTAGTGCTTCCGATTACATAAGCTGTGGCTGTTTTGATAATAGTTTTTCAAAAGTTGTACATCATGGTTTTAGTTTGTATCGATTTTGGGATTTTTTATAGCTTTTTTCAATGGGAGTTTCTAGGAATCAAACCTTTTTATCACCATGTCTATCAAAATATTTTCATCTATCAAATATTTGGCACCTACAGGTTCGAGGTAGTAAAGCAAGCAAGGAAAATAAAATCAACGTACCTGGAAGCGAATATAAAGTGGTAATGGTACGTGCTGATTTGGGAAAGAGATAAATTGGTTTAGAAGTTGCAGAAGTTCCATTTTATGAAAATAACAAAGAATTTGGGAGTCAAAAAGCAGACTGTAAGAATTTAACTTTCCCCTAACTATAACACACGGGCAGAGTAAGACTTTTGTTCAAAATGTTATATCGGCTTAGCTAATATGAGCCGTTTAATGACAATGCTTGTGACATACTGAAAGCGAAACTAGAATCCAGTGTTAAAAAAAATCATACACCGATGAAGATGATGCAACTTTTAACAGTCATACAGTCATGGAGCAGCGACGATGTCGCGAGGACCTCTTACGTACCATATTTAGAATTAAGAATCTCAGTGTGTTTATTATCGTGATTCCATCCTGATAAGCCATGGAATATGAAGACTGTTGTTGACCAAAAGAGCGTTAAAATGAGCAAAAGTATATCTCACAGGACATATAAAGATTACGTCTGGTGGCTTTGGTGCAGGGTCAGGTATAAATGGTCGGTAGTGGATGAAGGCTGTTATTAAGGTCCAGGAAAATATCCAAGATTTTCAAATCCATACCGCTTTTTAATGCGGTGCTTGAATTTATAGAGACGAACTTTATAGAGCCATGTTATCGATTATAGCCCAAACTCTTCGCTGCATTACACAGTGCGATTTTGGACAATGGAACATGGCATAATCGTATTTCTTTTGTGCTGGTTTCAACATGCAAATACCTTAGCTTTAAGAAAGCATGCGAATTAGTCAAACCAATTGTCAACAAATACTTGCAACTTGAGCATTGTTGCAAAGACACGTTAACGTACTTATTTGAGTGGCGCTACAGTCCAGATTAAACCTGGGCCTCAACTAACATGCCTCTCTAATTAGCCCGGTCCGTAGCTCACTCCCTCCAGTGGGCAATCCAAGGTGGTTGAGGTCCGTTTTTACTTGTGCGCGCCACTCGAGTTCTTCCAAAACTGTCTGCCTGGTAATCGAGGACTCTGCCAGCCGGAGTATTGGTGTCCATTGCTTCTGCATGTCCTAGCCATCTTAAACGTCCAATGCGGAGTTTTTTTGACCAGGGACATGTCGCTGTACAGCTCTTATAGTTCTTGGTTGAATCTTCGTCTCCATAGACCGCCAACGCAAACGGGACCGAAGATTTTTCGAAGAATTTTCCTCTCGAATCGACCAAGGATTTCTTGAGCTACTTTTGAGACGGTCCATGCTTCAGCGCCGTAGAGCACGACTGGGATGATCAGGGTCTTCTATAGGATCTCCTGAGTAGTTCAAGTGGGGGCTTTAATACTGCATTGCGTCCTTAGTCCGAAGAAACAGAGGTTGGCAAGAGTAACTCTTCGATTAATTTCTGACGTGATGGTTATAGCGAAGCCTAGGTAACAAAGTCCCGTACTATCTCAAAGTATATCTGTCAATGGTGATGTTCTATCCAATTCGCCGATGTTGTGTGTCCTTTTGTGGTGACTACATATACTTAGTCTTGCCCTCATTTTCTGCTTAGCCCATTTTTGCCGCTTTCTTCTCTATACTAGCAAACGTGTCTATGACATCACGTTGAGTCCTTCCAATAATGTCAATATCGTCGGCGTATGCTTGTAGTTGCACCGATTTTCAGTCGAACCAAAGTTGAAGAATGCTTTGATGTTTTCTGTTATCTTTCTTCGGTCATTCTAACAACAAGCGATAACCCCAAATGGGAAGGCTTCAAAAACGATATTAAAAATAATATTCAACTGGGTGTATCGCTTAGATCCCCATTGGAACTCGAAGCCCCTGTTTACTCCTTTATCGATCCCGTTCAAAAAGCGGTATGGAATAACACTCGTCAACAACGCAAAGTAATTTAGTTATATCAAGTACCCACGGTAGATAAAAGATTTGGTCAGGCAAAAAAGAAAAGCTGGTTATAGATGGCACTAAACTAGTGCACACATCTCAGTCGGTTAAGTAACTTGCTATCAAATTCGATCAACAACTTTAAAAACCTTGCAGTAGAAACTTATCTGCAAAGCCTAACCGCTGGAAAGGAATCGAATTATACACTTTGGAAAGCAATTAAAGTCATTAAACGGCGAAAAAACGCTGTGCCACCAATTAGGGTAATTCAAGAGCAGACGTTTTTGCCGCACATCTTGAGGAAACATTTTAACCATTTGATGGTCAAGAAAACATCATTTTATTCGACACTACAACCGATAGTAATCTAGTTAGATATGCAAGTCTTGCCGAGCTTAACAGGGAAATACAGAAATTAACGACTCAAAAAATTCCGGGTTAGGACCTGGCTTCAAGTGAACTTCTTAACATGTTGCCTCGGAAAGCATTAACTAAACTCCTACCTTGTAAATGCATCAATTAGATTAGAATACAAACCAAGGCAGTGGAAAGTCGCAGAAGTGATTATGGTTCTCACATCAGGAAAATCATCGAATGAAATAAAATCTTACAGACCTATTTCACTTCTTCCAATCACTTCAAACGTTTTTGATAGGATATTACTCGGCCGGTGTAAGCGGCTTGTTGAACACAACTGCCTTTTACCTGATCATCAATTTGGGTTGAGAAGTAAACATTCGACTGTGGACTAAAGTTCATCGAATACATGATGTAATTGAGAAAGCTTTCGAAGAAAAGAAAATCTGCTCAGCCGTATTCCTTGACGTGTCGTAAGCTGACAAGGTTTGGTATAGCCCCTTCAATACAAATTAAGCTGCCTGAAAAATTATATAAAATCCTCGTCTCGTATCTTGAGCATAGACTCTTCCGTGTGAAACTTGGAAACGAATATTTAGAGTATAAAGAAATATTGGTTGGAGTGCCCCTAGGAAGCGTAATTGGACCACTCTTGTACCTCCTATTTACACGTGATATCCCACAAACAAACGATACAATAGTTGCCACGTTTGCTGACACTACAGCTTAGCAGTTGGCACAAAAATAGGGCAAACAAGTATTAATGAAGGGACAAAATCCTGGCGGATTGCACTTAACGAGAGCCAATCGATTCATGTAATTTTTTCGTATAAACGGAGTAACCTTTTGCCTGTTTTTCTAAAT
This sequence comes from Rhingia rostrata, assembly GCA_949824845.1. Lineage (NCBI taxonomy): Eukaryota > Metazoa > Arthropoda > Insecta > Diptera > Syrphidae > Rhingia > Rhingia rostrata. The sequence continues at coordinate 111,224,315 of OX463756.1, forward strand.
ACGGTTTGAGACCCTTTTGCAAATGAAGCGAAATATCTCGGAATGACACTCGATGCAAAATTAAAATGTTTAGATCATTCGTCAATGCGCCGTGTTACATAAAAAATTAAGATCTACGCAGAGATCTGGGTATTCCCGCGGTTAAAGATGAAACGAAAAATTGTGCACGCAAACATAAAAAACACCAAAAATGCTAGTTGTCAGCCTCTCAGTTGATTCAATTGAGCAAATTGACTCTTCTAAAAACCAAGACCTCAGTGGCGCAAGTGGTACGTACTTGACTCACTAGGTACGGGGTTAAAAGTTCAATCCTCGGTTAAGGAATAAAAATTGTTTCAAATAATCATACAGAGAACTGTACGTTCAAATTAGCGTCACTATTAGAAGGAATCTGATGAGGACACTTGGTAAGGTCAGAAATAGTTATAATTCTAATCAAAATAGTGTTTTCTGTACACAACTTGTTGTTGTAATTTCGATCATTCAATTTATAATCGCCGAAAAAATTCCCAACAGAAATTGTCAGGGGCTGCCCCCCTTAAGAGTTAGAATCGTTGCTACACATTTATCGGGACACGTTAACACAACGCTCCTCCAAATTCTTGACGGACCAAATTTATTGTGTCGACTTCAAAGAACTTAACCTTTGGATTTAGCCCGATAATAACCGCACTATATATTGCCGAAAAACCAGGAATTCTCCAAGGAAAGTTACCTGCCAAACATTCATTACTCATGATAAAATAAATTTCTAGATAAGCCACATACTTAGTTGCAATACAAATACAAAAAGGGTTGATACTACTTTGGATATGTGCTCATCGTGTCTATGAAGATTTCCACCAGCCCACGGAAACATACCCTGCTGTCATCAAGGGTAGACACCGAAACTCTTTTTCGATTGCAAAACTTTTTTTAAATACCAAGCAAAAAAAATGCAGGTTCACCAATAAGAGGGCAGTTATACAAAGGGGTTATGATTTGTAATTCCAAAGATTTACCTCACCGATAAAAAAACGAGCACTAGTACTTTCTGCACTGGTAGTATTCTTTTTCGCCAGGCTAAAGCTTTGTGCAGGTAAGTACCCATTTGACAAATTTAAATTTCACACTTTTACCTTTCGCATTTAAAAAGTAGTAAACTCAACAATTACAACTTTTATTATCCCATTAAGAAAAATCGTTGCCAAAGCGAACACTCTCCTAAATTAGCCATTAAAACAAATTATGTATCTTTCACCCTAAAGGAAAAAAAAAATAGACACATCATTAATCTGACGCCCCAGCGTCTCTCAGTGATAATTGCGGAACTTAATTTCCCCCACAGAAAAAAAAAAGAATTCCCATAGAAACGAGAAAAACGGCACGTTCAGTTTTTCATTAGAGAAGATCTTTTTTACCATTCAAACTCACACACAGCCAAGTATCTATGTTTAGAGAATGATGCTCCAGAAAAGACCAAAAACAATTTTCGCATTTATATGTCACACAGCGCACAGATCGCAGGGTATCTGTGACAGAAAAGAAAATATTCTCATTTTGCCTTATCATGGGGTTCAAAGTTTTCATTGAAGATTGCAGTTTCCATTAACTGTCTTCCTTTACATCGGCTTATCTGTGGCAATCTTTGGCACTAGCGAAAGGTGCGAATAAAGTATACAGATTAAAAGATATCTCAGCCGGGCGGCGGCGTCGAGTTATTTTATAGGGACAGCAGCAGGTAGAGCGACTAAAATTCCATTACACATTGGAATGACCCAGTTAAAGATGTACCATGTACGAGATTATCTTATAGTTGCAAACCCCTAGCCGCCCGAACATGCATATCTAAGACTATCTGCAGAGCGACAAAATTTCACATACTGGTGCGGCATACGGTATCAAATATCTTGTCCATTGCTGGTTGCTTGCTGGCCCTAAAGTGCAATTTTAACAAATTTCTACAAAATTTTGTCTAAAAATACTAGCAAGACACTGTGTGGCTTCCTTCTTGTGGTGACGGTGGCGGTGGCAGCGCTTGTTTTTTGGTTCATCTTATCCAGAGAAATGTGTGTGAGGCCGTACCACACCAACCGCTGGCAGCTTCTCCACAAGAGTTGACTTTTTGTTTAGTCGAAGCTTATAGAATTAGATTTTTTTTTTTTTCGGAATTGTATTTGTATCACTGACTTGGTGTAATGTCTTCCGTGTTGATGACGGCGACGAAGACAACGACACCAACGATGGGTTGGTATGTTATTTTTATGAATTTGTTTGGGATGGATGGCTGCTGCTGTTTGGGGTAACTTCGGAAAGTACTTACACACTCTTTTCACTTAGAAGTGTTTATTTAGTTTTATATAACGTGAATGACTATTTCGAGGACTGTTTATGGATTGGAGCAGAGGCCACTGTGGAATCTTTATAGGTATGGTAGTGCGTTCATTTTTTTTTTTTTAACAAAAATTGATACTCAATGAGGTAACTTATGGACGTGCCTGTTGTGTTGGGTGGGGTATAACGTTTTATTTGTATCCTTTAGTAAATATACCTGATGTATGCAACTTTGATTGCGATGATTTCGTTTATGGGTTTTTTTTTTTTTTTTAATTTGATTCGGCCTTTCAACTTGTTTTTCCCGTTGTTTTATCTTTTGATTTATGAAGTACGCACTCAATTTAATTGTTAACAGTGGTTTAGCATAGTAAATTTTACATATGAAACAATCAATCCATTCAAAGTATCTTGTTGGCTTAGTTCTATACAATTGTTTATATGTCGGTGTAAGAAAACCTTCATACGGCACATTCTACAAGGTCGCCTGAGATGAACATATAAGAATTGATCCACAGGCGCCCACGATTATGTTGTAAGGTGATTTAACTTTAAATGGAATAAACAAAAAACAACCCAAAATTTACAATGTTTTGTACGGATTCAAATCCATTACAGATGTTCTCCTTGTAACTTTCACACAGAGAATGTGGAAATGTATTCCAAAACATGTATTTTATTACTAAATAAGAGAGAAGTGCCAAGAGGGAATGACTTACTCTTAGCTTCTGATCTCAACTGGACAAGTTCCCATCTCTCAATCCCGTAGTGGATACTGATTGTCCCGTATCCCCGTGTATTTAATAAATTGGAGCTGGCCCTCCAGGTTGGGGGTTGTGCTTTGGGTTAACTACCCAACCATCGAAGCAACCAATAGCCTCGGAAAGGACTGATTTTATTGTTGAAGACCCGCCTCAACGAAAAAAGGACAACGACGCGACGTTCGTACCTGCACATGGAATGTGAGAATATTAAACAGGACAGGTGCAAGCGAACAACTAGCGGAAGCCCTAAACTGCTACAAAGCAGACATTACTCCTATCCAGGAAATACGATGGGATGGGCCGGGCAAAAAGATGATGAAAACTGTGACATCTACTACGAACCGTGTTATAGTGAGCAGAAACAGCGACTATTCGGAAGCGGATTTGTTATAAGTTCCAGACGCAAGAAGTCTTATGTTTCCAAGACATTAGTGAACGCATTATAACTATCCGCATCAAGGATATTTATAATGCGTTCATAAGGCTTTCGCCAACATAAGCCTTATATGCGCTCACGCCCAAACGGAGAAAATGATGCTATAGCTAAGGGTTGCTTCTATGAGCTCCTTGACAAAAACTATGAGCGACTACCGAAGTACGATGTTAAAATCGTGCTGGGAGACTTTAACGCAAAGGTAGGAAGAGAAGACATCTTTAGCAGCATTGTCGGAAAACATAGCCTACACGACAACACGTCTGGTAACGTGGCCAATTGACTTCGCTACGGAACGAAATGCCACTAAAGCCAGCACACGGTTTCCTCACCTCGATATCCATAAGGGGACATGGCGCAGAAAAGGTTAGAATGCGGATATCCACCACGCCACAACAATCCAGTAATACTGTGAAAAAATGTATGCAATCGCAAGAGACCGCCAAGACCTTCGCGCAACGCGTATCATTTTACCTCTCGATTAACACCAAATCACCAGCATCAAATGTCGAAGAACAATGGCAACGATGCCAACAAGCCATTAGATCAGCCGCAACTGATGATCTAGGTTTCTAGCGCCCACCAGCAAGAAACCACTGGTTTGATGAGGAATGTCGGCAGATGCTCGCAGCCAAGAACGAGGCCTACAAGGTTAAGCTGGGTTAAGCTAGGTTAAGCTCTATAGGCAGAGAAGAAGAGAAGAACACCGGCTTTTCAGAAAGAAGAAAAAAGAGCAAGAAAAGCGCGCGATCGAGGATATAGAGAGGTGTCACTCCATGAACGATGTTCGCTAGTTTTACCAAAGTGTAAAACGTCAAAGCCAATGATATAAGGCTCGAACAGAATCCTGTCGAGATGAACAAGGAAATATCGTAGTTGAGATACAGTCCATGCTGAGGATATGGAAGAACCCCTTCTGCAGACTGTCGAACGGCGATGACGAACAACATTCCGCTGTCAGGCAGAACGTACCATTCAATATTGGCAACGACAGCGAAAACTGCCAACCACCTGACCTGAATGAAGTGAGGATAGCAATATCTAAACTCAAGCTTAATAAGGCTGCCGGAAATGACGCCCTTCCCGAGCCTTATGAAGCCGGCGGAGATGACTTGGTAAGTAACATCCATCAACTCATATGCCAAATCTGGTCGGAAGAAAGAATGCCTGAAGAATGAAACCTCAGCACCGTTTGCCCGATCCACAAAAAGTGAGACCCTCTAAACTGCGCCAACTACAGAGGTATAAGTCTCCTCAACACAACATGGCCTACAAGATCCTATCTGCCGTAATATGTGAACGCCTGAAACCGTTTAACAACAACCGGATCGGCCCTTATCAGTGTGGTTTTAGGCCAGGAAAGTCCACAACCGATCAAATTTTCACACTTCGGCAGATTCTGGAAAAAAAACCCAAGATGTCCAAATCGATACCTACCACCTACCTATACATCGATTTCAAAGCCACATACATTCGATACCAAAAAAGTATGCAATTCGATGCGCTGTCATGTGACTTCTTCAATTTGATTCTTAAGAAGATTGTGCAAAACTCACGAGCCAACACCAGAGGCACAATTTTTCAAAAATCGGTACAACTACTATCATACGCCGACGATATTGACATCATTGGTAGGACTTAACGTGATGTCGTAGCCACGTTTTCTGGTATAGACAAGGAAGCGGCAAAAATGGGTTTAGCAGTAAATGAGAGCAAGACGAAGTATATGCTGTCAACACGAAAGGACACATAACATCGACGAATTGGACAGAGCGTCACCATTGACAGACATAACTTTGAGCTAGTACAAGACTATGGCTATCTCGGCTTCGCTATTAACTTTGAAAACAACATCTCGTCAGACATTAAACGAAGAATTTCTCTTGCCAACCGGTGTTTCTGCGGACTAAGAAGACAATTTAGTAGTAAAGCCCTCCTTGATCATCCCAATCCTGCTCTACGGCGATGAAGCATAAACCTTATCATAAGTTGATGCGGAAGTCCTGGGTCGATTTGAGAGGAAAATTCCTAGAAAAATCTTCGGTCCCGTTTGCGTTGACGGGCTATGAAGACGAAGATTCAACCAAGAACTATACGAGCTGTACAGCGACATCAAAATAATCCGCATTGGACGTTTAAGATGGCTAGGACATGTAGAACGAATGGACACCAATACTCCGTCTCGCAGAGTCTTCGATTATCAGCTACAAGTCAGACGCAGTAGAGGAACCCCTCGCCTTAAGTGGCGCGCACAAGTATAAACAGACCTCAACCAACTTGGAGTGCGCAACTGGAGGCAGTTAGCAAAGGACCGGGCTTATTGGAGATACATGTTGGTTGAGGCCCAGGTTAATTCCGGACAGTAGCGCCACTTAAACAAACAAACAATGACGACGAGAATCAGTCAGGGAGGAAGCGTGTGAGCATTCTGATGATTTTACATGAAGGAAAACGAAATCTATTCACAGATTGAAAAGCTGACACTTGAAATGCATTTATTTTGGTAAGAGCGCATTATTGAAATGATAAAAAGGTTTTTTTTGTTTAATCAAGAGTTTTGGATTATTGGGAAATTGATTATAAAAGTATACTCCTCGAAATGCGTTTACGAATAAGGCTTTTGTGATATCGCAAAGGACATGATAAATATATAGTTATTTTAGCGGCCCACCACCACAACCTAACCTTAATGCGTCATGCCATCTTGTCTAATAGTTTCCTTAATATAACTAACCAAATTTCACTTGACACAAGCCTTGATATAGATAGTTTCTTTCATGACAGTACATCAAATTAAAATATAACCCACTTTCTCAATTAAAATCGCTGCTGGCAAAATGCAATTATTATCAATTTAAACAAATTAAGAAGAACAAAGAAAAACGCATTAAAAATTAATACAAAAAAAAAAACAGGACACAAAAACCTCCAACACAAAGCCGTTTTTTGTTTCTTCCTCTTCCTTCAATTCCAATGGGGAGATGTGAATGTGAAAAGCCATCTTAATCGGAAGACATTCTTCTACATTAAGCCGTCTTTCTTCGAGATTCGAGAGCGGAGAGATACAGCGACTTGAGATACAGTAAGGCTCTTTGTTCCCGTCACGGAACTCATCTCGCCAAAGTTGGGATTTATCTGTGAAATGGAATCGACTGACGTAATTAGTTCTTAGCATCAAAGCATCAGTGGCAATAGAGATGCAAGCAATTGATTGCTTGTTGCGAGATAACGATTTCTAGTCGCGCTTTCATTCGCAGCACATAGACACACTACAGCTGACAATCCGTAGGCAAGAAGCTTCTTTAAATGACTTTTTCATTGGAAGAGGACGGATGAAAAATGACGTGGTGGCAGTGGCGGCGGCGGCGTCGTCTCAGCACTACCACCGACAATGATGGCGATGATAGTGATGATGATGGAGATTACACATACGATCTAATAGAAGCGAAGAGCATTACCATTAGGGCTTCCATTTAATTGGGATTAAATTACACCGAATGCACTTTGTTTATTGAAAGTGTCAGTAGTGCAGCTGATGCACATTGTGTTACAAAGTCGTCGTCTTTTTTTTTTTAATCTGTAAGTGCAATCGTCACGTTTCGGATTTTAGGTTCTTTATGATAGAGAACCACGCGGACAGATCAAAATCTGTGAACGAGTGCTCGGAGAAGCGTTAATTTAAAACTAAAAGAAGCACAGAGTCAGAAGTCAAATGCTGATGACTGAGGCCGGGATCGAAAAATAAGAATGGCGGGCGGTATAGGAAGAACGGTACTCCAACTGCAGTGTTAATTGCGGCAGTTGTGATAATAGAACGACTTTATGACGAAGTTAATGATTCTTGGTAGAATAGAGAATCATTGCATTAAGCACGAAATGCAATTTGTCACAGGTGCACAAGACCATGGACACATTTTAAAGTTGTGTTGCTATACCATAAGATGTTACAATACCTCGTGCTGACATTGAGATGGGAGGTTTCTAACCGTTTTAAGTAGTTTTTCGGTTTTCTTCTCTTGTTCGTACGTTATGCTTTGTTGACCTCGCCGGAAAGTGGATGTGAGTTATTAGTTAGAAATATTTCTTGGAAGAACCCCATCAAAAAGAAAGGAGTAACCGACTGATTGAAAGTGAATGATAGTAGCTGCAGCTGGGCCTTTTCAAGACCAAAAAATGTTCTTTGTTTTTTTTTAATGTAAGATTATAGTGTTGGGTGGCATCCGTTAATTGATTTTGTTGTAGATATAAAGCTATAATTCATGTTGTACGCTAAGGAATTCAGTTATAAACAATTTGTATTTGTATGTTTATGACGGGATAAGGAGATGGGGGTTTGATGATTTAGAATGATTTAAATGAAAAGTGTAATTTTGTTATCAAAATATATGACTAACACTTTGTCATTACGGCTCTAACAACTTGCTTCTTTAGAAACGGGGTTATTTAAAGGCAATCACATATTACATAATATATATATATGTATGTATTTTTTTTTTTTGTAAAGGTACCTTTAGAACTTTATGTTGGCAACACAATTTTAAATGGCGGCCATATTGTCAGCTGTAGTGATTTATTTTTAGTTTGATTTGGCATTTCAACATGAATAGACTGACGTCTGAACAACGCCTCCAAATTGTGCAAATTTATTTTAAAAATCATGGTTCTGTTCGAAATACGTATCGCGCACTATGTCTATTTTTCGGTCAAAATAATCGTCCATCAGAGCAATTAATTCGATTAAGTATGGAACGTTTTTGCACCAAGTTGACTCTAAATGGTAATACGCATCCACAAAGACGTCGTACAGAAGTCATTTCTCCTATAGAGCGTTTCGTAGAGGAAGACCCGAATAAGTCCATCCGCCATCGTGCACAGGAATTGGATATGTGTTCAACCACTTTATTGAAGATTTTGCGGAAAGATCTTGGTTGCATGCTTACAAAATACAAATCGTGCAAGAACTGAAGGCACAGGATCACCTAGCAAGGCGTAGATTCGATGAATGGGCCAAAAACAAGATTGCCGTTGATCTCCATTTTCATAAGCGAATTTTGTTTAGCAATGAAGCTCACTTTTGGTTGAATGGAAGGTCAATAAACATAACTTCCGTATTTGGAGTGATGATCCTCAAGTTTATGTCGAGACACTGTTACATCCACAAAAACTGACTTTTTGTGTACTTTATGGGCTGGTGGAATGATTGGCCCGTACTTCTTTAACAACGATGCTGGTCAGAACGTTACAGTCAATGGTGACCGCTATAGAGCGATGAGTACTCACTTTTTCGTTCATCAGTTGAACAACCATGATGTGCTGGAGCTCTGGTTTCAACAAGACGGTGCAAATTGTCACACAGCTCGTGCCACAATTGATTTGCTGAAGGAAACGTTCGGTGAGTGCATAATTTCTCCAAGATCGTGCGATTTAAAGCATTTTGAATATTTTCTATGGGAGTACGTGAAGTCGGTAGTCTAAGCCCATAAGCCCTAAACAACTGACCACTTGGAGGACAACATTCGCCGCGTTGTTGCCGATAAACGGCCACAACTGTTGGAAAAATTCATCGAAAATTGAACCTCCAGAGTGGACTACGTCGAACCAGCCATGGCGGTCATTTGCCAGAACTCACATTAAAATTTTAATGCCACAAAATCATCTTTCGATTAAAGTAAATTAAAAAAATGCATGAATTAAAGAAAATCGTCTTTGTTGTATTCCCTTTCAAAGTTCTATCTGTACCTCTAAAAAAACACACTTTATATGTATTACAAACAATCAGAAAGATAAATGCAAACTTCTGGCAGATAATTCACATTAAGACATCCTGTTTTGAATTTTGCGCTATTTTCACATTCATATAAGATGTCTTAGCCACCCTAAGCAGACGCACCGTTTACCAACAGCCTGATCGGCCCTTATCAGTGTGGTTTTAGGCCAGGAAAGTCCACAACCTATCAAATTTTCACACTTCGGCAGATCCTGGAAAAAAAACCCATGATGTCCAAATCGATACCCACCACTTATATTCATCAATTTCAAAGCCGCATACGACAGCATTTATAGAGACGAACTATACAGAGCCATGTCTAGTTTTGGTATACCGCCCAAACCCGTCCGTTTGTGTAGGATGGCGATAGAGAATTATCGCTGCTCCATCAGGGTCGGAAACGACCTCACCGATACATTCGATACCAAAAAAGGATTTAGACAGGCGGTGCGCTTTTCATGTTACTTCATCAATTTGGTTCTTGAGAATATTGTGCAAAACTCACAAGCCAACACCAGAGGCACAGTTTTCCAAGAATCGGTACAATTACTAGCATACGCCGACGATATTGACATCATTGGTCGGACCCAAGTTGATGTCATAGCCATGTTTGATAGTATAGAGAAGGAAGGGCCGAAAATGGGTTTAGCAGTAAATGAGGGCAAGACGAAGTATATGCTGTCAAAACGAAAGGACACACAACATCGACGAATTGGGCAGAACGTTGCCATTGACAGATATAACTTTGAGGTAGTATGAGACTTTGTCTACATCGGCTCCGCTATTAACTCTGACAACAAACTCTCGTCAGATTTAAAACGAAGAATTACTCTTGCCAACCGCTGTTTCTTCGGTATAAGAAGGCAATGCAGTAGTAAAGCCCTCACTCTAACTACTTAGGTGATCCTATATAAGACCCTGATTGTCCCAGTCCTGCTCTACGGCGCTGAATCATGAACCATCTCAAAAGCGGATGAAGAAATCCTTGGTCGATTTGAGATGAAAATTCTTCAAAAAATCTTCGGTCCCGTTTGCGTTGACGGGCTATTGAGACGAAGATAAAACCAAGAACTATACGAGCTGTACAGCGACATGCCCCTGGTCAAAAAAAAAACTCCGCATTGGACGTTTAAGATGGCTAGGACATGTAGAACTCATGGAATGGATACTCCGGCTCGCAGAGTCTTCGATTCCCAGCCAGACGTCGGACGTAGAAGAGGTAGACCTCGCCTTAAGTGCGCGCACAAGTAGAAACCGACCTCAAACAACTTGGAGTGTGCAACTGGAGGCAGTTAGCTAAGGACCGGACTAATTGGAGAGGCATGTTGGTTGAGGATCAGGTTCATTCCGGACTGTAGCGCCATTTAAGGAAGTAAGTAAGTAAGCAGACGCACAATGGACGCGTATTCGTACGAATTTGACTCGTGCTAACGGACACGTCCTTAAACAATCCGAACTTTTAGGGATTTTTCAAAAGTTTTTTGCGTTGAAACCTTGGTTTAAAAAATGTATTCAGTGTGCGCAATCAATTCGTATGACCAGTATTCATTCATTTACGTACGATAAAAATTCGTATCCAACGTGCGGCTGTCCTTAAGCCTTCTTGTCACACAACACAAATAATCAAGAAATTAAGACGATTAGGTCATAAGACTGCTGTCTGTGATCGTGCGGCTCGATCTAACTCAAGGGTTATGAATACCCATTATTATATTTCAGCACAAAACGGACGTAACTGAGAAAAGATTCAGAGACTTATTCCATGGTCGGTGTTCGAACTAACTTTGGGGACTCGCTGTTTTTAATTCTCAGAATCTTGGAATGAAAGTTGGTACAAGTTACACCAACTTTCGTTCAATTTACTTAATATTTTCAACGATTTCGGCTAATATTAAACGCACAACCATACACTCAACAGGCGAACACATTACTACGTCCACCCATTGTCGTTGTTCGCAGCAATTAAGACTAACTTTGAATACAGATTTTCTATTACATGCTAACGGAATAAGTTGACACAATTTATGAAGCCAGTAGACCCTGCTTTGTGTCATAAATCGCAGAATAGATCTTAGGTATACCAAAAACTTGATAATTATGTCAACACATAGAATTGGCACATTTGTGGAGCTAAGAATACAAGAGTTATCCATTAACATCTAGAGTTAACCAATTGGCGAGGTTAATGGCTAGTGCATTGGACTACTAAGCACGGAGTTTCTATTTCGAATCCCCAAAGTGAAAAAATCGAAATTGTTTGCACTGTAGACATTTTGTGACAGTTTTACAGTCAAAAAATAAAAAAAAGTACAAAAAAGTCTTTTGGGAAGCTTCTTAAATTTTTATTAAATCTGAAGATACCATTCTTTGAATGGAAAAGATAGGTTTGAGCGCCTGTATGGGCCATTAATCAATCCCAAATATTGTTTTTATTTATTTTAACGTCTTTTACGTTCAGCACGACCTGACGGAGTGATTCGACTATTCTTATTCGATATGCGGTCACCGCCAACCGCGTTCATTACAGCCATATGGATCTCGAAAACATGTGCTTTAAGAAAGACACCGATTTATGCAATACAGCCCATGAGAATGGCGATGTGAATTTGCAACAATGATCCTGTAACTTGACGTAATTGGATTTTTTTCTTTGGTATTTTTTTTTTAGAGCAAATATGTATGCCTATGACTAAAGATGTATACCTATAACTGAAGAACAATCAAAAACATACCTTCGCAATTTTTCATACAAAATATCGTCAAAAGGATCTAGTGACATCTCTCATGAGGCAAGCAGCATTTACCAAACATTGTGTTCCATACATAACCGCGATGTTAGTCTTCTTTTATATTTTATAGCTTTTCTAGTAAATTTTTTTTTTTAATTTCAAATAGGCGGTCTTTTTTGTAGACTCACGTTTGCTAGTAGGTGCAGAGGTAAAAGCTCGCACAAGCAGAAACCGACATCAAGCAACTTGAAGTGCCCAACTGGAAGTAGGTAGCTACGTACCGGGTCCATTAGGGAAGCATATTGGTTAATGCTCAGATTCCACTAGACTTTAGCGCCGTTTAAGTCCTTCAAGAACTTTCACAAACTATTTATAGCTCCATATAGGTTTCATTTAATGAAATACAGTAGTCCCTCGATAATGTGAATTTCTCTAAAATGTGAATCGGCAAAACTTTACATTGTCATCTTTATAATATGAACTTCCGAAATTTTCAACCTCTAAAATGTGAATTTTGTTTGTAAAAGTTTTTTTGTTTCTTTTGTTTCTCTTGCTCGTTTTGCGTGCGATATTAGGGACTAAATAACTGTTATTTGTCTTTAAATTGTAAACGCAGCTGCAGGGTATAGGCAGACAACAACTGTTATTTGTGTGGATATGGATATTTTATGATCAGTTGTGTTTATATGGGATCAGTTAGTCGTGTCTTGTGTGATTCGTGTTTCTTATTTCGTTTTGTGTGTAAAATAAATTCAATTCGTACATAATGGTACCCAAACAGAAATTGCATCGATTTTGATCGATTAAAGATAAGTGCAAAATTTTACGCGAACTAGATGCTGGACATCTTGGATTTGCATTACCTGAAAAGTGTGGTGCGTCGTCAAAGTCAAATACAGAAATGTTTCTTACACCAAAACATATCTTTAATGCTGGCGAAACCGGCATATATTGAAGGCTTCTTCCTAGTAAAACACTAGTGTTGCCTCTACAGATCATACAGCACCAGGAAGGAAAACTAGCAAGAAAAGGATAACATTTTTGGCTTTCACGATGCTACTGGAACGCATAAGCTCACTCCATTAGTTACGGGGAAGTCTAAATGCTCTAGAGATTTGTCAGGTTTCAAAGTTCCACTGATTTATAGGTTCAGCAAAAACGCTTGGATGACGAGTGAAATCTTTTAAAATTGGTTTAATGAAAATTGTACGAAGGAGGTAAGCTTTGTCAAATTTCATCAAATCAAATCACATCATACATCAAATCTACCACTCCATTTTTTTTAACGCATTTTCAGGTTAAACGATACCTCAGAGAAAATAATTTGCTAAAAAAAGCATCCTTGACAATGAAACTTGTCACTGCAAGAAAGAAAAGCTTACTAGCCCCGATGGGGACATCACAGTTTTGTTTTTCCCGCCAAACGTTACCGCTTTGATCCAACCCATGGACCAAAATGTTATAAATTTAGTCAAGGCATACTAAAAACAAGATTGCTTGCTCAAATTATCGGTGCTGAAAGTGAAGCCATTGCTGTTGGGATAAAAAAAAAATACCTTGAAGGATGCTGTTATGAACTTAAAATTATCTTGGGAGCAGCTCTCCGCTTCCTCAATCGCTAAGTGCCTTAAATGTTTACTGCCAGTGCCAAGAGAAGACAACTGGGAAGATGATGATTTAATTCCGCTAATCCAATCACGAAGGACACTTTCCGAAACTCAGCTTCAAGGAATGTTACTAGAAATTAATGATCTCCTTGGAATTATTGATACAGAACACAACATGTCAATGCAAGAAGTTAGAAACTGGGTCATAACAGTCCCTGCATCAGCTGCAGCCTGTCGTCCGCCAAACGCGTGTAACCTACGCCGAAGCCATCCTCAATCTCGAGGACGATTTTCCGACCAAAATCATAATAAGCGATGAGGCTCATTTCAACCTCAGGCATTGATGAACCTGAACAAATCGAAGACACTTCGGAGAATGAAAACGACGAAGTCACTCCAGCTGCTCCCAAAATAGCTAACTCGCAAGCAATCCAGTGTACAAATACGCTTCTTGAGTACGCCGATCAAAATAAATTGGAAGCAGAAACGATTTCCAGTTTGCTGAAATTAAGGTCAAAGGCAATAGAAAGATCAAGTCAAGCTATTTGCCAGTCCAAAATAACAAAATATCTTACCAAACATTGAGAATACCAATATCTGAATGCCTTTACTTTTGTTTTTTTAAATAAATAAAATTATTTTATTTTTGTTTTTCTTCTAACAAAATAAATATTGAAACTGTCATTTTTTTAAATCTATTTGTGTTGTTTTTAATGGATTTGAAAATCGTTTCAATCAGTTTAGTAAGCACTGAAAAAATGTTCCAATAATGTGAATCCCTCTAAAATCCGAAAACGCATTGTTTTAATTAGTTCACATTATCGAGGCACTACTGTATTTTAAACCCACAGATTTCTTTGTTATTTATTTGTTTAAACTAGAATTCTAAAAATTAAGACATTTGAATTTACCTATACAAACCATGTAACTTCTTCTCATACCCTCCTGCTGATAATTTTACATCACTCATTGCATAACATTTTTCATTTACAAAATACCAGCTATCGACCAAAACAAGACCCCAACTGTTTTATAGTACACCAAATCTATCAGCAGGCTAAGGGAATCGCTCTTATGCAAAAATAGTCTGAAAAAAACAATAAACTACATCGTTGCAAGCTGATTTGTATTTGAATTACCAAGAAAAATATTTTCCCATAAATAAAGGAGAGAACCAGAGCGAACACGACTGTTCGTTATTAAATTGGCAACTTAGATGTATTTATGAATAACTGTTGTCGACTAATTTGTTGTATGGATTTTGTTTATTTTGCATGATTAAAAACTATATGATTAAAACATATAACTATTCACAGTTAAACGTATTTAAGCTTTTATTTTAGTGGCTGCAACAGGCGAATTTATGCCCATTGTACACCATCTCTTTAAATACATAGTTTGTAACATAGAGAACGAATTTTGAAAGATATCCCGATGTCGATCGACTCAGAATGGCTAGCTGAGTCGATTTAGCTATGTCAATCTGTCTGTCCGTCCGGCTGCATGTACGTCACCGATTTTTATGGTTTAAATCATGAAGCCTACAGAATATG
The DNA here is from genome assembly GCA_949824845.1 of Rhingia rostrata. Classification (NCBI taxonomy): domain Eukaryota; kingdom Metazoa; phylum Arthropoda; class Insecta; order Diptera; family Syrphidae; genus Rhingia; species Rhingia rostrata. The sequence continues at coordinate 111,239,481 of OX463756.1, forward strand.
TGTAAACATTTTCAAAATTGTGCCACGTTCAGAAAAAAGTTATTTTTTGTCAAACGGTTAAGAATTTTGAAAAAGTTTCCGAGCAAGATATTTCGTCCACTTTACAGTAAAAAATAAAAAGTTAAAAAAAAACGTTCATGCAAATTAATTGGTAATATGAATATTTCGCTCATAGATCATTTTAACCTACGCCCACTTTTTGGGTGCGTTTTCTAAAAAAAAAAAAAAAACAAACCCTACACCATAGCATATGCGACAAATTCATTTTCTATAATTCATCCCCATAAAGTGTTAAGCCACGCCCCCTTTTTGGGGATATTACTTTTAAAGATGGGTTGGAATGGGATAGGGTAGTATATACAAGGTGGACCAAAAGAGATCACCCTATTGGAAGATGTTCTTATTTGTGCAAATGGCCGCCAAAGTCAAATCTGTTTTACCATTTGTGTACTAGACAAATGTAGGAATACAAGTGAACAAGCCATGGAGCGATATACTCCCCAAGAACGCGGAATAATCTGTTTTTTTGCGTAAAAATTCTTCTTTATTGTTGGCGCAGAGCGAATTCCGTCGCCGATTCCCTGGCCGTCCGACACCGGTTGCGTACACATTGCGCCGTTTGGCCACCAACCACTCGAGACGTTGCCCGTTCGTTGTGCCGAGAATATCATCGCCGGAAACATCGACCAGACGCCGTGCCTCACAATTAGCCATCAGCCTGTCGTCCCTAAGGCGAATGACTTGCGCATGTTCCCGTACAAAGTCCAGTCTCTACATCAGCTGCAGCCTGTCGACCGGCAAACGCGTGTAACCTACGCCGAAGCCATCCTCAATCTCGAGGACCAAAATCATAATGAGCGATGAGGCTCATTTCAACCTCAGCGAGTACGTGAAAAACCAAAACTATTGCTTCTCGGGCACCGAAAATCCACGAGTAATGCACGAGGAGCCATTACACCCGCTCAAAGTTACTGCATGGTGCGCTGATCACGCTGGAGGAGTCATCGGGCCATATTTTTTTTCGAGAACGCCGCTGGTCAAACGACAACAGTGGACGGTGCGCCCTATAGTGACATGTTAACTGAGCTTTTTCTTCCGCAATTGGACGAATAAGGACTGAAGGATATTTGGTTCCAACAGGACGGATAAACGGCACACACTGCGCGAGCCACAACCGATATTCTGAAGGCGGCGTTCCCAGGTCGCCTCATCTCTCGTTTTGGTGATTTGCACTGGCCCGCAAGATCGCCCGATTGAACCGTTCCATACTTTATTGTGGGTTTTTATAAGTGCCGTGTTTACGTGAACAAGCCCGAGACCCTAGAAGCCCTCAAGGACAACATTCGACACGAGTGCGAGAATCTGTCGCCCGAAGTTCTCGCTGAAGTGATGAAAAAAGTCAAAAAAAATCAAAATTTGTTATTTAGAAAAAACAACATCCGATGACTTCTTTTGGACCACCCGATATACATTTATTGTTTTGAAAAATTGGACGAAAAATTGTCTCAAAACGACCCAGTCGTTTGTAGTGTTTATTTTTAACTTTCTAGAAAGTTCTCAAGCTGGACATTACAATGATAGCAAGATCCACGAAAAGTGGTTCCCATTATTCCTCCCGTCCGATATCATCTAAATGCGGTTTTATAGTCTAAGAAACTAATGACACACGAATCGCTTGACACACATGGGCAGATCGCTTTAGGTTTCAATGCTGAAAATGTGAAATCGAGCTCTAAACTGTTTTCACACCGAAAAGAACACTACTTCTCGCTTTGACATCCAACACCGACCAGGTTTCGGTTGACGTTTCATAAAAAATTATAATAATTCACTCAGTTTATACAGCTTTAATTTTTAAATCAGATATTAGGGCAAACGAATTCTTCTTCGAAAAATAGTAACACTAAAATTAATTTCGTCGCCAATATGAACAAAAAAAAACAAAAAAGGCGGAACTCTACAAAAGCTGTTCACTTGCTCTTATCAAAGATTGTAATCATACAATCAACAAAGATCTAGAAGAAATCTATACCAGGTCAGCATCTAATGGTCTTTTCCTAAATCCATCGAAATCGAAATGCCTTGTTATTAGCAAGAAAGCAATAAACGTTGAATACTTCCCCATCTTATACCTAAATAGTTAACCTATAGCCTATGTATCAATGGCAATAAATCTTGGTATGCTTTTCAATAATAATCTGCCCTGGAACATGCACATCCAGGCGGAGATGACTTGGTAAGTAAAATCCACCAACTCATAAGCCGAATCTGGTCGGAAGAAAGTACCTCAGCATCGTTTGCCCGATCCACAAAAAAGGAGACCCTCTAAACTGCGCCAACTACAGATTCACAAGTCTCCTCAATATCGCCTACAAAATACTATCTGCCGTTTAATGTGAATGCCTGAAACCGTTTACCAACAACCTGATCGGCCCTTATCAGTGTGGTTTAAGGCCAGGAAAGTCCACAACCGATCAAATCTTCATACTTCGGCAGATCCTGGAAAAAACCCAAGAAGTCCAAATCGATACCCACCAATTATTCATCGATTTCAAAGCCGCATACGACAGCATTTATAGAGACGAACTATACAGAGCCATGTCTAGTTTTGGTATACCGCCCAAACAAGTCAGTTTGTGTAGGATAACGATGGAGAATTCTCGCTGCTCCATCAGGGTCGGAAACGACCTCACTGACACATTCGATACCAAAAAAGGATTTAGGCAAGGCGATGCGCTGTCATGTCAATTCTTCAATCTGATTCTTGAGAGGATTGTGCAAAACTCACGAGCCAACACCAGAGGCACAATTTTCCAAAAGTCTGTACAACTACTAGCATACGCCGACGATATTGACATCATTGGTCGGACCCAAGTTGATGTCATAGCCATGTTTGCTAGTATAGAGAAGGAAGGGCCGAAAATGGGTTTAGCAGTAAATGAGGGCAAGATGAAGTATATGCTGTCAACACGAAAGGACACACAACATCGACGAATTGGACAGAACGTCGCCATTGACAGATATAACTTTGAGGTAGTACGGGACTTTATCTATCTGGGCTCCGCTATTAACTCTGACAACAACATCTCGTCAGAGATTAAACGAAGAATTACTTTTGCCAACCACTGTTTCTTCGGGCTAAGAAGGCAATTCAGTAGTAAAGCCCTTACTCGAACTACTAAGGAGATCTTATATAAGACCCTGATCATCCCAGTCATGTTCTACGGCGCTGAAGCATGGACCGTCTCAAAAGCGGATGAAGAAATCCTTGGTCGATTTGAGAGGAAAATTCTTCGAAAAATCTTCGGTCCCGTTTGAGTTGATGGGCTATGGAGACGAAGATTCAACCAAATACAGCGACATGCCCCTGGTCAAAAAAACTCCGCATTGGACGTTTAAGATGGCTAGGACATGTAGAACGAATGAACACCAATACTCCGGCTCGCAGTCTTCGCAGTAGAGGAAGACCTCGGCTTAAGTGGCGCGCACAAGTAGAAACCGACCTCAACCAACTTGGAGTGCGCAACTGTAGGCAGTTAGCTGAGGACCGGGCTAATTGGAGAGGCATGTTGGTTGAGGCCCAGGTTCATTCCGGACTGTAGCGCCACTTAAGTAAGTAAGTAAGAACTTGCACATCAATGCTGCCGTTGGTAAGGTTTATGGTGTACTCCGCTCTGGTGTTTCCAACATTATACTCCTCTGAAAACTCGTTTGCTTATAGCTAAGTGCCTATACGCACATATGGGTGCGAAATTTTTTGTCATCAAAAGCGTGCGATAAAAATAATAGAAGATTCAACAGTAGCGAACTCTATAATTTCGCTAAGCCGATGTGGCTACCACATCTGTGTTTTAGCGTAATTAAAACAAAGCGGCTTTTAGCACCTTTTCATCCATTTTTGATAGCAATAATTCTCGAACAAAAAATATTGCGTTGGATTACTAAACGCAGGGTTCAAATCCCCAGCAGGTGGCCATGGCTCAGAGGAATGCGTAGTTGACTGCTAAGCCAAACGTTGCGGGTTCAAGCCCCAGCTTTGTTTTCTACGAAAATCGCCAGCTTATCTGAGGCCACCTGTGCGATAATATGAGACAATATTAATCTATGTTTCCTCCTCTGTGCCACGTAGGTGTATGTTATATGTCTTTCCTTCTTTGTATCTATCTGTCTCTCTCTGTTGTATTAATGTCTTGACTTGATCTGTCCCAGCCGATGGCCTCAGTCGCCAGTGCTGTTACGTGTCTGTAGTTCGTTGCATTCATGTGCGAAGTACTGTGATGTCCAATGTCCAATTCACCGATTTATAACAGAAAATGCGCAAATGAAATAGCCAGCTGCATTCCGCCCTTCAAACATTCAGTAAAGCCAATCTTCTGACTAATTTCAATATCACAAGCATAGGGGATACAATCTAGTTTTGAATGTAGCTTGCAGTCTCCCGTTGCTTTCAGTTCCTTATTCACGTGGATCAGCACAAAAACTAGCACCAGGTTGTCAATTAAAACCGCAAATGGAAATAGGTGTTATCGAACTGACAAAGGAATTCGGTAAAATTTAATTGGCATTGACTGACAAAGAAATGCTTTGCCAATAATTGACTTAACTGGAAACGAACTGGTAATAATGTCAATTCTTGACACACGATTGTAATATTTCCCATCTTTGGCAAGATTAGATACGATGTTAGCTGTAACACGTTTACTAAAATACCCTCAGGATCCATCGATCTAGTAAATGGAAAAGAATGATCATCAGTCAAGGGTAATGTCAAGGATTTCTTGTGCTATTTCATGTCACATAACAATAAATTGGGAACACATTTCCCGATTTTTTAAATGCTTAGAAAGTTATTAATTTGTTAGCCAATTATCCGTTAGCCTATTCATCCGACTAACTAAATCACCAGTCCTCTCAAGTTTCATTCATAAATTTATAAAATTTCTACTTTCAACACAAATACAAGATGATGACATTCCTCCTTCCTGCACACACATCTCTCGTCAACATCGAGTAATCACAAAAAGTGTTTCATTCAAATAGTACATCTATTTAAATTATCATCAATCATTCAACCGTTTTATTTGTTTGTGTTTTCCCCGCTATGCACATGCAGAAAATAATGTTACGTACAAATACAAAAAAAAAAAAAACGTCTTCGATTAACAAGTAAACCCCTTAGTTGTTGAAAAAAAAAAAATAAACAAACACAAAAAAATTCAATTACTTTCATCTGATCATTGATGCGAAAGTATGCGATGATCAACAAACTCTGGAACTCCCATCTGCGATTAGTTAGCCTCAGAGTTAACTCCAACCATCCTTGTGCACATGTGCCTCATATGGATATGGCATGACGACGATGCACTCTACCTAATCAGATGCGTGTAATAGGCCAGTTGCAATTATTAGTAAAATGCGTAATGATGATGTCTGACTTTGAAAGACAGCTTAAGAGAGCCTCTAACTACTGCAAGTGTGACATAAATAATTGGCAATGTGATCATGCCAACACGGTAGTTAAACGATGCATTCGTTTTTCCATTGAACTGTGCAGTGGCATGGTGACGGTTTATGATTTGAATACTTGATTTACAAACAACTCTTTTTTTGTAAGGCTCATTGGACACAGTTCCCAGGCACCACCTTTTTGTCGCCACGGGCAAAAAGACTGGACGGCTAATTCACGCACGTCTGCGTCATGTGCATTTTTCGTCGGTTGTGCGAAATTTCTTGGCTCCTGCCTAAGAGTATTTCTGGGCTTGGCAATTTTATTCATTAGTAAAAGACGCATGCCACTCATCACAAGTAATTAAAAGAAAGACTGCTACTTTCCAATTGGAAAACTAATTCTAACCAATACTTACAAACGATATGCAATGTTTGCATGTATATTAAATAAAAGATTTATCCTTACCTATAAAGAAAAGAGAAATAAACAGAAAAACATTAATAAATTGTAAAAATAAGATATGAAAATATTAATTTGAAGTGTAATTGTAATTCAAATCAAGTGGAGCTTCTTTATTGCAGTCATAGACACTTGTACTGAGTGGATTCCTTACATCACATGTGGCTTCATAGCGACATCAAACTTTTGAATATTCCATTTGGAATAGATTTTTGTGTAATAATGAATATTCGTTGATTGATATGGATTTGAAGAGATTGCAGTTTGATGTGTTTCCTGGAATCTTTTCGAGTGGAACTTCAATCTTATGCCGACAAGTCAAGTGGAAATGAAAGATGCGCGTATCAAAGTTCGAGATTAAAAGTTATTGAAGCGCATTATTGTTGGGAAGGCAAATAGATACTATGGAAATGTGACTAATAATAAAAAGTCAAAAACGCAAAACATTTTTCAAGTTAGAAATAATGCTTTTCGAAGTTAACAAAGGAAAGCACAGAGCACAGGATCATTATGAAAATACAATGGAATGAGCCAAATGAGTTCGTAAAGTGTCAGAGTGCGGTTTCTTACCACAGTAATGCCCGGTCTTTCAGTTCTGAGTTAGCTCTGAGTTAACCCAGTTGTAACTTACCCCGAAATAAATTTAATCCAGAGTTTACTCATGAAGCTGTTTTTCAGTGCAGGATTAAATTAAATTCCGAGTGCGATGATTTGATTTGGAAGCACTCATGATTTATCGATTTTGCTATCAAAAAGTTATCGAAATGTATAGAGTCTGCTGTTTGGTTTATTTTTTCCTAACAAAAAAATGCGTTTGTCCCGATCTTACAAGCCTTTGTCTTCTTTTACCAGTCAAACAATATTTAAAACAATTCTAAGTCGCTGGGATCTGATCGTACACGTATATAGTTTCTAATTATTTGATAAAAAGCCCACACAAATGTAATTGTAAATAATTGTTTGTTTGGTATTTTATCATCAGTCAAAAACATCTGATCATTTAGTCCCAGGGTTACTGACCAAACTTGCTAGGTTAATTCGAAGTTAACTTTGGATTTAAATTGACTGAAAAACTACTTTATCGAGTTAACTCGAGTTCAATCCCGAAACTAGAATGATCTCGCACTGAAAAACCGGGCCTAAGCCAATTTAACTCGGATGTGAGACACAACTGGAAAAACCTTAGAATAACGAGTATAAATGTGGTATTCTTGTAGTTTAAGTATTTCGGTGTTTATTTGTAAGATAATGAGCTCAAAAATGCCATGCTAGAGAAGGGAAGAGGAGCATTTATTACTTTAAAAAATCTACTCGAGCTTTCTGAGATCCGATGTGAAGAATATTTACAACCAATGATTGGTTCGTCAAATTCTGACTTATCCGAGTCTAGTATGGTGGAAAATTAACTCATCATATCTGGAACAGTAAGCAAATTGTATATGGAAAAGCTAGGGGGTGCATGTAGATGCATAGAAGTGCATACTACTCGGAACTACCTTTCAAACAAAAAAACTTGTGAATGCTACTGCAGTATCCAGAATCGATAATGTAATCCTCTCGACCTCGGAAACTATCTTCTTGGACGTTCGGTAGATGTTGTTGAAAAGGAGCTTATTTTGGGTGTAATCCTCTCGACTTCGGGAACTATCTTTTTGGACGTGCCGCAGATGTTGTGGAAAAGGAGCTTTTGGGATTTTTATCCTCAGTTTTATATGAAACCTGTGTATTTCAGTAAAGCGTTGGAAACTGTACACATTCGTGTTTTTGGATGCATATCTATCAGACTCAACGAATGCGCCGAAAACATATCATTTTGCAACATATAAACAAATCCTTTACGAGCCTTTTAAATTGGAGGATAGGAATACAGCATAAACATATTCGAAAGTGATTAAAACAACACGAACATACTGAACAGAATCAAATTCTGTAGGCTAGGCAGGACAGAAGGCAATGTTTGGTTTATGTTAAACAAGGACATTAAATGATGCCCTGATTAATGATCTGATGATGAAAGACAGAAGTGAGTGTTCGACTTCTTTTATCGGAAAATCGTAGAATAAGGAATCTAAATGAGTTGTAGATTAGTTTAGGTTTCGCTAGTCGTAAGAGTTTAGTTTCATTACTAGAAAATATTGAAGTCGATAGTTATAACGGGTGATCCAAGTAGAGATACTTTTTTCAATAACCTTTTTTGACAGATCACGTGTGAGTCGTGTCATGCTGTCATGCTATTTTTGCTTAGTATTGTTTGGCATTTCATAATGGAAAGACTTACGCGTGAACAACTTTTACAAATTGTTCAACTTTGTTATGAAAATTCACGTTCTGTGAGGAATGTGTTTCGTGCACTTCGCTCAACTTATGGTCAACATACTCGGCCTACTGAGCGTACTATTCGCAACACCATAACCCATTTTGAGACCCAGCATTCATTATTGGATAATATTCGACCGAATAGACCACGTCCAACACGCTGTGAAGAAAATATAGCGGCCGTAGCTGAGAGTGTACACGAAGATCGTAGAGAGTCGATTCGGCGCCGTTCGCAGCAACTCGGACTGACGTATGTAACGACTTGGCGCATTTTACGTCAAGATCTTAAATTGAAAGCGTACAAAATACAGCTTGTGCAACAACTGAAGCCGCTCGACCTTCCCAAGCGACATCGCTTCGCTCTATGGGCTCTTGAAAAGTTCCAAGAAGATCCGACGTTTTCGAGGCAAATTTTGTTTAGCGATGAGGCCCGTTTCTGGCTCAATGGGTATGTAAACAAACAAAATTGCCGCATTTGGGACGAAGAGCAACCTGAAGAGATTGAAGAACTGCCACTTCATACAGAAAAAACAACGGTTTGGTGTGGTTTGTGGGCTGGTGGAATCATCGGTCCAAATTTCTTTAAAATTATGCCGGTGCGAACGTAACCGTCAATGGCGACCGTTATCGTGCCATGATAACCGACTATTTGATGCCTGAAATTGAAGCTCGTGATCTCGGCGACATTTGGTTTTAGCAAGACGGCGCCACTTCCCACACATCGCATCAATCAATGGACTTATTGAGAGAACATTTCGGTGAGCACATAATTTCACGTTTTGGGCCGGTCGATTGGCCACCAAGATCGTGTGATATCACACCGTTAGACTTTTTCCTGTGGGGATATGTAAAGTCAAAAGCTTATGCCCACAAACCCGCTTCGATTCATGCCTTAGAGGAAAACATCACGCGTGTCATTCGCCAGTTACCAGTCGAAATGCTCGAACGAGTGATCGAAAATTGGACTCAACGGATGGACCATCTGCGACGTGACAACGGCCAACATTTGATATACATAATCTTCAAAAAATAAATGCCAAAGAATGTTCTTTCAAATGATAATAAACATTCTCCATTATATTTGAATTTTCTGTGTTTTTTTCTTTAAAAAAGTAGGGAACCTCGAAATGGATCACCCTTTACTATGAATTCTGACTTCTGGAAATAAAATAGTGGTCTCGATCGCTGATGATCTCCAAACATATAAGACATGAAATGCATATAGAAAACTGTGACACTGGCATAGTGGCGAATTTTTCACAATATTTTGTCAGATAAGCCGAACATAGAACATAAAACGCTAAATCGCGGTCTAAGGATCCTTTAAATTGTTTCTTATCAATTTACTTAAAACTAAATACAGGTGGGAAACAAATAACACTACTTTACAAAATTGTACTTTTTGTTTGTTGCCGCGAATTTTAGAACTGATAACACATATTAAGAATTCGTTATCTCAAAACCTACCGTTTCTTCTTCTTTTTTTGTATACTTTCCGTTTCTGAATTATTATTGTTGTTGTTTATTTGTTATTTTAATTGTTATCGCTGTGTGAAGAGAATTCACTGAATTTCACCATGAATATTTCAAAAAGGTGTCGTTTAACAACATTTTTGCTGTATTTGTGAAGAATTTGTGTTCAAAAATTCTAGGAAATATATTTCTGAATTCTTCAAAAGTGAATTCTTTAAAAATGACAAGTCCTGGGCTCATAATTGAGTTTATAAATCTTATTGTTGAATACTTACAATTGTAGAAAAGAGAACAAGGGAAGTGCATTTAAATTTAAAATAACTACTATTTGGTGAGAAAAAATCATCTACATGAATGCTATTTTTGTAGTGTTGACATGAAGCACATTTATAGTCAAAATCGAGCTAAGTGGACGTACCCAAATACTTCATCTGTGCAGCGTTTCGTTCAACATTCAGTTGACGTTCCAGTTCCGTCGGTTTCGAATAATGACTACATATCTGAACCTTTTAGCCAATCCAAAAATCTAGATCATCAGAAAATGAGACTTTCTTTTCTCAGTCATCAAGGCGATTACACTTAGTTTCCCTGTTTCATATGTCTCTGGCCCACCAGACCTAAAGAAGCTCTTTGGAAAAAAAAAACTGGACCTTAGGAGAACATGTGACACCTGGAAAGCAAAATGTAGTCTGCAATCCATTGATACCTCGAGACGAAAGCATACTGATGGTCCTTAAATCAGACATCTTACGAAAGAAGTCTTTGGACAGCTTTTGTCTCAGTGATGAAATGGAAAATCAGACAATCATACAGAACTGTTAAAAGATCTTCTTTTACAATTAAGAAAATATGAGAAGGCTACAATCCACTGTGTGGATCGTTTTATACCCTATTATACCCGTTTTATATCCTATCCCATCCTTAAAAAAAATGTCCTCAAAATATCGGCTTTTTGGCGATGAAATATAGAAGATGTCAGTTTATCAAAATCATTTATGGTTCGACAAGAAACATCGTTTTTCGCCTGGTTATGCTATGAGATAGTGTATAGAAATGGTTTTTGTATGAAAACGTATGGAAGAAATGTTTATATTAACAAAACTATTGATTTTGCATCAACATTTTTTTCGTAATGTTTAAAATTTTACCGAAAGCCGTATTTTACTGAAAGCGCCCCCAAAAAGTGGGCGTGGCAAAAACTTGTCTAGAAATGTTCTTCAGACAATTTTTCAAAATCTCTTACGGTTTGGCCTAAAACTTTGTTATTCTGAAAACGTCGCCTTTTCAGGTAGTGGGCTGATTTCAAAAATGTTTACAATTTTTCTGCTAGGAGCACCTCGAAAGGTTTCCCGAAAATCTAGGAGATCTGAGCGTGGGCCAGAGAGAACGTATGTATCAGGTTTTCCGCGCTATCAGGGTTTCTGGGAAACACAAACGATGTCGGACTATTAGAGACCGAATACGTGTGTCTTGATTGAGACCTGACTTCGGGATATTTTTGGTGGGAAACTTCAAACATCGTTTCCGACCAAACAAAATATAAAAACTTTACTGCACAGTGCACGAGAGAAGTTTTAATACAAAACTGTGTACTGTAAAAAAAATCAAAAGTGACAACCCTTACATTTTACTTTCGCTGTAAAGCACTGTAATTCAGTGACCAATGTGAGTCTAATCACAACTATTTAACGAAAAATTATCAACATCATATATGGTTTAAGCATTGACTACATATAGTGAAGTCAGGAACCGGTTGTGATAAAAGAGGAAAAGCTCATGGTTCGTTTAAAAAGTGCACAAAATAACGAAAGTTTCAATATAATGTTTATGGTTTGAGCATTTGCTAAGATTAACGTTACAGTTTGGATTAGCACCCCTAGCAAGGTACCGTTCGGAACAAAATTTTCTTCGATTTGTTCGATATCGGCGAATTTTGTAAGGTATACCCTCGGATTTGCATTTGGAGCAGATTTTTCGACGAATGCATCGCACATCCCGCAAATGATAGCGCTATACTTTAATGCGTTAAGTCAGCAATTTTTGACAGCTGCACGTTGAACGCGAATCGTTGAACAACTTATCCCATTCCGTTCTTAAAAAAGTGGAAGTGGCATTGTCACAATATTATATTGCCCAGACAGTTAATCAAAATCGTCGATGGTTCGACGAAAAACGACATTTGACTCCTGCATATGCTAAGTTTAGGTATACAAACGGTTTTTATCAAACAAAATATACGAAAACAACAAATTTTTGGCGCAACATTCTCGTTAGTACCCAGGGCCGAGCTTTCTCACAATCATTCATCATGTGTGCATGTGTACTTCTTGCACGATGGTGGGATCTCCCGTTTTATGCCAACTCCGAACGGAAAATTTGAGATAAGCTTTACTTGTCAATTGATACTACTCTGGTGATTTGTCAGATCATCACGAGAGGAGGGCCAGTGAAAAATCATTTAGCTGTTGCCAAGGCTAGGAATCGAACAAATACCTTCTGCACGGCAGTTCATGGCACTAACCATTCCGCCAACTCACCTAAAATATGGGTGCGCGACATGTTCTATGGACGAAATATTCATGTTTATGTTACTAAAGCTTTTGCATCTAAAGACTTTTCTAATATTTTAAAATTTGGTTGAAAATGTTTTTTAATGCACACGCCCTCAAAAGTGGACGTGGCAAAAATCTTTGTATGGACAAAATCAGGCCTAACTCGTATACATTTTCCCGGGAATTTTTTCCTTGTCAGCAATGTAAATCAGATTGCTGAATGGAAACAGTTCCCCGGGAAAATTTATTTGCGATAGCCCTGAATATGGGTTTTGGTATTGTCTAACTATGTCGTACAAACTTATTTTTTCAAAATTTCCTATCGTTTGCAAGAAAACAAAGTTTTTTTAAATGGCAGTGATAGTGGGCGGATTTTAAAAATGTTTACACTTTTTTCTTACGCAACGCACAAGGATTCTATATACCAAATTTCATTCTCATAGCTCAAAATTTAGGGCCTTAAAATCGGTGGTATTCAAGCAGACGGACGGAACGGCAGACATGGCTTAATCGGTTCAGAGCCAATACATATATTTGAAGCTATAGCTAGCTAAATTATTTCTGTACGTTACAAACTATGTATCAAAACGAATGTACCCTTACGGGAAAGGGTATAGAAAAGTGATTTCGGAATTTAGTTAGTGAAGTCAACATTTCCTAGAACGCACATTTATGAGAAATCAAAAGAACAACAAAACCAGCGGCTCTGATAGAGTAGAAGCAGGACTATTCACTGTCCTTAAAGCATGCATCGCATACTCAACCAACTTTGAGTGGACAAAAGTAAAGCATCTAAAAAGCAAAGCATCTAAACTTCTCTAAACGTGTTTGGTATTCCGAACATAAATTGAAGGTACGAGATTGGAAGGCAACCCGATTTGATAAATCCATCTAGCTGCTGGAATATGCGACATCGACAACATTGGTAGACCTCATCCCGTAATTATAGTCATTCGGGTTACAATCTTGGAAAACAACAACACTGTATCAAAAACACAGATTAAGTCTTGAAATCCTATGCTACATCAGTTTACGGTTTACTTATTTTATTTCCTCACCCCGGCAATTCGGTGCCGACTCTTGAACGGTAAGCCCTGAACTTTCAAAAGAAAATTTCTTTGTCAATTTTTTTTATTCTTCGGTGTAGAGGACAAGGTATAGCATCAAACTCTATGAGCCGAATAAAGATGTAAATATGTGCTGTGCAAACAGGCAAAACAGTTCGACTACACTCGTTTCCATCGAGCAAAGAGAATTTGCGAATTCCAACTCCCAGGTTCAAAACGGCCGAACTTCTGGTATAAGTTTTAAGATTAAATTAAAAATTAAATTATTGAAACGGGATCAATGTTTAGAAGAAGGCTTTAGGATGCATTGCCCATAGCCTGGGTCGTCGGCTCTTTATGTAACTAAGAAAGAAGACAATTAAGTAGTAAAGTGGTAAATATTGCTCCTAGAAATACTTACTAAAGGGTTTTTCAATAACAGCGCTACAAAAGTTTTTTTTTAAATAAAACAAAAACGGTTTTGGATATCAATGAAATTCTTTATGCCTGTGAAAGTTCGTTCGTTGCCATTATGTATGGAACTCCAGACGCTGAACCCAATTTTCGACGGTTTTCAAGCATAAATCGGCCGATATTGCTGCAATTTCACGTTCGATATTCGTACGAAGTTCATCAATCGTCGCTGGCTTATTGGCATAGACCATAGACTTGACGTAGCCCCACAGGAAATAGTCTAACAGCGTCAAATCGCACGACCGAGGCGGCCAAGCGACTGGACCATTTCGTGAGACAACACGTTCTCCAAACTTGGTTTCCAATAAATTGATTGTGGCATACGCCGTGTGGCTTGTGGCGCCGTCCTGTTGGACCCACATATCCTCTAAGTCCATATCATGCAATTGGGGCCAAAAATATTCGGTTTTTATTTGAACGGTAGCGATTCCCATTCACAGTAACGTGCCGGTCTTGACGGTCAATGACGCCGCCGGCCCATAAACCACACCAAACCGTAATTTTTTCGGGATGCAATGATGACTCATGGAGTACGTGTGGATTGCTGCCTGACCAATTCCGCATATTTTGTTTATTGACGAAGCCATTTAGCCAGAAATGAGCCTCTTCGCTGAAGATGATTTTTCGATGAAAATCCAAATCATTTTCAAGTTGTTGCGCAGCTCAATTCACGAACATACGACGCTTCTGGTGGTCAAGCGGCTTCAGTTCTTGCGTCAATTTAATCTTGTAAGGATGTAGGCCAAGATCTTTTTGCAAAATTCGCCACAACGACGTCACAGAGATGCCCAACTCTTGAGAACGACGTGTGAGAGACACATTAGGGCTTTCTTTAACTGAAGCCTCAGCGGCAGCAATATTATCTCTAAGTGACACTACGGTCACTTCTTTGTCTCACTGGCACGGGAACATTTTGTACTGTGCCTGTGGATTCAAATTTTTCCACTAGACGCTCAATTGTTGCTAGGACGATTATGACGACCATAAATTGGACGTAGCGCTCTTAACGTTGAGGCCTCTGACTCCGAATTTCGGTTGTAAATTTTAATAATTTCGACTCGTTGTTGGATCGTATATCTTTCCATCATGAAATGGCAAACCTTACTGAAGAGAAATGTCAAAAGACCGGCAAGAAATATGGCGTCGTTTGCTGTCCCTGTCGCTCAACTGTTGTAGCGTCCCTGTTGAAAAACCCGATATATAAGGCCTAAATCATTCCAGTCCTACCATACGGTGAAATGAAAACATCAAAACATCTGGCATTAAAGGGTCACACGAGGCCTTAAACCTACCTTTCCCTTTTGTGGAAGTTACTACTATTGCCACAAAGAAGAGGACCCCGAAGTCGCACGGAAAATTTGAGAAGCTTCTGATGACAATGTTACTCTTGTATGTTTACTCGACTTTCGCAAGAGGAGAAGCCGTGGAAAACTTAGGTCTTGTCACATTCGGGATTTGACATTGACATCGCATTACTTCGCACATGAATGCAATGAACTACATACACATAAAAGCACTGGCGACTGAGGCCATCGGCTGGGACAGAGCAAGCCATTAATACAACAGAGAGAGAGAGAGAGAGAGACAGATAGACAAATAGAAGGAAAGCCATACAGCATAAACCTACGTGGCAGAGAGGAGGAGAGGAGACATTTATATTATCTCATGTTATCGCACAGTTGGCCTCAGTTAAGCTGGCGATTTTTGTAGAAAAAGAATGCTGCCGAAGCTGGAGCTTGAATCCACAGCGTTTGGTTTAGTAGTCAACTGCGCATTCCACTGAACCATGGCCACCTGCGGGAGATTTGAACCCTGCGTTTAGTAATCCAACGCAATATTTTTTGTTCCAGAATTATTGCTATCAAAAATGGATGAAAAGGTGCTAAAAGCCGCTTTGTTTTAATTACGCTAAAACATAGATGTAGTCGCCACATCGGCTTAGGTGGCCTGACAGGTACAAAATAACATCAACCAATTCGTACAGTGCCCGTACAATTGAAGATAGATGTCATGAGGCCGGGCTTACTGCATTGTTTGGTTGATGCCTAGGTAACGGCTATCAACGACAATATGTGGCATTTAAATATTTTCTAACAGAAAAATATTATTTCAAACAAAACGGAATTACGCTAGGTAAAAAACGGCATACATTCCGAAATACTTTCCGCAAACAATAAAAAATCAAAGAACCTGTGAAGTTTGTAGTAAAAACCGGCACCTTTTTCATTCCTTCTTCAACGTTCCAACCCTAAACCTTATATCGGCCTCTGAAATTCAATTGAAAGGCAAACAAATTCATTTATTCTCAATGACTCAGCTCGAATGTCTAGCAACTGCACCTATAGAGTTATCACAGACTTTATTGAGATTCTACGCAAGGCAAAGATGTGGGTCCCATAAATCTCGGGTGCCCTTATCGGAAAACTAAAAATCACATCCGAGTTATAAAGGGAGCACTGTAAGTATTTATACATCGGATTGTTTCAAACCATTATTTTCATTGGAAATCACATCCCCATTATTTTAAATTTAAATTCTTATCTGTATCTTGCTCTCAATGACACATCTTGTTGGATTAATTGCAGGGGAGTGGTTACCAAGGATGCACCCAACTGACAATAACGATTTGTGGACGTTCGTATATTAATATGCAACTGGCCTGGCCCGTATTCCCTCAATGTGTTATGTTATCGAAAAATAAGCAAACATGCATCCCTTTTATGTTTTTTTTTCTGTTTGTGGACAGGGATGGGATATGAATGACATGGTGCACGCGATTGCATTGTATTCGGTAGTTTCCCAGTGCCGGTCGTGCTGATGTTACGGATCAGTGAGTTTGATATACATGTACCCTAAGGAAGAGTATCCTTTTTAGTGACGCCAATATTATCCAGCCTTTGGAAATGCATTTTGTGTTTCTTTACCCACTTCCTATTTCCGTCTGATGATGAGTACGACGGCATAATTTGTATCTTAGATTGAAAATGGTATTGTATCTACCCAACGAAGTCAATGTCTATAAAGAGTAATTTTATGTTTTTCCCATTGATTGTGATTGTGGCCTCTCTCAAGATAGGATGTGAACTTTCTTCAGTTTAATTAACTTTTTCCTCGAGATGGTACTATAGCATAGCGGACGTGGTTGATGGGTGACGGTTGAATTGTCATTTCTAGTGCTTGCTTGCACTTGTCATTCATAAAATGCGTAAGTGTTGTGCTTCCTTTGCCTCGAGTTAAGCACACATGCAGTCTGCCGATGGTTAAAGTATCATTGCAAAGTATAATTCGTCGATTATAAATGAATGTTGACTTTAATGTCTTAAGAAATGTCTAACCATTAAGTGCATTTGTGAAGAATCGTGATAACATTAATGGACGGACTCGTGCTGCGAAGAGAGAATGACATTAGAAAGTATCTACTCGTACGAGCTGACATATATTTTTGCACACTCATTTTTTTTGACGCGTTTGTAACACCCACGAGACTTAGAAATAATACTGATTATCATGCATGTATGAGCCTGTTCAGGTTTCATCTAAATGCAAGCATTTGTCCAAATAAAAAATACAATTTTTTTGCGCAACAAGCTCGTTAGTACCCAGGGAAGTTGAGATAAGCTGATGGTTGGGTGTTGTACAAAGAGGGTAGACTCTGATTGGCCTTGACTTGGCAATGCACAGTGGTTGTAACTCTGACTACACATCAAATTCTTATTTTTTCTTATACTTATTTTTCTTATTTTTACATCCAAAGGGTACCATCGGGTACTGGTCTCATGTAAACGGATTTGACTTGCTAAATGTGCTAGTGTTGATAGCAAGACAAAAAACAGCAACACTACAAACAGCCTGTCCAGTCAAACCTAGACGAGCCGCTTCGACACATCGAAAAACAGGTCGTCTAGGAATTTCAAGTGAAAATCAGACCCTTTGAACAGTGATGGTGGTGGATGAAACGAAGGGCAAACGGCAGAGCTCGACCCCTTAGTGGATACTGATAGCCCCCAACAAATAGCCTCGGAAAGCTAATATAGCTGGTACGAGCTTCTTGACAAGTCCTATGAGCGACTAGCGAAGTACGATGTTAAAATCGTACTGGGAGGTTCTAATGCAAAGGTAGGAAGAGAAGACATCTTTAGCAGTATTGTCGGAAAACATAGCCTACACCACAACACGTCTGGTAACCGACTTAGGCTAATTGATTTCGGTACGGAGCGGAATGCCACTATAGCCTGTTTCCTCTCCTCGATATCATCCATAAGGGGACATGGCGGTCTCCAGATCAACGAACGATCAACGAAATTGATCACATTGCCATAGACAAGAAAGTATTTTGGAGTCCGAACCTTCCGAGGAGCTCGCAGTCAATAACGAGGCCTACAAGGCTAAGCTGAAGGTGAGACGAGAGCTGAAATTCAGTTCTATAGGCAGAGAAAAAGGAAAGAACTCCGGCTTCTCAGAAAGAAGAAATAAGACCAAGAAACGCGCGATCGAGGATATAGAGAGGTGCCACTCCAGGAACGATGTTCGCAAGTTTTGCCAAAGTGTAAAACGTCGAATCAGTCAATGGATATGGATATGGAAGAACCACTTCTGCAGACTGTTAATAGGCACTGACGAACAACATTCCGCTATCAGGGATGAACGAACCATTCAATATTGGCAACGACAGCGAAAACTACCAACCACCTGACCTGAATAAAGTGAGGATAGCAATATCTTAACTCAAAATTAATAAGGCTGCCGGAAATGACGGCCTTTCTGCGCTTTAAAAAGCCGGCGGGGATGACTTGGTAAGTAACAGCAACCAACTCATAAGCCAAATCTGGTCGGATGAAAGTATGACTGAAGAATGGAACCTCAGCATCGTTTGACTGATCCACAAAAAAGGATAAATATGTGAACGCCTGAAAACGTTTACCAACAACCAGATCGGCATTTATTAGTGTTTTTAGGCCAGGAAAGTCCACACCGATCAAATTTTCACACTTCGGCAGATCCTAAAAAAAAATCCAAGAAGTCCAAATCGATACCCACCACCTATTCATCGATTTCAAAGCCGCATACGACAGCATTTATAAAGACGATCTATACAGAGCCATGTCTAGTTTAGGTATACCGCCCAAACTCGTCAGTTTGTGTAGGATGACGATGGAGAGTTCTCGCTGTTCTTTCAGGGTCGGAACCGACCTCACAGACACAACAATCGAACCATAAAAGGATTTAGGCAATGCAATGCGTTGCCATGTGACTTATTCAATTTGTTTTTGGAGAGGATTGTGCAAAACTCCCGAGCCAACCCCAGAGGCACAACTTTCCAAAAATCGGTACAGCTAAATACTAGTATACGCAGACGATATTGACATCATTGGTAGGACTCTACGTGATGTCATAGCCACGAGCGGCGAAAATGGGTTTGGCAGTAAATGAGGGCAAGACTAAGCTGTAAACACGAAAGGACACACAACATCGACGAACATAACGTCACCATTGACAGATGCAACTTTGAGGTTTACGGGACTTTGTCTACCTCGGCTCCGCTATTTACTCTGACAACAACATCTCGTCAAGATTAAAAGAAGAATTACTCTTGCCAACCGTTGTTTCTTCGAGCTAAGAAGGCAATTCAGTAGCAAAGCCCTCACTCGAACTACTAAGGAGATCCTCTATTATAAGAACCCCTATCATCCCAATCCTGCTCTACGGCGCTAAAGCATGGAGCGTCTCAAAAGCGGATGAAGAAATCCTTGATCGATTCGAGAGGAAAATTCTTCGAAAAATCTTCGCTTCCGTTTGCTTTGACGGGCTATGGAGACGAAGATTCACCAAGAACTATACAGCGAGATGTCAATGGTAAAAAAAATCCACGTTGGACGTTTAAGATGGCCAGGACATGTAAAACTAATGGATAAAAATACTCCGGCTCGCAGAGTCTTTGCTTCCCGGCCAGACGACGGACGCAGTAGAGGAAAACATCGTCTTTAGTGGCACGCACAAGTAGAAACCGACCTCAACCAACTATCCTGAGAACTATGCCCTAATTGTGTCTGATCTTTTCATTACGATATTGATTATGGGTGAGTTATGAAATCAATTATGAATCGTTTTACATCCACATAACTTCGATGTATATCTTGTAACGGGTGATCCAAGTAGAGATACTTTTTTCAATAGCCTTTTTTGACAGATCACGTGTGAGTCGTGTCATGCTGTCATGTTATTTTTGTTTAGTATTGTTTGGCATTTCATAATGGAAAGACTTACGCGTGAACAACGTTAACAAATTGTTCAACTTTATTATGAAAATTCACGTTCTGTGAGGAATGTGTTTCGTGCACTTCGCTCAACTTATGGTCAACATAATCGGCCTACTGAGCGTACTATTCGCAACACCATCACCGGCCGGTCGATTGGCCACCAAGATCGTGTGATATCACACCGTTATACTTTTTCCTTTTGCCGACAAACCCGCTTCGATTCAGGCTTTGGAGGAAAACATCACGCGTGTCATTCGCCAGTTACCAGTCGAAATGCTCGAACGAGTGATCGAAAATTGGACTCAACGGATGGACCATCTGCGACGTAGCAACGGCCAACATTTGATAGACATAATCTTCAAAAAATAAATGCCAAAGAATGTTCTTTCAAATGATAATAAACATTCTCCATTAAATTTGAATTTTCTGTGTTTTTTTCTTTAAAAAAGTAGGGAACCTCGAAATGGATCACCCTTTATAAAAATCCCTAACCTTGACTGACGTTTTGACATTGACAGATCATAAAAATATTTTAAGGGTGCGTTTGTATTGAAAGATACAAAATTATTAAGCTCTGATATTCTCAATTGCAAAACGATATGGATTTCATTTATGTTTTGTCCCTATCATTAGCATTAGCACTGAGTCTATCTGTCTACTACAAATATTTTGAAAAAGGATTGAAAAGTGGAATACACCAATTAGGCAAACAAAGAACTACCCTTCTTCCCCGGTATTCATTGCGCACAATTTAAACAACATTGAGCACTCAAGGCACAACACACGTTGCATTTTCACTAAAACAACCCTGTACAGTTCAGCAAGTCTATGTCTACTTCGTAGACCCTTTTCCATAGCTCAGACGTAATCCACTTAAGTTAAACTTCACAAATTAGTTTTGCGATGTACGATTATCTTCATTGATAAGCAGCTCGCATAGGACTGCAGCTGTAATGGAGAGCAGCACACTTCAAGTCCAAACATGAATCCTTAGTTAATCCAATTAGAGTTAGATTAGCATGTAAATAATGTTTAATTATACTAAGGGGGAGGAAGTTCGTAAGCCGGAAAGTGCAACAAATCGTATGTGTCGCAAAGTATGTACATTCGGCATTGAGTCACATAATTTTGGGGGTCTTCTGAACACCAACAAAATAACAAGACGGAACCCTTTTTTTCCTATTTAGCATACAAGTGTATGGGACGAAACTTATCACAAGTTTATCATCATCGCGTTCATTGAGCTCATTCTCGTCTTTAGCTACAAAACTATTATCACATTGAGGGGGTCCTAATGCAGTCAGCTAGATCCTGAAACGGGACACAGCTATGGGTTCGAAAATCGATAAATTCATTTAATGCAGCACGTACTTTCCAAGTAATTGATGTTTGTGATTGTAGTGTGGTGTGTGTTTTACTGGTGGCTGCTCATTCCGTTGGTCATAGACTCAGGTTATGAGACGAAGTGAGTCTCTATGTAGGGATAGACACAAGTCTTTGGTCGTTCATCTTGTACGACACTTGATATTCTTTGAGTCAGGTTGTCCATATTAAATGACCCAACATGCGAGCACGTATTAGCTGTGAAGACACTTTGAGGAAGAAATATGTGAAAAAATCAGGAAAAGTAAATCGTTGTCACTTTTGCGATGTGTTAGATAATATGACACATTTCTGGCAACTTTTACATTTATATTGTTTACCATGTGGGAATGGATGCATGTGTGGCCTAGATAGTTTTTTGTCATTTTTGTTTACAATTTTTGAACAGAATGAGCAAATCCTGAAAAATTGATATGAGGGAAAGAAAAATTAAAATGTAAGTACAGGGGGGTGTCCACCGGGAAGGTATACTACTTTGTTTGTTTATAATTTTTGATTAAATGAAAGAGAATGGATATAATATAGATAAATGTTTTATTTAATGTCGGAAATATTGTGTATGGAATACAATATCAGGTAATTGTCCGCCTCTGTTAGTCTTACAAGATCATTTTTTGTTACATTCACGCGGTATTTCAATAATTTCACCACGAATAGTTTGTTTGAGTTGCTCAAGCGTTTCTGGTTTGTTTGCATAAACCTTGCTTTTCAGATATCCCCACAAAAGAAGTCCAGAGCAGTCAAATCAGGCGATCGTGGAGGCCAATCAACATCACCGTTTCTTTTCAATTACTTTTTGTAGAAAGAGGTCTCCCAGTAATTCCATTGTAATCCTGGCTATTTGCGATGTGGCACCGTCTTGTTGATACCACATGTTAATCAAGCCCAAAGCAGGCAGCTGTGGAGTTAAAAAGTTTTCAATTATATCACAATATCGCTCCCCAATCACAGTTACCGTTACGCCGTTTTCATTTTCAAAGAAGTAAGGTGCAAGATTCCTCCTGACGAAATTGCACACCAGACTGTAACTTTAATTGGATGCAAAGGTGACTGATGGACAATTTGAGGGTTTTCCATTGCCCAGAACCGACTATTCTGTTTATTCACATATCCATTCAAATGAAAATGTGCCTCGTCACTCATTATGATAGCTGTAACATCCTATTGACATATGTACGGCGGCGGCAATGGTCTTGTGGTAGAATCTGTTGTGTTAACTGAATCTTAAATGGAAACAAATGCAAATCCTTGTGAAAAATTGTGGCCAAAATTGTTCTTTGAAGGCCAATATACTGAGAACGGCGTCGAATTGAGGCTGATAGATTGTTGTGAACACTTCCTTGAGCAGCAGTAATGTTTTCAGTCGTTGTGATCCATGTCCAAAATCATTCACTACACAGTAAATAGTGCGTTTTGTTGCCACGTTGTTTCTCCCGAAAATTTCACGTAACTTTCTCTTCATCACAATTATCGATGACTGATTTTGATAAAATGTTTTAGCGATTAAAACACGTTGGTTTATCGAATATTTTTCCATAATAAATCTGCCAAGTGTCAACTTCACCACTGCCAAAGTTGAACTGTCAAGACTAATGTTAACCAAAATGGCGGCAGAAACAAAGTAGTTGACCTTCCCGGCGTACACCCTGTAGAAACAAGCGATGCTGTGACAAACCACTCACAGATGGATACATGGAAACAATTTGTATTAATGTGGTCCCAAAATGGCACCTAATTATTGAAACCTTTTCTCTTTTCTCGATATGATCAATCGATTTTCTGTACAAGTTCAACCATGCATGTGCTAGGAATCACAATTTGGCACAATATGTAACTTTTATTGTCACAGCAGTAGCGTCTGAACTTAGTTACCTTATTAGAGCTAGACTTGTTGCATTTGAACGTTCAACATACAAGCAGTTGAAGTTGAAAGCACATACCTCCTGACATTTACACGAAAAACGCAGTATGTACCAAAACAATGGATGAACTTCCTGAAGACGTATTTCTACCCATATAACTACAAACAAAAACAATTCAATAAAAAACTGCAAACATCGCATCATCTGAAAAACGTTTATAAACAAAACCCTAAATCAACAAACAGACTGTTTTATTTCGCAATGAAGCGATAAATAAACGATCATGAGTATTGGTTCCCAGACAAACACCCAACTTGGGACTTGCTGAGCTAGCAAGAATCGGATTTTGTTTAATTTTGCAGATGAAAAGACAATAATAGCTACAATCACTAACAACGTACAAATTTTCGCTAGAGTGGGCAAAGATGTCAACAAATGATTCAATAAATCAGATATACCAAACAGAGTTTAGTTCTAATAACCGCTTTCAGAGAAATTTACAAAAGTCAAGATGTCCTTAAATCAGACCAATCAAAACATCTTTTATGTTAGATAAACAAATAATTAAACGGCTGCCAGAATAAAATTTTCTCTGATTTGTTCGATATCGGAGAATTTTGTAACGAGATATCCGTTCGGATTTACATTTCAAACAGATTTTAATGCGTTAAGTCAACAATTTTTCACAGTTACGAGTTGAATTTCTTTGTATGCTCTCCGATGAAAAATTGTTGCGGAATTCTTACGAACATTTAAAACTCCCAAAAATTGTGACTCAAATTATATATAAAATTATTTGGTGATTTGCTACAAAATCGTGTTCTAGAAAATGTTTGCAAATTACACAACTGACAGATTTATGCTGATGGTTTATTTAATTTGTTCCGCAAGAAATACTTCGATGGTGAACTGAGTTCCGATCGCAACGGATACCTCGAAAGGGCTGATTGTATCCCCCAATATAAATACAATCTCTAAATATTTAAGGGCAACATTTTCAAATTTCAGCAAGAATATTGGATGCTGTTTAAGCATCTCATCAAGTAGAGGTCTATTCAAAAAATTAAACTCATCGGTGAGTCCAGGAAAGCAATATTCATTGTTATAAGGAAACAAACGAAAGTTGCTAGATCTATAGATGCTCACACTCGATTTTTTTTTTGTTTTCGAGTGGTCCATATCAAATTCCCGGTTCTTCATTCCTGAGTAAGTTCTTTCAACCAGATCATTTAATCTAGAGTTAACTTAACAAGCTTGGTGATACTGGGTCATGAGATGACTTAGTGCACTCGCGACGCAAAGGAATGCGACTCATTAAGTTTTCTGAATGCAGGTCGTAACATCTTTTCTCGAGGAGGCCACCATACAAGTATTTCGTATATACGTATCGGTGTGAAAACTGCCGATGCAGTCTTTCCATGACTAGACTAAAATATTTGACTGTCTCTTTGAATTTCTGTAGAGTACCATTAAAGGGACTATCCCCAAATTCATAAATGAAAAACAGCAACACTATAAACAGCCAGGTCAGAATGGCACGGAATGAATAACCGGCCTGCTGTCCCAGGCGAACCTATACAAGCTGCTTCGACATATTCGAACAATACGTTGTCTCGGAATTTCAATTGTAAGTCAGGGCCCTTGAATATAGACGGTGGCGGATGAACCGAAAAGCCAACGGCAGCTCTCAATCCCGTAGTGGATACTGATGGCCCCGTGTCCTAGGGGTATCTAATAAATTGGAACTGGCCCTCCAGGTTGGGGGTTGTGCTAAACGAAAAAACTACAACGACTCGACGTTCGTATCTGCACCTGGAATGTGAGAACATTCAACAGGAGAGGTGCAAGCGAACAACTAGCGGCAGCCCTAAACTGCTACAAAGCAGACATTACTGCCATCCAGGAAATACGATGGGATGGACCGGGCAAAAAGAGGATGAAAAACTGTGACATCTACTACGGACCGTGTTATAGCGAGCAGAAACAAATGCGGATTTGTTATGAGTGCCAGACTTAGGCAAGAAGTCTTATGTTTCCAAGACATTAGCGAACGTATTGTTACAGTCCGCATCAAGGCCAAATTCGCCAACACAAGTATTATATGCGCTCACGCCCCAACGGAAGAAAAAGATGATGTAGCTAAGGATTGCTTCTATGAGATCCTTGACCAAACCTATGAGCGACTACCGAAGTACGATGTTAAAATCGTGCTGGAAGGTAGTAAGAGAAGACATCTTGAGCGGTATTGTTGGAAAACATAGCCTACACGACAACACGCCTGGTAACGGACTTAGGCTAATAGACTTCGCTAAATGAACAGCACACGGTTTCCTCACCGCGATATCCAGAAGGGGACATGGCGGTCTCCAGATCAACGAACGGTCAAAAAAATCGATCACATTGCGATAGACAAGACACACCCATCCAGTGTTTTGGATGTCCGAACAATCCGAGGAGATAAAATCGACTCGGACCACTACCTTGTTGTAACAAAGGTAAGAATGCGGATATCCACCACGCCACACCAATCCAGAAATACTGTGAAAAAATTTTATGTCGAAAGACTGCAATCGCAAGAGACCGCCAAGACCTTCGCTTAACGCGTATCCCTTAACCTCTCGAGGAACAATGGTAATGATGCCAACAAGCCATTACATCAGCCCCAACTGAGGTTTCTCGCGCCCACCAGCAAGAAACCCTTGGTTTGATAAGGTATGCCGACAGATGCTAGCAGCCAAGAACGAGGCCTAAAAGGCTAAGCTGCAGGTGAAGACGAGAGCTGCCGTTGAGCTCTATAGGCAGAGAAGAAGGGAAGGACACTGGCTTTTCAGAAAGAAGAAAAAACAGCAAGAAAAGCGCGCGATCGAGGATATAGAGAGGTGTCATCCAGGAACGACGTTTGTAAGTTTTACCAAAGTGTAAAACGTCAAAGCCAAGGATACAAGGCTCGCACAAAACAGTTGAGACACAGTCAATGCTGAGGATATGGAAGAACCACTTATGCAGACTGTGCGCGCCACTTAAGGCGAGGTCTTCCTCTACTGCGTCCGACGTCTGGCTGGGAATCGAAGATTCTGCTAGCCGGAGTATTAAGTATATAACATTCCGCTGTCAGGCAGAACGAACCATTCAATATTGGCAACGACAGCGAAAACTGCCAACCACCCGACCTGAGTGAAGTGAGGATAGCAATACCTAAACTCAAGCTTAATAAGGCTGCCGGATATGACGGCCTTCCCGCCTAGCTTTATAAAGCCGGCGGAGATGACTTGGTAAGACATATCCACCAACTCATAAGCCAAATCTAGTCGGAAGAAAGTATGCCTGAAGAATGGAACCTCAGCATCGTTTGTCCGATCCACAAAAAAGGAGACCCTCAAAACTGCGCCAACTACAGAGGCATAAGTCTCCTCAATATCGCCTACAAGATCCTATCTGCCGTAATATGTGAACGCCTGATACCGTTTACCAACAAACTGATCGGCCCTTATCAGTGTGGTTTTAGACCAGGAAACTCCACAACCGATCAAATGTTTACACTTCGGCAGATCCTGGAAAAACCCCAAGATGCCCAAATCGAAACCCACCACCTATTCATCGATTTCAAAGCCGCTTACGACAGCATTAATAGAGACGAACTATACAGAGCCGTGTCTAGTTTTGGTATACCGCCCAAACTCGGCCGTTTGTGTCGGATGACGATGGAGAATTCTCGCTGCTCCATTATGGTCGGAAACGACCTCACCGACACATTCGATACCAAAAGGATTTAGGAAAGACGATGTGCTATCATGTGACTTCTTCAGTTGTATCGAGAGGATTGTGCAAAACTCACGAGCCAACACCAGAGGCACAATTTTCCAAAAATCGGTACAACTACTACCATACGCCGACGATATTGACATCATTGGTCGGACCCAACGTGATGTCATAGCCACGTTTGCTAGTGTAGGGAAGGGAGCGGTAAAATGGGTTTAGCAGTAAATGAGGGCAAGACGAAGTATATAATGTCAACCCGAAAGGACACACAGCATCGACGAGTTGGACAGAACGTCACCATTGACAGACTTTGTCTATCTCGGCTCCGCTATTAACTCTGACAACAACATCTCGTCAGAAACTAAATGAAGAATTACTCTTGCCACCGCTGTTTCTTAAGGTAATTCAGTAGTAAAGCCCTCACTCTAACTACTAAGGAGATCGTATATAAGACCCTGATCATCCCAGTCCTGTTCTACGGCGCTGAAGCATGGACCGTCTCAAAAGCGGATGAAGAAATCCTTGGTCGATTTGAGAGGAAAATTCTTCGAAAAATCTTCGGTCGCGTTTGTGTTGACGGGCTATGGAGACGAAGATTCAACCAAGAATTATACGAGCTGTACAGCGACATCAAAATACTCCGCATTGGACGTTTAAGATGGCTAGGACATGCAGAACGAATGAACACCAATACTCCGGCTAGCAGAATCTTCGATTCCCAGCCAGACGTCGGACGCAGTAGAGGAAGACCTCGCCTTAAGTGGCGCGCACAAGTAGAAACCGACCTCAACCAACTTGAAGTACCCAACTGGAGGCAGTTAGCAAAAGACCGGGAGAGGCATGTTGGTTGACGCCCAGGTTCATTCCGGACTGTAGCGCCACTTAAGTATGCAGCTCCGTTTGCACTCATAAATACTTCAATGAATATTCGTTGCATGGTTTGGGCAACATTGTTTGCAATTATGAACTAACCATATGTTCGGAATTTAAGGAGAAAGGAAAGCTTTGGCTGGGTTCAAACCCAGTATTAAAGCGAATTTTATTTTACCCGACACATAAATATTATTACGCCGTCGGAATACATAACGCCTCATCATGCATCCTTTATCGACAGAAATAATTTATTAGGCGTGTTCCACGGACGGGCTAAATGAAGCGATGGTTAGTGTGTTGAACTGCCGCGCAGAAGGTCTGGGTTCGATTCCCAGCGGTAGCAACACGTAAAATGATTTTTAACTGGCCCTCCTCTCGTGATGATCTAACAAATCATCCGAGTAGTATCAATTGTCAAGAAAAGCTTATTTCAAATTCATCGTTCGGAGTCGGTATAAAACAGGAGGTCCCGCCATTGTGCAAGAAGTACATACGCACACATGAAACGGCCCTGGGTACTAGCGAGCCTTTTCCGCCAAAAATTCGTTTATTTTTGTGTTCCATTTACGAATTTCCTACACTACCTCAGCTGAACTTTTTTAACCTTTAAAAAAAAACACAGCAAAGGGTGTCTTAACTAATTAACATATTTTTGAATTACTTTTAATGTTTATCAAACTTTTTTTTTAAATAATTGTGCGCGTGGTTTTGAAATGTCTAAGCTCGAAATAAATATACATATCAAAATGAAATGATAATATGGCCATAAACAGCTAATACTGGGCCCCAAACCTAGCTTCTCCATACATCTCTGTGTGCAAAGATTTATTTTTTTTTTTTCAAATAATAATGGGAAGTCCTGTTTAATAAAGACTCCAAACGGCAATTTTCAAAAGCTTCTCATGACTGTTTCATACTATTAAGTCTTTGTCAGACTTTCGCAAGAGTTGTGACAGTGAAAAACGTAGGGTTTTGTCACTTTTGGGATTTAAGCCATGGACCCGCGCTTAGTAGTCCTTGTTTTTTTTTTATATATGTGGGCGGATTTTAAAAATGTTAACCCTTGAATTTATAGACTTCAAAAGTGGTGATATGGGGTCATTCAGACGGACATGGCATTAGACTTGCTGATTGTTTTACGGAACCTCCTAGTTACTGTGGGCTGTATGCTGTTGTCAACTGTGATATGTCAATTCCTAATTAATTCAAAGATACAGATATGTACTTTGAAGTCGTAAAATGCGACTAACAATTATGGAAAGAGAACTGAGATAAAATAAAAGACATAACGCCTCTTGGTAATAAATTTGACACAACGTCGCCCTAGTGACACAAGAACGTAAATAGATTTTATTACGATTTTGAGCTGGGTATGCCACCATACTCAAAATATAGAAGTTATATATTGGGACAAAAAAATGGTACCTCTAAAGCCGGCTTTGCACACGCGTTTTAACTGTCCGATTTGCCTGTTCAGGCCTATAACTGCGCAGTTATAACTGAACGTGTGTATGACAAAATTGTCAGTTTTTTTGGCCTGAGCAGGCAGTCATAGAAAAATCGAAAATTCAATCGTTTTGCCTGTTCAGTCCGCCTGTTATTAGAAAAACCGGAGCGTGTGTAGCATCAGGCATTCAGACCATAGGTTTTAAGTGAAATTTACATGTTTGGAGACGGTTTTCGTCTAATATGGCTAAACAGTGTCTCGAAGAATTCATAGACATAGAACATAGAACTATTTATTTATTGCTAATGATAAGCCCACTATGGCAAGAACGTCACCCGTAGATGCCATATTTATTGAACGAAAATAACACACAAGCTGATTGGCCACATATATTTAAGGCAGCGTGTGAATGCGCTATTGCGGTTCGGTAAAACTGAACAGGCAAACCGGACAGGTAAAACTGTGTGTGTAGCCGGCTTAAGTGAAGCAGAACAGAAATTAGCACTTTACAAACAAAAGTCACAAAAAAAAAACAAAATTTTCAAATATTGTCAAATATTATTGTGTAACTAAGGTGACGATATATGAGTACCAACTCATAGAAAGCACGGACCTGGAATTCCCCAACTAGTAGTTGCTTGCATCTATTTACAGAACACCATGAATAGAATACCATGAAATGAATAAATGTTTTCTTCCAAATAAACCATGACAAATCGGCTGTTTATCAGAACAAATTAATTTTCTTATCAAATATATTGCAAAAGATTAATCAGTGTGAGCACAGTAAATGAATGTACAGATTGATTTGTTTCTGCAAAATTAAACGGCAACAGAACGTTTTCGATTCCTTCAATTTCTCAAACACACATACACATATTTTTGCAATGATATATTTTTTATTAAGAGCGATTGTTTTTTATTGGTTTTAATATGGTATATCAATCATGCAATACTGAAACTCATTTATTTAAGTAGGGCGAATGTGTTTCTTTGTAGATTTGCTCATAACTGACCTGTTTTAACACAATTAATTTCTAATCGGAAATAATGTGCGGTGGCTTTTGAAAAATAAAATTTACAGTATTTTTGGAGTGACATCAAAGAATTCCGGAGTTATTTATTGTCATTTATTTACAATATTAGGGCTTACTTATTAAAAAAAAAAATCATGCTGAAAAACAGATTCGGAAAGTCGTAAATCGATGTAGCAGACATAAAGTCACTTTTAGATGGTAGATATAAATTTGGATTCCAACTTAATAAACACTTTTGTTCCATTTTATAGGTTTTGTTGATGACCTATTGGTAATAAGTTCATTGACAAGTATTATCATTTCACAATAAAAGACAATTAAACAATTTGGTTAAATAGGGTGTTGGGTAACATTATTAATGGCATCTTATTTTTACGTAAATCTTATTACTATCATGTTTAAAAATTGTGTAGATCGTTGTATACCCTATCCCATCCCATCCTTCAAATTAATATCCCTTAATTGTGGGTTTTATGGTAAAGAAATATTAAAATTGAGATTGTAGCAACATAGTGTTCAGACAGTTTAGCAAAAACTTGTATGGTTTGACCAAAAACAACGTTTTTCTCCTGCATATGGTATGACGTAAGGTATACAAATGGTTTTTGTATGAAAACGACTGCAAAAAGTGGGCGTGGGTAAAAATGATATATGGAAGAAATGTTAACATTACCAAAAACAATTATTTTGCATAACATTTTTTTTTTTAATTTTTCAAATTTTACCGAAAAACGTTTTTTTACTAAAAACGCCCCCAAAAAGTGGGCGTGGCAAAAACATTGTATAGATGAAATGTAGACATTAGGATTGTCTAGATATCTTGTTCTGACACTTTTTCAAAATTTTGAACGGTTTGGATTAAAATTAGGTTTTACTAAAAAGGGGGCGTGGCAGTGAGCGGATTTCAAAAATTTTGTTGTATAGATGAAATGTAGACATTGGGATTGTCTAGATATCTTGTTCAGACACTTTTTTAAAATTTTGAACGGTTTGGATTAAAATCAGGTTTTACTAAAAAGGGGGCGTGGCAGTGAGCGGATTTGAAAACTTTGTACAGTTGTTCGAACAGCACCTACAAGGATCACATGTACCAAATTTCATTATTCTAGCCCAAAAAACCATTTACCTACAGACACACGGACGGACGGAAGGACGGAGAGACAGACATGGCTCAGCTAGCGATTCTGAGCCGATCCATATACTTTGAGGTATACCTAGCTAAATTATTTCACTATGTTACAAACTATGTATCAAAACTAATATACTCTTATGGGATAGGGTATAAAAAAGAGATGTGAACTTTGAAAGCCACTGTCAATAATTGTTGAAATTTCGCTTAATTTGGTTTAAATTAGGCGCCGAAGTGCCAAGGTTAGCCATATATTCTTCGCATTAAGGCGACCGCAATTTTGTTTTTTGTACAATGAATATACAAGGTGGGCCAAAAGAAGTAATCCTATGTTGTTTGGCTATTCAGAATATCGGTTGTGGCTCGCGCAGTGTGTGACGTTGCTCCGTCTTGTTGGAACCACATGTCATTCAGTCCTAATTCGTCCAATTGCGGCAGAAAAAACTCGGTTAACATGGCCCTACATCTGTCTAGTCCACAAATGTCAAACAGATTTTACGTTTACGGCCATTTGCAAAAATAAGAGCATCTTCCAATAGGGTGATCTTTTTTGGCCCACCTTGTACATAGTTTATTTAAAATTCGAATTTGATAGCAAGTTACTCAACCGATTGAGATGTGTTTTATCTTGCGGGGCACGAGTTTGGTGCCATCTTTTTCGAGCTTTTCTTTTTTTGTCTAACCAAATCTTTTATTTCCCATGGGTACTTGATATGACTATAGCTATCTATTTTGCGTTGTTGAGGAGTATTATTCCATGCTGCTTTTTGTGCGGTATCGATGAAGGAGTTCTAATGGGGATCTAAGCGATACACCCAGTCGAATATTTTTTTCAATATCGTTTTTGAAGAATTCCCAGTTGGTTTCTCCGTTTGTTAGTTTGGGTGGGTTTTCATTTCTAATGTTTGACTCGCTCGTTGTAAGAATGACCGGGGAATGATCAGAGCAAAAATTAAAGCATTCCTCAATTTTTATTCTATTGGACGGCATAACTTTTACGATGAAAAATTCAATCAAATCCGATGTTTTTGTAACATCAGTTGGTTAGTAAGTTGGTTTTCCCGTAGAATAAAATTCTGTATTGTACTTTCTACCAACATCGTCAAGCACCCCTCTGTGATTTGCATCTAGAACCCCAGAATGTATGTTTTGCATTAAAGACCCCTCCGATGACAAAACACTGTCCAAGGGAATTAAGCAAGTTTTCAAAGTCAATTTTTTTATACCTTGCATCGTGGTGGGCAGTAAATAGAAGATATCTTCAGAAAGGATCGTCTACTTTTGACTTGTATAGAGCAAACTTGCATTGTTTCGACTTCTAAATTAAAATCAATCGAATGTTCGATGTACGCTTTTGTATATAGTGATGCTCCACCTCTAGCCTTGTTTGATGTATGCAGAGCATGATAATCAAATTAATCTTTAAGTGAGAATAACTCTTTGCGTGAGGTTCGGATATTAAACAGACGTTGATATCTTTTTCCTGCATAAACAATTCAAGTTCTCCAAGTTTCTGCCAAAGGCCATTGGCATTTCACGTAAGAATTTTAAGAAATCTTTTCATGTTGAAGGTAGATTACGTCTGTTGCGAATGCTATTTTTTAGCTTTACTAGCCTGTAATCTGACTGGGCTTACAAACTTATGTTGAGTATATCACTCGATGCCATGATGTTGGTACAAATACCCCTATGGATGACTTCTGAGAAAAATGTTTACTATAATCGGATTAAGAGTCCTTCACTCCTTGAGAACCATTGGTGACATGACCTGTACTTGTAAATTAGCAAATAAGCATGTAAAAGCTATTAAAACAAACGTAATCAATGCAAGTTCCACAGGTTATAAAATCTTCACAGGTAATTTTGTTCAAAAATCATTTTCCAATTTACCCTATCTAAATACTAAAGATACATCAGTAGATCAACCGCAGCTGTTAAAAATATTATTTTATTCAGAACCGGTCTGAGAGTTACTCACAACAACAAAAACCAAATGCACCACCGCAACAGAGAAAAATTAGTGCTGCCCCCATTTAAAATTTATGTCGATTTATTCCTTTTTTCGTTGAACCTGTTTCACGAAACTCAGCCGCAGAAATCATACTCGTCGCCTGGTCCACATTTTTTCCCTAAAATCCGCAACCACAAGGATAGTTCAGTTTAAAGTATTTTGCCGTTGTTGTTGGTGTTCTGACATGCTATGTCATCTACATCTTAGTGCTTGTAGTTGCTGGCACACGGACCAAAAGTAGCATCATCATCTGCAGTAGCCAACGATCTGTTTCATGCTGTGCCACTATGAAGTAGCAACCGACCGGCACGGGCAACCAGTACCGGCAAACAGCTACACCAGAACCGCCACTCACTTTGTCAGTGTCGAATGTGAATGACCTCTTGGATTTTCCCGGCTTTTCGAGAGTTTATTTTTGTTTTGGACTTGGATTGCAAAATTTTCAAATGCGAACTTTATTCGCACATGTAAAAAAATAGTTTGGTTGCATTTAGTTGTTGTTGTTAGACGCATATATGCGACGACACCCCATGGACATGCAAATCGGAATGCACGAACTGTAAAGTAATACATACATCACAGCAGCTGTTCGGCTTGTGGTGTGACGCAGCGCAGAGAAGACACGTATGGAGGTGTCCTCTTGCTTTGTTGCAACAAAAAGTGATTAGAATGAGGAAGACAATTTTTCATTTCGGCTTCGGAAGAGGGAAATGTTTTTTTTTTTTTAGTTAGTT
This sequence comes from Rhingia rostrata, assembly GCA_949824845.1. Classification (NCBI taxonomy): domain Eukaryota; kingdom Metazoa; phylum Arthropoda; class Insecta; order Diptera; family Syrphidae; genus Rhingia; species Rhingia rostrata. The sequence goes on from OX463756.1 coordinate 111,273,742, forward strand.
AATCCTCGTATACTGTAAAGGATAGGATTACAGGAAATTTATTTGCTAGATAGGTGTTGGTGAATATGTTGCGTAGCTACTTTGCTTAATAATAAATCAGATTTCATTTGATGATAACAGATAAAAATCATTAGGAAGGATAAAACTTGTTGATGGTCAAGTTGTTAGATTGCTGCAGGCATACATAATGGTGATTAGTCTTCCTGGATAAATTGTCTTACAAGCAATCAGCCAAGGTTCTAACTTATTGGTAAATAACTATGAAGAACGAACAAATTACCGAAAAATTATCATTTTGATCTTTGATCCAAACAACAGCAATCAAACAGGGGCTAATTAAAAAATATAATAAGGATGCTTGCATTAAATACTATAAACTCACGTAGTTACATCCTGCTCGTCATCAACTTTACAAATAGAACCGACATAAGAGTAAAGGGTTATAGATTACCTACGACGCCCTCAAACATTTTTTAATAAATTTCGTTAATTGTTCTTCGAAAAACTGACGGGCTCAGTGGCGCGATGGCTAGTGCTGTAACAACACCTAAACGATATTTCACTGGCCCTACTCTTGTGATGATCTGACAAATCATCCGAGTAGTATCAATAGTCAAGAAAAGCTTATCTCAAATTCGTCTTACGGAGTCGGCATAAAACGAAGGTTCCGCCATCGAGCAAGAAGTACACACGCACACACGAATGGTTGTGATAAAGCTCGGCCCTAAGTACTAACAAACCTGTCGCGCCAAAAATTTTTTTTGTTCTTCTAAAATTAGCAATTATTCGCATTAACATTGCTAGGATGTGATTTCATCAGGAAGGGACACTTCCATTACAGCTGCCCAATTAACCGCGCTATTTAAAACAACATTTGTTGAAGTTGTATCATAAACGGGTTTTGGGTACATGACTGAGTCGTACGTACATGGTCCGTAAACATAATCCCCGGGTGTGGTGAAGTTTCGTCGAAAATATATTTAGAAAATCTCAAGAGTTCTCCGAACAATGTTGTCGGAAAGCATGCATCTGTGGCGTTAACAAAATTTCAATCGTCACGATAACGCTCCCTATTCACAGTTACCGTTACGCCGTTTTCATTTTCAAAGATTCCTTCTGACCAAATTTCACACCAGACTGTAACTTTTAATTCAAATGTGACTGATGAACAATTTGAGGGTTTTCCATTGCCCAGAACCGACTATTCTGTTTATTCACATATCCATTCAATTGAAAATGTGCCTCTTCACTCATTATAATTTTTTCATGAAAATCGGGGTGGTCATGGGCTAGCTGTAACATCCTATTGGCATATGTACGGCGGCGTAAATGGTTTTCTGGAAGAAGCTCTTGTGTCAACACTTCCCTGAGGAGCAGTAATGTTTTCAGCCGATCTTGCAGTACGTTGTGATCCATGCTTGGGCCTATCACTATTTTTCTTCGAAATCACTCACTACACGATAAATAGTGCGTTTTGTTGGTACGTTGTTTCTCCCAAAAAGTTCACGCAACTTTCTCATTGTCACAGTAATCGATGATTGATTTTGATGAAACGTTTTCACGATTTAAACACGTTGGTTTATCGAATATTTTTCTATAATAAATTTGCCACGTGTCTACTTCCTGACTGCCTAATATGAACTGTCAAGACTAATGCTTACCAAAATAGCGGCAACACAAAGTAGTATACCTTCCCGGTATAACAATCAATATATCGGGTTATTCAACAGGGACGCTACAAAAGTTGAGCGACAGGGACAGCAAACGACGCCATATTTCTTGCCGCTCTTTTGACATTTCTCTTCAGAAAGGTTTGTCATTTCATTATGGAAAGATATACGATCCAACAACGAGTCGAAATTATTAAAATTTACAACCGAAATTCGGAGTCAGTGGCCTCAACGTTAAGAGCGCTACGTCCAATTTATGGTCGTCATAATCGTCCTAGCAGATCAACAATTGAGCGTCTAGTGGGAAAATTTGAATCCACAGGCACAGTACAAACGTCTCTCACACGTCGTTGTCAAGCGTTGGGCATGTCTGTGACGTCGTTGTGCCGAATTTTGCGAAAAGATCTTGGCCTACATCCTTACAACATTAAATTGCCGCAAGAACTGAAGCCGCTTGACCACCATTGGCGTCGTATGTTCGTGAATTGGGCTGAGCAACAACTTGAAAATGATTCGGATTTTCATCGAAAAATCATCTTCAGCGATGAGGCTCATTTCTGGCTGAATGGCTTCGTCAATAAACAAAATAAGCGGAATTGGTCAGGCAGCAATCCACATGACTCCATGAGTCAACATTGCATCCCGAAAAAATTACGGTTTGGTGTGGTTTATGGGCCGGCGGCGTCATTAGGCCGTACTTCTTCCGTGATGATCAAGACCGGCACGTTACTGTGAACGGGAATCGCTACCGTTCAATGATAACCGAATATTTTTGGCCCCAGTTGGATGATATGGACTTGTAGGACATGTGGTTCCAACAGGACGGTGCCACAGGCCACACAGCGAATGCCACAATCAAATTATTGGAAACCAAGTTTGGAACGTGTTATCTCACGAAATGGTCCAGTCGCTTGGCCGCCTCGGTCGTGCGATTTGACGCCGTTAGATCATTTCCTGTGGGGCTACGTCAAGTCTATGGTCTCTGCCAACAAGCCAGCGACGATTGATGAACTGCGTACGAATATCGACCGTGAAATTGCAGCAGTATCGACCGATTTATGCTGAAAACCGTCGAAAATTGGGTTCAGCGTCTGGACTTCTGCAAGCGTGCTCGTGGTGGTCATGCAAAAGAAATAGAGTTCCATAAATAATGGCATCGAACGTACTTTCACAGGAATAAAGAATTTCATTGATATCAAAAACTGTTTTTGTTTTATTTAAAAACCCTTTAACAATCTAAAAACAAACTAAACTAATCATCATTGATATAAGTATAAAGAAAAAAAAATTGTATTACAAATTACACTTGTTTACGAGCATCAAACTATTATTGAAGGGTTGACATACCTGAAAAAGAAAAAAAATCATATATTAGTATTATGAAAATAAACATCTTAATAAAATACAATCTATTATTGTTAACTAAATAAATTCGACACAATAAAATTTGCAGAAAGTATGCAAATTTTGTTCAAGAACAAAATAATTTATGAAGCTTGGAACCTAGAACCTAGATATTTTTTTATTCGCAAGCTCAATACCGTAACGACTAAAATATGGCAAACGATTAATTTTATTCAAATTCAATGAAATGTGCCAATCACCTGAATTTGCCACTAAGGTTGGGCAACTTTTCGTCTTCTCGGTCTAATTAACATAGGAAAAGCTACCCCGATAATCCATATGCGAAAGGTCATTTTTTTCGAGAAAAAGGACGATCGGTGCATGATGTAATATGTTGTACCATGAATACAACCTAGGACATACCTTGTACATATTTCCATTTAATGAAGTTTGTCTCTTTCAATCATGAGGAGAATTCTTGCCAAGATAATCAAACTCATTACACTGTGCAGTCAGTCGTAACCAAATAATAATAACACATCGCATCCATTATGGTTAGATTGGAATTTAAATTGCAAACAGCTCACCGACAACAACAGCTTTACAGAAAGAAAAAAAAAGGACAAAAATTTCCCTTCCCTTTGTTGAAAATTACAGAAAAATTGATATGCAAGTCGGCTCTAGCTTATACAGTGTCTAATATGGAAAATGCATTGTTTAACGGATGCAAAGTGTATGTATGCATCACGGTCTGGTACTGGTCATTGCTCTGTGTTCTGGTGCATTGGTGCATTCCATTCACAAAACAGGAGGAGAATGCAAGTTTATGTGATAAAGGAAACTCCTTTGCATGCTAATCAGTGTCTGTTACCCAGCACAGTGCACTCGATAAGCAAAGGTTATCTCGCGTTGGACAATATTAACCCTGAACAAATAAAATTATTTTCCCTTCCAATCTATAAGTGTTATTTGAGTACATATCTACATAAATAGAAATACAAATATTGAAACCGATTAACCGTTCTTTTTAGTGGCAATTTGTCATAGATATGACAGAAAAGCCGACAACCATGAGATAACAACAATTTTTATCTGTAAATAGTTCGAGACCCATCACACTTGTTCTAGATTAAGAATTGTGTCAGAGAACAAGCCAAAGGCGAATCATGCTAATGACGTTTGTGAAGTTGTACATATTATAAATATTAAATTAGTTTGTCTTTTGCTAAAATAAATTATTCAAATTTACAATTTGCTAAAATCCTATTCAGAGTTAACACGTTTTTTTGCTAATTAAAATTCTGGTTTATCTGGAATTCAGAACCACAGAATATTATCATTTATAATTGACGGCATACTAGACACCTATATTTGGCTTATGGCTTATGAGCGGTTGGACCAGGATCACCCGATTTTACTGGTAACTTTAAATTGAATTAGTCAGCGGATATAGCAAAAGTTAGCTATAATGCAACTAATGCGGATGGTGATATTGGACATTTTTTCACTGTAACACTTTTTCTTAAAACAGGTAAACAAATATCAAAAAGCCTACTGAAGTAAATAACAAAAGAAATACAAGAATCCTTTAAAATATAAGGCTGAAGTCAAACGATTGAGAAGCATTTTTATGTCAAATTATAACCTTATAAAGAGTTTTGCAATAGGGACTTCTGAACTTTTACAGTTGATAGTGGCCATGGCCATATTGTTCAAATTGGATGTCATTTACACTGCGTCTCAACAGGCAATATATCAGGCAACGGCAATTTAAAATTTAGGTGGGCATTTCATTGACGGCAATATCCAAATGTCAAATGTAATTATGTCATTCAACATCAAACGTGTGCGTGCCCAATAATCCATAATCCCCATAATTGTCCTACCGAGAGCACTATCCGCAGTGTGGTGGATAGATTTGAGTCCACTGCTTTAGTAGACGATAAACCAAGAATCGACGAAACGCAAGATCTGACGAAAATATCGCCGGTATCCGTAAGAGCGTGCAGGATAATCCGAGACAGTCAATTTCGCGTCGCTCACAAGAACTCGGCTTTTCGCAGAGCACGAGTTGGCGAATTTTGCATCGTGACTTAGGCCTGCTTACTTAAGTGGTGCTCCAGTCCGGAATGAACCAGCGCCTCAACCAACATGCCTCTTCAACTAGCCCGATCTTTGACTAACTGCCTCCAGTTGCGAACTCCAAGTTGGTCGAGGTCGGTTTCTACTTGTGCGAGGAACTTTAGGCGAGGTCTTACTCTACTGCGTCCGACATCTGGCTGGGAATCGAAGACTCTGCGAGCCGGAGTATTGGTGTCCATTCCTTCTACATGTCCTAGCCATCTCAAACGTCCAATGTGGAGTTTTTTTGTCCAGGGGCACGTCGCTGTACAGCTCGTATAGTTCTTGGTTGAATCTTCTTCTCCATAGCCCGTCAACGCTAACGGGACCGAATATTTTTCGAAGAATTTCCGTCTCAAATCATGCTTCAGCGCCGTAAAGCACGACTGGGATGATCAGGGTCGTATATAGGGTCTACTTAGTAGTTAGAGTGAGGGCTTTACTACTGATTTGCCTTCTTAGCCCGAAGAAACAGCGGTAAATCTTCGTTTAGTTTCTGACGAGATGGTGTTGTCAGAGCCGAGATAGACAAAGTCCCGTATTACCTCAAAGTTATATCTGTCAATGGTGACGTTCTGTCTAGTTCGTCGATGTTGTGTTTCCTTTCGTGTTGACAGCATATACTTCGTCTTGCGCTCATTTACTACTAAACCAGTTTTTGCCGCTTCCTTCTCTATACTAGCAAACGCGGCTATGATATCACGTCGGGTGTTGGCTCGTGAGTTTTGCACAATCCTCGCCAGAATTAAATTGAAGAAGTCAAATGACAGTGCATCGCTTTGCCTAAATCCTTTTTTGGTATCGAATGTGTCGATGAGGTCGTTTCCGACTCTGATGGAGCAGCAAGAATTCTCCATCGTTATCCTACACAAACGGACGAGTTTGGGCGGTATACCAAAACTAGACATGGCTCTGTATAGTTCGTCTCTATAGATGCTATCGTATGCGGCTTTGAAATCGGTGAATAGGTGGTGGGTATCGATTTGGACTTCTTGGGTTTTTTCCAGTATCTGCCGAAGTGTGAAAATTTGATCGGATGTGGACTTTCCCGGCCTAAAACCACACTGATAGGGGCCGATCAGGTTGTCGGTAAAATGTTTCAGGTGTTCACATATTACGGAAGATAGGATCTGGTAGGCGATATTGAGGAGACTTATGCCTCTGTAGTTGGCCCAGTTTTGAGGGTCTCCTTTTTTGTGGATCGGACAAACGATGCTGAGGTTCCATTCTTCAGGCATACTTTCTTCCGACTAGATTTGGCTTATAAGTTGGTGGATGTGTCTTACCAAGTCATCTCCGCCGGCTTTATAAATCTAGGCGGGAAGGCCGTCATTTCCGGCAGCCTTATTAAGCTTAAGTTTAGGTATTGCTATCCTCACTTCACTCAGGTCGGGTGGTTGGCAGTTTTCGCTGTCGTTGCTAATATTGAATGGTTCGTTCATCCCTGACAGCGGAATGTTGTTCGTCAGTGCCGATTACCAGTCTGCAGAAGTGGTTCTTCCATATCCTCAGCATTGACTGTGTCTCAACTGTTCTGTGCGAGCCTTGTATCCTTGGCTTTGGCGTTTTACACTTTGGTAAAACTTGCGAACATCGTTCCTAGAGTGGCACCTCTCTATTTCCTCGATCGCGCGCTTTTCTTGCTCTTTTTTCTTCTTTCTGAAAAGCCGGTGTTCTTCCCTTCTTCTCTGCCTATAGAGCTCAACGGCAACCCTCGTCTTCACCTGCAGCTTAGCCTTATAGACCTCGTTCTTGGCTGCGAGCATCTGTCGGCACTCCTCATCAAACCAGGGGTTTCTTGCTGGTGGGCGTGAGAAACCTAGCACATCAGTTGCGGCTGATCTAATGGCTTGTTGGCCTAGTTCTTCAACATTCGATGCCGGTGGTATGGTGTTAATCGAGAGGTTAAGGGATACGCGTTGCGCGAAGGTCTTGGCGGTCTCTTGCGATTGTAGTCTTTCGACATTAAATTTTTTCACAGTATTTCTGGATTGTTGTGGCGTGTTGGATATCGTTGATCTGGAGACCGCCATTTCCCCTTATGGATATCGATGTGAGGAAACCGTGTGCTGGCTAGTGGCATTCCGTTCCGTAGCGAAGTCAATTAGCCTAAGTCCATTACCAGACGTGTTGTATGCTATGTTTTGCGACAATACTGCTAAAGATGTCTTCTCTTCCTACCTTTGCGTTAAAATCACCCAGCACGATTTTAACATTGTACTTCGGTAGTCGCTCTTAGGCTATATTATCTTTTTTCTCCGTTGAGGCGTGAGCGCATTTAATTCTTTTGTTGGTGAATTTGGCCTTGATGTGGATTGTTACAATGCGTTCGCTAATGTCTTGGAAACATAAGACTTCTTGCCTAAGTCTGGCACTTATAACAAATATGCATCCGAATAGCCGCTGTTTCTGCTCATTACAACACGGTCCGTAGTAGATGTCACAGTTTTTCATCCTCTTTTTGCCCGCCCCATCCCATCGTATTTCCTGGATGGGAGTAATGTCTACTTTGTAGCAGTTTAGGGCTCCCGCTACTTGTTCGCTTGCACCGCTCCTGTTTAATGTTCTCACATTCTAGGTGAAGATACGAACGTCGCGTCGTTGTCCTTTTTTCGTTTAGCGGGGTTGTCAACAATGAAATCAGTCATTTCCGATGCTTTTGGTTTCTTCGTAACCGGTTGGGCAAGGTTGGGTAGTTAACTCAACACACGACTTCCAACCTGGAGGGCCAGTTCCAATTTATTAGATACCCCTAGGACACGGGCCATCAGTATCCACTCAATCCCGTGAGCTGCCGTTGGCCTTTCAGTTCATTCGCCACCATCTCAGTTCAAGAGCCTGACTAACCCTTGAAATTCCTAGACAATCTGTTTTCCGAATATATCGAAGCAGGTTGTCTAGGTTCGCCTTGGACAGCAGGCCGGGTATTCATTCCGTGCCATAATGACCTGGCTGTTTATAGTGTTGCTGTGTTTCGTCGTGTTATCAAAACTCGCGCTTATCGTTTAGCAAGTCAAATCCGGTTGGATGAGACAAGTACCCGATGGTTACATCTTGGAGGTAAAATAAGCACTTCATGTGTAGTCAGAGTTACAACCACTGGGCATTACCAAGTTAAAGCCAATCAGAGTTCTGTCCTTTGGGTGTGGTCAAAGCTCGTAGTTGCCATATTTATGATGCTTATTTTAAAGGTCTCAGTAAATGTCATTCTCATAGGGTTCTGCTGCTCCATTTGCATTTGAACACAGAAGAATTCGGAAATTTAAGTTTCTTAAATAAGGCCTATTGACAATCGAGCAGTCTCGAGTTGAAATTGTTAAAAACATATTACGTGCCCTCTCCAAACAATGTGTATAAGCCTCGTAAAGAAATTGTCGCAAGGAGGTGACACGGCTCACTAAGATTAGCATATGAGTTTATTGTGTCCGTCAAAGATAAAAAGCTGTGCACTCTATACATATCTAGACGATAACAAAATGTCTGGCAAAAACATTCAAACAAACACATTTTAATATTGCACTTTAAAATTATCCCTTCCATGCCTTGGCCGGACAATAAGGCACTACGTGGTGATGGCACCGAAAGTGTACTCCTTGTGTATATCTTAAGGATAACAATGAATTCATTGTGCAAATAAAGTGAGTTAAGTGGACGCCAAATAAAACTGTTACAAGGATTACACACACATGCATTCATATAAAATGTGTGCATCTGTATGTGAAGATTGAATCTATATACATATCCACATGCAATATGTCATTGAAGTGCAAAACAAATAATTTTTTTATTCAACGGACAACGGAAGGGAACTCTTAAAGTTGCTTGTGTTTGATTTTCACCACCTCCATTTTTTGAATGCATGCATACAAGCACATTATTGACAAAAGATTTGCATGTGAGACAAAAACGCTCACATTTCTCTTAGTCCTTTAATTATCCGGTCTGTGTGTATATTTCCTGCACTACTGCAAATTTTTTGTCTTTGCAGACTATTTACTTTTTGGTTCAAGGACATTTTTTTTTTTTTGGTTTTATTGTTTTTCTAACTCACACCCTTTTTGGTGTAGACATTCATCAGATGCACTGCGGATGATGCCTTCCTTTTAGAAAGTACGTACATATATAGGTTCTTTTTGTATTTTAGTCCTACAATTCAATGGGTTGATTTTTTTTTCTTTTAAATAAGGGGAATCACTTGAGAAATGCTTTTTTGAATTATCTAAGCTTGAAGGAGGTTTCAATTCAAAACTCATTGTGTGTTTCTATTGGCTTAGAGAATGTGAAAAGGAAGTATTTGTTTCAAAGTGGATCAAAAGAATTTTTTTTGCAAAGGGTAACTTTTGACAGGTTGTTGCTTTTTGTCGTTTATGAAGGGGAAAGACATAACAATGGTAGCAGAGCACATGATATACGCGAGATGTTACCTGCAATTGATATGCTATGTCCTATTTCCAATAAACCGACAAGGAAACGCTTTAACTAAGGGGAAGAAGTTCCGCATTTTGGGTGCGCTATAGGTAAACGAAAAAAGAACAACGACGTCCTTGAATATGAGAACATTAAACAGGATAGGTGGAAGCGAACAACTAGCGGAAGACCTAAAATGCTACAAAGCAGACATTACTGCCATCCAGGAGATACAATGGGATGGGCCGGGCAAAAAGAGGATGAATAACTGTTACATCTACTGCGGACCCTGTTATAGTGAGCAGAAACAGCATTTGTTAAAATATGACATAGCTAAGGATTGTTTCTACGAGCTTTTTGATAAAACCTATGAGCGACTGCCGAAGTACGGTGTTAAAATCGTGCTGGGAGATTTTAACGCAAAACTAGGAAGAAAAGACATCTTTAGCAGTATTGTCGGAAAACACAGCCTAAACGACAACAGATCTGGTAACGGACTTAGGCTAATTGTCTTCGCTACGGAACGAAATGCCACTATAGCCAGCACACGGTTTACTCACCTCGGTAATCATAAGGGGACATGGCGGTCTCCAGATCGACGAACGGTCAACCAAATTGATCACATTGCGATAGACAAGAGGACTGCAACCAGTATTTTGGATGTCCGAACATTCTGAGCAGCTAACATCGACGTGATGTGGAAAATGTGTCTAAATAGTTCTGTAGAGGCTTTAGACCAAAATACAGCGCTGTGCAGGGACGACATGTTACGAATAATTTATTTTATTAAAGGTATAATAGCAGCAGATTTTCAGAGAAGCTCAGAAAACTCATCACTAGACTTGCTGCATTTCAGAGGGGAACATTTAATGTCAAATAACAGTTTCCTTACTTCACAGCTTATATTTATGATGACATGATACACGATACATACATTCATATATACAACTAATCAGATGTATAGAATACAAAAAGGGTGAGGAAACAAATCCAACAAAGTGTTACGTTTTCTAGATCCCGAAAATCACGAAAAATTTATCGGCTGAAAATTTTGCAAAACAATTAATGGATATGGAAATTGGCGAACACAAGTTGACGAATCTACGCAATGTATAACCTTGCCAGCTTTCTTTTGTAAGATCACAGAAAGCATAGGCGAATTTGTGCAAAAAGTTTTCCCAAACATTGCACAGAACTACAAAAGTCATCAGTGGCTCTGTACGTGTGCTATATTAGTGGCAAAAAAATGTTGATGTCAATACCATCAACTCCACCATTCAGAATGGAATACCCGGCGAAACGACAACATAATAAGTCCATCGATACTGTAATGCATCAAGACGTAGTTGTCCACTATCTATGCTTTCCCAGGCATGCCACCGCACGTTCCTACATTGAAAATTGCCGTACCCATCACTGTTCTTCGAAACATACCACGACTTTGTAGCGAAACCAGATTCGCAATCAAAAAAATGATGAACAATACTATCGAGGCAACAATTTTGACTGGAAAATTCAAAGGTGAACATGTCTGTTTCCGCGTAATCCAATGATCCCGACAGATATGCCATTCGAATTCAAACGTTTGCAGTTCCCGGTGCGACTCGCTTTCGCAATGACTATCAACAATGCCCAAGGATAATCGTTGCAAGTGTGTGGATTAAATTTGGAGAAGCCATGTTTTTCAAATGGGCAACTCTATGTCGTTCTGAATCTGATTTTTTCGTCACCAGATGGAAAAACAAGAAATATTGGGGATACACAGAGCACTTCAATAAATATCGAATTGAAACGAAAAGCTGCAATGTCACATTTTTTTCGAAATGAACAAAATCAATAAAATGACTCAAAATGAATTTATTATTTGCGTAATGCCTTTCCTTCACATTTATTTTAGTTAGAGGCGTTGCAACGCGCGCAGGGTACAGCCAGTAATAACTAAAATAAAGAAACAGCAAGGCAACACCACGACAGAAAGTACCAGAATCTCAGTGTTTTGTACCAGGTTTGTGAATTCTACTAGTTCTTTTGACATAATCTTCGCCTAGTTATGAAGCAATGGAAAATTGATTATAGATAAGAAATTTAGAGAACGTTGCCTGGAGGCAACATTAATATTTAGGCATGCCTGCCTTACTAGGCAACCTATAGAAATCTAATGAATACGGCTGAATATTTCTTATTCACGATTCATTCATTCTCACTCTTATCCATTCCCTAAGGATTAACGACAAACACATATGATGCATAAGGCATGCCACTTAACAATTTACGTGTGATGATGCGATAAGTAATTGCGAATTTATATATTATTTTTCCACTCCAACAAAAACCATACGACGGGCGCTTTGCCTTGTCAAATGAGTATTCAACGAACAGTTACAAAAAAAAAAACTCTTAAATGATCGCCCCCGAGGAGGTTGTGTGACTCATTTGCGAAATTTATTTCAGATTTCTCATTCTCCATCCCCGGAGTACGAATTCAAATTAATTCCAAATCGCACATGTTTTTTTCAATATCTGTGTGCCTCCAGTTCTTGGCGTCATTGTCGGCGTCACTGGCCGGGGGTAAAAATGTGTACCCGCCGCGCCGAAATGCAGTGGGCACATTCGCCTCCTTCGCGAAAACATAAAAAGCCGGCACTTGAACACATAACCAACCCCGGCGACGCTTACCTAACAATTTGATCACTTGAACACGAACAGTGAAAGTGAGAAAAAAAGTGAGAAAAAAATGGTTAACACATTTTAACGACGAAGGGTTGCCGACGCGACGTAAGCAATAGGTCTTCATAAAACGCAAACGATATAATGGAATCTAGAGGAACTGCTGTAGCAGTTGAGACAAAGCTGCAAATGGAGCTGCATGGTAATGTACGAGTATGTGGGTAATTTATACGACAATGAGTGCAATGTGAACTCGGAATGAATTACAAGAAAAAAACTAGTTTTACAACAGCCCACAATGTTATGATTTTTGAGCTCTGTTCAGTTCTATGGAAAACCACGATCTACAAACCAAACCACTTAGTGGTTGACGTAGTTTTCCGAACAAAACATGGTAACGAGAAAAGGAAATAGCTATCGGAGGATGTATCTGAGAATGTAAACAAAGAGAGCTCTGATGTATTGGATTACTCTGTTTCGCAGAATTAAACAAGTACCAGACAAATATGAAAAGGAAGTAATCTAGTCGTAGAATACCCTATTCTATGCTATCGTGTCGTGCCGATCATGCAAAATGCGTCGAATTACCTTTTAAATGGTTTGCAGAATGGTACCAGCATGGCACGAACGTGTCCATGCTAGTTATAACCATGTTCTGTTATAACTATGTTACTAATTGTGTTACAAATACATTATAATACGGATTTCACACCAAAACGAGAACCGAACTACGAAAACCTTCATCGAGAATTCAAGAATCAGCAAACATATTCAGTTTTAAAAAAAATCTTGTGATTGTAGATCTGATTTGATTAAGAGATTGTTGGAGCGAACACACCTTATGATCCTTTACACACCTCTTACAGAGCTAGCTTTCAAAACAAATTAATTTTTGCTCGTTTCTATTTTTTGTTTTTGATAAAAAACAACAGGTTTTCAAAAACTTCTTGACGCTTTCCAATTTTTGTTTAAAAAAAAGTAACAATTTCGTGTTCTAGTACAAACTATTGAACCATTTTAGTATTAAAAGATGAGAAAGCTTCAATCTATTCAAAATCAAGATCCCCAAAAAGTGGGCGTGGCTAAAACACATATAGAAAATGACATGGACACAACATGTTATTCAGACAGTTTCGACAACGTTTTTCTATTGCAAATTTCTTGGGGTAGGGTAAACAAATCGGTTTTGTAGGAAAAAGTCCCAAAAAAGTGGGCGTGGGTTTAAAATGAGCTATGGAAATTTTTAAATTAACTTTATTAGTGTTATTGCATCAAAAGCATTTTTTTTTTCATATTATCTTAAAATTTTAACAAAATCTGATTTTTGTAGAAAACTCCCTCAACGATTAAGCATGGCAAGAAAACTTTGCATGGACGAAATATTGGTATTGGGATTGCATAAATATGTTGTTTAGACACCTTTTCAAAATTCCCCACTGTTTGGTAAAAAAAAAAATGGTTTCTGAAAAGTGGGTGTGGCTTTGGGCTGAATTCGAAAATATTTACACTTGTTCGGCTTCGTCGGACAGAGTCTACTCAAAATGTAAGGCCCAAAAAATCGGTGACACACACACGGATGGACGGGCTATACATTCCGAGTCGATCCATATACTTTTAGGTATGTCTATCTGAATTGTGTGTCTATGTTAAAAACTTAAATGTCAAAACAAATATACAACCTATGGGATAGGGTATAAAAATAACATCGAAATCCTTAGTTTGTGTTCGCAACTGTTGTTTGTTGTTTTAGAACGAGGATAGACTCTGTTTGGCTTTAACTTCGCAATGCCCAGCTGTTGCAACTCTGACTTCACATGGAGTGCTTATTTTTACCTCCAAGTGGTAACCATTTGACTTGCTAAATGAGAAGAGCGAGTGTTGATGAGTAGCAACGCTTTAAACAGCCAGGTCAGAATGGCACGAAATGAATACCCGGCCTGCTGTCCCAGGCGAACCTAGACAAGCTGCTTCGACATATTCGAACAATAGTAAGTCAGGCCTCTTGAGCATATATGGTGGCGGATGAACCGAAAGGCCAACGGCAGCTCTCAAACCCGTAGTGGATACTGATAGCCCCGTGTCCTAGGGGTATCTAATAAATTGGAACCGGCTTTCCAGGTTGGGTTTTGTGCTTTAAGTTAACTACCCACCCATGGGCAAAATCCACTAATTAAGAAGCCCTGCTAAACGAAAAAAGGACAACACGCTCGTATTTGCACCTGGAATGTAAAAACATTAAACTAAACTGCTACAAAGCAGACACTACTGCCATCCAGGAAATACGATGGGATGGGATGGGCCGGGGAAAAAAGAGGATGAAAAACTGTGACATCTACTACGGACCGTGTTGTAGTGAGCAGAAACAGCTACTCTTCGGATGCGGATTTGTTATAAGTACCAGACTTGGGCATACGGAGACATGGCGGTCTCCAGATCAACAATCGGTCAACCAAATTAATCTTATTGCGATAGACAAGAGGCACACATCCAGTATTTTGAATGTCCGAACATTCCGAGGAGCTATCATCGACTTGGACCACTAACAAGGCCTACAAAGCTAAGCTGCAGGTGAAGACGATCAAGGATATAGAGAGGTGCCTGGAACGATGTTCGCAAGTTGTACCAAAGTGTAAAACGTCAAAGCCAAGGAAACAAGGCTCGAACAGAATCCTGTCAAGATAAACAAGGAAATATCATAGTTGAGACGCAGTCGGTGCTGAGGATATGGAAGAACCACTTCTGCAGACTGTTTAACGGCGATGGCGAACAACATTCCGCTGTCAGGCAGAACGAACCATTCAATATTGGCAACGACAGCGAAAACTTCCAACCACCCGACCTGAATGAAGTGAGGATAGCAATATCTTAACTCAAGCTTAATTAGGCTGCCGGAAATTAAGGCCTTCCCGCTGAGCATTATAAAGCCGGAAGAGATGACTTGGTAGGTAACATCCACCAACACAGCATCGTTTGCCCGTTCCACATCACCTACAAGATCCTTTTCTGCTGTAATATGCGAACACCTGAAACCTTTTACCAACAACCTGATCGACCCTTATCAGTGTGGTTTTAGGCCAGGAAATTCCACAACGTATCAAATTTTCACATCCTGGAAAACCCAATAAGTGCAAATCGATACCCACCACCTCTTCATCGATTTCAAAGCCGCATACGACAGCGTCTATAACGACGAACTATACAGAGTTATGCCTAGATTTGGTATACCGCCCAAACTTGCTGTTTGTGTAGAATGACGATGGAGAATTTTCGTTGCTCTATCTGGGTCGAAAACGACCCCACGAAACACATTCAATACCAAAAAAGGATGTGACTTCTTCAATTTGATTTTTGAGAGATTGAGCCAACGCCAGAGGCACGATTTTTCAAAAATCGGTGCAAACACTAGCACACGCCGACGATATTGACATCATTGGTAGGATTCAACGTGATGTCATAGCCGCGTTTGATACTACAGAGAAGGAGTGCCGATTCACTCTCCGTCGCGGCTACACACGCAATCTGTCGGTCTCCATCGAACCCCCAAAAACAAAATAAACACGGTCAAAACAAACAAACAACACAGAAAAAACCAACAACCACAACAGTGAAGTGCAGTGATCAAAAAAAAAATAATAACAAAATCAATAACAAAAAAAAAAAAATAGTGCAGTGTGTGGTAGCCCATCGCGTCCCCCTCCACCTCGTTTGCTATTTGCCCGTGCATCACCAATGCAAATGCCGTATGAATTTTCTTTTCATGCGTGCGCTCGCATTGGTGAAGCATAGGCAATAACCGATGTATAGCGGGCTGTGAGTGAACTTTTTTTTGTTGTGCGTATAACTTAACTTGTCATACGGGCATAACACCTGTGACAAGTTATTTTAGACAACCAACGCGAACCTTCACTTCTCAGCCAAGCTTAGTCTGTCGTCGGTATTGTGTTTTTTAATGTATGTGTTTTAATGGAAAGGAAATTTAGAGTGGACGTTTGCAATGTTCGTGGTTTAAAATCGAATCTTTTTTCTGCATACGCCCACATTTGTAAATACAAACCAGCTGTTTTGGCACTAAGTGAAACACAGGTGGGGGTGAATACTGACTTATCAGAATTAACCCTACCTGGATATAATTTAGTGCCTTTATTCTTTTCTCACCGCGGTCTCGCCATATATATACGTAGTGACGTAGCCTACCAAATTCAACATCAATACGGCCAATGTTCCAATCCGGAATTTAATTTTATATGGCTGAAATTCCATGTCCGTAGGCATTTAATCCACTACTGTTTCATTTATAGAAGCCCAAACCTTGACAGTAATTCAACCCTTAACGAGTTTGATGCACTGTCTGACTCCATCTCTAGAATTGTATCCCTGCATCCTCACACTGAAATCGTCATTGCGGGCGATTTCAATGTACACAATTCTACGTGGCTTCAACATTCTGGACAGACAACACCCGAAGGAAGGTATGTTGAGATCTTTGCTGAGGTAAACAACCTAACCCAGCTTGTAAATGAGCCGACACGCATACCGGATATTAATAGTCAAGCCGCCAACACCCTGGACTTGTTTCTTACCTCTCACCCTGATAAATACATCATCAATGTATTATCGCCTCTAGGTTCGTCAGACCACTGTATCATATCAACAAATTTCTCGTACTCCAACCACACAGTTAAAGAGCAAATTCCCAAAAAAACCGTATGGCAATACGAGAAAGCCAATTGGGAAGCATTAAACAGTTTTTTTAGGAATTTTAACTGGTCACTATGTTTCCTCGATAGTGACGTGGATGCTGCTGCTGATATGATTTCAAATATCATTCTCTTTGGTATGAGATCTTTTATTCCCAACAGAATTAAGAGTATCAGACCAAAGGCAAAAGGGTGGTATGACTTGAGCTGCAAAGAAGCTATCAGGTTGAGAGAGACAAACTTTCGGTTGTACAAGACCAACCCAACAGAGGAAAACCGAGCAAAATTCAAACAAGCCAGAAATGACTGTAATGCCCATTTAAAGCGTGTCAAATTCCTCTATGACCGAACGTTGAGGCAAAAAATTCTACAATGTCCCAGAGGTAGTAAAAACTTTTGGTCATTTGTTAAAAACATAAAAAATTCGGCATCAACATCAATTCCGACGCTCATTCACAATGACATTCCAGCTGTCAGCTCTTTAGACAAAGCCAATCTGCTTGCTGCCCATTTCGCAGCCAACTCTACATTGCCAGATTGTGTTCAGTCTCCTCCTGTACTTGAGAACGTAGATCATTCTATGGGACAAATTCACTTTCGTACTCGTACAGTTGCAAGAGTTTTATCTGATCTTGACATACATAAATCCGCTGGTCCAGATGGTATATCCCCCATCATTCTGAAGAGGTGTTCTTCTACGCTAGCAAAACCACTGCGTAAGCTTTTCTATCTATCCTACTCATCAGGACTCTTTCCGAGTAGATGGAAAACAGCATTTGTCCAGCCTGTACCAAAAAAAGGCGAATCTTCTTCTCTCTCCAACTACCGTCCAATTGCACTTACGTCACTTCTTTCCAAGGTCATGGAAACGCTGATAAATCGTCAGCTTATGAAATATCTCGAAACACGAAAACTTCTCAATGACCGGCAGTATGGTTTTCGCAGCAACAGGTCTACTGGTGATTTGATGACATATCTCACCGAAAAGTGGAACCAATCAATTCACCATGGTGGCGAAAGCAAGATTGTTGCACTTGATATTTCAAAGGCATTTGACAGGGTTTGGCATCAAGCCCTTTTGTCGAAAATGCGTGCATTTGGAATCGACGAAAAACTTCTTCTATGGATTAGACATTATCTTTCGAAACGTTCAATTCAAGTTGTTTTGGATGGTTTCAAGTCTGTAACTCACCAAATAAATGCTGGTGTCCCTCAAGGCTCAGTTTTGTCTCCGACTCTCTTTCTCATTTTTATAAATGATCTCCTGTCTGTAACTTCTAATCCAATTCATTCCTTCGCTGATGACAGTACCCTCAGCTTCTCATATTCGTTTACAGGTCCTCGTCCCTCACCTTCGAACGTGGACTCTAAACGTCAAAATATGTTAAGCTCATTGAATTCCGACCTTGACAGCATTATCAAATGGGGTAAATCTAATAGAGTGGAATTCAATGCTTCCAAAACACAATGCTGTCTTCTGTCATTAAAGCGTAACCAAAATCTAGAGCCATTATCCATGAATGGCACTTACGTCGAAGAAACCGAAAAGCTTTCCATGCTAGGTATGTGTGTTAGTAACGACTTACGTTGGAACGATCACATATTCGAAGTCGCTAAAAACGCAGCGAAATGTCTAGGTTTCCTAAATCGATGTAAGAAATATTTCACCCCCTCTGATCTGGCCACAATATATAAAGCGTTTATACGCCCAAAACTTGAATTCAACGCCCATGTCTGGTCAGGTGCACCAAAATCAACATTGCACCTACTAGATAGGATTCAAACACGTGCGAAAAAACTTATAGGAGACATAAGAATAGCGAACTCCTTAGTTTCGCTTGAACACCGTCGAAACATCTCCTGCCTTACCTTGTTTTATCGCTATTTTAACAACCAATGTTCAAATGAAATAGCCAGCTGCATTCCTCCCATTCAACAATTCAGCCGCAATACTCGTTACGCAATGAATGCAAATCAGTTTACCCTCAAGCCTATCTTCGGACGTACGCTGAAATATAGAGATTCATACATAAACCGAACAACACGAATGTGGAATGCTCTACCAAACTCTGTTTTTCCTCTCCATTACAACTTACAGACATTTAAAACCAATGTGCATCGGTATCTCCTTTCTTCTTATCCCTAATTTCCTTAACGCCCGCACTGTGCTAAAACATATAAAGGGTATTCATAACCCCTTGAGTGCGCGCAAATTATAAAAAAAAAAAAAAAAAAAAAAAAAGGAAATGGCAAAAATGGATTTAGCAGTAAATGAGGACAAGACTAAGTATATGCTGTCAACAGAACCGGACAGAACGTCACCATTGACAGATATAACTTTGAGGTAGTACGGGACTTTGTCTATCTCGGTGCCCTATTAACTCTGACAACATCTCAAATTAAGAATTACTCTTGCCAACCGCTGTTTTTCGTGCTTAGAAGGCCATTCGGTAGTAAAGCCGTCACTCGAACTACTAAGGAGATCCTATATAAGACCCTGATCATCCCAGTCCTGCTCTACGTTATGGACCGTCTCAAAAGCGGATGAAGAAATCCTTGTAAAGCTGTACAGCGAAATGCTCTGGTCAAAAAACTCAGTTTAAGATGGATAGGACATGTAGAACGTGTAAACACCAATACTCCGGCTCGCAGTCTTCGATCCCCAATTCATATATTTTGAGTCAATTTTTATTTTTTACGTATGGATTATCGCCTACCGAGCGACTACCTCTTCGAGTGGCATTCATTGCTTCGTGTCATTCTTGGCAATATGTCCCCATTTTAATATCTTCGAGCCTTTAGCATATTTACTCTTAGTAAACCCTTTCCGGAAAAGGAAACGATAACAATTACAGATGTACATATAATTGTAGATACCACCTCGTGACGCAATCAGCTTGTGGAACGCCTACTGCAATCGGATATTTTAAATTTATTGTACACACACTAAATGGTATTTGAAAGGTTAAATCACTCTAACCGTATAATATTATAAAGATGAGGCTCAAGGATAGTAAACGATTATTTTTTCACGTGGTGTTGGTTCGGGTGTAACTGTTTATGTTCTTATAATTAAATTTCTTCCCATCCACATAAGACCCCATCGAACATTATAAACCATCATAAATATTTAAATTGATGATTCGGGTCTTTTGAATAACGGTTCAAATTTTGCGTTTATGTTCGTTTTTGTTGTTTCCTTGCACTTGAATAAAACAACTTAATGTTGCTTCCTTGGTTGTCTACCCATCCGGTGAGTTATGAAAACCCGCAGGCACGTTAAGCAAATAAATCTGAAGATACATTTTCACGATGTTTGCTTTAAAGGCATTCGGATATGTCTTGAGACTTGCAGTTCTCCCCACATGTATACACTTTGCTCAGCTGTATCTGTACATGGAAAATATGTCAATCACTTCTTGTTCTGTTACTACTTATAGTTGCCCGTCATACTTCAACGCACTTACTACGACAGCTTTTGCCTGGTCTTGCTAACCACATTACACTGTGGGCGTACAAAGGCACTCTGAACCAGTTTGATTGATTGCCGTCAGGTTTACCCATACAACATGGGGGCGACCTAAAATCTCACCCCACCATGATTGTTAATCTTATTGATTACATCTGACAAATTGATATCAAGGAAGCGAATATCAGTTTCTACCGACAGAAATGCAAACAAACAAAAGACAGACAACGCGAGGAGTATCCAAAAGTTGAACACCATATTTGGTGGGATTTTCAAAAATCAAGATAATATTGCAGTACGCGCGCGCACACATGCCGCTTAAAAGGAATTGATTCCCACTTTATGGTTTGCCAATATCACTGTCGTTAACCCTGACGCATATTATACACTTACACACTTTGACTCCGACACCGCAGATAGTGTGGTTTCATTTTCAGTAGAAGAATTGTCGGTGAGGTTGCTTCTAAATATAGTAGCGGTAATGGAAAACAAAAGTATTGAGCGCTTGCGATTGATCGGAGCACGAAGTGAATACGAACAAAATGATCATGAGGTGAGTTATACACCACTCGAGAGCGTTTGACAGATGTTTTGATTTTTTTTTGTAATTGACAGCAAATGAATGGAAATGGCAGGAGACGCACTTGGTAAAGCAGCGAATATTAAGTGCCAATGGACTTAAGTCAGAGGAAGTTCAGGGGGTAGGTATATTCATTTGTGGTTGCGGTTGGTCTTTTAATTTAAGTAGTTGAAATTAAATCAAGCTGTAGCAATGAATGTGAACTGTGAATAATGAATGCAGACAAATGTTTGCAGCTAACTCAACGTACAGCACTTAAACTGACGACAGTAGATGAATGGATGACGTATAATTCGATAAATTTCGTGTTTCGAGATATTGCAAGAAATGTTAATTCCGAAAATACTTCTCGAGGTCTACGACCACCAATTAAATGTGGAAAAACAACTGGAACTGCCTCCCCACCGGTAAAATCATCCAAGAAGAGGTTCTGTCTGAGCATGGCAAAGCTAGAAGAACGAAAAACAGAAAATCTGATTCGACGCTTACTTAAAAGCCATAATAGAGGTTGCGATACTAAAGAAGCAAACTTTCAACTTAGAAAAACCATTCCAGGAAAGTATTTTATATGATGGCTCACTAATAACGCACGATCCGCAAAAACAAGCATCCACATTTTTTTTAAAATACAGAAACTTGTCAAGCCAGATGCCAAGGTATTTGACTTCACTTCTCACCGCCAACAGCCGTCCATGCTGTCCCAGGATACACAATTTTTTCCAGTTTTTTTCTGGTATCGTAAGAAGCCCTCTGCACTGGGGTCCTGAATAGAAGTGTGTGTGCGTGTGTACTTCTTGCACGATGGCGGGACCTCCTGTTTTATACCGACTCCGAACGCCGAATTTGAGATAAGCTTTTCTTGACAATTGATACTACTCGGATGACATGTCAGATCATCACGAAGGGATGGACAAGAATGAGCCCACGAAAAATAAATCGATATCCATCTACACAGATGGATTTAAGATCGGTGCTGGCATTCTCAGGGGAATTGCTAATATTTACATTCATTAGGATTTCTGATCACAACAGTGTGCTGGCATTCGAGGAAACGGCATGTTTGGCAACACTGATGGCAACAGCAAGAGTTGATATTTTCACATTCACGGAAAACCAAGCGGAAAAGCAGAATCTGCATTCATTTGGTAAGCTCTTAGCTCATGGCAGAATGATTGACTCAAGGTCAAAGAAGTAAACCTCTAACGATGGAGCAGAAACGGATCTGCAACAGAGATTTTAAATATTCCAACCATTCGGAAGAAAATGTTTACCGAATTTTCTTTAAATCGAAGGATTTTATACCTAGGTCTCCGTTCTGATTAGGATTTCGGACATATCTTCCGACGAAATGTAACGCACGTGATCGCACAGCGGCGATATGCGTTAAGTCGACAATTTTTGACAGCTATGCGTTGAATTTCATCCAAAGTTGTCCGACGATGAATTGCTTCGGAATCAAACGAACACAATTGTATGTTTTTGTTATTTTGTTCCGCAACGGATAACACGACAGCAAATTGAGTTCCGATTGGAACTGACTTTGGTTTCGGAGGTTATTCCGAACGGATAGGGGTGCATATCATGTGGATGTCACTGACCACGGAATCTCTAACCAGAATACGTCAAGAACTGAATTATCAAACTTTTACGGTATCTATGAAAGAATGTTGCTCCCTAAGGTTAAGGCCACGCACTGAGCGGCGGCGAAAAGCTGAGCGGCAACAAAAATTTAAAAACATATGTAATTTTATTGTCGGGGCATTGAGCGGCGAGCGTCATTTCCGAGCGGCAGAGCGACGCCGCTCAGCTTTCAAATGTGTTCTATTATTTTAGGTTATTGCTGAGCGGCAATTGCTAAGAATGGCATAAATTAATGATGAAATTTTAATTTCAGAAGCGCAATGCCGTCCTGCATTATGGCAGGATAGGCTTAACAACTTTAAAAATAAAAATATAACTGATAAGCTGTGGAAAGAAGTGGGATGCAATTGTTCAGGTGAGTTTTATTATATTAATTTTAATTTATATTGAAAAGCTTAATTTTGGTTTAATGACCATAGTCCCATAAATACTTCGTGATTTCTTTTCTAATATTCAATGCTGTCTGACTGTTTCTATTAAAACGAGCACGTGGTTCTTGGCTGGCTGTAGTTTCTAGAATTTCTTCATTATTCTGTTGCATTGTTACCTGCATGTAATAAATGTCACTATCGCCATCTTTTTCTCGCACAAAATTGTGCAATATATAGTGCAATATTTAATTAAATTAATTGCTGTGGTTGGTTTTGTCTCAATACTTTTTTGTAAAAACCGCTATTTTTAACATAAAATTCCAAATGCACATTCAATACACTTCCTTACGGTTGAAAGTCTAGCATTGAAATTTTCCGTCTGTGAATTTAAATATCTACGTGGATATGGTCTCAATCAATTATTTTTAAGCAGGTAAGCTTTGTCACCAATTAAAAAATTTGGAACAATATTATTAGACCAGGCAATGCTTGTGATGGAGGGACATTAAATTTATCAGCTTTTAATGGTCGAAATAGAGTTGAACCATCGCTTTGTTTTCCTCTACCGCCGACCTCAATTGGAATACATTTTTTGTCAGCATCGGCTACCGCTTGTAGTATTGAAAAGTAATGCAAATAATTACAATAGTGGGAGCCGGAATTTGAGGGACACTTTATCTGAGAATGTTTTCCGTCAATGCTTCCAAACCAGTTGGGAAATTTCCAACGCCTAAAGTAGTCATCTTTAACTTTTTTTAAGGTATTTTATAGTTGGCTTTGGCATATATTCTTCGACAAGTTCTTCCCATATGATGAGGCATGTCTCCGAGACAATATATAAAGGACACATACAGGAAGAACCTTCAAAAATGTTCGGAACGCAAATCGGGAGCCGCAGAAGTGTGCGTTAATATCAAATGGCAATATTTTCAGGTTATGTAATTCATAAAAGAAACACTTGCTTCAGATCCTATTCAAGGAAATTTTCGGAAGCCAGTGGATTACGAATTTGCGCAAGAGGCCAATCTTTCGGATATTGTTGACGACTTACTAAGCGAGGAAATTAATTTCACCTATAATCCGGACCCCGCTACTAGGATCCTTGCTCAACCAGTAATTCAACCAACTTTTATCCAAGCAAAGCTCGAAAACGGTCTAAGACAGCAGACATTGGCGAACAATTGCTTAATATAGAAAGAGAACGTCTTAAAATATTAGAGAAGACGTAAAAAAAACGGAAAACAACCCAGACATGCAATTCTTTCAGAGTTAATTGCTTTTTATGGAAAAATTTAATGATATTGAAAAACTCGAGCTCAGAGGAGAAATTCGAACAATTATTTTAAACAAATTAAAAACAAAATAACAATAAATAACAAAAACCGAGTGCTTTGTTCTAACTTACCTTTATGTTAAAACAAGCACTAAACAACGCCATTTGAAAACTAACCACATAATAAATTTTCTATTGCCGCTCAAGGATCGCCGCTCAATAAATGGCCAGTTGCCGTTCAAGTTTGCCGCTCAGCTTTTCGCCACTCAGCCGCTCGCCGCTCAGTGCGTGGCCTTAGCTTCTCAGTAAGTTAAATACTGAAACTTGGAAACCTGTCTTAAGTTGGCTTGGGAAACTCGAATGTTTTAACTTTCTAGGAAACCAAATTTGTAGAGACTGCCTTTACTAAAGTCTAAGAAACTATATAATGAAAATCTAAGATGATAACAACATCGGTAGACTGAGAGACACACGAGAATATGCCTCTATTGCACTGTCACTGCGGTGTATACCAGATCAATGGAATTTTAGAGCCTTAAAAAATCCCATTACCCTCTAGTAACAGGCTTCTAAAAACATCGAGATGGCTAGAGAGTGTTAAATGACCTAAATTGGAAGAAAGACACTTGTCATACAGCTCTGAGAGTATCATAATGGGTCAGTATGGAACTAAGTGCGGCGGTGTATAGAACACTCTACTTCACCAACTCGTAATCCAAACTTAACATAAACTATGCCTAGGTCTGCATTTCAGCAGCTGACAAATATGAATGAACTGTTTGATTATAAAATACACAGCAACCCCCAAATTTGACGAGCTTAACCAAATGCAGCAAGTTATGCAGCATTAACATGAGGTTCCTATGGTGTCATTTTTATTATTAAGGGAAACAACGTTTTTCCTGCACCTCGACATGGGTGTGTAGCGACATAACATTCTGAGGATATTCATCATTCATGCTGCTGTCGTTCTAGCAATCAACGGATTGTAATAACTGAAAACGGAGCAGCACAAAAAATGTAATAAAACCAAACAAGTCAAAACAAAAAAGGAAGCCTCCTTTGTTTCCCATAGTTGCAACCACATCAACACAAAACTGCATGTGGGTTGTAATGAAAATGAAACTCGCCCGCGAGAAAGTTGTGGAGGAGGATGAACGACGACGGTGATGATGATGATGCGGATGACGACCATGGGCGAGGAAGGGCGTACTGTGTTTGTGTTCGTAGTGTATACAATATACAGACACAAAAGACTGATGATTTGGTCGTCGACATTAATGGAATAAACGCGTCCGCCAGCCAACCGACATGTTTCAAAAATCAACAAACGAAACAAATATTCATTCGAGCGTGCCACCAAGAGGCGGCCATTACCAGACAGCGTCAGGTATCCCTACGTCCCAATCCCAAATAGACAGGAGGTAAGTTTCGAATACATTGTCAGATGACACTTTAAATGGCAAATAATACCAAAAGTAAAATATAAAATATGCCTCGCCGAGAGGCTTAAGTAGACAGAAGAATGGACGCGCGGCGAAATGTCATTTCGTGCGCACCCCATTTGTTATATCTTTTGGCGTAGACTTTTCGTTTCTCTTCTTTGCCACTGACTGAGTCATTTGGTTATTTCAATCCAGAAATTAATAAAAAGACAAAGGACTTGCTGACTTTGCTGCGTTTAAAAAAAAAAAAAGTTAAAAAAAAACACAAATCCACTTGCTGACATACCACAGCCACCAAGGGAACACAAATCAACCCTTCTGGTAATGAATCAAATCCCAAGCGAACAAAGACGACATTGTATGGCGTTAAGCAAGTAAGCAAGAAGAAATCAATATGCGAGAAAGGGAACCTTGCGTTAAATATATTCCATTGTTAAACAGGATATTACCGGATAAGTGCAACGACTTTGTACATTTGGAAAAGGAAATGGATATGCTCCACTGCATTTCGATCGTGGTCACATGATCGCATATTGCGTAGGGTGAAGAATTGTGTCATTCGATTACAACAGTAGTAACCATATTACACCATATGGTCAAAGGACATTGCTGATTAGAAGTCGGGTATATGACAATGATCACCTTTAGTCATTCAACCGAAAATGAAAAGTAGTTTAAACCTATGCACCGCTAGATGTAATTGGGTCGTTTTTTTCTAATTGGTCCTTTAACAACCTGCACAGCTGTCGAATTTAATTTTAATGACATACACATGTAGATATGCAGTATAACGTGTCAAACTTATCTCGGGTGTTTTTTTTTTTCAGAGGTATAAAACTTCGAATTGAAATAAAACACAAGAAAATCGCATTAATGTCCATCAATTTGGCTTTATTGGAAGGATAATTTTAAGCCATTAATGTTTAAATATGATTTCGGGCATGTGGCCGACGCGGTTGTTTCGAATAAAGTCTAGAGGTTCAATTTTTAACCACTATTTCGAGCATTTGAGGCCGTATGTCGGCAATAACGCCACGAATGTTGGCTTCCAAGTCCCCCAACGTTTCTGGTTTGTCGACGTAGACGAGCGACTTCACATATCCCCAAAGGAAATAATCCAATGGTGGCAAATCACACGATCTTGGCCAATTGACAGGTCCATTCCGCGAAATTATGCGTTCATCGAATATTTCCTTCAATAAATCGATTGTGAGGTGCGCTGTGTGGCATGTAGCGCGGTCTCGTTGGAACCACATCTCATCCACATTCATGTTCAATTTTCTTGTTGATGTAGCTATTCAACCAACCAACCAACCCTTTTCGGCCCGTACACCAAAATCACGACGCATTGTAAGCCAAGATCTTTGCGCATAGATCACATAGAGTAAACGTAGTGCAAAAACGATTATGTAGACCATAAAATGGACGAAGCTTGCGGTAAACTTCGCGAACTGAACCATTATTTTTGAAAAATAAATTTGCACGATTCGCAAGCATTGTTCATTTGTCAACCTGTTCATGATGAAATGCAAACCAAACTGAACAGAAATAACACTAGAGTTGTCCGATTTGACCACAAAATGTCTGTTTTATCTCTATTCAAAAAAACCAACCTCTAAAAATAAACACCCGTTAGAAAAATTTGTGTATTATTTCGAATAGAGTACATATTACGGAGAAGTTTAACCCTCCCAATAATCACATTAATGATTGTTTGTTGCTATTCATTAGGAAGGCGCATAGGCCAAGACGTCCCGTTACATTTTAGCTTTTTTTTGCATTCATAGATTTGAAAACAATATTTTCTGTGTTTTAATATAGTAAGATACGGACAACAGTCCATTCTCAAGTGTTAGCCAGGCTTTGTAAAGGATGGTGCCGGATGAGCCAAAACGTCAACGGAAGCACTCTAATGTATAGTGATGGCCCCGTGTTCTAGGGGTATATAATAAATTAGAACTCTTCTTCCAGGTTGGGGATGTGCCGTCGCGGTAAATTCCTTACCACAGAACAAACGTGAGCAAGCTGTACAGTTACCGTTATTCAGAAAAATGGATGGAGAGGATCAGGACTATGCCTACGAAACGAAAACAGATAATGACTTCCGAATGACAGAATTTGCAGCAACATGTAATACAGCTTCGAATCCACACACCATTTGGCAAAATTGCGAACCAAATTGGATAGATACGAGGCAATCATCCATCATCCGGGATGTACACACGTAAAGAGCAAAAATGGGCTCTGACCATTTTCCCGTCGCAGCCAAATTCAAAGCTCATAAGAAGTCACGTAGAGTGGTTCAGAAAAATGGTTCGCCTTAGTGAATCAGTTATTGCCAGGTATTACAAGGAACAACTGAGTAATAAATACCCCACTGTTCCCATTATCATCCACCAATATCAACAACTCTTAGTCCATATAGTATTCCAATTCCCAATACCATGAACAATCTAGTCCAATCCAACATAGGCTAACAGTCAAATTAGAAAAGATGTCCGTGGTATAATGATGTTTCCAAGTACCAAAAAGAGGTGACACAGGCTCACATATGAGGCATTGAGTGCAGGAGTGCCTTAACCCTCATTTTCTCAGCTTTGAGTTTATTTAAAAAAAAAATCAAATAAAATGGTTTCAACAAGACGGCCTTACATGTTACACAGCATGTGCCACAATTGATTTGTTGAAGGAAACGTTTGGTGAGCGCATAATTTCGCGTTTACGGCCACAAATGTTGAAAAAGATCATCGAAAATTTGACCTCCAGACTAGACTACGTCCAGGCCAGCCGTGGTGGTCATATGCCAGAAGTCATAATTAAATCAAAAGCCAGACGATTATCTTTCGTTCATCAATCGAACAGCCATGATGTGCAGGAGCAGTAGTTCTGGTTATACGCCTGAAATCATCTTTAAACTATAAGCCAGACGATTATCTTTCGGTTTAGTAAATTTCATGACAATTTAAAAAATTATATTTGTTTTATTCCATTTGAAAAGATAGATAAAATGTGTTTTTATCTATCTTTTCATTTGCAGTCATGTTTACAGGAAGTCAATCGTAATTTCCGCACAGTCATCGCCCAGTCGCATTTTCCGAGCTCTAAATGTACAAATTACCTGTCATTCAATGCACTGAATTCCTAAGTCCATGGCGTAGGTACCTACCAATATCATAACTATTATTAACGTTATCCGAGACATCAAGGTATAACCCAAATAGTGAAACGAGGACATGGCGTGTCGAGTCCTGAAAGCAACGCAGCAAAGTGTCATTGTCCCCTTGCTCATTCAGTTTTGCAGGCAACTCGCAGTCACTATGACCATAGAGTGGACGCCACAAATAATAAGTCAACCCCTGTAAGGAGGGTTTACAATAAACCACCCCTCGGTCGATTCAGTTGTAGACGGACAAGTAGAGGTGTACTGCACGTGGCGAAAGCCCAGCTGCTGTTTCTTTGTACATACATACAATTTTTCATTGCATTTTGTACTGGATCTTGTTTGTATTTGTTCTGAGTGTTGTTCCCGGCGAGAATACATTTGCAAATCAATAGAAGCCCCTCGTCAATTTATGACGCGTCGATTCGCCATATCATGCACAAAAGAAACAAACGACAAAAAAATACCAACTGCAAATCGCTCCCAATCTCATTCGTCGTTTTTACAGCTTTAATTGGTTTATGCCAAATAGGCATGCAAGGCCCTGGAGTGGAATGTTGCGGTGGAACAAGACATGGATTTTCCATACTATTTAACGGAACGGCATTGCATTTGCATCGATTAGTTTAATTCGCTCCATTTAATTAGACTAATTACTGGACAGCTATGCTAGACCAGATAACAATTCATGCAGCTCTTTAAATTGGAGAGTCGGCAGAAAATATTACCAAAGCCAAATGGATGGATGTAAGAAAGTGTACTGGCTTTCATGAATTATAGTGCACCAAGATTCGCCAGAATGCATGCCAATTAAATTGGTTCAATTGAGGTTTTTATTTCAAATCAAGTGCACTTAAGCAGAGCGCTTTTCACAAGAATAATAGATTTTAGCGAAAATTGGTGGTGCTTGTTGTGAATGCGGGCAGCTCTTATATTCTGTTTGGACTCACATGGTTTGTCTGACAAAAGCAAGCAAATTGACTTGTAGCGGGGCTATAAACAACAGCGAGAAAAATTTGGATTTTGCTGAAAAGAAATAAAGCCGAGTTTTGAAATTCGGTCTTATTTCGCTTTTAGGTAAAGAAAACAAGCATTGATTACGGCACATTTGCCTTATCTCTAAAATTTGGCTTCATATTGAAAACAATGCTCGGCTTTATTCAGCATTAGACAGGAAATGGCCGAATTATGTACTTAAATGGACTTGTATCACAATACTCCTTTCTTGTTTGTCCTTAAAGGCAAGATTATGATTAAGTCCAGAATCCTTTCGGGGTAAACAAGAAAAAATTACAACGGAGTCACAGTCAATGCTGATAATAGGAAAGAACAGCTTTTGCAGACGATTAGGCAGCTCTACACGCAACTTTTATCTTAACCTATTCTCACATTGGAGCAACAGTGTTGCCGTAGAAATTTCTAGCTGACATATCTTTTGACGACTCCGATGATACAATTTTTCCAATATTTCTACAAACTTTGTTTTGTTGTCAGTATTCCCAAATTAAATAAAACTTAGTCAGCGCAAAAGCCTCTACGACCTCTCACTACTCGCAAATATTGATACATACTTCGACGCGATATAAAGGGTGATCCAAGTAGAGATACCTTTCACTTCGGCACTTCGCTCAACTTATGGTCAACATAATCGGCCTACTGAGAGTACTATTCGCAACACCATCACCCATTTTGAGACCCAGCATTCATTATTGGATAATAGACTTTTTTTTAGACTTTTTCCTGTGGGAATATGTAAAGTCAAAAGCTTATGCCGACAAACCCGCTTCGATTCAGGCCTTGGAGGAAAACATCACGCGTGTCATTCGCCAGTTACCAGTCGAAATGCTCGAACGAGTGATGAACCATTTTGTTTTGACGACTACACCAAATACTAGGAGAGAAATATGACGTAAAGATCTTCTCTAAGAGAAATCCACAAATAATAATAACTGACATCAGTGAAAAATGGAACAACGAAGAGTTAGAAGTGGCAATAAAGAAACAAAACAACTTAGAAGCAACGGTTAAATGTGTAAAAAATTTTAAAAGCAAAAATAGAGATGTGCACAACGTTATTATTGACCTAGAGATGTGTGATTATAAAAAAATTATCGAAAATAATAAAATAAATATTGGATGGGAAAAGTGTCGTGTATTTCAACATTTTAATTTAAGCAGGTGCTACAAGTGCTGTGGATACCGGCATATAGCTAAAAACTGCAAAAATAACACCAAATGCGGTAAATGTAGTGGTGACCACGAAACAAGGGATTGTAACATCCCTGAAAGAAAATGTGTAAACTGTTTACAATACAATCAAAAATACAAGCTAAGCCTAGACTGCAACCATGATAGTCGAGACTTAGACTGCGCGGTGTATAAAAGACTTTTAGAATCCGAAAAGAACCGATCGGTGTATTAGCAATTAAACAAAATATGCGGAATTTATTGTAATATAGAAGGTTTAACTGGTAATTTCGCTGAACTCGAAAACAACTACTCAAACCAAAAATTCGATTTTATAATCCTATCTGAGACACATATTACGGAAAGCATCGATGACAGTGAAATTCATATAGATGGTTACCAGTTAATACGTTGTAATAGTAATTCAAGGCACACGGGTGGCATATGTATATATATAAAAAGCGATTTCGAAGTGAGTGATATTGAAATATCGGCGGAATCAAATGTATGGTGGCTTAAATTAAAAATAACGAATAATAACCAATCAGTGTATTTAGCCGCGGTCTACCGGGGTCATGCATCATCAAAACGTGAATTTTGTGATAAAATTAGAGATTGGCTTGAGGACCTTATTGAATCAAATAGAGAATTCATACTAGCTGGTGACATGAATATTAATTGGTTAAACGAGGCATGTCCTTATAGAAAAGATATAAAAAATATAATTGAAATCGAAAATCAGTGCCATCAAATCGTTAATAAACCCACTCGAATTACTAGTACTACAAGAACTTTAATAGACTATGTGATAACGGAATCAAGCTTTAACGTAGCAGAAGTTAACGCGGATTTAAAAATAAGCGACCATGAAACAATAATAATAAGCATATATCTTAAAAAAAAAATTATATATAAGAGTGAATTAAAAAAACAATTTAAGTCAATGAGATATAATAAATCCTCTTTCATAAATAATTTGAGAAACAGTGAAGCGTTGAAAGTGTTAGATAATTGTGAGGACCCCAATAGAATTGGTAGTATATTCCACGATGAACTTGCGAGGATAATAAGCAAATTCATCCGTACAAAAGTAATACAAAATAAAAGTAACAGTTGGTTTACCGAAAGGCTTAGAATCTTGAAACAACAAAAAATAACTAAATACGAAGAATTTAAATTCACGAATAGTGAAATTTGCTGGAATAGTTACCGTGAATTGAGAAATCAATATAAAATTGAACTAGAAAGAGCTAAAAATGAGAATGTGAAAAGGAGAATATACTACGCGCGCGACCAAAAATCTATGTGGAGAGTAATTAAATCTTGTGTTCTAAATATAAAAAGACAATCAATACAAAAAGTATACTTTAATGGGGTGTGTGTTAAAACGGATAAAAAGATAGCGGATGAATTCAATAAGTTTTTTGTTTCCAGTATTTCGGATATAAACATATCAATTCCGTTTGTTCCTTTCACCATACGTTTTGATCATCCAAATATATCCTTCAATTTCAAAACTATTAATGTGAATGATATTAAAAGTGCCTTAAATTCAATGAATCAAAAAAGAGACTTCAATTTTATTAATCCTAAAATGCTAATTGAAGCTATAGACATAATTGGACCAGTTCTAGTGCGGCTAGTAAATTTGTCATTAAGTAGTGGTATGTTTCCACAAACTTGGAAAGAATCGGTAATAACACCTATCGAAAAAATAAAAGGTACTGTACAATGTGAAAACTTTCGACCAGTTAACGCACTTCCTATATACGAAAAAACTTTGGAAAGAATAGTACATAAGCAATTAGAGGATTACTTTGAAACCAATAACCTTTTTATCGAGAGCCAATCCGGATTTAGAAGAAAACACTCTTGTGAATCTGCTTTGAACGGAATCATTTTAAGCTGGAAAGAAGAAATCGATGCGAAAAACGTAGTAATAGCTGTATTTTTGGATTTTAAAAGAGCTTTTGAAACAATCGACAGAAGCATTCTTCTAAGTAAGATGTCTAGCTATGGTATAAGAGGAAACGAACTGGCGTGGTTCGAATCATTTCTCAGCGGCAGGACCCAAAAGACAAATGTGAATAGTGTAATATCAGACAGCATAGAAACCACTATTGGAGTTCCACAAGGATCTGTACTTGGAGCATTACTTTTCATCATTTATATAAATGATATCAAGGATGAGCTCATACATTCCCAAATTGCTCTCTTCGCCGATGATGCCCTCCTCTTCATAACCGGTAAAAACATAACAGATTGTGTGCATAAGATTCAGGACGATATCTCTAGAATAAGTTTGTGGTTAAAATCAAATAAGCTGAAACTTAATGTTACTAAGTCTAAGTGCATGGTATTTAAGAAACTGTATAATCTAAATTTGAAAGTAGATAACGAAAGTATTGAGCAAATAAACATAATTAAATATCTAGGAGTCATAATTGACTCAAATTTAACGTTTAACATGCATCTAGAGTATATCTTAAAGAAAGTGTCAAAAAAAGTTTATTTCTTTAAACGAATAAGGTGTAAAATTAATTTATTAAGTGCTATAAATGTATACAATATAATGATAAAACCACACTTTGAATACTGTTCATCCATCCTATATTTATGTAGTGATAATATGTTAAGTGGATTACAGCGTATCCAAAACAAAGCAATGAGAATAATTTTAAAATGTAATAGATATACTCCAATTAGACTGATGTTAGATATGTTAATGTGGTTAAGCATAAAACAAAGAATACTTGTTAATGTTTTATGTTTTATCTTTAAAATTAAAAATGACCTTATGCCTAAATATTTAAGAAAACATTTGAGATATGTTAGAGATTGCCAACCATATAATTTAAGAAATGGAGACGATATTAGACTCCCTTCATATTTATCAAATATAACTCAAAACAGTATTGTATATAAAGGGTTCCAAATGTTTAATGCAATGCCAAACGACACTAAAAACGAAAAAAATTTTAAAGTATTTAAAAGAAAAATTATTATATTTATTAAATGTAATTATCAATATAGTAATTAAGCTTATTTTATGTAACGTAGTTCAATTTAAATAGAATTTAAATAGTGGAATATCCACTAAATTAATAAATACATACATACATACATACTACCATACCTTCGACCTTAATGAAGCGAGGGTAGCAATATCTAAATTTAAGCTGCCGGAAGTGATGACCTTACTGCTGAGCTTTATAAGCTGGTGAAGGTGTTTTGGTAAGCAATACAAACCAACCCATGACCAAAATTTGGTGTGATAACAGTGTTCCCGAAGAATAGAAACCCAGCATCCAAAATAAGGCGAACCACAAAAGAGTCATATGTCTACTCAACATTGTCTACAAGATGCTATATGCCTATGAACGCCTAAAACCGTTTGCCAACATATGATGGACTCTTATCAGTCTAGTTTTAGGCCAGTAACCTAATTTCATCTTCACAGTTCGGTCGATCCTGAAAAACCAAAAAGGTTCAAATTGATAACCACCGATTTCTAAGCCGCATACGACCTGACACTCATCTTTTCAGAGTTTTTGATTCACAGCCAGATGTCGGACGCAATAGAAAAAATATTTCTTTCTTATAAGTGGCGCTACAGTCCGGAATGAACCTGGGCATCAACCAACATGCCTCTCCAATTAGCCCGGTCCTTAGCTTACTGCCTCCAGTTGCACACTTCAACTTAAGGCGAGGTCTTCCTATACTGCGTCTGAAGGTCTGGCTGGGAATCGAAGACTCTGCGAACCGGAGTGTTAGTGTCCATTCGTTCTACATGTGCTAGCCATCTTAAACGTCCGATGAGGAGTTTTTTGACCAGGGGCTTGTCGCTGAACAGCTCGTACAATTCTTGGTTGAATCTTCGTCTTCATAGCCCGTCAACGCAAACTGGAATGAAGATTTTTCGAAGAATTTTCCTCTCGAAACGACCAAGGATTCATTCGCTTTTGCTTCAGCGCCTAAGAGCAGGATTGGGATGATCAGGCTCTTATATAGGAACTCCTTAGTAGTTCGAGTGAAGGCTTTACTAATGAATTGCCTTCCTAACTCGAAGAAACAGCGGTTGGCAAGAGTAATTCTTCGTAACCTGACAAGATGTTGTTGTCAGAGTTAGTAGCGGAGCCGAGATAGACAAAGTCCCGTACTACCTCGAAGTTATATTTTTTAATGGTGACGTTCTATCCGAAACGTCGTTGTTGTGTGTCCTTTCGTGTTGACAGCATATATCGGGGGATTTTTTTAAGAGTTATGTTTTTTTCAGGTTGGCAACATTGGTTAGTAATGGCGTCCACACTTCAACATCTGTCAAAGTGAAAAGTTTTCAGTATACTCTGCTATTTAATCATGAAAAGACTTATAAACGAGCAACGACTGCAAATTATTGAAATTTATTATCAAAATTCGTGCTCTGTGAAAAATGTGAAAATCCGCTGTTTTACCGAAAAATTGTGTTCAGCGATAAGGCTCATTCCTGGCTCATCGGATACGTAAATAAACAAAACTGTCGCATCTGATGAACAGCCACATGCCTTACAAGAATTACCGATGCATCCCAAAAAAACGACAGTTTTGTGTGGTTTATGGGCTGGTGGCATCATCGGTTCATTTTTCTTCAAAGACGACCGTGGAAGAAACGTTACCGCCAACAGCGAACGATAACCGATCCATGACACGAGACTTTTTTGTGCTGAGTTGAACTTGGTTGACATGTGCCACATGCCACACAGCTCGAGATACAATGGAAATGTTGAAGGATGAATTTGGTGAGCAGCCCATCTCTCGTAATGGCCCTGTGAGTTGGCCGCCAAGATCATGCGATTTAACGCCTCTTGATTATTTATTGTGGGGTTATGTATAGTCGTTAGTCTATGTGGACAAGCCGAACACGATTGAATCTTTACAGGATAACATAACACGCGTTATCCGTGGAATACAGGACGAAAAAGTGACGCTAAACTGGACCTTCCGCATGGAACATTTGAAACGGAGCCGCGGACAATTTTTACACGAAGTCGTCTTCAAAACGTAAGTGGCAAAGGCCTATTTATCGATTACAACAAAAAAAAATTAATATTTGATGCAAATTTGAGTGTTTTATTATTACGGCCAAACTTATTTATGCCGCTTCCTTCTCTATATTAGCAAACGTGGCTATGACATCCCGGTGAATCCTACCAATGATGTCAATATCGTCGGCGTATGCTAGTAGTTGGTGTTGGCTCGCGAGTTTTGCACAATCCTCTCAAGAATCAAATTGAAGAAGTCACATGACAGCGCATCGCCTTGCCTAAATTCTTTTTTGGTATCGCATGTGTCGGTGAGGTCATTTCCGACCCTGATGGAACAACGAGAATTCTCCATCGTCATCCTACACAAACGGACGAGTTTGGGCGGTATAGCAAAACTAGACATACCTTTGTCGAGTTCGTCTGTATAAATGCTGTCGTATGCGGCTTTGAAATCGAAGAATAGGTGGTGGATATCGATTTGGACTTGGGTTTTTACCAAGGTCTGCCGAAGTGTGAAAATTTGATCGGTTGTGGACTTTTCTGGCCCAAAACACACTCATAAGGGCCGATCAGGTTGTTGGTAAACGGTTTGAGGCGTTCACATATTACGGTAGAGTATAGGAGTACCACGCAATATTTGGGCAAACCGACCTCAACCAACTTAAAGTTCGCAATATGAGACAGTTAGCAAGGGACCGGGATAATTGCAAAAGTATTTTGACTGAGGCCCAGGTTTATTCTGGACTATAGGTCAGTGAGAAATTTCTTAAATTACTCAGGGCTGTAATTATCTAAGAATTAAACAAATTGACAACATCTTTTTGGCGGTTTGTTGGCTCCAGATGACACTTCGTGAGGCTAGGTTTAATACTAAGTTTGGGCCCTTAGCGCCAGGGTATAATTCTTGGATAATGGAGGAATCCACACTTTTAAGCTGAATTCGAGGTAAGATAATATTATTATTAAATCGATAATCGCTAGCGAAGTATTTAATCAACCAATCAACCTACTTGAGGTAGGGTCTATACCGGGCTTCAAAAACCTAAACAATATGAAAATCATCATCAATCGAAGAGTACGCGTCCGATGAATCCATGTTAAAGGTGCAATTGAAGGATGCTACAACGTAAGGTCTAAAGGTATCTAGATTATATTGAATCATGTACAAGTTATTTTTTTTATAATTCGGTTCTAATTGGAGAAGCCCGGATCCTAATGTATGTTCTCCAGTCCCAGTTATATTTCTGATAAACACTTTTGTTGTCCAAATATGGTGACACATCAATCTATTGGCAAAAAATCAAGAACTCTCAAAACAAAATTTTTGCCAAACTCCAAATGCAATAAATAGTACTTCAATCCCAAACACGTATTTTTATTCCCATTGCGCATAAATGATTCTCATACTACGTCCTCATTGAAGAAACTTCAATGCATAAGCACTGCAATTTAAAATAAATCCGTCTTCCTCTCTTATTTCCGACTTTACTGCTTCGAGAAAGGTCGTTACCCAAAAAGCTCCAAGGATAAAGCTACATTATAAACTTTCAATGCCAGGAAATGTAGCCAAAAGCAATCACTTTAAAACAGACAAAACTTTTTTTTCAAAAACATATCTTAGTCATCAGCTTAAATGCAAAAAAAAACACAATTAGAGTTTTGAGTAGGACCAACTTCCTACCACTTCCCCACCTCCTCTTCTATGGTCGGCAACCAGAGACCAGACCAATCCCAACAAAAGAAAAAAGAAAACGCCGGAGATTCCAAAGCAAATTCCTATCTCCCAATCCAAACACAAAGCACTTGCTCTTCTGGCTTCCATCAGCCTTTGTTTCTGGACCAGTTGTGCTTCCAAGCAGACATCTAAATGGAATTTATGCACTAAACTCCAACTAATCAGCGATTAAACAAGAATTTCGAAAAACAAAATGACAACTGCAAGTGGCTCATATTTTTAGTGACGGATTTCTAAAGTGGTCACGGCTTGATCTCGGGCCGTAAATGCACTTTGCACATTCTTAACGTTTAACCATTCGAAAATGTGGCCAAGTGATGCGTGACACAACGATGGTATTGGCAGAACAAAATACACGCATACATAAATCATTCGCATTAGCAAATATTGTTGTGGTTTTCGTTATCGTTTTATCGTCGCTATGTTCCGAAAGGTCTTTGCCCTGGCAGACGTTAACAGACCCGACCGCGACAGTGAGTCACCATCCCGTCTCCAGTCATCTCTTAAAATTCAATAGAAGTCAGATAAAGTTGGAGGGTGAATGTTTTTTTTTTATTATTTGCTTGATATTATTACGTATCTAGTATCTACGTTTTATAGCTTTGACTTTGTTTTGAATTCAAATTGTCCATATAACCCTCAACCAAGGCTTATTTTTCTCATAATTTTCTTTTATATGTGCGACAACATTTGTTCTTGTTCTTGTTTGGGAATTTCCGTTCAAGGATCATTGAATGTTATAAATTGATTGTCATTAGTCATTATATTGAAAGAGAAAAGAAGACCAACATTCACTTTCCCGTGTGGGTGTGGTCTTTTAAGAAATGCAAAGCAATGAGCCATATGGGTGGATAATTGTCTCGATTTATTTTCGATTTAAATGCTTAAATTACTTTTTCCTTTTGCGACTTTTTATTGAAGTTACGATTAAGGAAAATATTATACGCATGGGTAATTCCTGTCGATAGTTTTACCTTGGGAAAAAGGTATCGTTAATTATAGTATGCAATGCGTGTGGTATTGGAGAGTTCAATAGCGCCAAACAGGGAAATTTCTAAAATTACGGAAAGCATTTAGAAAATTTTTGTAAGCAAATAAGGCGAATTTTATTTATTTAAGTTGATGAGTTCATCTTTAATTTGGGCGTGACTTTCAGTTTTTAACGTTTCACGTAAGTGTTGGTTTAAACAATGGCTGAGGACGTCCCGATTTTTAGCCCAAACATAAATGTACCGCGCGTGACAGGCACAGTCCCGTTTTCAACACATGTACCTCTCTTTCAAATATCAGCATTCATAGTAGCTAAGAATTTTAAATGTGGTAGGATGAAAAGAAATAGTTTGTAAAGTATTGCCATAATAAGAAGTTTTAAAGAATACAATACAAAATTTTAAAGGTAATTTTTTCGATTTCTAAGGTTACCAGGGGCATGTCGCTGTACAGCTCGTATAGTTCTTGGTTGAATCTTCGTCTCCATAGCCCGTCAACGCAAACGGGACCGAAGATTTTTCGAAGAATTTTCCTCTCAAATCGACCAAGGATTTCTTCATTCGCTTTTGCGACGGTCCATGCTTCAGCGCCGTAGAGCATGACTGGGATGATCAGGGTCTTATATAAGATCTCCTTAGTAGTTCGAGGGGGCTTTACTACTAAATTGCCTTCTTATCCCGAAGAAACAGCGGTTGTCAAGAGTAATTTCTGACGAGATGTTGTTGTCAGAGTTAATAGCGAAGCCGAGATCGATAAAGTCCCTTACTACCTCAAAGTTATTTCTGTCAATGGTGACCATCTGTCGTCAATGTTGTGTGTCCTTTCGTATTGACAGCATATACCTCGCCTTGCCCTCATTTACTGCTAAGCCCATTTTTGCCGCTTCCTTCTCTATACTAGCAAAAGTGGCTATGACATCACGTTGGGTCCTATGGCCTCTGGTGTTGGCTCGTGAGTTTTGCACTATCCTCTCAAGAATCGAAATGAAGAAGTCACATGACAGCGCATCGCCTTGCCTAAATCCTTTTTTGGTATCGAATGTGTCGGTGAGGTCTTTTCTGACC
Source organism: Rhingia rostrata (assembly GCA_949824845.1). NCBI lineage: Eukaryota > Metazoa > Arthropoda > Insecta > Diptera > Syrphidae > Rhingia > Rhingia rostrata. The sequence continues at coordinate 111,313,587 of OX463756.1, forward strand.
CTGATGGAGCAGCGAGAATTCTCCATCGTCATCCTACACAAACGGACGAGTTTGGGTGTTATACCAAAACTAGACATGGCTCTGTAGAGCTCGTCTCTATAAATGCTGTCGTATGCGGCTTTGAAATCGATGAATAGGTGGAGGGTATCGATTTGGACTTCTTGGGTTTTTTTTCCAGGATCTGCCAAAAACACACTGATAAGGGCCAATCAGGTTGTTGGTAAACGGTTTCAATGGTTCACATATTAGGGCAGATAGGATTTTGTAGGCGATGTTGATGAGACGTATGCCTCTGCAGTTGGCGTAGTTTAGAGGGTCTCCTTTTGTGTGGATCGGGCAAAAGATGTTGAGGTTCCATTACATTCGACATATTCGTACAGCATAAGACGTGATCAAGCATTTAACCGTTGGAAACGACATTGTGAATTTTTTTTCGTTTTGTTTTTGGAACTTAAAACTGTACATCTAAATAGCATTTAACATCTGATTCGTTTTGGAACTGACCCAATATGTTTACTATATCTGCTCTTAGAATCAACAACATCTTTGCAACTTCGAACTAGCATACACAAATATGTATATCATTAGTAAATCTAAACCGGATGTCATAGGACCCTCTTCGTCACTAATTCTGACGGAACTTTGTAAGAAATCAAACGAAGAATTATTTTTGCTGACTGCAGATTCTTTAAGATAAGAAAGCAATTAAGTACGAACGCCCTTACTTGAACTGAGGAGTTCTGATATAGGGTGTTTTTTTTTAGATGTATAAACCTTTGAAATGTAATAAAACAAATATTATTCGAAACCTAATCTTCTGGCGTTATAATTGAAATATGATTTCTGGCATATAATTTGGATGTACAATTTTTGAGGACATTTTCCAACATTTGTGACCGTATATCGGCTATAACACGGCGAATGCTGTCCTCCAAGTGGTCACTCGTTTTAAGCTTATCAACGTGTACTAGTGACTTCATATAATTCCACAGAAAATAGTCAAGCAGCATTAAATTGCACGATCTTGGAGGCCAATTCACAGGACCAAAACGCGGAAACATGCCGCTCAGCGAACGTTTCCTTCCACAAATAAATTGTGACACGAGCTGTGTGACATGTTGCGTTGCCTTGTTGAAACCACAGCTCCTGCACATCATGCTTGTTCAATTGATGAACGAAAAAGTCAATAATCATTGGAATATTGCGGTCATCATGTAACGTTCTAGCAAGCCTCGTTTTTCCATTCAACCAAAAGTGAGCTTCATTGCTAAACAAAATTCGCTTGTGAAAATTGGGATCAACGGCAATCTTGTTTTGGTCCCATTCACCGAATCTACGCCTTGCTAGGTGATCCTGTGGCTTCAATTCTCGCCACATTTTTGTAAGCACGCAAACCAAGATCTTTCCGCAAAATCTCTTATAAAGTGGATGGACAGTGACAAATATCCAATTCCTATGAACGATAGCGGATAGCCTGATTCGAGTCTTCCTCTACGCTCACTCTACAGCAGCAATGGCTTCTTCTGTACCCACTGTACGAGGTCCCTGTGGATGCGTGTTATCATTTAGAGTAAACGTGGTGCGAAAACGTTCCATCGAATTAATTGCTCATGATGATGTATGTATTTCCAACATTATTTTCAAAATAAATTTGCCCTGGAAGCATTGTTCAGACGTCAATCTATTCATATTGAAATGCCAAACCCAACTAAAAATAAATTGCTTAACAGCTGACAAAATGGCCGCCAGTTAAAAGGGTGTTGCCAACTTAAAGTTCTTTGCTCAAAAAACAAAAAACAATTTTTATAAGAGTTCATATGTGCAAGAGTATATTTATAATGGCTAAAAAATCACCGACAAATTCTTAATTTTATTGACATTTCATATAATAATTTATCTTAAGCCGCAACTGCATGTGTCAGTTTTAACTGTCCGCTTTGCCTGTTCATGTGTATGTTAAAATTGTCAGTTTTTTTTTTGGCCTGAGCAGGCAGTAGGAGAAAAATCGAAAATTCAATAGTTTTTTCTGTTCAGTCAGCCTGTTATTAGAAAAACCGGAGCGTGTGTAGGATCAGGCATTCAGGCCGTCAGTTTAAAGTAAAATTTACATGTGTGGATACGATTTTATGGCTAAAAAGTGTATCGAAAAATTCATAGACATAGAACATAGAACTATTTATTTATTGCTAATGATAAACCCACTATGGCAAGAGCGTCATCCGTAAATGTCATGTTTATTAAACCACAAAAATAAACAAATTGATTGGCCTCACATATTTACCGGAGCGTGTGAGTGCGAACAGTTAAAACTGAGTGTGTGTAGCCGGCTTTATAGGGTTTTCACAATCGGATGAAAAATTAAGCACACAGTTATCCTTTTCACATAAAAACTTTCCTCATTCAGTTTGATAGAAGAAAAAAACGTATTCATTTACAAGCCTTTACCTAACGTCTTTAAGCTTCCACATAATGTATACATAGATTTCACATTGAAAACGTAGAAATTTCAGTAAAAAAAAAAAAGCCTTTTGCTAGCAGCGGTTGTTGAAAAGAAGTGTTTTCGCTTTGTTACACTTTCAACAAAAAGCTGAAAGCAAACAACGCGGTAAAATTAATTACATTGATATCACACAGTAGTCAAGAAAAAAAACTATTTAGGTTAGAGCGAATATTACACACCGCTAGATTTGCTTGTCGCATTTTAAATGCTATTTGACGGCATCTTTTCCGTAATGCATTCGTTAAGAAGTTATTTATTTAAAAGTACGTGGAAGATTATATTTTCCAAAATATATAAATTTTCCAATAAAAATAAATAAAATGCAGGGTCCAAATCCCAAAGCGACATGCTGTGGTTAACTTTTAATTGTCAACGGGCTTGTCTATATGTCATTTTGTGTTCTGTAAGCATCATGAATAAACTTACGCCCAAACAACGCTTACTAATTGTATATACTTATTTCGAAAATTAGTGCTCAGTTAAAAAATTGTTTTAAAGTTGTTCAAACATATTATTGTCTTCATAATCGTCCAACTGAACGCACTATTCATAAAACCATCACCTAATTCAGAACTAATTTTACATTATTGGACTTTCATCCAACAACCAGAGTAATAATGAGAATATTTCTGTAGTAGCAGATAGTATTCATGACGAGTGGATCAATTATTTCGTCTGGGTTATCAATGTTTGAGCATCTCTTATAGATTTTCCTCAAAACATTTTTTTGTGTTTTAGTGAAGAATAAATAGGAATCTCTTACAAACAATTTATGTATGCGTATAAAAATTGATCCATGAAATTGTGTTGGTTTGCCGGTTTGATATGGTTAATGTGAAGATTCGTTGACATCGGAAAACGTATTTGTGTATTGCACGTGCTTAAGACATTCATGGAACACTTAATTCTCAACCAATTCACTTCGTTTTTCTTGTAAACTATTTCGATATCCACTGCCACACCCTTTTTTCAGGAAAACATTAGATATTTTTGTTTCAATCGTAAGTAATATTTAGACAATATCAATATCCATATTACGTCTGTATAAAGTTTTTTTGCACGCCCACTTTTTGGGGGCGTTTTCAGTAAAAAAAAAAAATTCGTAAAATTTTAAAATATCCGAGAAAACTTTCGATGCAAAATCATTGGTTTTGATGATATAAACATTTCGTCTATAGATCACTCACGCCCACTTTCGGGGGCGTTATTTACAAAAAAAAAACTATTTGTAAAGCCTATCCCAGAGCAAATCCATAGAAAACTTCGGTTTTTATTAAACCATAAAAGATTTAGATAAAGACGTCCTCAAAAAATACGTTTATAATTAGGATAGGATGGGATAGTCTGTATGTGACCGATAACTTTAACAATTCTGTTCCGATTGATTAGTGCTAAACAAGAATGGGCAATCGCTGTCGGTGAGAAGTGTAGTTAAACATCTTGGAATTTGTCTTGCAGTATCATAATGGCATTTTTCTTCAAAGACGACCGTGGAAGAAACGTTAACGTCAACGGCGATCGATATCGAGCCATGATACACGACTTTTTTGCCCCAGTTGGCTGAGTTGAACTTGGTTGAGAAATGTATTCGTCAAGACGGTGCCACATGCCACACAGCTTGTGAAACAATGGAAATGTTGAAGGATGACGTTGGTGATCAGCTTATCTTTCGAAATGGCCCTGTCATTTGGCCGCCAAGATCATGCGATTTAACGCCTCTTGATTATTTCTTGTGGGTTTATGTAAACTCATTATTCTATGTGGACAAGTTGAACACGATTGAAGCCTTACAGGATAACATAACACGTCATTCGTTGAATACAGGCCGAAATGCTCGAAAAAACTGACACAAAATTGCACCTTTCGAATGGAGCATTTGAAACGGAGCCGTGGACAACATTTACATGAAGTTGTCTTTAAAACGTAAAGGGCAAAAGCCTATTTATCGATTACAATAGAAATTTTGATTATTTGATGCAATTTTGAATTTTTTATTCGATTTAAAAAAAAATACGCTTAAAAAATTACTAGTTATATGCTGTCACAACGAAAGAACACACAACATCGACGAATTTGACAGAACGTCACCATTTACAGATATAACTTTGAGGTGGTACGGAACTTTGTCTATCTTGGCCCCGATATTAACTCTGACAACAAGATCTCGTCAAAAATTAAACGAAGGATTACACCAATACTCCTGCTCGTAGTGTCTTCGTTAAGATGGCTAGGCTATGTAGAACGAATGGACACCAATACTCCTGCTCGCTCGAGTCTTCGATTCCCAGCCAGACGGTAGACGCAGTATTGGAAGACCTCGCCTTAAGTGGCGCGCACAAGTAGAACCCGAACTCAACCAACTTGGAGTGCGTAACTGAAGGCAGTTAGCTAAGGGCAGGGCTAATTGGAGGGGCACATTGGTTAAGGCCCAGCTTCATTCCGGACTGTAGCGCCACTTAAGTAAGATTAACAATAAGGAATATGTTTCTGCAATCCCTTAGGACATAAGAACTTGTTGTCTACTCCTTAGTTTTAATATATACACGGTAAAGTAAACTCAGCTATCTGGAAAACCAGCATGGATAGCATCAATTATTTTTTTTAAAAAAATTTACATAGTCAGGCCTATTGCGAATGCATTTTGCCGGGGTTTTTTTCCTTGTAAGCAATTTTTTTCAGATTGCTAAATGAGGACAGTTTCCCGGGAAAATTTATTCGCGATATGCTTGAGTATATAGGTTTTAAGCAGAAAGAAAATAAAATTACGTTCACAGATTTGCTTATAAAGAGATAAGCTGTTTATAGCTAATATATTAAGAGTAAATAAGAATTATTATAAATTTAAATAGTGTGTAAAAGGTGGCATGTTTCACTGCGTTAGGAAATTCTGCAGTTGTGTTTCGGATATACAGTGACCGAAATAAACATAAAGACAATCATTCTCAATCTGTTCAATTTGATATAGCAACTGAACTGCTCACATTACGCTAACCTAATGTTTACCCAAAAATCAGGTAAATCAATTCTCTCTTCAATAGAAAAAATTATGCACCGTTATCTAGAAGAACAGTTTAGAAACAGTTTAGAAACAGATTAAATTGTTATTACTATTCAAGAATGCGAAATAAGTATAATCTTAAAGTATTAAGGTTGTTTGCAAGTTTTTTTTTTTTTTTTAAGTGTGTGAAAATATTCAAGCGGTAATTTTATCTGTAAATTGCACTTCTTGCGACTCGAAATGAAAATAATTGAATTTTAATTTAGCCATGCCCTGCGGAACCCATTTGACCACGGAAGAAAAGGCAATAATCACAACTAATAAAGAGCACGGCCTGTCAAATCGGTCAATTGCTACCAAGATAGGAAGATCCCTTACCGTTGTCTGTAATTTTGTCAATTCGGGTGAAAATTATGGTTCTTCCAGAAGATCTGGTCGACCAAGCGTTCTTAGCGTCCGTGAAAAGAATATTATTTCACATGAAGCCAGGCGAAACAAACTGAATGCTGGTCAGATAAGGCGCAAGTTGGACCTTACAGTCGGTGTTCGAAGAGTGCAGCAAGTGTTGAAGGAAAAGTCCAACCTTCGATACGCAAAAATGATGAAAAAGCCGCTATTGCAGCTGCATCATAAGGAGGCGCCAGAGGCCACATGTAGTAGTAGGAATCCGATGTTTTTTCTGATGAAAAAAAAAGAATTTAGACGGTCCAGGAGGTTTCAGTTTTTATTGGCGTGATTTGCGAGACGACAAAGCAGTGAAAATGAGCCGGCACTCCGGAGGTGGAAGCGTGATGGTTTGGGGTGCGTTTGGATTCCATGGAAAAATCCCTTTCATGTGGGTACCACCCAGAATGAATGGTACAAAATACAGGGAGATGCTGGAATATGCCCTTATAGAATTTGGAGAAATTCCGGAGGGTGAACATTTGTTTTTTTTAGCAAGACAATGCTCCCATTCATATGACAAGAATAGTCTGCAAATGGTTTAAAGTCAGCGGGGCAAGGTGTTTACCGTGGCCACTATGTAGTCCCGACCTTAACCAAATCGAAAACATATGGGGGATCATGGCTAGCAAAATCTATTCCGAATGTGGAAGAGCTTAAGGCACAAACAATCCAGGCATGGAACGAGCTCAATGATGAAGTTTTACATAACTTGATAAATCCTATGCCGAATCGAATTTTTGAAGTTATTGAGAACCGAGGCGGTTGTACGAAGTACTGAGTTACAGTAAGTACGAAGTACTGAGTTGCTGGTTAAAACAAAAAATTTCGTCGTTTTAAGCTTACTGTCTTTATACTTTTTTCGTAGGAAAAACTGAAAATTGGAGCTCATTAACGTTGAACCTAAAAAACAATCAATGGTGTTCAAAAAACAATTTTTTTTAAATTTTAAAATTGCATAAAGTAAATATTTTTTCAACTTTAGAATATACTTTTCAAATTTCCTCATTTCGTAATATATTCAAATCAAAGAATAGAGCCGCCCGTGTCTTTATACCTTTTTCGGTCACTTTATGTAAAGCTGCTTTTTTTCAAAGCTGCTGGAGCAAGAAGCTATATGCCAAATCAGCCTGGCAGTCATTTATACATACATACGGTTGTTTTAAAATATTCAAAAATAAAATTGTACCCTTTAAGATTCAATCTTGAAAAATGTTTAAAGCCATCATTAGTTCAAACATCCATCAGAATCTTCTTACCCACATGATATTTTTCTTTCACAAATCAATATTTTTCCAAAAAAAATGTTGATGTGCAAGGGTAAACGCGAGTTCATTCCTTGTTACGAAATAACTGAATACACACGAAAATATTTCAATGAGAAATAAAGAACACGAGTTGGTCGCACGTCATAATTTTTATGATGGATTTTATTTTTCCGTAGAATTAAAATATATTATGTCAACGCAACATTTGTTGAGTCAGTTGTGCGAATGGGTTAATTAAAGTACCTATTCAGTGATTAGCTAAACTGCTGATTTCAAGCTAACCATTGGTTGATGTAGTTCTAACTAAATTTGTAATGTCTTACAATTACTTAATACTGAGCCAAAAAAAATTAATTTAACAACTACTTTTATACTGAAATCGTTAACGTGGTTTTTAGGAAATTAACTCAGGCAACATGCTCCCAGAACTGGCCCTCAATTTTGTAGTTTTATTGAAAATATTGATTTGACATTTAGTAAGAAAAAATTCAGTCAATTTTTTTATTATCAATTTCATATAAACATCTTCAAATCCGCGAGATTGAATTTTTGTTTACGATCTCAATACTTGACCTTATGCATCCTAATGCATCCTACACCAACACTCTCTTCCGCACATACACCTGACGACAGTATGGGTGAAACTGAAATAATTGAATTGCATAGTAACACATACCACACACCGACACCACTATTCAGACTTTGCACTGACCAAACCCACACTGACTCAGTTATGCCATTGCAGATGTCTTTCATTTTTCTCAAGTAGAGATATTATTTTGCAACAAATATTTTCAACTAGGAAGAAACTAATTCTGAGTCACATTTTCTGCACCCAGCGAAATAAACTGGAGCTACATCCTCATCACACCCTGGAGATGGTCGATAATATCGACTTGTTGGCACTTTGGCATTGAAAAGTTCTTCAATGCCCGCAAAGGATAGAAGCGTTAAGGCAGCGGAAAATTGATTACTAACGGTGCAAAAATAATTACATAGCTACTCTGTACTCATCTTTCTATTGAGTGTTGTAAATTTGCCGGAAGATAACTCATTTACATACATCAGCAACGGCAGCAATCACTGGTTTTTATAAATATTTCCCTTCAATACATGCCGTCACCCATGTGGTAGGTAGAAAAGGTAATTCGCAAGAAAAGAAATGAAAAAACGTGCTGCAAATGCAGATAATTTAACTTACTTGCTAGAGGGTTTGTTGTTTTCATTAAGACCGGCAAAGTTGGTCATCATCTTCACAAAATGTAAGTTCTTTCGCTTTGATATTCACAAAAAAATTGAAATAAATCGATTTATTCTCGATTGTTCGAATTTGCAATTAGCAAATTTTTTTTAACACGATCAGGACACGGAACACGGAATTCTTACTAGAATTTCAATTTATTGGCAGTGCTATGAATTGTTTGGCTTTTATTTTAATTTTGTAAATTTTATACAAAATAATTTTTATAGCAAGAAATATTATTGGTACTTCGACACAAATAAAAGACAGCAAAATTGACGGAAGAAATTCGCAAAATTGAAACCTTACACGATCAAATAAAAGGACGACGGAACAGAAAGCTCGACTTGACGGAACCGAATGCGTTTGTAAATTAAAAAGAAATTCCCGTTGATAAAATTCAAATAGTCGTGAACGGGTGAAAAATCCCAATTGTGGAACTTGTGGTGGGGTAGGAGATTTGCAGTGTGCACG